>CAWUFW010001006.1:1200000-2400000 GCA_963921515.1 Calotriton arnoldi
GGTTTTTGAATTCCGTGTTTAGAAACCACTCTTTTAGAAGTGGCTGGGTTTTTGTGCTCTAACATTTCTGTGTGGCTCTGCCTGGTTGTGGATTGACTGTCTGGATTTAAATGTGATAGGCTCTGGGGAATGTCTTGACCCAGGGGAGGAGGTGAGACAGCAACAGGCTGACCTGCATCTGGAGTGTAGGGGGGAGGAGTTGCCCCTGGAGGTGAAGAGGCCTAGGTTGCTGCCATAAAACAATGGCTCCATCCCCTGCTGAGTGATTAAGGATCCAGACCCTCACTATCAAAGGCAGAAGGCGTCACTGGCAGGGAGACACCCAGAACTGGTTTAGACAGGGGTCAGTGCCCCCCTGAACACAAAGACTTCAAAGACATTTAGGGGTATAACTATCAGAGCTGAAACCCCTGGACTTTGGAATGGAACTGTTCAAGACTGTAAAGGATTGAACCTACTTCGTGGTCAAGAGGAACCTCTGCCAAGGAAGAAACAGCTGAATAGACTGAAGGAAAGGACTGACCCTTGCTGTGTGTTCTGGGGCTGGCCTGCAGTTTGCTGCTTTAACCAAGGAGAGGCTAAAGGGACTTTGCTGTGTGCTGTGTCCCCCTGCGTGAAAGGACTTTGCTGTGCTGTGTCCTGAAGTAACTTAACCCCAAGGGCCCGAGGAGAGCTGGTTCCCTGTTGTGGAAACTAAGGAACACAAAAGTTTCCAGAAGTGTCTCAGCGACGCTGTGTGCGTGTGCTTTTTGCAGCCTGAGCCCTTCGTAAGAATTGCCCTGTGATCGTGGGCACCTGGAGTCCAAGTGAGTCTCAGCGACGCTGTGTGCGTGTGCTTTTTGCAGCCTGAGTCCTTCGTGAGGATTGTCCTGTGATCATGTGTACCTGGAGTCCAAGTGAGTCTCAGCGGCGCTGTGTGCGTGTGCTTTGTGCAGCCTGAGACCTTCATGAGGATTGCCCTGTGATCGTGCACACCCGAAGTTCAAGTGTGTCTCAGCGACGCTGTGTGCGTGTGCTTTTTGCAGCCTGAGACCCTCGTAAGAAGTGCCCTGTGATCGTGGGCACCAGGAGTCCAAGTGAGTCTCAGCAACGCTGTGTGCGTGTGCTTCGTGCAGCCTGAGACCTTCGTGAGGATTGCCCTGTGACCGTGCACACCCGAAGCTCAAGTGAGTCTCAGCGACGCTGTGTGCGTGTGCCCTGTTGCAGCCTGAGATCTTCGATATCGCCATCGGCCCAGAATCAACCAAGTCGCATCGGAGGCCCAAGTCGCGAGAGGAGGAGAGGAGAGCAAGGTCGCCCCCCCAGGTAACGTGTGTCGCCGCCTGGGGGCGGGGTGCGGGCTCGGAGAGGGACGCTCTCGGCCTCTCCCATTCTTGCAGCACGAGCCTCTGCTCACGCTCTTATCGCAGCCTGTACGTGCCAAGGATTGGCAGTACCGGGGCTGGAGTGTGGAGATGTACTTTGGTTTACACCATACCCATGTTGGGGGCATATGTTTGCAGAAGCTGACGCGAGTCAGTACGAGAGGCAGAGAGACCGTCTAAAGCACTGTGATCGGTGCTGAAGTGCCTTGCGCATTGCATTGTTTCTGCATTATGAACTACCTGATTGTTACATTGCGCATTGCATTGTGTTTGCATAACGAACTGCCTGATTGTTGCATTACGCATCGCATTAGTTTGCATTACGAACTGCCTGATCGTTACATTGCGCATTTGCATTGTGGTTGCATAACGAACTGCCTAATTGTTGCATTACGCATCGCATTAGTTTGCATTACGAACTACCAGCTTGTTACATTGCGCATTGCATTGTGTTTGCATAACGAACTGCCTGACTGTTGTATTACGCATTGCATTAGTTTTGCATAACGAACTGCCTGATTGTTGCATTACGCATCGCATTAGTTTGCATTACGAACTGCCTGATTGTTGCATTACGCATTGCAGTATTTTGGCATTACGAACTGATGGATTGTTGCATAATGAACTGCATTATTTTTACATTGCAAAGTGCCTGATTCTTGCTTTACAAACTGCATAGCATTGCAATAGGATTGCATTGGATCACCTAGAATTGCTCATTAATACCGCCAGACCCTACAAGGGCTGGCTGGCCTAATAACCGGCCAGGAGGAATATTAAAAATACGCATATGTTGGATTTTTATCGTGTGGTCTCATCGTATATCTTTTTATATAAACATATACTTGTTTTTCTATGAAACTCATGTGGAGTCCTTTTGTGGTGTCATCATTGGGTCACTGAGAGCGTGGTTGCAAATACTTTACACATTAGCCTTGAAGATAAGCCCGGCTGCTCGTGCCAAGCTACCAAGGGGGTGAGCAGGGGCTATCTGAGAAGGTGTCCTTCCTTTCCCTGACGTGGAAGCGAGGGTCCCTACTTGGCCTAAGGTACCTACCTCAGCCAACTAGGTAATCCCGGTTCTAACAGCCCCCATCCCCTTTGGGCCTCCACGATGTGGCCAGGGGGACATATGTGGTACCCCCCAAACATCCATGCACCGTGTGGCAGCCTGGCATACGGTGCAGGGATGTTTTAAAAATGTTTTTTCCTATGGCGGCCCTTTTCCTGGGGTGCTGCACAAGCCACAATAGGAAAAGGCATATGCGGTCGTATCATAATTGGGCTGTTGGGACCGCCGACTCCTAGTCAGACGGTCTTGTGCCCAAAATAATCTCCATCATAATAAGCCCCATAGAATCTGAGAAGAACAGAGGCTTCCAAGTATGGTAACGACTGCAAACCTGTGATTCTGAAAATGTGGAATGCAAATATGGATCGACAGTTTGTGGCAGACAACTCCCTCGCTTTTGCTCAGTATGTTACTTCACATATTATAAAATCAGGGAAGACAGAGATGACCGTGTGGGAGGAGATTTCTGCAGAAAAGACTCTAACAAAGAAATTGTACAGCTTTAGCTTGAAAATGCTTTCCTATAGGGAGATGTGTTCCTATAAGTGCTGTGACCGGTTGAGCTCAGCCAGTTTGTTCTCGAAGTCAAGGGGAATTGTTTTAGTAAGTCTAGGCCAATTAAGCACTCAAAACAGAACCTTAAAGTATTTCTCCGAAATTCAGTAACTAGCAGAGTTCTACCCCCAAGGTTCAGATATTGTGAAATCAAGAATGTTAGATACATACTATCCAAGAAGGAGTCCACATCTGGAAAACATTTGCCTTTATGAAGTACTTCACCACTACAGATACAGAAACAATGTAGCAGAAAACATAGAAGAAGGAAAACATGCAGTAGTTGATGTGATGGTTGTTTAGTGAAACAAGCAAAAGGAAGTTTAATTAACTACAGAAACTCCAGACAAAAGAGAGTTTTTCTATTTGGCACTTCTACAACTCTTCAAGCCTTGGCGTGCTAAATCAGAACTACTTGGAGACTATGGGGCACATGCATCAATGTAGGCTTTTGTGATTCCTTAATTGCGATTATTAAGGAATCGCAATTAAGGAATTGCAAAAGCCTATGCATGTAGGAATCGCTATAAAATTAGCGATTCCCAAACATTCCTTAATTGCGACTCGCAAATTGCAAGTCGCAATTAAGGAATGCCTTCCCATTCATTCCTATGGGCCTGCAGGCCCATAGGAATGATTGGGAAATTGCATGCGCAATTTGCGAGTACCAATAGGTACTCGCAAATTGGGCATGTGTGTGTGTAACCTACAACTTTGAAAAATGCACTTTAGTGCATTTTTCAAAGTTTTTGCAAATTACCATCAAGTTCAAATTGATTTGCGGCCTCTATTAGCGAAATCGCTATTTGCGATTTCATCATGCATTGCATTTAAGGAATCGCAATTTGCGATTCCTTAAATGCAATCGCAATTTAAAAATCGCAATAAATTGCCATTTCTTAAATTGCGAGAGCCTTACAGTTTGATGCATCGCAGAAGCCCTTTTTGCGGGCACAAATGGCCGATTTTTGCGAATTGCACCGTTTGCGCTCGCAAAAAAGGTTGATGCATGTGCCTGTATGAGTGCTACAAAGATTCTTTCAACACTGTAAAAGACAGCATTCAGTCTCCAGTCTTGCCAAACTATTTGCAAATGTTGAAACATGAGATTGAAGAGGAAGAGACCATTGCTGCTGAGATAGCTAAGGAGAGTTCACAAAGCAGCCAAAGTTCTGGACCCCTTACTCAAGATGCCCTTGGACAACCAGTTATTCAAAATGAAGCAGCCATAGCTATGAATGAGGAGGAGACTGCAATGCAAAAAGCAAGAGAGGAAAGTTTTGATTTCAAAAATGTAGTAGCACAACTAAACCACAAACAGAAAGAAATTTATATCGAAGTAAATGATAAAATAGAGCATGGATTTCTGCACAACAAGAAAGAATGTGAATGCTCTTCATCTAAGGCAATGATAGTATACATCAGTGGCCAAGTTGGCACTGGAAAAAGCTTTTAATAAAAATTCTTACTGGAGAACAGAATCAAATTTATCATGTGTAGTAACAGCACCAACTGAATTAGCTGCACACAATACTAAAGGAATTACTCTACTAATGCTATCTGTTGAGCATAACAATAAACTGCCATACCAGATGTTATCCGGTGACACTTGTCATGAGGTATCCAGAGTATTAAAGAAACTGAATCTTTTAATTATCGATGAGGCAAGCATGGTCTCAAACTTAATGCTTGCCTTCATTTGCTTGTGAATGCAACAGATTTTAAGAACAGTGTATGATGTGCTGTTTGGAGGAAAGCACTGAATTATCTTTGGTGACCTACTGCAACTAAACCCCTTGAAAGGACAGCCTGTTTTCGAAACACTTCTGCATGATGAAACTCATAATTCTTTAGGGGATATTGGAAATGTAAACATTTGGCTAAACTTTGAATACAAGGAACTACTGTAGAAAATGTGTCAAGCATCCAACATGCAATACATACATATTCTGAAGGCCATTAAAGTAGGAGTTCTGACAAAGTCGACTTATCAACAAACTTTTCTCCTCTTAGACCACGGCAGCACAGCTAATGTTCAATTTTATTGAAGAAGGCAAATATATAGTCTGTTTAGTGCCTACCCTTCAAGAGTGCTCCAATTTTGATGAACAATTTCTAACACTGAAGAAAGAAGAAATTATGGAACTCACAGCTTTTGACAAAATGGACCTATAGGGAGTGGCAATACTACTAAGGGGCCGATTCCGATCTCGCTGGGAAAGCCCTACGGCCAACTGGCGCCCGTAGAGCTTTCCGACCGACTCGTGCTCCGGGGCTCCGACCGCCCGAGTACGATGCGAACAAGCGTTGACGGACACGGGTCGCTCGGAGCCCCATTGAAGTCAATGGGAGCCTGTTGTACGATGCGTACATAGGCTCCCATTGCCGAAAAAGGCACGTTGCGCACAAGGGCGCCCCCTGTAGTGGGGACGCGTCTGTGCCACCCGCACCGCACATGCATGTGTAGGGGGGACCCTTGGGTCCCCCCCTGTGATCGACTCGTAAGGCTACGGGTGAAGGGGGGGTCCGGCGCGGACCCCCGAAGTCCGCTTCCCGGAGCTTTGACGTGTCGGAGGCTTCGACTCGATCCGGCTGTCCGAATCGTGCATCGTACTGGCTCGGTCGGAAATCGCCTCCATTGCACGGCACGGTTTGCTTACGGACGAGACGTACGGAGCGGTTCAGACCCGGAAATGACTCGGTCGGCAATTTCGCGTTTCCTGCATCGTACTTGCTCGCTCGTACAGCTGTATGCATCGGTCGGAAAACACGCGTACGGCTCGTACTTTTTCATCCCGGATCGCGTTCGGAGCCCTTCCGAGCGAGATCGGAATTGGCCCCTAAGTAGAAAACTGCAAGCAAAATTTGATTCATTGGAGGAATCTGGATCTAGGACTGCAGGATTAGAAAAGTGTTTACACGTGTGCAAAAACTGTAGAGAAATTTTGCGACGTAATTTAAATTTTGAGAAAGGATTAGTAAATGGTGCGATGGGTGAAGTGATTGATTTAATTAATATTTCCAAATAAGGATAAGGATATAAACTTAGACATAAAATTTGATCAAATTGATGTTGTGAAGCAGATTGGCTGAAGTATTGCACATTTTTTGCATGTAAAAGACTTATATTCCCGGTGACAGCAGTTCACATTATCTCTAACGTATACTGTAACTATCCATAAATCACAAAGTTTTAGTATAGATGCAGCTTTTATTAATATTGGTACTGCATTCAAAGAAGGTATGTCATATGTAGCATTGTCTCGAGTTAGAACATTGTCTGGTTTGTTTTTGGTTGATTTTGATGAAAAGAAAGTTAGATCCAGTGCATGTTTTGTCAGAGAGTACAATCTGTTAAGACGTGTATATGCTCCTCACTTAGGAATGTATCCTATTTATAAGAACCAGATAATATGTCCTAAGTTGCAGCTTACAAAAGAATCAATGGATGTTTCTCAAAAGAAGCAAAAGAAAGACAAGTTAGAAGTAACAAGGAAATGAGGGAGAAATTGTAGGTTTTCAGATGGAAAATAGTAATGGTGTCAACTGCTATGCTAATGTTGTTCTCAATGTACTCTTCCATTTACCACATCTTATAAATGCAATTCAACATAAAGCAGACAACAGATTCTGCTCTTAACAGTCATTTGCTGGAACGTTCACATAATGATAGGACTGTAGTACATTCTTCTTCAAGCATTTGAGATGTAGTAGACATATATAGTAGATTTGTAGTATTTACTCTCAACAAGATGGAATTTATTATTGTCATTCTTGGAGATTTGGAAGAAGAAAAATAAGTAAATATTGATGACTTATTTGGACTGAGTTACACAAGGAACCTTGACTGTGAAGATTGCTCTTTTACATCTACCACTTAAATCAATTCTGAACGATTTTTCTACTTAACATTACCGAATTCCAAAACTGTGCCTTTGTGACAGACTGATCAAAAAAGGCTAGCCAAAATATGGCATGCCCAAATTGTAGATAATATTGTATGTCTACATTGCAGTTACAGAGAAGTGGGAAACACATTATATTAATGCTGCAAAGATGCAGAGCAGATGAATCTAAAATGGAAACTGAAATTATAAACTTCAAAGCAGGACAAATTTCAATTTCTGGAAGAATGTACACTACAATGGCTATCATCTCTCATGAAGGACTTCATATAACTTCAGGACACTACACTGTGTTTTTAAGAAATGTAAGTGGAGGGACTGAATGCAATAATAGCAAGCTTACATTGAAACAAAAACTACCTTCCAAACATCCAAATTTATACCTCTTCTTTCTTCAATCAAAGTTCTAAGGAGGATTACTGTTTAAAAAGTGGTATACAGTGTTTATTTTTCATGAATCATCAGTGTTTAAGACGTCATTCGGCATACCAGGGTTGATGTCCTATAAACGGGCTCCAAAATTCCAATGTGCTGTACATCTATTTTGAGAAATGGACTACTTGCAATATCATAACATTCTATTTTTTCTGATATGTTTCTTTAAATTAGTTTAGTAGCTATAATAATTTATTAATTATTTGTAGTGAGTGCAATGCATAATGTCACTTATTTATAGTGCCATACTGTGCAGTTCTGTGTTTTGTTTGTACAAGCTACATTGTTGTTTTTTCCCCTCTGTTCAAGGATGAATGTTTATACAGTACATCGTTTATGGTGTATATGAAAGCTGAGAACAGAAAAAAGGGGCATGAAATGTTTAATTTAAAAGTCCTTTACAGTGTTACATCCGTATAATGCTTTATTAATAACATAAGCATTTGAATTGCTGAAACAAACTTTACTGTGCAAGTTTATAACATGTAACAGTAACTTCTATTTTTGTTTTAACTCTTTTTACAGAGTTCAATGGAACTATGTATTGCAGCTATGTAGGTGACTAATTACTTCTTTATGCTATATAATACATCCAATAAAACATATTGACAGACAGTGCTGGATACACTGTGAAACTCAACCACACACTCATACAGATCATAACATAGCCAGGCACACACTGATGCATACACTGAGATACCTACAAAAATGCTTATTCATACAGTTAACTACCCAGTACACACTCATACATACACTGACATACCCAGACACACACAGATGCATTCACTGGCACATTCAGGCACTCATTCATACATACACTCAGACACCCAGGGATACACTCATACATACACTGACACACCCAGGCACATTCTGCTACATACACTGAGACACCCACTGACACATTAATACATATTGTAGTATACCCTGGCACATACTTATGTCTATTTTGACATACCTAGCCACACACCCATCCATACCCTGAATAAACCTTGAACACACTTATGCATACACTCAGACACTCATGCACACAGTCATTCATATAGTTAATCACCCAGGACACATTCATGCATATACTGACACAGTCAAGCAAATACACTGATGCATTCACTGACATACTCAGGCACTCACTAATACCTACATTCAGACACCCAGAGAGATACTCATACATATACCAACAACCCAAGCACACACTGTTGCATTCACCTATACACTCACTCATACATACACTCAGACGCCCCAGGACACACCCATGCATATGCTGACAGTGAACCAAATCACTGATGCATTCACTGACACACTCAGGCAGTCACTCATCCATACGCTCAGACACACAAGGGCACACTCATACATAAACTGACACACCCAAGCACACACTGATGCATTCACTGACACACTCTAACACTCAGTCATACATACACACAGAAACCTGGAACACACTGATACATACACTGACACATTCAATGACTCACTCAGACACTTACTCATACATAGACTCCATAACCCCAGGAGACACTTATGCATATACTGACACAGCCAAGCAAATACACTGATGCATTCACTGACACATTCAGACACTCACTCATACATACACTCAGACACCCTAGAAAACACTCATACATATACTGACGCACCCATGCACATACTGATATATTCAGTGAGATTCTCAGACACTCACTCATACATACACTTATACAGTCTACATACACAAACACACCCAAATACACACTGATACATTCACTGACACACTTACTCGTACATACAGCCAGACAGCATGTGACCCACTGATGCATACACTGACACTCCTATACACAGACTGATGCATTCACTGACTCACTCAGACACTCACTCATACATACACTGATATATACTCTGACACACCCATGCACATACTCATGCATTCACTGACTCACTCAGATGCTCACTTATATATAGACACAGACACCCCAATACTCACTCATACAAATACAGACAAACCCACACACACGCTAAGAAATTCACTGACATACTCAGATACTCACTGCTACATAGACTCAGACACCCAGAGAGACACTCTTACATACACTAGCACTTCTAAACACACATTGATACATTCACTGACACACTGACACACTCACTCATACATATACTCAGACAGCCTGTGACACACTGATACATACGCTGACACACCCATGCACACACTGATGCATTCACTGCTCACTCGGACACTCACTCATACATACACTCAGACACCAAGGGACACACTGATACATAGACTGGCACACTCATGCACACACTCATGCATTTACTGACTCACTCAGAAACTCACTCATACATACACTCAGATATCCAAAGACTCACTCATACATAGACTAACACACCCATGCACACACTGATACATTCACTGGAACACTCAGACACTCATTCATACATACACTCAGATACCAAGTGGCACACTCATTCATGCAGTGACACACTCAGGTACACACAGATGTATACTGAAACACATCCTGGAAGACACTTATACATACACTAATATACACAGGCAACACACATGCTTACACTGGCACACTCAGGCACACACTCATTCATGTAGTAATACATGGGGAGATACACACATACCCTGATACACTCAGAAACATACTCATATGTATACTGACACACCTACACCTACACCTACACAGACACATATATACATCATATATACAATAAAGAAATGAAGTGCTTCCCTCATTGTTGCAGGGAGGGTACCCATTTCATAGGCCTCCGCATACATTAACACCAACTTAGGCACCAGCTCACACACAAATACCTTGTAAAACTCCAAGCTGAGCCATCTGCATGAGGCGTCTTACCTATCTCCATGTCTTTAATGGCATTTCTCACCTCCACGTCTGACACAAGTGCCTAGTGGTTCTTGTTCCACCTGTGGGAGAGACCGAAGTGGGAGAACCTCCAAGAAGGATGCAAATGCTGTTGGAGGGCCTAACTCCAGCAGGTGATAGAGGGAAGCATAGTAAGACCTGAATGCATCATTTATATGTTTTGGAATGAAGACAACCATTCCCCCTGTTTATACTAGGCAAGTAATAACTGCCCCCAGTCTGAATGAACCAAGCAGGCAATGAGCCATCCCAACTTCCCCTCCTCATCATGTACCCAATTTACATACTTTTTATAATAATGGCATCACAACCATTCCAGAACCACATTATACAGTTCTCGTTTCTCTAGCAACCGTGGAAGGGCTTCTAGACTACCACCCTGCTCATTATCCCGCACATGAAGATTAGCCTCCAACCTCTGGCGGTCTCTCTCCAGGTCATGTCAGATACCCACTGATTGCTCCAGGCAGTGCCCCCTCATCACAAACATAAAAGACTCCCATTCAAGACCACGACTCGATGCTGAGCCCAGATTAGTAGTAAAATATTCTGCAATCTTGGGTGCTAAGGAGTCTCTAAAGACAACTTCCTCCATGGAAGATGGATGTAACCAACCATGATGGCATGAGTGGGCATTCATTTGCTGGGTGCAGAGTCAAAAGGAGAGGACTATGGTCTGAAAGGCACTTTCCAAATATTCTGTGTGTCCAATACAACTATTAATGGACTCGGAGCTTAAGAAAGCAATCAATCCTCGAATGGACGTGGTATAGACTCGCAAATAAGAAGTAATCTCTGATAAATGGATGTTGTGTGTGCCATGGGTAATCCATATCCTAGTAAGTAATCCAAGAGGCAAAACCAGCAGCGGAAGGATGTGTCTAAAACACAATTAAAATCACCTCCAATGAGATATTGCCCTCTTGTCAAACGAGCTAATCGTGCCGACAGGATGTGACAAAATGAGGTCTGGTCATGATTTGGCCTGTAAAAACTGCCCAACACTAGGGGTCTCCCACAAAGTCATACCTCCATCAAGACATATTGGCCCGCTTTATCAATGTCAATTGTGGTTATCTCAAAAGAAACTTGTGGTGATATAATGCTGGCAGAGATCAGAGAGAATCTTGTGATGTCACCTGGAGTGTTGGCAGGCATCTTGCCCTGAGTGTTCTTTCAGTGGCAGTTACTGCTTGTGCCTTGGCTGTGCCAGCTGGGACGTCTCTCTGTACCCCTTCAATAAATACTATTTCTTATCTCACTACTGCGTCCCTTCCTACTTCATATCAGTGGCGACAGAAGACGGGATACTACTACCCACAGCCTCCTGCCACCTTCGTTTCCTGACTTCCGTGGGCCGTGTCACAGGTATTCCTTGCCTGCAATCTAGGACTTCAGCTGTGAGTAATCAATTTTTACCTGCGCGACCTGGTACAGAGAGCCGTGCCCGTCATTATTTACTCACTAAGCGTTTTCGGTGCGCTCTGCTTTTACTTGCTGCCAAAGACCCTTCGCTCCTATGCTGCCATGCTGTTTCGACGCTAATTGGTACTGCTGTCTGTATTTTGTCAAACGTGAACATTTTGAGATTATCGGCATATTTGTAATATTTTTTAAAAAAGACCTTCGCGCTAGCACACGATCTCCAAGCTTCGATCGCGTGCAGCTCCACGAGCTGCCTTCACGCAAGAGCCTTTTTCTCCTCTCGCTCCAACAGCTCGCGCACACTCACGAGCTGCAACGAACTCTCACATTAGTAGAGTCCGTGCTTGGTAAAGAAATGTTGAGAGTCTTAACCCGGATTACTGCATGTCGCAAGCTGTTCTAAAGCTCTGTACTGCGCACAAACTGTTCTGACGCCTCTTGCTGCGCGCATTTCACCTGTGAAAACAGTCGCCACTCTTCTGACCAATTACTTGAATAAGGTTACGAATAAGGATTAGAGCCTACCTTCATTTGAATATATTCTTCCTCATGCTCTGTTAGTGTGTGTCCTCAGCACGTGTGCTGAACTGCTACCGCTTAAAAAAGACCCGACACGCTCTCCTTCTCGCCTTCGTGGTCTTCGCTCAGCAACCTTGCATTAAGTTGTCTTTGAGTGACGCTGCCACTTTGTTCATGCTTTTTGAAGCTTACATGACGGCCATCTTGAATGTGCTTTCTCCGTTTCTTAACAAACTGCTCTTCTAGCATCTTATTCATCGGTTACACTGTGTATTACAGCTGTGATACACACACAATTTGGAGATCTTTTTGTGGATCACTCATATTGTATGCTCAAAATCCTACAATCAACATTTTGCAGTGACAGGCACACTTAAGCATTGCCTGTACTGTTATATTTAGCTATTTTATGAATCGCCTGTACTGTTTTATTTAGCTATTTTATGAGTTATCACAGTGACAAGCACACTTTGAAGAAGAGTTTTTTTTTTCTTCTCGTTGGTGCATTTAGCCCTCCTTTTATCTTTTCTTCTTCTTCTTCTTTGTTCTTTCCTTCTTCCCTTTTTTTTTTTTCTCTTTCCCTTTCCATTTAACCGTTTTTATCTCACAGGTCATCCACTGGCATGCAGAGCATCACAGCACCAGCACCTTTTCTACAAGAACCCGGAGAACCACCATTAGAATGGAAGTTATGGATTAGATCTTTCAGGGCATACTTAGGCGCTATTGATGGTAAAAGGTACAGACCTGAGAGGAAAAAGAATCTCATGTATTACCATCTAGGGATCGAAGGTCAAAATGTATTTGACCACTTACCTCCATATGATCCGCCCGATGATGAAGATCCCGTCGAGTTTGAACTAGCTGTAGCACAATTAGACAAGTACTTTACCAAAACCAAGAACATTGTGGTGCACAGATACAAGTTTTTCACAAGGATGCAGAAACCCAATGAAAGCGTAGATACTTTCATCACTGCTTTAAAAGTTTTAGCTTCGAAATGTGAGTTCAATAACTTCACATCTCAATTAGTGAGAGGTCAACTTGTCGCACGATGCTATTGTAAAAAGATACACGAGAAACTACTTACCTGCAAGGACCTCACCTTAGATAAAGCAGTTGACATTGCCAAGAGTATTGAAAGTTCCATGGATGATGCAAAGCAACTTGAAACTGCTCTGTCCAACACTACCATTTCAGGTGCTGTCTCTGCCAAGCCTCCTGTTGCCACGCATGACAATATCAGAAGACCAAGTATGCTTAGAGGTGGAAGAAATTTCACGCAAAGCAGACAATCTAATCCTAGAATCTATTGTTATAGGTGTGGCTCATCCTTGCATGTCTCATCTTTTAAAAACTGTCCAGCCACCAACCAACAGTGTGGCCAATGTGGAAAAATGGGCCATTTTGCTAGAGTTTGCATGAGTGGCAGAAGAAAAAATGTAAGATGTGTTCTCAACAAAAGTGACAATTTGTACGATGATGATGTCACGAGTCAGGAATATGTCGTAGTAGTTAAAAACTGCAATGAGAAGCAAAACATAGTACATATTCCTGACCCCGAAGTTGATGTCACCATAGAAACCAATCGAATTCAACTTCTAGTACACACAGGAGCACGCATTACCATTGTGTCGCAAGAAAAGTATCTTAGGTTTTGGTCTGAAAAGAGTTTATTACCACCAGATAGTCTTACTGTAGCCTTTGAAGGTAGCAGAATTGAGTTATTGGGCTATTTCTGGGCTGTCATTAGCGTCCTAGGGGAAACCATCAAAGGTAAGGTGTACGTTGCTAGAAGAGGGATCAATGTCCTCAGTCTTCTCCATCAAGCTGAATTTGGGTTGACTATTAAACCTGGTCTGGCTAATCCTGTCTTCATTGACAAACAACCTAGTCAAAGTCACATCATTTCCACTAAAGACATTAACTCTCTGTCCAGCACTCAAATGACCAGTGATTGGGAACACAAGTTCAGCAAAAATTTTGAGGACTGCCTTGGCAAGATCACTAATTTTCAGCACTCTATTAGAGTTAAGGAAAATGCTAACCCTATTAAACACAGATTACGCAATGTTCCCTTAAGCATTAGAGGTGATCTTTCCAAACATTTACAAACACTGTGCGATCAAGTTATAATTGAAAAGGTTGAGTCCACCCTCTGGCTTTCACCCATTGTTTTGGCCAAGAAAAGGTCTGGGGACTTGAGGATGTGTGTCGACTTGAGAAGCCTCAATGAAGCCATATGGGTCGATGGTTTTCCCCTCCCACGCATTGAGGATCTCATCGCAAAAGTAGGGTCATCTTCATGGTATACTAAACTGGACCTCAAAGCCGCCTATCATCAAGTCGAGCTACATCCTCAGTCTCAACACCTCACAGCCTTTGTTACCCCTGATGGTGTTTTTCATTTCTGCCGGCTCCCTTTTGGTTTGGCTTCTGCGGGCCGCTGTCTTTCCGAGACTTATGACCGAAATGTTTCATCATAACCCTCATGTTGTGGTCTTTCAAGACGACATTCTTATTTTCACAAAAACTGAAGCTGAACATGATTCAGTTATTGATCAAGTCTTTAGTGTGTTAGAGAGCAGAGGAGTGACTCTACAGAAAAGCAAGTGCACCTTCAAAGTAAAAGAGATTGAGTACTTAGGTCATATCATCTCGGAACATGGCATAAAACCCAGACCAGGCTTAATCAAGAGTATTGTTGAGGCGCCTGCTCCCCAAAACAAGGAACAACTCATGTCCTTCCTTGGTCTTTGTGAGTTTTATGCCAAGTTCATGAAGGATTTTGCTAAAACCACAGAGTGTTTCAGAGCACTACTTAAGAAAGGGGCAACTTATACATGGTCAGAGGAATGTGAGAAGGGCTTCCTATCCATCAAAGACCACATTGTTAAAGCTCCAACTCTACAAGCCTTTGTGGAAGGTAAGCAAACTGTTGTCAAAGTTGATGCCTGCGAGTATGATCTGGGAGCTGTTCTATCGCAATATGCTGAGGGAAAAGAGCACACGTGGGGATTGCCTCCAGGACTCTTCGTCCTGTTGAACGAAAGTACTCCGTCATTGAAAAAGAACTGCTGGCTTGTGTCTGGAGCATCGAGAAATTCAAGTCATACTTGTGGGTCAGATCTTTTATTCTCAAGACCGACCATCAACCTTTGGTTGATATCCTGTCCGGGAAAAATGTTAAACGCACTACTGCTCGCTTAGCCAGGTTGTCTACAAAACTACTAGAGTACACATTTAGGGGTCGATTCCGATTCGGGCCGGAAATTTCCCCGACCGAGCCGGACCCGGAGAGATTTCCGACCGAATCGGACCCGTGCAGTCCGACCGAACGAGTCCGATGCGTCCGTATGTTATCGGACACGAGTCGGTCGGACTCCCATTGAACTCAATGGGAGCCGGTCGTACAACGCGTACGCGGGCTCCCATTGCCTCAATGGGTGCGAGGCGGACAAGGGCGCCTCCTACAGCGAGTACGCCGCGAAGCGCTCGCGGCGTACACGCACAGGTAGGGGGGACCCTTGGGTCCCCCTGTGTGCGCCTCGCACGGGTACGCAGTACAGGGGTCCGACACGGACCCCCAAAGTACGGCTCCGACAGCGAGTTCGAGTCGGACGGCGCGAGTCGGTCGGAGCGGTCGAGGTGCGCATCGTACTTACCCGGCCGGAAAACGTCTCCATTGCGCGGTGCGGACCGGGTCCGACCGAGTCGGTCGGAGCGGTACGGTCCGGGTACGAGTCGGTCGGAGCGGTCGGGTCGCCCGGACGAGTCGGTCGGCGAATTCGCATCGTACTCGCTCGGCCGGACCCGCGTACGGTTCGGTCGGGTAACAGGCTTTCGCATGGCTTTTTTCCCGACCGAATGGTATTGGGTGCGCCTCCGACCGAGATCGGAATCGGCCCCTCAGTGTAGAATACATCCCTGGGGGAAGGAATAGCAGAGCGGATTGCTTATCTAGGCTCCCCATTTCTGACATAGACGAGCAAGATTGGGAGACTGAAGTAGAGGAATGTTTTGTAGCATGTATCAGTCAGGACTCCTTGTCTTTCGCAGAAGAAGATTGGGTGACTGAAGTTGATAAGGATGTTGTGCTCAGGAAAGTTGCTTTGCTGATCAAGAAAGGTTGGCCGAAAGAGAAGTGTCTTTCCCCTGATCTCCAGATGTTCTGGAAGGTCAGCAATGAGCTTTCTGTTGAGGGCGGAAAAGTAGTCAGAGGCGACAAACTTGTGCCTCCTATGTGTTACAGAGAGAAAATTGTACTAGCTGCTCATTCAGGTCACCTTGGTGCAACCATCACCAAGAGAAAGGTCAGAACTGATTTCTGGTGGCCTAGGATGGACACCCAGGTTGATGAGTTGGTTAAACAATGTGTACGATGCAATGCCAGCGACAAAGTTCTCGTCCTAGAGGGTGTCGTTGAATCCCCCGTACCTCCTCCTGGAAGAGCCTGGCAGAGGTTGGGTATGGACTTTCTTGGGCCTTTCCATGTTTTTCCTGCCAATTCAAGATACTTTTTGGTTCTTACTGATCATCTGTCCAGGTGGGTTGAGGTCGATCCTATCAGTATCCCTAATTCCAAAAGTGTCATCAACTGCTTGAATAAGATTTTTCTCAGGGAAGGTTATCCTGAGGAAATTCTTACTGACAATGGTGTCCAATTTGTCTCACAAGAGATGAACTCCTTTCTGCGATCTTGTGGCATTAAACACACCAGAACTCCTCTTTACCACCCACAAAGCAATGGAAAGACTGAAAGATTCAATAGAGTTGTAGTAGAGTGTGTACAGGCAGCTTACAGAGCCAAGTCTTGTATTTTCCAAGCCGTGAAAGATCTGGTTTGGTCATACCGCACATCGCCTCATGTCACGACCAATTTCAGTCCATTCGAACTTATGAGAGGGAGAAAGGCTTCTTCACAAGTCTATCCTTTTTGGATGGTGAAGTCGTTCCACCGTGGTGGTGACATGAGGTGCATGTGGGAGTCTGCCAACAAAAAGTCATCTGAGGCATGTTTTAACCCCTTGGGTGCTCATGACGGCTCCACGCCGTCATGAGTCACGGTAGGCATGTGCTCATAATGGCGTGGAGCTGTCATGCCGCTGCCGCTCCGCCCACGCGGGACTAATTCCCCACCTGTGCGGGTGAATTAACGAGTGGGCGGGGTCATGACGGCTCCACACCGTCATGAGCACACGCCGCCCGTGACTCATGACGGCGTGGAGCACCGAAGCGCCACGCCCACCCCCTAGCCCCCCGCGCCGCGGTGGAGTTCGCGGCGCAGGGAAGGGGTTAAAAACACTGAACCTACTGTCAAGAAAGAAATCCACAGACTTCGTGTTGGAGACTGGGTTAGAGTAAAAAACCCTGTCTCAGTAAGAAAAGGTCTTTCAAAATTTTTAGACTCTCAACAAATTGTAGAGATTCGCAAGAATGCTGTGAAATTGGCCAATGGTAACCGGTGGAGCACCTCTCGTGTGGCTAGAGACCCTTGTTTTTTCTCTTCAAATGTGAAGAATGACAAAAATGTTTCGGGGGGGATGGTGTCAGGAAGAGCACAAGGGTTCATGCCAGACCAAGCAGATAACGAGATTATGTGTAACTTCATATGTTTGTTATTTACATTGACCTTTTGTTCTCTCACCTTTCTTCCTTTCTGTATCCTTTTCTTTTACAGTTGTTTCTGTATCATTTTGTAAAAAGGGGGGAGGTGTGGTAATATGATGCTGGCAGAGATCAGAGAGAATCTTGTGATGTCACCTGGAGTGTTGGCAGGAATCTTGCCCTGAGTGTTCTTTCAGTGGCAGTTACTGCTTGTGCCTTGGCTGTGCCAGCTTGTAGTGTAGTTCCTATTTCCCTAATAGGCTCTGCGCATTGGGATAATATACCCTATAGATTAGTACTCATAAGATGCTTCTCTAAACTAGTTCTACCCCAGTGTACCTAACCTAACCTAGGTGTAGGGCAAGGTAAGAAGTAGGTGAAGTATTCTATAGTATGTATGCTATAGTCTAGTATGCCAAGTCTAGTATGCCAAGAGTCCCTCTAGGTTCTAGTAATCTCCATACCTTGAGAATGAGAGAGGTGGGAATCTCCTTCCGGGTCTCGAACTCTAACACCCCGCGAAGGGAGTCAGAACACTGGAAGCTGGATTCTCTGCGAGCAGGGATGACAGCGTCTCTTGTTAGTGCGTCAGGCCGGGACACGGGCTCCTCTAAAGTCGAGGTCTCCTCCTACTTGCTTGGGCAAGGGAAGGTATATTTATACCTGGTAGGTGCCTTGGAATGTTAGCATTGACGTAAAGTCGGGCAGAGGAAGACGTCAGGAATGAACCCTTAAGGTATGGCGGTTCATGCATAATAAATGAGTTCTTGGAGAAATCAATAATCCTGTGCTAGGAAAACTCCCAAGAGCTTAAGGGTCTGGTTTCTAAGAACTCGTTGTGATGTTAGGGTGGATGGATGTAAGTGACCATGCCTGTATTTGGATAGCATGGCTAATGCCTAAATAAGGACTGGGATCTTATGCCTATATAAGGGCAATGTGAATTGTGCCTATATAAGGACATGTTTCAGGAAAACCTATATACGGACACCGAAAGCGGAATATAACACCCACTCCACTTTCGAATGAACGATAATACTAAATGCTAAACATTAAATGCTAAACAATAAACTGAGTACCACATGTTGCTAAAAACATTTCTAAAAGCATATTAAAAGAAGTTTAAAATAAACTGTTGAATGCAATAGGTACTGTACATTTTAAAGCATTTTTTCATTCTAAGCATATATTGGAAATAAATGCAACATGAATGAATAAACAGAAATATATACATATGACGAAATGGTTGACAAGTTTTCAAAAATCAAAGCCATTTCATAACATGGCGCTAAAATGAAATTATAATGAAATAAGGTGACAATGTGTCCCTGGAAGTATTCAAAGAAGTCCGTTTTATATGAATAGTTCTACTGTAAGCAGATTGAGTTGCCATGTATTTTCAAAAAATAGAGAAAAAGAAAACGTTCAATTTTAGGAAGAGTTCCAAGTTATGTTCTGTTTTGAAAATATGGAGGCCAAATTTAATTGCTTCCCTGGTACACTGTGAGCCGAATCAAAGTCAGTGTATGGGTCTGGTGTAAACAGGAAATCATCTATTTCTGTAGACAAAAGATCGTCTACCGATGTTGGTGACAGTTGGAATACCTCATTTAGAAGGTTAACTGCACAGAGATATGAAGCATCGCCTTCAGCATAGGATGCCGCAGCAATGTTCGCGTCCGTTGTTACCTGTGTGCCTGTTGATCCATCTCGTACCTCAGCAGCAGCAGGAAGCGTCTGTGAGATCTCAAGGAATGCCGTCATCAGGATTGGTAGCCTTTGGGGACAACACAGAGCATGGGCCATTATAGGGTCCAGCAGAGTATCGATATCCATTGGCATGACTGATGGGAATATTAGACAGGTGTCTAGCACGCATTCTTCACCGCAAAGCAGGCAGCGTAGAACAGGTAGGATGCAATCTTGCCAGATTGGTCTAAATGACAGAAACAATGTTGTATTAAGTTCCCGTAGACGAGGTATGCCCAAAAGTTGCACTATGCGCTCACGGCACTTCCGTTCTAGGAGAACTTTCTCCAAATTGCTGGGAGTGATGCTGGTGGATAGGCTTGCCATAGCGTAGCAGTAGGAATAAAAACAGGATTCCTGGAGTACTAACCCTGGTGTCTACAGTCTCAACTGTAATGTACTCATTCAAGTCCACTATCTCCAGAAGTTCCTTCAGGTTCTGGCGAGCTATTGTGACTTCTGCTGCACTGTCCAGCATTGTCTGAGCCCATTCTCCGTTCTTGAATTGTGTTCTCAGTATCCTCGGCATGTCTGACCTTCAGACCTGCTACCTTCTTCTTTGAGAATTGAGGTTTGGATTTGTTTTTCGGAACGTGTTTGTCGTCTTTTGATTTCACGCGTTCTTCTCAATGTTCTGACCATCCTCTTCTTTCCGATGTCTGTGACGAGATCTGAAAGGTACGAGAGGAACGTGTATCATTATCTTGATACCTGTCAGGCTTTTTTAAATTATCCCTATTCCAGAGGGCTCCTTTTGAGGAGACCTACCTCGGGATTGAGAACGTTTCTCTGAATTATTTTTATTAGTTTCCCACTTCTTTTTAGAAGATGTAGGAGTTCGTTTAATAGAGTCCTTCTCAGGACTTTCAGATAGTTTCGGCTTCACTGGTCTTCCACCCAAACTATCTCTTCCTAATTCTGCATATGATTGTTCTATTATTCTGGGTAGCTCAGTTTGATGTTCTGTAACATCGAATTCCCTTAATCGTTGGCGGATCGCCACTGCTGCTGCCTCTCCTTTAATATTAGATAATATTATTGTTGAGACCTGGTCGAAATTTTTCAGTAATTTCATACCTAAATTTAGAGCAGGCTCTGCCCCGTATTCATTTTGAATTTGTTTCAGGACATCAGGTATTACTGCAATTGATGGAATACCATGTGTTTTAGTATAGATGGCAGCAAAGACTGAGCCCCAAGTGGTGCAGTCTTCCAGTTGTGGTGTGATCCCCATCGGTAAACAGATTGTTAGGATTCTGTGTTTCTCATACGGGCTAGTACTTGGAAATACTGCTTCGATTTGAGTAATTTTTTGAGCTATCCAGAATGGAATTTGCTCACGTTTTGTGGGCATTTTTCCCATGACTGCGTATAGAGTCTGTGGTGTAATTTTTAGTGTATTCCCCGGTTGAGGAGTTTGATTTGGAAGTGTCAATGGTGGTTGGACTGTGCAAGTCCGCATGACATATTGGACTAGTTGTCTGTAGATTTTTATTAACTCTTGTAGTTGAGTAAGTAGTTCCTCATCTGACATTATATCGAGGTCAGGATGAGGAGTGTAGCCGTCTACAATCGGCCATGTTGCTCCTGGTCTACCTAGTGGACCGAGCCTGGTTATGTTTCTGTGATGTTTTAGGGTGCCTTTAAACCAGAGCTGATGCTCCTGGTATGTTAGTGGAATTTCAATATCCTCGAAAGGAATATATTCCTCTGGTGGATCATCTTCTTTGTAGAAGTGAAACAGTCTTGTTACTGAATTTGATTCATGAAATATGACCCATGAATAGAATACCTTTGTCTGAAAGGATTTGTGTGCCTCTATCACGAAAACTGCTCTACTGCCTCTCGGTGGTAGGCCATGTTTTATAAGTTTTAGAGTGATGGCTCTTCTTAAGTTTGGAGCGATGTCTATAACACCCTCCTCGGTTTCATTTAAACCTGTAAAGTTAAAAACTGCCATGGCTGGGTCAGCCGCAGCTCCACCGGTTTCGGTCATTTTGTTTTTTGAAAAATGTAGAACAAGTTTCAGGGAAACAAAAAGATAAGGAGCACAATATTTTGGAAGACTGTATCCTTCAACGTTGAACAAACCAAACAACTAATATATAGGGTACTTCCCTATTTAGTTAAAGCGGATATTTAACATTACCCACTCCGGACGTCTTAAGGAGTATGTGAGTAGAGGTCTCTGAGAAAAGCACGAATGAGTTACTCAGTATCTAGCGTTAAATTACTGCCTTACCAAACCGTTGGGCGCCATGTAGTGTAGTTCCTATTTCCTAATAGGCTCTGCGCATTGGAATAATATAACCTATAGGTTTGACATAGGACTAAGGTCGGTATGTCCCTATCGATTATATTAAACTAAATTACCTGTGCCAGCTAGCTCAGAGGCCACTAGAAACTCCTTGATAACAAGAAGGGAGTAGTTTCTGGCAACCGAAAAACATGACAACTTTGTTTCCCTTTAGAAGCGGAACATGTCTCAGAATCGTGGAAACAATAGATAACAGTTTCACTCAGTCAATCGTGCATGCTTAGTCTCTGCAGAGTTACACAGAAAGGAAAGACGGGCGTTTCAATAAAAAGGGTTTTATTGAACAGTCTTGTTTCTCGTGTAAGAGATATGTGCTGTTATGATCACAAGACAGTATGCAAGATAAATTATGTACAGCGTAAGCAGTAGAAATAAATAATACTGCGCTAGCATTATCTTTTAGCATAAATTCACGTACATAAATAACATGAGCTAAGAATGCGAGTACTCATATGATGCGTCTCTAAGCTAGTTCTACCCCAGTGTACCTAACCTGGTGTAGATGTAGGGAACAATAGAAGTAGGTGGAGTATTCTCTAGTATGGTAGACTAAGAGTATGTTAAGTCTAGTATGCCAAGAGTCCCTCTAGGTTCTAGTCAGCTCCATACCTTGAGAATGAGAGAGGTGGGAATCTCCTGCCGGGTCTGGAACTCTAACACTCCGCGAAGGGAGTCAGAACACTGGAAGCTGGATTCATCTGCGTGCAGGAATGACAGCTTCTTCTCAGTGCGTCAGGCCGGGATACGGGCTCCTCTGAAGTCGAGGTCTCCTCTAACTTGCTTGGGCAAGGGAAGGTATATTTATACCTGGTAGGTGTCGAGGCATGTTAGCATTGACGTGAAGTCGGACATAGGAAGACGTCAGGAATGAACCCTTAAGGTATAACAGTTCATACATAATAGATGAGTTCTTGGAGAAATCAATAGTCCTGTGCTAGGGGTACTCCCGAAGCTTAAGGGTCTGGTTTCTAAGAACTCGTTGTGACGTTAGGGTGGACGGATGTCGGTGACCATGCCTGTATTTGGAGTGCACGGTTAATGCCTAAATAAGGACTGGGATTCTATGCCTATATAAGGGCAAGTCGAATTGTGCCTACATAAGGACATGATTCAGGAAAACCTATATACGGACCCCTAAAGCGGAATACAACACCCACTCCATCTTCGATTGAACGATAATACTAAGTGCTAAACATTTTAAATGCTAAACATAAAATTGAGTACCATATATTACTAAAAACATTTCTAAAAGCATTTTAAAAGAAGCTCAAAACTATTGAAATGCCATAGGTACTGTACATTAAAGCATTGTTTTCATTCTAAGCATATAACGGAAGTGGAATGCAACGTGAATGAAACAGTAATATATACATATGATGAAATGGTCGATAAGTTTTTACAATCAAAGCCATTTGTATATCATGGAAGTAAAGGAAATTGTAGACAAGTAAGGTGACAATGTGTCCCTGGAAGTATTCAAAGAAGTCTGTTTTATAAGGCTAGTTCTACTGTAAGCAGATTGTTCATTTGCCATGTCATTTCATAAATTTAAAAAGAAGAAAAAGTTCAATTCTGGGAAAAGTTCCAAGTTTGAAAAATATGAAGGCCAAATTTCATTGTTGCCCTGGTACACTGTGAGCCGAATCAAAGTCAGTGTATGGGTCTGGCGTAAACATTAGATCATCTATGTCCGTAGCCAAAATATCATCCACCGTAGTCGGTGACATTTGGAACACCTCGTTCAGAAGGTGAATTGCACAGAGATGAGAAGCATCGCCGTCAGCAGAGGATGCCGTAGCAATGTTCATGTCCGTTGTTACATGTGTGCCCGTTGATCCATCTCGTACCTCAGCAGCAGCCGGAAGCGTCTGTGAGATCTCAATGAATGCCGCCATCAGGATTGGAAGCCGCTGGGGACAACACACAGTATGGGCCGTTATCGGGTCCAGCAGAGTATCGCTATCCGTTGGCATGACTGATGGGAGTGTTAGACAGGTGTCTAGCACGCATTCTTCACCGCAAAACAGGCAGCGTAGAACAGGTAAGATGCAATCTTGCCAGATTGGTCTGAATGACAGGAACCACGTTGTATTAAGTTCCCGTAGACGAGGCATGCCCAAAAGCTGTACTATTCGCTCATGGCATTTCCGTTCAAGGAGGGCTCTCTCCACATCGCTCGGATTGATGTTGGCGAAGAGGCTTGCCATAGCGTAGTAGGAGGAATAGAAACAGAATTCCTGCAACAAGTGCTAGAATTAATGGCACACCACCAAACACCGAATGTGCGAAGTTTGGAATGATTCTGAGGACTGCCTGAAAAGGTGTTAACAGTCCTGAACAGATGGTCTTAAATACATGTACAATCCCGCTCGTATCAGACATGTTTAAGATACGTCCCATCATTTCTACGAAATGTATAGGGCAGTTTGTACGAATTAAAGCCTGTATCTCAGCCGAAGTCCTTGCAATTTGTAAATCATAGATTTCTTTGGCCGAGGTCAAAGGCACGGTCTGTTGCAAAAGCATGGCTTTCATTCTGCTTAAAGTATCAAAACGTATAAAAGAAACATTCAATGAAGGCCATAGAGGCGACTCCCTGACTGTGTCTATTGGGGGGAACAATACTTGCATACAACAAGTAACCCTGGAGCCGACCGTTACCAGATATGGGATGCCTGGCAACATGCCACAGCAACTCTGATCATTCAACATGAGGTAACTCCCGTTAGAAAGTTGGCCAAACGTTGGATTAATCACAGTAGCTGGTGTACCCTGCTGGTGGCAGGACAAGTTTGCCACAGAACCATTACAAGCCCCGTGTAAAGAAATGTCCTGACATGAGTGAACCGCTTAGTGCATTTTCACAGGGTGTACCGCTTAGAAACACTTCACGATCCACACTCCAACATCTGTATTCATAAGGTAAATCCCAGGATGTCTTAATGTATTCTTTACCCAACCTTTCATATTTGCCTGCTTGCATTTGTTTGAGGCAATACTGAAAATGAAAAGTAGTGACAGGCAGAGTTATTTTGCCATGGATAAGCCATTCTGTAGCTGGTTTTTCTGCTACCGTAAATGGTAATTTTTCCAGTTTTTCAATGCTCAGCACTGTATACTTTGCTCCCCTTTGTGCCAGTTCGATCTGTTTATCCGTTAGATTGTATTCTGCAAACAGAGACGACGTGTTGATAAAACGCCAAGGCACATAGCCTGCACGCAAAGATTGCAGCGTCCAGCCTAATAACATAATAGAACGTAACTGAGATTGGCCTTGTTGTAACATGGCTAAATCTTGTTCCAGTATGTCAATGGCAGAGGATACAATGTTGTCCAATGAATAAATTCTGGGTGACAAAGTTGTTAACCCATTGTCGACCACAGTGAGAGATTTCTCTAAGTTAATACGATCAAGTTCACGTATTCTTTCTGCGGCCTCTGCCTGTGAAACCTTCCATACTTCATTATAAGCAGCATAAATGCCGGCATATATGAAACGTTTTTGACGCGGTTTTCTTGGTCCTAGCAAGAATTCCCTAAGGTCTGCGTCTTCTTTAAGTAAAGATAAGTGTTGTTTCACATCCTCGAGTGTAGATTTTTGTAACCAGTCAAGGCACAATTTTCCTACACTGTATGTTGTTACTACCCCTTGATGTTGTTGTTGAACATATCGTGGGTCTGGCCTATGGATAGTAAAGCCCTGTATTCTATTCAGGAATCTTTCTTGACATATGTTTGTGTCTGTGGGCCAGAGTAACCATTTTTTCCAATCAGGATCAGTTCTGTTGTTTTGTAGTGTTGTGTCTACTGTGACTGCTCCCTGTGTAGTGCTATTACTTGCAGGTGTTGGTACAGAAGGTGTGTTCATGTCTTTGATCTTGGCTAAACCAAGGCAAGACGTTTGTTGCACAGTGTCATTCAAAAACATTATTTGATGTGGGATGATACATGCTCTAAACAAAGCTTCTATCCCCTGCACTTGCCAATCTTTAGAACCCCAGACAGATTTTGTGTCAATTGTGTCTTTCCAAAAGTCAAATCCTTGTCTAGAAGTTGGGTAATAAAGGCTGCAGAATAAATCTGTTTTGTATTAGTTAACATAATTTTCTGTCCTGTTTTGTTTACATTTTTATAGTAAAACGTTTCTGGATCAGATGTATTGTACCCTGAAAAATATGGAAACTTATTTGCAAATGTTTTTGAACTACCCTTTGGTGGTGTAGGACAATGTTCCCATTGGTTAAACATAAACACATTTCTAGGTGTTGCAGATTTATGCAAAAAATGATGACCATAGTGGTTGTAACAATAAAGCTGTTCGTAGTCTGATGAACCCTCTAAGTATTCATTGTTAGAGAATGCGGCAGACCTTTCTAGATCAGACATCATATCATTAACAGTCTCAAAGTCCCAATCATCAGAATAGGTACTGGAGGTAATAAAGTCACTTAATTAAATTTTAATAAATGTGGAATGTTCAAAAGTTCTGTCGGGTCGAATATATCAAAATCGATTTTGTCCCACACTATACCATCCTGTATAGGAACGGCTGTGATGTTCACTGCTGACAAGTCTCTTGTTTCACAATGGGAAGATTTGTGTGGTTTTAAAAGTAAGTTCACATTTTTACTTTCAGTGTCCATACGAATGTATCTGCCATTTATAAGCATGCTAAGAGTCATAACCAAAGGTAGCCAAAACAGAAAGAAAAATGTTCCAGAAATAATCCATATTTCAATCCATGGTGAAACCAGATAAGTCTTTTTCAGAAAATAAAAAAGGTCTTGTACTTGTTGCTAGAAAGTTTTTAATGCTGGCGCCGTTTCAGGCTCTCTCGGATCCTCAGAAAACGTTTCAAAGTTAATGAAATAGCCAGAAGCAGTTCGGTCAATTGTTGAAATTGCATCAGGATTTGTTGAAATCACTAGAACCAGTTGATCACTTGTTACGTTGGTGTAGACAGGTGTATCTGGACGAACTGTTACTTGAGTTTCAAGAGGGATGAGTTCCATAGCATTGTTGCTTAGTCCTTCATCTGTTACTGCTGAATTCTCGATGGTTATGAGTCTTTCAGTCTGAACCTCTTGGATAGTAGCGAGAGGAGTGCGTCTGCTACTAGGTCAGAGTCCACGAGGCCTACTATTTAGTATTGGCCACATACTGTGGTTTGATGAGGTCGATTGACACAAATCTTTTCTCCTTTTTTCCAGCAAGGGGCGCCAAAGTACTGTTCTTGTTCCGTGGACGGCTAGGACAGTTACTGGTTGTCTGTAAGAAGGTCCAAATTCCTTCTTGTCCGCAATCTTCTCTCTGACTAGATCCCCAACTTTTGGGATCCAGACAGGCCTTGCTGGGACTGCCGGTGTTTCCCCAGTGGTGGTTGGCTTCAGGAACACGTTGCTTTGTTTCGATCTTAGTTTATTTAGATCCTGTAAAACAGCCAAACGATCTTTGATATTAAAGGGTTTATTTTCCACCACTGTGCCTTTACATTCGAGATCAGGAACCCACATTCTTGTCCCAAATAGGACCTCATATGGAGTGACCCCCCCCAAGAGAACTTCTTGGCAAATTATTTAATGAGCGTTGGACCCCATAAAGATGTTTGACCCACCCATCACCCGAACCTAATACTCTAGCTGTTATAGACTGCTTTATGTCCCGGTTTTTCCTTTCCACTACAGAATTTCCCTCAGGATGAAACGGAGAGGAGTACCGCAATGCTACGCCCAAACTGGCCATGGCTTCTTTGTAAGCCCGAGAGCTAAACGCAGGGCCCTGGTCAGAATGTAGTGTGCCTATTGCGTATGTGCCAATAAAGACTCGCAAATCTTTTATAACAGTTCGAGCGTCAGCCGAGTGCTGAGGCCATATCCATAGGAACCTTGAGCACGAATCCACTGCGACCAGTATATATTTATAGTTACCGTCCCTTTGCAAGGGACCGCAGTGGTCCAGGTAAACACAAGCTAATGGTTTGTCTGAAATCAACAGGGGTGTCTGCGCAGGACGTTTCACTGTGGAGACTTTCATCTGTTGGCATATTTCACATTCCAAAACATAGTTCTTGGTCTGTTTCCTAAAGCCAGGCCACCAATATCTTTGTTTAAGTAAAGATACTGTTGCAGAAACACCTGCATGGGCAGAGGCTATCCCTTCATGTGCTGCTAGGATCAGTCCTAATCTACGTTCCATATTTGGAATTACCCTATCCCCCACTCCAGGGATTCGAGCAAAAGGAACGTTGTTCGCATCAATTACATAAGAGTACTTGAGTGGAATTTTTTTTGATAACGCTGCACCACTGCCTTTGCTTGAAGCATTGACAGCCAACAATATCTCACTGTCTATTCTCGTTTTTGAACGAGTGATCGCAGCTACAGAAGCCATCTGAACAGCCCCCTTTGCGGCTTCATCAGCCAATGAATTCCCTGCAACGTGAACGCCATCACGTTGATGACTCAGCGTGTTTATTACGTGAGCTTTTGGTAGTTCATTTTTTAACTGAACTACTTGTTCCAAAATCGTTTTATGCTTTATTGTGCCACCTTTTGCATCTTTGAACCCGTTTTCAAGCCAATTCTGTATATATTCATTATACGACTGAACACAGTAAAAAGAATCGCACACTATAAGTGTGGGGAATTCGCGATCTGTATTTTCAAGTGCCAGTTTGAATGCTTGTAGCTCAGCTCGCTGAGCTGTACAATCCCCTAGGGATTGAGTTTTAGTGACCATTGGTCTGAAGTTACCATCTTGCATACGACCTTTAACGATTGCGCATGCTGCACTGTAAGCTTGCTTACTCCCTGTAGCGGGTTGTGCTGATCCGTCAGTGTAAATTATAAATTTATACTGATCTAGAGGCAAAATTTCAGTGGGCAGAGGACATTCATGTTCATATTGCAGGAACGCTTGTGTTTTTAAATCAGGATCAAAAACATATTCAACATCTGTTGCAGCAAGAGAATTAACCCATTGTATCCATCTAGGATGCAGAGATTCATAGTGCAGCAATACTAGAGCTACTCCCATTTCCATATCGAATAGGCTGGGACAGTTCAAGTCCAAAGGACTTAACGGAAGATCACCAGACCCCAACAGGAACATCGGAGACACAGGAACAACCCTTTATAGAACTCCTTGAAACATCATCCCAAATACAAGAGGTCAGTCAATTAAAGACTAACTTATCAGAGGACCCAATATTAAAATCTCTCGGGGAGGTGAGGAGACAGAAGGATACATCTTCAATCAGGCTAAGCCCACTTGTGACAGGTAGAGGAAGCCCACAGGCAAATAAGCGATTTACTTTTGAAAATATTTCAACATGTTCTCAATCACCATTTCTCAAGAACAGCGTGCAAAAGGTGCAGGAGGCCGCAGGCACCAGTAGAGCTTCCCCTATAGGGAACAAAGAGAACCAGGATCGGGCAGAGAAGGACCGAGACAAAAGCTGGGGGACTCTCCTGACAACCATGGACGCAATGTCAACAGCTATATTCCACCAAGCAGATACACAGGATCTTCAGGTAGCCTTGTTAAACATCTTGGCAGTACACATAATGGGCATCGACAAAAAATTACAAGCATTAAATGACCTGATCGAGAGAGCCCAAAAACACAATTTCATACAGCAAGTAACATGTTGTTGTGAAACCCTAGGAGTCACGCCCGAAAGCTTGATATCACTTCTTACTGATATATTGACCGAAGTAAGGGTACAAGCAGCAAGAGAACATATGAGACAAATTGTTCAAGAACATGAATCAGAAGATTCAGAAGTCTCAGTAAAGACAAATGAAAGTCACACGCTTCAAAGAAATCAGCGTACAGCAGTAGAGCGTTCATCCCGCAGACAAAAAACTGGGAGAGAATTAGCAAAAGATCTAAAGGAAAAGTCGTTCGATCTCCAAACAACATCTAATATTGGTCATCAAAGTAAGGAGAGTGAAGAGATAGGAGTGGAGGAACATGTACTTAACATTACAAAAATGGATAAAAAAAAGACAAAGAAAAGCAAGAAAGAAGGGAAAATTGATACAACAAAAAAACCTATGGCAATTCTTCAATCAACATGCAAACAAACAGAAATCGACGGTGGAGACAACAAAAAAGGTGGAAAAAGACACTTTGCAAACATTGCAGGAACCCATGTGTGAGTCTCGATGTTTTTCAAAGAATGTACAACAAATAATTTGCATAGAGGGAACACATAAGGAAGATCTGGACCTGGGCCCAGCATTAAAAACAAAGGATCATCCGTCTGGAGGCAAAGCATTGCAGCAAATAACGGAGAAAAAATATAAGGACATAAATCAGCAAAGCTTGGAAGAAATTAAAGATAAAGAAGAACGGATAGTAACAACTCATAAGGATAAACAAATCTTAACAGTGCGTAACGAAAAGCAAAGCGCAGAGCTGAATCAGAGACTCATACAATCAATAAATGAACACTGCAGAGAGACAAACCAACAATGCATAAAAGGCGGTCAGGGGGAAGAACGTAGAGTACAACAAGACCGCAATTCAACATTGAGCATATCAAAAGGCCCTATCAGTCAATAGTAATCTGGAGAGGCACAAAACAAAAAGGGAACCAATTGAAAATATGTTGCTACTAATACCACACTATGTGTCACGAGGCCCAATAGACAACTTGAATAGAGGAACAATTTTAAAACTAACAAAGGAAATAAGAGAACTCACTCACATTAAATCTTCAGATTTGATATCGGTGGAATTTGTGCCTCATCCTCTCAGAAACAACAGAGAGGCAACAATGACGAATTGGGCTTCAAAGGAAATAATAGAGCAAATCCAGAATAACCACGGTCTCTTTAGGGCATGGGGGAAAGAGTTACAATCAATCGAACGCCCCTGCTATCCAGGACCACTACTGCCCGAATATGAAAGAGGATTTTCAATCCTAAGGAGAGCTGAAGGAGCAGATCCAAATTGGGACGCTTTCAAAAACTTAAGGATCAGGAAGTATTCCAGCAATGAACAGGTGAAGGAGGTAGACCGGGAGAACTATAACACAACAAGGGCTTCAAACCTGGATTGATCCTGGGCACATATCAGTAGAGCAACAACTCAGTCCTGACAACAGGATAATTAGATCAATATCGGAACAAGACAGGCTGAACATCTGCTCGTGGAACGTTCATGGGCTTGAGAATATCCTACAGCATCAAGAATCAATAGAATTTTTACAACAGTATGACATTATCCTAATGCAGGAAACGTGGTGCCAAGAGCCAATACAAATAACTGGGTATATAGGCTATTGTGTCTTGGCAGAGAAAACATCAAAATTTGGATATCCCAAAGGCGGATTAGCACTCTTCTGTTCAACAAGATTCAGATGGCAAACAGAACAGTTAGAAATCGGGACAAATTGGGTGCAGGCACTAAGAATAGTAAGAGAGAACAATAGTGGGGAACCGCCAGCTTTCATATTAATCAATGTCTACATCCATCCTAGAAAAGACCAAAAAGAGAAGCATATGAAATTCCTCTGCAAAATACTCAAAACTATTCGGAGACAACACAAACAGGCAGTTTTTATGATCTCAGGTGATTTTAACATAAATTTAAGTAAAATCATGAAGATGAAAAATCAGTGGCAAAAAGGGAATGCTTATAAAACCAAGTTGGAAAAGCTTGGATTAAGGCTCCTGAATGGGAATTCAAAAGACGATACACGGGCCGCCATTACATTTACAAGTGGGAATAAGTGCTCCACAATACATCACACTCTAGTAAATCAATCAATCAATCAATCAATCATGTCACTTATAAAGCGCACTACATACCCACGAGGGTCTCAAGGCGCTGGGGGAAGAGGGGGGTGGTGCTGCTACTGATCGAAGAGCCAGGTCTTGAGGAGTCTTCTGAAGGCCAGTAGGTCTTGGGTCTGTCGGAGGTTGGTGGGGAGGGTGTTCCAGGTCTTGGCGGCGAGGTGGGAGAAGGATCTGCCGCCGGCGGTTGTTTTCCGGATGCGGGGGACTGTGGCGAGGGCGAGGCTGGTTGAGCGGAGCTGGTGGGTGGGGGTGTAGAAGCTGAGTCGTCTGTTGAGGTAGGCTGGTCCGGAGTTGTGGAGTGCTTTGTGTGCGTGGGTGAGGAGCTTGAAGGTTATCCTCTTGTTGACAGGGAGCCAGTGCAGGTCTCTCAGGTGGGGTGTGATGTGGCTGCGTCGGGGGATGTCGAGGATAAGACGTGCAGAGGCGTTCTGGATGCGTTGCAGCCGTCTCAGGAGCTTAGCCGTCGTTCCTGCGTAGAGGGCGTTTCCGTAGTCCAGCCTGCTGGTGACGAGGGCCTGGGTGACTGTTTTTCTTGTTTCGGTGGGGATCCACTTGAAGATCCTGCGGAGCATTCGGAGGATGTTGAAGCAGGATGAGGAAACGGCGTTGACCTGCTTAGTCATGGAGAGGGTGGGGTCGAGGATGACCCCTAGGTTGCGTACGTGGTCGGTGGGTGGCGGGGCTGTTCCCAGTGATGTTGGCCACCAGGAGTCGTCCCAGGCTGAAGGGTTGGAACCAAGGATGAGGACCTCCGTCTTGTCCGAGTTCAGCTTCAGGCGGCTGGTCCTCATCCATTCGGCGACGGCCTTCATTCCTTCGTGGAGGTGGGCTTTGGTGGTGTGAGGGTCTTTGGTGAGGGAGAGGATCAGCTGGGTGTCGTCGGCGTAGGAGATGATGTTGAGGTTGTGCTGTCGGGCGACGTGGGCGAGGGGTGCCATGTAGATGTTGAACAGCGTTGGGCTGAGGGAGGAGCCTTGGGGTACGCCGCAGATGATCTTGGTGGCCTTGGATCGGAAGGGGCGAGGCGGACGCTTTGTGTTCTGCCGGAAAGGAAGGATGTGGTCCAGTCCAGGGCCTTCTCTTGGATCCCGGCGTCGTGAAGGCGTGTTCGTAGTGTGTGGTGGCAGACCGTGTCGAAGGCGGCTGATAGGTCCAGGAGGATGAGGGCTGCTGTTGCTCCGTTGTCTAGCAGGGTCCTGATGTCATCGGTGGCGGCGATGAGGGCGGTTTCGGTGCTGTGGTTGCTGCGGAAGCCGGACTGGGAAGGGTCCAGGATGTTGTTCTCCTCGAGGTAGCGGGTCAGTTGTTTGTTGACGATTTTCTCGGTGACCTTCGCGGGGAACGGGAGCAGAGAGATGGGTCGGAAGTTCTTGAGGTCCTTGGGGTCTGCCTTGGGTTTCTTGAGTAAGGCGGTGATCTCGGCGTTAAATTAGAATTAAAGTTGAAGAAAACCAAAGGGGTCCACCTGGTAGACCCCATAAAAAAGAAGCACTCATGGTTCCTGGAAGGGAAAAAAGGAGAGGAAGTCAAGTCTTATAAATATTTAGGAGTCAACGTGGACTATCAAATGAAAGGCAAACAACACATAGAGGCGATGCAGACGAAAGCGCAATCTTTGAACTACGGCTTCAAAATTTTAAGAATGAAACTATGCTGTCCCTCATACAGACATCTGTTAACGGTGATGAGCGCTCAGTTAATGCCAACAGTGACCTATGGAATGGAAACGCTGAAAGGACGTGAAGAAGGCATTTTAAATAAAATCCAAACAAGAGTTTATAAATCCATGTTTGGTATAACGAAAACAGCATCCCCAGCACAGGTGCGCTTACAGTTTGGATTGTTAAATCAAAAATATCAATGCAAAGGAGCCTTTATAAAACTATGTTGGAGACTATGCTCATCTGAAAGAGGGACAATCAACTACATGTGCTGGGAGGAAATAGAGGAGCAAATAAAGAAAAAGAAAAAAGATTCCTGGGGTCTACATTTAAAACAGGCTTCAGAGGAACTGGGACTACAAGAAGTCTGGAGTGCAAGTATTGGGAAACAGGCCTTTTACAAGGTAATAAAAGCCACTAATAAGCACCTCTCATATTTAACACATAAGACCAACCTTGCACTCAGAAGACATGCCTGAACAGTGATTAATTCCTACAAAAACTACAGCCCCAGGAATACCTTGCAGCACACTTTTCGTTAAAAATAAAACATCAGTTCATGTAGTACCACTTTGGAAAATGGGAGAGAAAAGATCTAAGGCCATCCTGGAAGGAACAGACATCGAATAAGGAATGCCGCCTACGTAAATATAAGGAAGAAAGCATAGCTCACATTTTTTGCGTTTGCCTTAAGTATCTGAAAGAAAGGAAACAAATGCTGAAAGGAATTTTTAGAGAGCTAGAAATACGTACAATCAGGCAAGCGGTTATGTTTTTTTCCCCTAACTTTACTACTCCTAAATTCCTTTTGTGAATACCGAAAGTCGTAAAGTTAGGAATTTTCTCAGTTTAGGAGTAGTAAAGTTATGAATATTAACTTTACTACTCCTAAATGCCTTTTGTGAATAGTGAAAGTCGTAAAGTTAGGATTTTGTCTCAGTTTCAGAGTAGTAAAGTTAGGAATCCTATCTTTACTACTCCTAAATGCTTTTGTGAATACCGAAAGTCGTAAAGTTAGGATTTTGTCTCAGATTACTTTTGTGAATCGGGCCCAATGTGACCTAAATATTCCCTACCTGGAAAGGGCAGTACATCTCTGCCTTTGTAGAGTAATAATTTAGCAATTATGGGTCTGGGCAGGTGACCCAGGGCCGGCGGTCGAACTGGCACTTGATGTGCCCTTTCCAGAGCAAAAAAGGGCATGAGCTGAGTCGGGGCCACCACTGACTTCAACCAGTGCTCCAAATAGGACACCATGTCTGACCCTTCAGTTCCCTCGGGAAGGTCTATTATTTGCACATAATTCTGCCTACTGCACCCCTCTGCATCTTCTGCCCGATATTCCAATGCTGTACTCAATCTATAAGGTGAATGATTTGGGCTTTCATGGCTTGGTGCGAGGGGTGCAGGTCTGCTAAGGTGGATTTATTGTCTTTCACCCTACCAGTCAATTTCTGGTGGTCAGCATGAAGCAGGCCTACTTTAACTGATACCTTCCCTATTTCCCGTGGACTTTGATTCTTCAATGGCCCTTATAATCTTGTCCAGGGTGCAATGCAGGCTGGGTGGAGAGGGGTCAGGTGGCATCTCTCAATTAGACAGCTCCTAGCGGGCTTCCTGTGATTTAGCCCCTGCCTTCCCCATGGCGGCCACAAATCCCCTGCACAGTAGACTAGAAGAATTATTGCAACCAAACCTAGGACACAACCCACACCTGTTAATATACGGAGACTTACAATACCACAGCTGGGCAGCGTAGGCTATCCATACAGGAAGGTTACACAAAGCAAGTTCACAAAATAGGAGAAAGGCAGCATGTAGAAAGTTTACACTTTTTCAGTTTATGGCAGTTAATTAAGTAATATGCTGAATGGTTATGCTGCTTCAGGGAGCTAACATTGATTGAAGTTTACTTCAAGCAGTGAGTGGTCATGCATATTCTAGGCACATGAAATTGGCTAAAGCCAGTAGTTTTAAGTGCTACTACGGCTACATTATTAGAGTAATTGTTGCATTAAAAGCACCTAATTTGCACATTAAACCACACTTCAGCAATAGATGTACATGGTGCAGCAGAAGCAGCGATTGTTGTCGCAGTAAAAACCCAACATTTGCCGCTAAATGCTAAAATATTGCTTGCAAGCAGTACAGGCTGTCACGTCACGATATTGGCACAAGAGCTATTACTTATAGCAGCTACGTAAGCCGGGTAATTGTCACAGTAAAAAGTGTGCCAAAAGTACTGAGCTGCAAGCAATGGCTGCTAAATAGTTGTCACAGTAAAAGCACCACAAGGAGCGTCAAAAACAGCGAGCAGCTATCAACGCAGGCAGCCATTAGAGATCATGCAGGATTATACGGTTAGCTGAGTTGCTATTTGTAATGGCAGCCACTGTGCAACTCAGGACTGTGAAACATCTCACTTTTTACTTGGCAATACTGCAATTAAACTGGGGTCAGGCAGGTTGCATACTGGCTCAAGGTACCTGCAAAGTGCTTACTGGTAGCGGCTATGTAGGTGTGGCAGAAGCATGAAGTTGACCAGGAGCACAGGCATAATTGTCGGTTGCACAGATGTGACAGCAAAAGCACCACACACAGTAAAAGCACTAGACTATGGCAACAAATGTACTTGGTGTGACAGAAGCAAGTAGTTGAGCAGGAGTACAGGCAGGTTGCAGCAATACTGGCACAAGGTACCACCACAGTTGCACACATATTGGAGTAAAAGCTCTACCTGCAGTAAAAGCACCAGAGCGAAGTGGGCGGCTGCAAGGCAGCAAGCAGGATCATGATGGTCTTAAGTAACAGCAGTCGCAGCACAGGTCAGTCACTCTACACTCCAATGGCTTACAGGTGATCTTTGGCTGCTATGCTCAGGACAGATGATACCCTCTGTGGGGGAGATTTCAGGATTATTTTTGGGCTGATGCGGAGTCGCCAGGTTATGTGAACGCCATCTTGGCCACTAGCCACGCAGTTGATGTTCCGAAGTAATACATTTTAATTAGAAAAAAAATACTATAATGTAAAATAAATAAATGTATTAATTATGTTGTACTATATTAATATATATGTATATATATTTTATATAAACTAGGGGTGGGAAGAACTCGCAGAGTTTTACTCCGTGGAATTCTGTGGAGTTACATAAAAACTCCATGAGATTCAGTGGAGTTCCAAAAGTAGTGGAATTTCGGCACATCGCGCTGCTTGTGCTGATTTTTAGCTTGTTCTGTGTGTAAAATCAATGTGAATGGCTCCACCCACCATGCCAGAGGGCACTGCTTCTTTCTGCCACTCAAGTACATTTTCTACTCCAGGGGCAGCTTTCTCAACGCAAATGGCAGTGGCCTGCCGTGACCAACCACATTGAGAAATCGCCCTGGGAGTCATCCTAGTGCTCAATTTTTCTCGCTCGCACTCATCAACTTAACATTGGTGAATCTCACGTGAGAAAAGCTCCACTATGTGGGGGTTTGCGGAGTTTTTCACAAACTTCATGCTCCAGGCAGAGCACAGAGTGGTCAAAACTCTGCGAACTCTGCAGGCGGAGCAGAGGTTATCGCCCACCTCTAATATAAACACAAACACACATATATATGTGTTTGTGTGTTTATATATTTATATATAGTATTGAATATTAGTGGAATTTATTTAATTTGCATTACATTAACATTATATATTAAAATATTTAACATTTACTACTTTAATCTGTTTTAAAATTAAAATAAATAAATATTTTTATATGATATTCATATCAGCGTATATTTTTACTGGTTTTTTTGTACTTACCATTATAAGTATAGGGACATGATATTTTGGTAAATTATATTTTTGGCACAATATCTGTGTCAAACTATATTGTTTACCTTGATATTGCGTCAGTGAGCCAATCAAACAGGGCCCCAACAGAGTGGTAAATCAAAGGGATCTGTTTGAAATACAGGGGAACCATGTGCTATAGGAGTCGAAGATGACTCCTAAATTAGAGAAATCTTTAACCTTCAGAACGTTCTTTCTTCTAGTAGAAATAGGCCTAGTGATACAGGTTCATGGACCACAGACCATATAATGGGTTTTCAAGATATTGGTCTCAAAATACAGGTTGCCATGCACATTATCTCCCTCAAGCCCAATTTAAGATCAGCCCCAAATTCTGGGCAGAAAAGTTTGTTCGGATGTATAACTAATTACTTGCAAATGAGATTATCCCAGACTCCTGGAGATTTCCAATCGTTCATTCAGTTTATAGCAAACTAACCCCTAATTACACTCGTAGGCGTTGGAAAAAGGGGTGCTGTGTGTGCTGCAGCATGCCCAAAATAATCAAGCTGAAGTTCAGAAGGTGAATGAGCAACAAAGATGCCTTTTAATTTTATTTTTATCTTGTCACACTTGTTATGCATTCAAAGAAAGAGGTGAAATATCAGGCTTTGTCTCCTGAACATGAAGATTGATGTTTACTTCTCTTTTTCTGACTGCAAAGTTAGAGAATGTTGTAAAGAAAACTATCTGACAATCTTGCTGGGGTACTGGGATTGTGAAAGCAATGTCTATATGATGTCAGTTTTTTCTTAACACACATTTAAATGTTTATAAATGAATTGGCAAATGCTTCAAACTAGTTCAACATTTAGCAAAGAATACATGAATAAAAGTAAGTGTGATGGAAACAGTTATTTTTATAGGATCAAAGTAAATCAAGACTCTTGGTTGGTGATGTGCAAATGATAAATATTTGCAGAAACCTAATTTCCTCAAACTATCATTTGTGTGTTATATAGGTTTATCAGTAAAAGTGCATGTCAGTGCGGATTTTGTGGCAATTTCAATGAAAAACGTGCTGTTGGTAAATAACCATGTGCTACAACACTAGGTTTTATTAATATGTTTGCAAAAGTGTACTCCATAATGTGCCACTGGCTACATACCACACCTTTACCACTCTACTGCTGAATGGACATGGCTCACAGGCTATACTTGTGTTTTGGGGGAAAAGCATGGAATTGTCAGAGTCCCTATGACTTCAGTGATGTAACATTGATGGCAGCACCCCCACTCTAATGATGTTACATGTTTTGTAACACTCCTGCTAAAAGATCTGAACAATCGGGCTCAGTCTCTAAAGCTTATCCCAATAAATTAAACAGGCTTTAGCCAAGGGACAGGCACCATCACTAACCTGCTCGTATTATTACTGATCATTGACAAAAATCATGATGTCAAATTCTCCCCTATATCTGTGACTTGTTGACTTTAAATCTTGATTTGATCAAGTTCCCAGGAACAGGCTATGGGAGAAATTGGACAACTTGGGTATTTGAGCAAATTTGTTTAGAGCAATATAACTAGTGTATCATAATACCTAGAGAAGGGTGATGGTTGACAATAGATGGGTTCTTGTAAAATTTTAACATCCATTGGTTTGAAACAGGATTGTGTGGTAGCTCTACTCTTATTTTACATAGTTATTGCCGACCTATCCAGTGAACTGGAGTCAATCAACTTGCATGCCCCTTAGCTGGGGGGGAAACCAATTTCCAAAATGCGGTATGCTGACAATGTACTCCTTCTTTGTAAAACTCAAATTGGTCTTCAATGACTCCTCAAGAAACTATACGATTGCACTGCCACAACAAATTAAAAGTCAATTTGAACAAAACCAAAACAATGGTTAAGACAAAAAAAAAAATGGAAGGGGGCATGGTACTGAAACAACTGCCAGATCAAGAGGGTCCGAGAACACGAATGTTTGGGCATAATTATCGACAGTAAAGGGTCATTCTTTGCTCACAAGCAGCAAACTCAAGCAAAGGCACATGCCTCATTATCAGGACTTGTTTCTTCATATAAACCCCCAAAGGCTCTCTACTCGACCCAATCCTGACAGTAATTAATGACAAATTACTAGCTACTGTCACTTGTTTGTGAAGCCCTGTGAGGGAGAGAATCACATAGACTGGATAAAATCGTTACAAAATGTACAAACAACTATTTACCAAAATCCACATGCTCTGCTGGGGTGGGATGGGAGTTTGGCATTGTGGAACAGGTCATCAAGGCACGGGGCTTTTTTAAAATGTTATCACAATCTTAGGTCAACAAAGCTCGGGACAGAAATGACAAACAGCAATGCTAAATTTCGTGCCTGATTGTACATGGAAAATGCCCTGACTAATCTTCAAGCATGAGAACTTTGGAATGCACTGTCACTTTACAAGCTTTCAAAAACATATTAACAAAAGCATGAGAATTCTATCTCGAAATCAGGATCAAACTGTTTTAACAAAACAATCTTACACTTGGATGGTTATAAACTGGTATGCAACATTGCGTGGTCAAACTTATTTTTCAGCTGCATATTCAATTTTCATTAAACACAAATTCTCGTTGTATCGCTTAGGCCACTTGCTGGCCTTTGACCGAGCCTCTAGGAGGGGTAAGTAGAGGGATACTAATCTGTGCAGACTGCGCAAAAAGACAAAATAATTACTAACCCATTCTGTCTGCATTTGCCTGGCCCTCCTAATGGAAAGGCACATTTTTATAAGACAGTTATTTAATAGAAGGTGTAGGCGAACATGGAGGCAAGTTATCATTCGTTCGAATGACTCTCTATTAAACATGTGTTTTGAGATTTTTTTGATGCTGGTAGAAAAGAAACTAAATACTTGAACAGCTGAATGGGCAACTTTGCATAGGATTGGGAGTTTTTTTTTTTATATGTGAATATGTCATTTTTAGCTCATCATACTCCTCTAATGCTTCCGACTTTTCTAGTTCTGTTTTAAATATATTATGATGCATTGTGTACAGTAATGTACACAATGCATCATAACATATTTTAAAACAGTTTGTATTTGATCACGCAAAAGTTTTGAAGTAATTAAATATGAATAAAGTAATAATAATAAATTCAACAATAATAATAACAACAGCAATAATAATAATAATAATAATATTGTCAATGAAAATGACAACATTGTTAATTAACCCTCCAAGGTCATTCGGGGTATATGAGAGCAAACTGCATCGTCTGCATAGAGTGGGCTGGAACAGTGGTGGTTCCAATCTTTTGGCAGGTCTTTACCATTTGAGGTAAAAAATGTATTCAAGACATTAATATATAAAAGAAACATTATCAGGGCCAGGACACAGCCTTGATGATCCCCATGGACTAATAGAAAGGGCTCAGAACGTTCTCCCTCAGTCTCATACATAACTGACAATGTAACCCTGCAGCACAGTGTCTGCAAAAAATACAATAAGGGCTCCAGGAGGCCTATCTGAAAGAGGATGGATGATAGCTTGGATCGGCTAACCCGATTAAGTGCATTGCTGAGGGGAATAAATGAAGGATCCATCACATGAAAGATAAATTGCCTCCCTCTTCTCAATCGTATATTTATTAATCAACAAATGTTGGTTCAAACATTGCTCTTATGTGCCAAGCCCCTTACTAAACACATATTGTGCGGGGCTTATAGCATTCATATTTACTGCCTAATCCTCTCTCATATGCAAGATGATAGGGCCCACTACTTTAACTACAGTGTCTAGCAATAATATAGGTCTATAGCAGCAGGTCCTGTGTGTTTCCCTTTTTGTATACAGGTACGATCACTGCCGTCTACCATGAGGTAGGCTTCCCAAAATTAACTACAGCATTCAATGGATTTGTGATTATCAGAGTCCATAAATCAATGTGTTTTCTTATACAAATTCATGAGAACCCCATCAGGGCAGGGCCTTATGAGTGGGGCGGTGGAGATGCCAGAAATAACCTCTAAGCTCAAATCTAATGCTTAGTGGAAAAGGGGAAGATGTATCCTATGGAACAGTCTTGCCATCTAAACCAAGTAAAAAAATAAATCATTTTTAAATGTTTTACCTAGTTATCAACATTTAGATTTGTTCCCAGGTCATCTGAATAGTTAGAACTATGTTTATTCGAGTTAACTGACTTCCAAAACCTACTAGTGTCATTGCCTTTAAATGCTCTTTCCAAGCTGCCACAGGTTTCCTTTGTGATGGCCATCTTCCTCTTCTAAAGTGTCCACTTGTTTGCTGTCCTCATTCTGGCTATGAGGATCTGACACTGTTAAGAGAGGAGCGCAGTCAGTGTTATGCCTCCCTGTAATCTTTATTAAACCAGCTGGGTCACAGGTTCCTGTTGCTTTTGGGTTCATACAATTGTATAATTCAAATATGGTGGTTAACATTGGCAAAAGCGTCAAAGTTGTTAGTTCATTGGCTATTAAAAGATGTTTGTTAAAAAAAAAATCAAAGCTGGCTCTAACAGTGAAATCTAGCAGGGTCGGAATATGGGCAGCCTACCAATTTAACCTTAGCCCTCTACCTACAGTGGATAGTTTAGATACTTCTTTTTCTGGTAAAATACTGATGCCAGTTGGCAGTCCAAGTATGAGCTCATTAGGGTTTTGGTCATTGGGAGTTGCATCCCCAGATTGAATGTACATACTCAAATCCCTAGAGATAAAACTCTAAACATATGATAGGAAAATATTTGATGGGGAGCCAAGGATCAATCATTCATCCCATTAATATATTATCTACTGGCGGTCGCCAGTAGATAGTTATAGTTAGGACCTATTTTCCATAGGAAATCCGCGACATTCTATTTGAAATAACTCTCTTGCCGGTTGACGTATCTTCGCAAAATTTTCAAACTTTGTGGGGCGCTCCGGTGCGCTCCTATCCTGAAAGTCTCGGGGTGATTCGTCAAGCGGGGGCAGAGAAAAAAGGGGGGTCCCAAAACGCGTTTTCCCCATTCATTTTTCCATAGGAAACTTTAGACACGACTACAGCCCGAACTGCTGAACGGAATTACACCAAATTTGGCAAAGAGGTAGTTCTTGGTTCAGAAAGAACCCTTTTTGTTAAATGGTGTAAATCCGTTCAGTAGTTGCTGAGAAAATCAAAAGTAAAAGTACATATATATCTATGGGCACGGAGGATCCGCGCACCCTCCCGATCACGAGCTGTCTGCTAATTGGCTGTCAACACTCCAAATCAGGAAGTGTTGGCAGCCATTTTGTCCCTCGGTAGAACCGAGGGACAGAAACAAGTGCGCAAAGCGAAAAGGGGGCAGGGTAGAAACACCCTGACCCCCTAGGTCTGCTCAGGGGGTCCCACAAGGACCCCTGGGCAAATTTTTTTTTTTTTAAATCGGCAGAATGCGCTCAGGGTGCGCGGATCCTGCCGAAAAAAATCGAGCGCGGTGTCCCGCGCTCGATGCAAATTTGCCCCGGGTGGCCCAAGTCCCGGGGGCATGAGGGGGTGTGTAAATTGTTTATATGGGGGCCTCTAAGGCTCCCAAGCCCCGGGGACCACCACCCCCCGGGCTTAATTAAAAATGGTGCGGGAGGGCTCTCCTGCCCTCCCGCAGCCCCGGGGACCGCCACCCCCGGGGCTTCTTTTTAAATTTAAAATAATGTGTGGGGGCTTCAGCCCCACACGCCCCGGGACCAACACCTCCCGGGGCACATAGAAAATAAATATGGGGGTCCGTTACGGACCCTCGAGCCCCGGGACCACCACCTCCCCGGGCTGTGCAATCAAGGGAGGGGGCCGCGCGGCCCCTCCTGGAGCCCTTGATGGCCCTGGGGACCGCCACCCCCAGGGCCGGCTCCTGCAGTGTCCCGGGTGCCTATCCCCGGACACTGCTGTTTGCAATGGCAGGACGGAGCCTCGCGGCTCCCGTCCTGTCATAGCAAACTGCTTTGGATATTGGAAGCGAGAGCAGGGAAACCTGCTCTCGCTTCCAATGATGTCACTGACCATGTCATGAGTGATGTAATATGTGACGTCATCAGCAGTGCATTGCGGGGGCGCGAGTTATAGTTAGCTGAACTAACTATAATGGGGGAATTTCACGGGTTTTGTACGAGTGCAATGTCCAAGTAACTATAACTGTCCCTAAAACCTATGGTTTTTTCAGTGAATTTCAAAGGTTTTTTAAATGCTAATTTCTAACTATAACATATCTGAAACCTATGGTTTTTTCAGTGAATATATATATATATAAAACCCAGTTGGTAGTTATAATTTGATATATATATATATATATATGTATGTATATTTATTACCTACTGGCGGTCGGCAGTAAGTAATTCTAATTAGGACCTATTTTCCATAGTAAAAGCGTTTTTTGATTTGCCAATATCTTTGGCGCCGGTTGACGAATCTTTGCGAAATTTTCAAAACTAATGGCCCGCTACGGTCAGCTCCTGTCTTGAAAGTTTCAGGTTGATTTGTCAAGCGGCCGCCGAGAAAAAAGGGGGGCCCCGAAACGTGTTTTCCCCATGTTAATTTCCATAGGAAAAATTGTAACAGGATACAGTCCGAACTGCTGAACGGAATTACACCAAATTTGGCAAAAAGGTAGGTCTTGGTTCAGAAAGCGACCTTTTTTAAATGGTGTAAATCCGTTTGGTACTTCCTGAGAAATTAAAAAAAGAAAACTTTCGATATCTGGGCACCGAGGAGGGTTCGCGAACCCTCCCGAGCATGAGCTCAATTCTGATTGGCTGCCAACACTCCAAACCAGAATGTGTTGGCAGCCATCTTGTGACTCGGTAACCGAGTCACAAGAGATCAGTAGAAAAAAAGGTGAAAAACAAGAAAAGGGGGCAGGGTAGAAACACCCTGATCCCCTAGGCCTGAATTCGCGCTGGGTTCGCGAATCTGGCCGAGAAAATTTTTAAAAAACGAAGTGCGGGCTCCCGCGCTTCCTTGTACTTAAGCCCCCGGGTGGGCCAGGTCCCGGGGGCAATGCGTAATTAATTTGTGGGAGCCCGCGGGGCCCCCGCAGCCCTGGGGATCGCCACCTCCCCGGGGCTTAGTTAATAGTGTGCTGGGGGCACGCAGCCCCCCCGCAGCCCCAGGGACCTCTACCTCCCCGGGGATTCAATAATAAATGTGTGGGTGGTCCCAACCCCCCCATGCTGCCCCAAGGACCACCACCTCCCCGAGGCTTTTATATAATAGGGGCGGGGGGGCCCCCCCAAGCCCTGGGGACCACCACCTCCCCGGGGCTTCCTTGATTAGTGGGGGGCCACGTGGGCCCCCCAAGCCCTGGGGACCACCACCTCCCTGGGGCTTCTGTTATTAATCAGGAGGGGGGCCTCGCGGGCTCCCCAAGCCCCGGGGACCACCATCCCCCTGGGGCTTTGAAATGTAGGGAGGAGGTACGTGCGGCCTCCCTCCTGGAGCCCTTGATGGCCCTGGGGACCGCCACCCCCCAGGGCCGGCTCCTGCAATGTCCTGGGGTGCCCACCTGCAGGACATTGCTGTTTGCTATGGCAGGGCGGGAGCACGGCTCCCGCCCTGTCATAGCAAACTCTGCTTTGGTTTTTGGAAGCGAGAGCAGGAAACCTGCTCTCGCTTCCAAAACTAAGCAGAATTGCTTTTGCACAAGGGAGCTGCATGTCAGCAGCTCCCCATGTGCAAAGCAATGCCGGCTCCCGCAGGAGACGGGGAGCCGGCAGGACCGTGGGGGCATTGGGGCTCCCCCCACAGTCCCCAACTGAGAGGCCAGGCCCTGGGGGATGGGGTCCCTGGGGCCAGATGTGGCTGGGGAGGGGGGCCACATGTCCCCCTCCCTGCAATAAAAAAAAACCAAAAAACACAAAACTGAAAGGCCGGCCCCGGGAGATGGGGTCCCCGGGGCCATAATTGGCCTGAGGAGGGGGGCCAGGCGGCCCCCCTCCAAAGAGTTAAATATTTTTTTTAAAAAAAAGACTGGCCATGCCCCGGGGGATGGGGTCCCGGGGCCAAAATTGGCCTCAGGAGGGGGGCCACGCGGCCCCCTTCCCATTTTTTTTTGTTTTTAGAAAAAGGGGTTAGGCCCTGGGGTTTGGGGTCCCCAGGGCCCTAAAAATGGTAAAAGAAGGGGGGCCACACAGCCCCCCTTGTAAAGAATTTTTTTTTTTTAAAAGCCGGTATCTCGCCGGAGGCCCTGACCCCTCCCTGCACCACTCTGCAAACGCGGACCCTGGCACGTTGTAAGTTGGGGAATTATTTCCCCTTGAATACAGAGGGTCCCTGGGGGCCAACTAGCCCACCAGGTACCTCCAGTATGCGCCACAGAGCTGCGTTGCAGAGAGGTGGTCCGAGGCCACGTCCCTTTTTACACCACTCTGCAAACGCGCCTCTTGGCGCACTGCTGGTGGGGCGATGAGGTCCTCTTGTGTCCTGAGGACCTCAGGACACAAGTGGACTTCATCCTCCGAGCAGCAGTGCGCCAGGAGCCGCGTTTGCAGACTGGTGTAAATAGGGGCGTGGCCTCGGACCACCTCTCTGCAATGCAGCTCTGTGGCACTTACTGGAGATACCTGGTGGGCTAGTTGGCCCCCAGGGACCCTCAGGATTCAAGGAGACTTAATCCACCAACCCAGAATGCGCCAGGAGGTGCGTTTTCAGAGTGGTGGAGAAAGGGGGCGTGGCCTGTGTCCACCTCTCAGCAATCCCACTGTGTGGGGCTTACTGGAGGTAAGAGATAGGCTAGTTGGCCCCTAAAGGACCCCCTGCAGCGAAGGGGACTTCAATCCCCATTCAAGAGCGCGCCAGGGAGCGCATTTGCACATTGGTGGGCAAAGGGGGCGTGGCCTGCTATAAGAACTTAGCAATCCTGCTGTGTTGGACTTACTGGAGGTAATAGGAGGGGTAGTTGGCCCCCAGGGATGTCCTTGGGGGCCAACTACCCCTATTGTTACCTCCAGTAAGTCCCACACAGTGGGATTGCTAAGACGTCTTCGGAGGCCATGCCACTTTTTCTCCACCACTCTGCAAACGCACCTCCTGGCAGACTACGGGATGGGGGATGAAGTCCAATTTTCTCCTGAGGGACTTTGGGGGCAAAGAAGCCCTCCTGGTACTTCCTGTAAGTCCTACGCAGCGGAATTCATGAGCGCTGGTCGAAGGCCCAGCACCCTTTCTCCACCACTCTGCAAACGTGACTACTACTTAAAGAAGCATCTTTCTGCACCTCTGACTTAGAGGTAGTTTTAATCCCCCTGCCCTATTATATACTAGGGCCTTACAGGAGAGGTCATGCCAATCACAGGGGTACCCCAACCCATAGTGTACCCTTGTGTATGTAGGTGTTTTCACTGTATTCTAAGTGTCTTTTAGCATATCACTGGCTCCGGGCCTGGTTAGTCAGAGTCAGTTGCCACCAGTACCAGTCAGCGAAAAGTTGGAGGCACAGGATGACTTTGCAACAAGGCCTCTTTCTGCACCTCTGTTGGTTCTTTCTGCATATCTCTTGCTTCTTTCTGCACCTTTCTTTGTTTTTCTGGACTTCTGTTGCCTCTTTCTGCATTTCTCTTGCTTCTTTCTGAGCCTTTGTTCCTCTTTCTGGACATGTCCTACCTCTGTAGGCATAGTTAGAAATTAGCATTTAAAAAACCTTTGAAATTCACTGAAAAAACCATAGGTTTCAGGGACGTTATAGTTAAAAATTCGATTTAAAAAACCTTTGAAATTCACTGAAAAAACCACAGGTTTCAGGGACGTTATAGTTAGTTGGACATTTCACTCGTACAAAACCAGAGAAGTTCGGCCGTTATAGTTAGTTCAGCTAACTATTACTCGCGCCCCCGCAATGCACTGCTGATGACATCACATATTACATCACTCATGACATGGTCAGTGACATCACTCATGACATCACTGATGACATCTCAAATGACATCACTGATGACATCACTGCTGACATCTTCCACGTGATAATCTGATGCATCTTCTCACACCCTAATATAACTTTTGATACACCCACTCTAAATTACAGACTGCCATTCTCAAAACCATAGACACTCCAACACCAATAACTACATACCCACTCACTGATTCTTAGGTCTACACACACATCCACTAACTCACCCATACAGTCACTCATAATTTCGGTCACTCATCAGTACAGGACTATCATATGCACTCATACACCTATATAGGCACTCACACACCGCCACTCATCCATAGAGTTACTCACACACCTAGTCAGTCATGCAAAGAATTAATCACACTCCCATTTACTCACCTATACAGTTATACACACACCACCTCACTTATTCATACAGATACTAACACATACTTACTCTCTTATACAATCACTCATACAAGCTCACAATCATCCATACAGCGACTCTCACATTCACTCACTCTCACATATAGTCATTTATATACTCCAACACTCACATATACTGCCTTTCACATATGTAGTTACTCACACATGTACCACTGAGACATCCATTCACTCACCAACACATCCATACACACACTCACCCACCCATACAGCCCTTCACAGATGCACTCTTGAATCCATACACCCAGTGAATCACCCACTCACACATCTATGCACAGAGTCACACACCCCCCACCCACACAAACACTCAGGCACCCATACAGATACTCAGACAACCAATAAATAACCCATATAGACACTCATATAGCTATTCACTAACCCATGCAACCGCTTACACACCAACAGACAGACTGATACAGATATTCACACAGTTTAGTCACTAACCCATGCATTCAGTAAGATACGTTTAATCACTCACTTATAGAGTCAGCCACGCACCTACTAAATCATCCATTCAGATACTCAATCACCCACTCATTCTTCAATACACCTTGGCCTATATATATTAAACATATTTAAACTTTACAGAAACACACTGTCACTGGATGATGTCATCAGTGATGTCATCAGTGATGTCATTTGTGATGTCATCAGTGATGTCACTGACCATCTCATGAGTGATGTAATATGTGACGTCATCAGCAGTGCATTGCGGGGGTGCGAGTTATAGTTAGCTGAACTAACTATAACGGCCGAATTTCTCTGGTTTTGTACGAGTGAAATGTCCAACTAACTACAACGTCCCTGAAACCTGTGGTTTTTTCAGTGAATTTCAAAGGTTTTTTAAATGCAGATTTCTAACCATAACGTCCCTGAAACCTATGGTTTTTTCCTTGAAAAAAATAATATATATATATATATATATGTAACCAAAACGCCCATATTCACTGAAAAAACCATAGGTTTCAGGCACGTTATAGTTAGAAATTAGCATTTAAAAAACCTTAGAAATTCACTGAAAAAACCATAGGTTTTAGGGAAAGTTATACTTAGTTGGACATTGCACTCGTACAAAACCTGTGAAATTCCCCGTTATAGTTAGTCCAGCTAACTATAACTTGCGCCTGAGTGTCTGAATGGATGTTTTACTAGGTGCATGACTGACTCTATAAGTGAGTGGTTAAACATATGTTAGTGAATGCATGGGTTAGTGACTAAACTGTGTGAATATCTGTATCCGTCTGTCTGTTGGTGTGTAAGTGACTGCATGGGTTTGTGAATAACTACATAAGTGTCTATATGAGTTATTGATTGCTTGTCTGAATATCTGTATGGGTGCCTGAGTGTTTGTGTGGGTGGGGTGTGTGCATAGATGTGTGAGTGGGTGATTCACTGGGTGCATAGTTTGAAGTGTACATCTGTGATGGACTGTATGGGTGGGTGAGTGTGTGTATGGGTGTGTTAGTGAGTGAATGTATATCTCATTTGTACATGTGTAAGTAACTACATATATAAAAGGCAGTATAAATGTGTGTTAGAGTATATAAATGTCTATAAGTGAGAGTGGCTGCATGGATGAGTGTTTGCTTGTATCAATGATTGTATAAGAACGTAAGAATGTGCTAGTATTTGTATGACTAAGTGAGCTGGTGTGTGTATAACTGTATAGGTGAGTAAAGGGTAGTGTGAATAATTATTTGTATGACTGACTAGGTGTGTGAGTACCTCTATGGATGAGTGGCGGTGTGTGAGTGTCTATATAGGTGTATGAGTGCATATGATAGTCCTGTACTGATGAGTGACCGAAATTATGAGTGACTGTATGGGTGAGTTAGTGGATGTGTGTGTAGACCTAAGAATCAGTGAGTGGGTATGTAGTTATTGGTGTTGGAGTGTCTATGGTTTTGAGAATGGCAGTCTGTAATTTAGAGTGGGTGTATCAAAAGTTATATTAGGGTGTGAGAAGATGCATCAGATTATCACGTGGAAGATGTCAGCAGTGATGTCATCAGTGATGTCATTTGAGATGTCATCAGTGATGTCATGAGTGATGTCACTGACCATGTCATGAGTGATGTAATATGTGACGTCATCAGCAGTGCATTGCGGGGGCGTGAGTTATAGTTAGCTGAACTAACTATAACGGGGGAATTTCACGGGTTTTGTACAAGTGCAATGTCCAACTAACTATAACTTTCCCTAAAACCTATGGTTTTTTCAGTGAATTTAAAATGTTTTTTAAATGTTAATTTCTAACTATGACGTGCCTGAAACCTATGGTTTTTTCCTGAGGCCGTTTTAAGTTGGGGGATAAAGTCCCCTTGAATCATAAGGGTCCCTGGGGTCCAACTAGCCCACCAGGTACCTCCAGTAAGCACCACAGAGTTGCGTTGCAGAGAGGTGTAAAAAGGGGCATGGCCTGGACCACCTCTCTGCAACCTAGATTTATTATAAAAAAATCTTCCTGGGAGTCGTGCACCCGGCGCGGCCAGGAGTCGCGCACCCCTCACGTTCACACCAGGGGGCCGTGCTGGGAGTCACGCACCCCTCGTGTTCACACCAGGGGGCCACGCTGGGAGTCGTGCACCCCTCGCGTTCATGCCTGGGGCCCGCGCTGAGTGCCGTGCTGGGGACGCGACTCCAATTATTATTATTTTTTTTTAAACGGGCTCCTACCACTAATTTTTATTCGCCCCGGGGACCCCATCCCCGGGGCCTACTCACTTTGTTGGGGACCATGGGGGGAGCCCCAATGCCCCCATGGTCCCGCCGGCTCCCCGCGTCCTGTGAGAGCCGGCATTGCTTTTCCACATGGGGAGCTGCTGACATGCAGCTCCCCGTGTGGAAAAGCAATTCTGCTTGGATTTTGGAAGAGAGAGCAGGTTTCCTGCTCTCTCTTCCAAAATCCAAACCAGAGTTTGCTACGGTAGGGCGGGAGACGTGCTCCCACCCTACCATAGCAAACAGCAGTGTCCCGGGGGAGGGCACCCCGGGACACTGCAGGAGCCGGCCCTGGGGGTGGCAGTCCCCAGGGCCATCGAAGGCTCCAGGAGGGGGCCCCATGGCCCCCACACATCTTTTGCAAAGGCCCAGGGAGGTGGTGGTCCCGGGGCTCGGGGTCCAAAATGGACCCCCGCATTTTACTGAGTTACTGCCCCGGGAGGTGGTGGACCCCGGGGCATGTGGGGTGGCTGGAGCCCCTCACACATTTTTTTTTCTCATTTTATTTAAATTTAGAGCCCCGGGGAGGTGGCGGTCCCTGGGGCTGCGGGGGCCTCCGCGGGCCCCCGCTTTACATTATACAAATCCCCCCCGGGACCTGGCCCACCCGGGGGATTAAAAATAACGAAGCGTGAAAACCCTCGCTTCGTTTTTTTTAACATTTTTCGCCGGGATCCGTGCACCCAGCGTGCATTCCGGGGTTTTAAAAAAAAAAATGCTTTTTTGGGCCCTGGGGGTCCTTGTGGGACCCCCTGAGCAGGCCTAGGGGGTCAGGGTGTTTCTACCCTGCCCCCTTTTCTTCTTTGACACCTTTGTTTCCCTGTTTACTTCTGACTCAGTTCTACCGAGTCACAAAATGGCTTCTAGCACTTCCTGGTTTGGAGTGTTGACAGCCAATTAGCATGAAGCTCATGATCGGGAGGGTGCGCGGATCCACCGCGGCCATAGATATCGAAACATTTATTTTTTAAATTTCTCAGCAACTACTGAACGGATTTACACCATTTTTAGAAAGGGTGCTTTCTGAACCAAGCACTACCCTTTTGCCAAATTTGGTGTAATTCCATTCAGTAGTTTTGGCTGTAGCCTTGCATAAAGTTTCCTATGGGAAATTGATTTTTTGACTCTTATTTTTGAATTTCTCTGGAATTACTGAACGGATTTACACCATTTAAAAAAAGGGTGCTTTCTGAACCAAGCACTACCTTTTGCCAAATTTGGTGTAATTCCGTTCAGCAGTTCGGGCTGTAGCCGCGGCTAAAATTTCCTATGGGAATTAACATGGAGAAAACACATTTTGGGACCCCTCTTTTTTCTCAGCCCCCGCTTGGCGAATCACCCCGAAACTATCAAGACAGGAGCTGACCGGAGCGCCCCACTAGTTTTGAAAATTTCGCGATGATTCGTCATCCGGCGCCAAAGTTATTGGGAAAAGAATGTTACGAATTTCCTATGGATAATAGGTCCTAACTATAACTATCTACTGGCGACCGCCAGTAGATAATATATATATATTCCCTGAAAAAAACAAATGTTACAGGGACGTTATAGTTAGGAAATATAATTTAAAAAACCTTTGAAATTCACTGAAAAAACCAAAGTTTACAGAGATGTTATAGTTAGGCTCAAGTTTCACTCATACAAAACCAGTGAAATTTAGCAGTTTTAGTTATCTGAGCTAACTATAACTCACGCCCCCGCAGTGCACTGCTTATTACCTCACATATTACATCACTCATGGCATGGTCAGTGACATAACTGATGGCATATCAAATGACATCACTGAAGACATCACTGATGACATCATCCAGTGACTGTGAGTGTTTTTAAAATGTTAATGAGTGTTAAATATATATACTAAGGTGTATTGATGAATTAGTGGGAGTCTGGGCGCCTGTATGGATGATTCATTGGGTGCATGACTGACTGTATAAGTGAGTGATTAGGTGTCTCAGTGAATGCATGGGTGAGTGACTAGGTTTTGAGAATGTCTGTATCAGCCTCTCAGATGGTGTCTAAGTGGCTATATGGGTTGGGGAGTTGGTATGTCAGTGGCTGTGTGGGTGATTGATTGGGTGTCTGAGTACTCGTATGGGTGTATGAGTGTCTGTGTGGCTGGGTGAGAGGGTGTGTGAGTGCCTACATGGATGAGTGAGTGGGTGAGTCTGTAAGTGAAGGGCTGTATAAGTGACTGAGTGTGTGTATGGCTGTGTCAGTGAGTGAATGGATGTGTCTGTGATATATGGGTGAGTAAGTAGATATGTGAAAGGCAGTATAGGTGAGTGTTGTGGTATATGAGTGACTGTATGAGTAAGTGAGGAATTGTGATAGTGGCTGTATGGGTTAGTGAGTGCGTGTGTGAGGGGCTGTATGGGTGAGTAAGTATGTGTTAGTATCTATATGAATAAGTAACTGGGTGTGTGTATAACTGTATGGGTGAGTAAATGGCTGTCTGAGTGACTCTATAGGTGCGTGAGTAGGTTTGTGAGTAGCTCTATGTGTGACATACAGTGTGTGAGTGGATGTATGGCTGTATGAGTAGAAATTTCAGTGGCAGTATTAGTGATCAAGTTGGTGTATGAGTGGCTGTATGGGTAACTGAGTGGATGTGTGTGTAGACCTATAAATCCGTGAGTGGGTGTGTAAGTACTGGTATGGGTGTCAATAGTTTTGAGAATGGTAGTGTGGAAGTTGGAGTGGCTGTATGAAAGATTATATTGGGGTGCGAGTGGGTACGTCAGAGATTCTGTGGATAATGTTATCAGTGATGTCATCAGTGATGTCATTTGAGATGTCATCAGTGATGTCATGAGTGATGTTATTGACCATGTCATGAGTGATGTAATATGTGAGGTCATAAGCAGTGCATTGCAAAAGTGTGAGTTATAGTTAGCTTACTAACTATAACAGCTAAATTTCTCTGGTTTTGTATGAGTGAAACTTGAGCATAACTATAACGTCTCTGTAACCTTTGTTTTTTTCAGTGAATTTCTAAGGTTTTTTTAAATTATATTTCCTAACTATTACGTGCTTGTAACCTTTGTTTTTTCAGTTAATTTCTAAGGTTTTTTAAATGATAATTCCTAACTATAACATCCATGTAACCTTTGTTTGTTTCAGAGAATTTCAAAGGTATTTAAAATTTTATTTCCTAACTGTAACCTGAAAACTTTTAGAGTGGGTGTGTGAGTCACTGTATAGGCTGCGGATTGAGTGTGTAAGTGGCTTTATAGGTCTATGAGTGAGTGTGTAATGTCTGGGTAATTATGTAAGTACATGAGTAGTGCATGGGTGATTGTATGATTGCATAGGTAGTGCCTGTGTGATTCTATGAGTGCAATTACCAAGGACACTGTGCGAATACCAGGTGTTTTTGACAAAGTGCAAAACACATATATAGACATATTTTACGTAAAGTTTCAGTGTAGCTATTTAATAAGGTACCAATTTAACTTTCCCCTTTGGTGAAATAAATACATAAAAAATGCATTTTCCTTCTTCACAGCAACAATACCAGGGGTCGCAATGACATCATTAGTCACAAATGCAATGACAAAGTGCAAAACAGACATATAGACATATTGTACACAAAGTGTGAGTCCAGCTGTTTATTAACATATTGGTTTAACTTTATTTAAGCAAAATATTTCTAAAAAACAACAATTTAAAAAAATAACTTTCAAAATCTGAACTTACGAATACAGTAAAACTACCAAACAAACATCAAACTATCCTTTGTTACCCAAACTCATGGGAAATCAAAAACTACTGCAAAATTAGTGCAATGCACAATGTGTGACAAGACCCTCTCTAGAGGGATGAACAGCAAATATTCATGTGGGACGACATCCATCTTATATTATCTTAAAACATTTCACAGAAAACGTCTCCAACTGGCGATCTACGAGAGGGAAGCTGGAGGACCACCTACATCAGTGGCAGCAGCAACAATACCCGGCCAGAAAGTCCCTTCAGAGGTGCACACTACTATAACAGATATGGCTCCAGAGTTTTTTTGAAGAATGACCATGTATTGCATGGACTGTAGCATTGTTATAAGTGCTGGTGAGCAGTGCGTTACAGCTGTTCACAATGCTGCAAAAAAGACATACATGCTAATTTTTTCTCCCCTTTCATATTTTTTGCACATTTCTCAGTACACATTTTTTTAATTCCTCCTGACCCAGTTGCCATTTTGTTACCATAAAAAAGAACAAAAATTATTTAAAACGTTACAAAAGCAATAAAAAGAAAAGAAAATTGAAAAACAAAACAGAAAATCATGTCACCGACAAATAAAGGAATATCATTGATAAATACACTTTTAACGGAAAAAAAGCATGCCCATTTATCAGTCTTGAACATTCTTTAAGAGGAGTTCAGAGTGAACAGATTTGCGCAATGCACAATATGTCACAAGACATTGTCAAGGGGTACGAATAAAAAATATTTTTGCGGGTCTACGTCCATGCATTACCATCTAAAAATAAACCATAGCAATTGTGTAAAAGCAGCAAGAAGGCAATGCAAGGATGAAGGACCCTCAACGTCAATAGCAACCGCAAAAACACTGAGGCAGAGTATCCCTTCAGAGGACCAATCTCAACTTCAAGATTTGGCTCCATGGTTTCCCGGATGGCATCATACTACATGGATTGTGGAGTTGTAGTGAGTGGTGCAGAGCAGTCCATAACAGCCCTCTGTAATGCTGCAAAGAATCATAAATTTTGATTTTTTTTTAATTTTTTGGCCCCTCATAGTTATTCTACATTAGCAGGCATTTTATTATCTTACAAAAAGGGTATCTAATGTCTATATGGTCTTCATTTTATTATCTTCGAATTTATTGTAACATTACTTACATATAACTTGCTGTCTGGACAAGTAAAAGCATTCCTCTACAAATAAATACACAGCTAACTTTTGCCAGTTATCATTATTTACTTTTTCAATTCTTAACTACAATTTAACAGTCTGTGTTTGAAACTTCTAGTGAGTGCCTCGACAACATATCCAACCATACTCTGGTTTTTGAGGCCACACTGTGTTAAATTTTGTAATCTCTTCTTCAAAACTATCAACTGTAATATCTGTGTCCTGTTCTCCAACTCCTCCTCTTAACAACTCTTCATTTTCCCTAGAATCCTACTCAGGACCAAAGCAACGAAACTGCACATCATCCCAAACCTTTTCTACATCTGCCACAGTACCATACAAAAGTGTTCCATTAATTTCTCTTAAACATAAAGCAGGAGTTTTTACATACTACAACCTCCTAATTAAAGTTTGCATTGTTGAGTGATGTACAGCTAAAATCCTGAAATGATGAAAGGTGCTTTGACAAACTTTCTTTGATAAACAAGCTAGTGAGTGTCCCTGCAAATTTGAATGCTTTCTGATCTTGCAAGGATCCAATCCTTGTAAAGTACTTATTTTGTGTTTTAAACTTCGCCTTAGAAAGATACGTAGGAATTTCCTTAATATATCAATGGATTGCTGTCAAATACTACAAACACTATTACACTTCCATTTGTATACAGGCACCTGACTCTGCCTTCCTTGTACCTGTTTTCCAATAACTTGTTCTACATTTGTAGATACCATCACCTCTTTCGCTATACGAATGCCATTTTTCATTTCATTGCATTGTCCTCTGTAATCAATAGCATGAACTAATCTATTATCCTGGAGATAGCTTCATTCATAAAAGAAAGACTCTGTACAAGAGGCATGTATGCATTCTCCACTAAAAACTGGACTAAAGTTACTTCTATTCACTAATCTCTTTTTCTAGTTTTGTCTCCTCATGCACACCACCATTTTGTCAAGAGTCTTCATTCTATTTATAATCAAAATGAAAAGCTTCCTCTTCAAAGCAAAGGCCTTATCAACTACTCTCTCAACTCATTCTTTCTGTTTCAGTGCCTCTCTTCTTCTTCTATACTTTTTCATAGTTCTCAGTTGATATATAACTACTCTGCTACAAAATATCCTGGCTCTGATTTCCTTAAACTGCTACTGCCTCCTGGTTAAGGTATGGCATCTTTGTTAAATTCGTTCCTGTTCTTGTTACATACATTTTGTTCTTTGTTAAACTTTCTCATAGTTTGAATTTTAATTTCATTATTTAATAATCTTTGGAAATATCCACATATGGGGCCATATTAGCAAGAAGCTCATTAATATTATCGCCGTTTTAGCGGCAGGAAACTGCCGCTAAAGCGGCGATAAGGGGCTTGATAATATGCGCTATAGAATTCCAATAGAAGCCCAGGTTAGATGTCCTGCACATCTAACCTGGGCTTCTATTGGAATTCTATAACGCATATTATTAAGCCCATTATCGCCGCTTTAGCGGCAGTTTCCTGCCGCTAAAACGGCGATAATTTTAACGAGCTTCTTGCTAATATGGCCCAGAGTTTTAAGAAAGGATGACTTTTTCCTCTTACCAATAGTTCTTTTTTCGTTCACCACTTTTTCTTAATTTTGCCCCTATTGAGCCTCGGTTCTGCATAGATACTGTAGTTGCTTCTGTTCCTTTTTCCTTCAAGTTTTTGTAAGCATTCTGTCTGTAATTATGCAGATATTGTTCTGAAAAAGAAAATAACTATATTCCAAACTTTTTTTCCAGCCAATGTACCAACTACTTTACTACTGGCATACACATAATACAAAAACAGTTTTTATGTTATGTTGCAGTTTTAAATCTACAAATGAACCTACCTACATAACTACAAGCACTTACTTCAATGTACCAAACTCAAACCAAAACACAAAACTTAATTTATTAGTTGCCTTTAAATATTATAGCAACCTCTCCTACAACACACATGCGCCACATCTCAGTTCTCACTTATACACACTAAATAAACACTTTATCCCTTAGGTACTCAATTTTAAAATAAACATCAACCAAATCGTAAAAGTACATACAGTGTCTCAATACTATAAATCCAAATACACAACATAAGAGCTATTTCTGTGCCTCTCTACCACTGTGTCACTGGTACATTTAGTGTTTTAATACCTTTCTACTTAGATGTGTCAGATTTAAATTTTGAGAAGCACTACATATACAAATCTACACATTCATGTGTATCACAGCATATAGCTCAGTAATTCTTCCTAGTACATGCAAACAGTGTGTGACAGGTTACATATATAATTCACTAGATGGTTCTAAAAGAGTACAAATTCCTCACTAAAACTTGTAAATGCATGTGTTTCTGGTTGAGTACAACAATACTCCCTGGATGATTGGATGAGTGCATAGATAGTACCTAGGTGATTCTCTCAGAATATAGGTAGTGCCTGCATGACTCCCTGAGTATGTAGGAACTACATCTGTGGTCCCATATCTGCATAGTTAGTGCCTGTGTATTCACCAGGCCTGGGCTTAGTTCGTGTAGTTTCGCTACGCGGAACTCTGCGAAGTGACAAAAAAACTCTGCAGAGTTCCACAAGTGGCGGAGTGCAGTGCGAACTGCCATTCGTGCTGATCTTCCTGCCGCTCAAGTAGAAATTCTACCCGAGCAGCAGTTCGCGCTCTCCAACTTACCGTTCGGGAGCCCGAGCGGGGGAAAAGGTCCGCTGTCCTACGCAGAGTGGAGTTTTCTGCACTCGGCGAGCTCCATGGAGCACGTAGTGCAGAAAACTCCACAAAGTCAATGAACAGAGCAAAGTTCACTGTCCAGGCCTAGTATTCACATGACTATATTGCTACTATCTGGGTGATTGGATGAACACATAGGTGTTGCCTGCTTAGTTCAATGAGTGCATAATTAGTGCCTGCGTGATTGGAAGAGTGCGTGTGTAGTGGCTGGGTGATTGAATATGTCTAGATATCACAGTTGATATATAATTTCATACATGGCTCTCTAAGAGCATACATTGCTCTGTTACTCAGCGTGCACATGCATCAGTAAGTTCCTAATACTGAAAACAACAATTTTCACTTTTTAAAAGCACAAAACCTTTTCTTAATGGCATACATACATCATTCCGCGAATATTTCTTGTGTCTTTAAAACATATATTAGGCATTTCTCAAAGAAAAGTTACACGCCAAGTGAAGCAAGCACAAGAACTCTCAAGGGACATTCTGCACTATTAACCTTCCTCAATTTTAAACATAGCATGTTTAAAGAAGTACACCACCCTCACCATATACATGACATTTTCAACAGCCTTAAAGAACATAGATCACCATGTAAACATATATATGATTTCATATGAGCTATACACCTTCAGACCATCTTTCCAAAAATATATAGTTCTCTGCATCTTTAAGTAAACTCAAGAGTCTCATACTACATATAACTATTTACAACTACAGAAACCATATCTCACCATCTAAGTATATGCAAACCAGTCATATAAGTTAAAAACCACATTAACAATCACTTCCTAATTCATTCCTAACAAGTATTGCTACTTTATAATTCATATAAAGGTGCAGCACATTTTCTTATCTTTTATTTATGACTACACTACTCCTATTTAATAATGTGACTAAAACTACCACAACTCCCAGAATGCAAATGATATCAATGTATCTATTCTGCACATATTGCTTAGACATTTAAAACAATGTCATTTTTAAAGGCATTGCTCATGGTGATTTCCAACAGTACTACCATCTTAAACACAAACTCACTGCCAGCTACAGTTCATCTAATATATTTATTTTCACATTACTGTGATATTATTTTTAATCAAACTCCCATATACATCTTCATTTCTAATCTACATTTTTTTAAATAATTCAAAAGTTATATACATACCAGTGAATTAAGAGGCATATTAACAACGGCCAGCGATAATTATCGCTGGCCGTGCTTAGCGATAATTATATTATCGCAGGCTATCTCTGGTATTTATCGCCCAGGTAGCGCGTTATTAACAACGCGTTACTCCAGGGCGATAAAAATTCCAGAGATAGCGAGGTTATTGCCCTTTGCAGGGAACATCGCTGGTTTTCCAGCGATGTTCCCTGCAAAACGGCGATAACCTTGCTGATACGACCCACAGGGTCGTATCAGCATAATCCACCCCCTATGTTAGGGATGGCTAAGTCAGGATTTTAGCAGACGTTAGGTTTTGGCAAAAACGGCCGTTTTTGCCAAAATCTAATGTGTGCTAAAATCCTGTGGGCTGCCTTGTAAATATTGCGATGTAGACATCAGCGATATTTGCAAGGTAGCTCGTCTTGGGTACGCCCAGTAACGCCCACTTTGCATCTCATTGGAGATGCAAAGTGAGGCGTTAGAAAAGGGTGCTAACATGCAATTATGCATGTTAGCACCCTCTTGTAAATAGGGCGCTGGTTTTATCTCCGCTTTTTGGCTTTGTAAGCCAAAAAAGCGGAGATAAAGCCCTTGTAAATATGCCCCTGAGTTCCTAGATTATATTGTTGTTTAGCTCTTTCTGGATAGTTTTGACACTGCTAAGATTTGTAAAAACTAAGCACAAGAATGGTACACCACTCTCATAGAAAGCAACTATAAAATGGCAACCTCTTCAACTTTCCACTCTATGATCATGAGAAAGGCAGCAAGTGAAATCATGTCTTTCATTTTAGACTACTGCATCTCCACTTGCAAATGGTTAGCATCTGTTAAACCTTCACCTCTGTTTCAAAAGGAGGATCCTGTTTTTGCGATGATCGCGAAGTAATTGTGGAAAAAAATGGGAGCCCAAACTGATATTTAGCTTCAGTTTTTAAAAATTTAAATACTGAACAACAGTTCATTACATAGTCCACAGTTGGAAATTAAATTGCCATTACTTAAATTGTGTCATAACTCCTCAACTTTAAAAAAAATGTTCTGTCTCTTTAACACCCTTCTCCCCAATACACTCTTAGCTCAGTGTACCTAGCAGCCCAGTGGAACCAGTAGTTCACAAGTTCACAGCACATTCTAGAAGGAAGATAACACTTCCAAATGAGATACAGCAGGTGTGGTTTGCTCCACAGATTCAAAAGGTTATGCATGTCTGTATTACATTTTTTTTTTTTACAACAGCCAATAAAAGGAATTGTTGCTAAGGCATCCAACTCACTACCTAATTTTATTCACTGTCATGCTGACAGCATCCAATGAAATATATCTTTAAACAAACCTCCATTTTAACTACTTTTCATTTGGAAAACTACCTTATTCAGTTCCATCCTTCTCCTGACTGCTATTGCTCCTTCACTTCAAAATGCTTTAAGTGTGGATTTTGGGCCACTGCTATGTCTTTTGGGCTAAAAAGGTTGCAAAAAATAGAAGTATTGACAGGGACTTTGGGCTGCCAAATGTGGAGAGTACTTGATTTGGTCAGAGCGGGTTAAAGTTTTATCAGTTTCTGGCTTTGGTTAAATTCAGTATGTATTCACAAGCTAATCACCTCATGATTGTGCACTGTGGTGGCAATGACCTAGGCACATTGACTGAGGTAGGGCTGGAAATCCTAATGAAAGAAACATTTTCAGAACTTATGTCACTTTTCCCTCACACTGTCTTGGGGTACTCTACTATATGCCAAAGACAGAAATGAAAGTGGTCAAAACAATTCTGTCTGCAGATTGACAAAGCCAGGAAGCATGTTAATAAAATTGTTTCTGCTTTCCTCAGTGACCATAACATGGGCTGTATCTATAACAACAATCTGCATTTAGACATGCATGGAATTTATAGAAATGATGGAGTGAACTTTACAGACGAAGGCAACAGGGTGTTTCTAAGTAACCTGAAACTCTGCATCCGGTCTTATGTGTAGCTGTCATTTACATACAATCAACACAAAGCCTAATGTCAGAGCCACCCTAGTACCCGAGATATTGTTCATTTTCTTTAAAAATATCCTTTTTTTCAGTTTTTGGGAATCTTCGCGACAACATTGCAATGGTCACTGATACGTCGCAAGAACGGAAAACAACAGCAGCATATCCAAAAATAATAATTTTAAAAAATCCATTCTAAACATCGAGCTACACATATTACTATATACATGCTTCTGTAAAAACATGTTTAAACTCATGTTTTGGTACTAAGTTTCATTAAAATCCATCTTTAAGATCTATTTTCCATTTCCGCGGGTATTCGGGGAGTAGCGACGACGCCGTTAATCGTTACAATCGCGCCTTTGCCATAAACGGAAAAACACATATATGCACACATATTACAATATTTTACACACTAGGGGTTTATTATTGTACACTAAAAACTCATGTTTTTCTAGTGTATTTCTAGAACAACCATCTCTAAAACCTATTTGCCGTTTTCGCGGTGAGGCAGGAAATCGCGATGACGTCGGTAATCGCGATCCCCATGGATACATCACGAAAGTGGAAAGCAAAAGCAGGAATTCAATAGCCACCACCAGATAAAAAAATTCTAACCATATAAAAAATTCTAACCATCACACTAGATAACTCACTGTCTAAATAACTCTATAAAAACATTTATCAGAATCTCAATATCTCTGTAACAGTGTGAAAGTATGAAAATCTTTATTGTTCAATTAATAAAAATCATTACAATCATGAAAATTAAAAGCAGCAGATTTCTTAAAACAGAGACGGCAGACATTTTGAACAGATACATTATAGATATTAAAATAATTCAAAGATAACATGCCGTACAGGACCATTGAAATTGCATAGAACATCATAAAAATAATATTCTGTTCATATCTTAATTATATCAATTCATTTCATAATTAGTGATAATGTCTCTATGTAAAGATAATACCTGCCATACCAATAATCTTAGCTGTCACACCCAGCCCTGTAATTAAAGTGCTGTTGCGCTGTCCCTTCGAATGAGCTATGTTTAGTGCAAACACATAGCAAATATAGTAATAATAAATAATAACTTAATCTATAAGGTGCATCCATGCCTATTCTCAGTATTCAACTGAGTCCTATTAAAGTTTTACAAGAGAAAAAAACTATGTTTCAAAACATTTCCCAGAAACTACCCATTCGGGTGCTGCTTAATAACTTCAAATGTCTATGTGCCTTCGTTCTTATTATATTAACGAAATAACAATAACTAATCCTAGTAAGCTTTACTGAATGCAGACAAAAGGATTTTCCTTATCTTCTGCCCATAGTGTACTGGTACAATGGCTACATGGGTACATCAACATGGGTACCTTCACTTCAAACTCATGTTTTTCTAGTGTACTTCTAGAGCAACCAACTCTAAAACCTATTTGCCGTTTTTGTGGTGAGGCAGGAGATCGCAATGACATCGGTAATCGCAATCCCCACGGATACGTCACAAAAGTGGAAAGCAAAAGCAGGAATTCAGTAGCCACCACCAGATAAAAAAATTATAACTATATAAAAAATTCTAACCATCGCACTGGATAACTCACTATCTAAATAACTCTATAAAAACATGTATCAGAATCTCTATATCTGTATACCAGTGTGTTTTAATGATTCACTGATATATTTTTATATTTCCCCCAATATTCGCGATGACATTGTGATATTCGCTATGTGCCCACGACAGTACATGGGGGGATGCGCTGGTGATCACACTGTCATCGCAACCGATTATAAAAATCTATTTTGGACACATAACTTCTGTCACTAACGCACCCATTTCATAAACATGGGGTCAGAGTATCTCCACCCTGACCCCTTATATTAGCTTTCACACAAATGTTCAGCCCCGGGAACCATTTCCGGATGATAAAATGGCATCCGCAATTTTCTGTTCAGGTTGCGTCCAGCCAATCTCAGTATTCCTGTTGACGCATGAATTCGCGATTAATCGCGAAAGCACAGCGAAATATCAGTGGCCAGAGATATATCTATCATTTTCAGCATAAATTTCTCAAAAGCTACTGGGCGGATTTGCACCAAATAACAAAAAGCACAATCTGCGTAACAATATCTACTATTCTGCCAAATGTGGTGTAATTCCGTCCAGCAGTTCGGGTTGTATTTTAGACAACACGTTCCTATGGGAAATAACATTACAAAGGCACCCTTTTTTTGTGCCCCTATGTCTCGGTTCCCACCACATGGATCACCCACAAACTTTCCATGACACACAGAACCTACTTTGACACTTTTTTGGGGAAAATTTCACGAAGATTGTTGAAATGACGCCAAAGATAGAGGCTAGTCAGAAAATGCCTTTCCTATGGAAACTAGGTCCTAACTATAACTGCCTACTGGTGACTGCCAGTAGGTTATATATATATATTAGCTGCTGCCAGTCGCCAGCAGATAGTTATAGTTAGGATGTAGTTTCCATAGGAAGAGCGTTTATTAATTCACCACTAACTTTGGCATCGTTTGATGACTCCTCGCAAAATTATCAAAACTGATTTTGCGATTCACTTCAGCTTCTGTCTTGAAAATCTCAGGGTGCACTGTCAAGTGGGTGCCGATAAAAATGGGGGGGGGCCAAAACATGTTTTCCCCATGTTAATTTTCATAGAAACTTTAGACACGGCTACAGTCCGAACTGCTGAACAGAATTACACCAAATTTGACAGAAAGGTAGCTGTTGCTCCAGAAAGTGACCTTTTTGTAAATTGGCGTGAATTCAGTCAGTAGTTTTTGAAATATTAAGGGAGGATCTGCGGCCCTTCCCGATGTCTGATTGACTGCCAACACTTAAAACCAGGAAGGGTTGGCAGCCATCTTGGGAGCCGGGCCCAAAAACATTTTTTTTTTAAATTTTCAGCGGTATTCGAAGCACTTCATTAATTATCGGTGCACAGGTAGGCGAGGTCCCGGGGGCATGTTTTTTAATTGGCATTGGCATTGGCTCGGGGAGGGGGCTTAATTTTGACCCGGGGACCACCACCCCCCAGGGCATCTCAATAAATGTATGTAGGGGAGGCCCGTATGGCCTCCAATGCTGCCCCGGGGACCACCACCTCCTGGGGCATATTCTCTTTCTAGATGGGGGCCCTCTAAGACTCCCCAGCCTTAGAGACTGTCACCTCCCTGGGGCTTTACCTGTAAAAATGCCAGGGAGCTGCCACCTCTCGGGGGCAAAATTCAAGAAAGGAGGGGGGCCGCGCAGGCTGGCTCCTGCTTCATCCCAAGGTGCCTGGGACCTCACTGTTTGATGTGGCTTGGCGGGAGCGTTGACAGCTCCCGCCAAGTCAAAGCACACACTCAGCTGTCAGAGAGGAGGAACCATGTTCCCACTTGCTGAGAGATGAGGTGTCCTCTTTTTCTCTGCCCACAGAGATGTAGAGGAAACAGAGGAAACTTGCTTTGACACACAGGGAACGGCATGTTCAGCAGCTTTCTCTGTGTCAAAGCAATACTGGCTCCCGCAGGAGGCGGGTAGCTGGCCGAGACCATGGGGGCCTTGAGGCTTCCTCCACGGTCCCCATTAGTGGTGAGTGGGTGCTCTATGTGGGACCAGGGCACCCACAATAGAGGCCAGACCCCGGGACCGAAATCAGCCACACCATTTTTTTAAAATTTAAATAAAAAGGCCAGAGTTTGGGGGTGGGTCCCCTGTGCCGAAATTGGTCTGGGAGGGGGGCTGCTTTGACCCCTCCCTTTAATTCGAAAAAGGGAAAATAAAAGCCCGGGTCCATGGTGCTAAAATTAGCCCTGGTAGGGGGATGCGCAACCTCCCTCCGCCATTGAAAAAGGACTGGCCCCTGTGGATGGGGTCCACAGGGACAAAATCGGCCCAGGGAAGGTGAGCCATGCACCCCCTTCCCAAATAAAAAAGAATTTAAAAAAATGCCAGACCAGCAGGTCGTCGGAGGCCCAACCTCCTGTCCCCAGCACTCTGCAAGTGTGCCTCTTGGTACACAACTGGTTGGGGGATGTAGTCCCCAGGGCTGCAGAGGGACCTTGGGGGCCAACAACCCCTCCAGTTACCTCCAGAAAGTCCCACAGGAGAGGATTGCTGAGAGGTGATGGGAGGCCCGCCCCATTTCTCCACCGCTCTGCTGACATGGTTCCTGGCGCACTACTGGTTGGGGGATGAAGTCCCTTGGATGCTGAGGAACCTTGGCAGTTCAGGCTTTACTGTTCCCATGGGGAGCAGGGTCAAGACTGATTTGCATATGACTGGGTTTAAACTGGAATTATATGGGGAGCAAACAACTATGGATTTAGGCCTAGATCTCTGTACTGGGGTGAATGTTTGACATTGTTCAGCATTCTGCCCATCAATTGTTCTTTTTGCATTTGTTGCCCCCTTAGTCAACTCCCTCAACCACCTCCTGGTGCACTACTGGTTGGGGGATGAAGTCCCCTTGGATGCTAAGGATCCTTGGGGGCCAACAAGCCCTTCTGTTACATCCAGTAAGTCCCACACAGCGTGATTGCTGAAAGGACTGTGGAGGCCATGCCCCCTTTCTCCACCACTCTGCAAGCACGTCTCCTGGCACACTACCCGTCTTGGCTGCTGTGTGTCCTTGGGGGCCATAAACCCCTCTTGTTACCTCCAGTAAGTACCACACAGTGGGATTGCTAAGAGGTTGTCAAAGGTCCACCCCCTTTCTCCACCATTCTGCAAACATGACTACTACTTAAAAAAACATAGAAATTCACTTAAAAAAACAAAGGTTACAGGGACGTTATAGTTTGGAAATATACTTTTAAAAATCTTTAAAAAATCACATTAAAAAACCATAGGTTACAGTGTTGTTATAGTCAGGAAATAGAATTAAAAAATCTTTAGAAATTCACAGGAAAAAAACCCAAAGGTTACAGGGACGTTATTGTTAGGCTCAGATTTCACTCATACAAAACCAGTGAATTCAGAAGTTATAGTTACCTGAGCTAACTATAACTTATGCCCCGTAATACACTGCTTATGACCTCACATATTACATCACTTATGACATGGTCAGTGAGATCATTGATGATATCACTGATGACATCTCAAATGAAATCACTAATGACATCATCGTGTGAGTGTTTTTTAATAGTTTATGAGTGTTAAACATATATACCAATGTACTACAAAAGTTAAAATAGTATACTTTGTATACTAATAATGCGTGATACTATTTCTAACCTACATTATGTGAGTGGCTATGTGACTGTGTGTATCCATGCATGAGTGGGTGTCTGAGTACCTGTATGGGTGTGTGTGTGCCTGCATGGGTGTATAAGTAGGTGTGTGATTAGCTGTGAGGGTGAGTGAGTGGCTTGGTGAGTTGCTGTATGGGTGGGAGAGTGGGTATGTAAGTGATTGTATGGGTGAGTGAGTGGGTTACTGAATAGCTGTGTGGGTGAGTGACTGGCTGTATAAGTGGCTGTATGGGTGAGTGAGTGGGTGCTTGGTCAAGTGATTTGGTGTGTGAGTGGCTATATTTTAAAGTAAGCATCTGATTGAATGGATATATGGGGGAATGAGTGGATGTGTGAGCGCTTGTATGGATATATGAATGATATGTAAGAGGGTGTTTGGGTGTGAAAGTGAGTGTGTGGGAGCTTGTATGGATGAGTGAGTGGTTGTGCTGAGACGCTGTATGGGTGAGTGAGTGGGTGTGTAAGTGGCCGTATAGGACAATTAGTGGGTATGTGAAAAGCTGTATGGGTGAGTGTGTGGCTCTTTGAGTGGCTATATGAGTAAGTAACCGGTTGTATGAGTAGCTGTATGGGGAAGTGAGTGGCTGTGTGAGTGACTGTAGGAATGAGTGAGTGGGTCATGAGTGGCTCTATGGATGAGTCAGTGGTTATGTAAGTACGTGTGTCTGTGAATGGTATGTGCATGGGTATGTGAGTGGGTGTATGAGAGGTTGTATAGAGGTATGAGTGGGTGTGTGAGTGCTTCTGAAGATTATGTCATCAGTGATTTCATCAGTTTTGTCATTTGAGATGTCATCAGTGATGTCATCAGTGATGTCACTGACCATGTCATGAGTTTTGTAATATGTGAGGTCATAAGCAGTGCATTGTGGGGACATAAGTTATAGTTAGCTACTGCTGAATTTCACTGGTTTTGTACCAGTGAAATGAGAGCCTAACTATAACATCCCTGTAAGCTTTGGTTTTTTCAGTGAATTTCTAAGGTTTTTTAAATCCTATTTCCTAGCTATAACATTCCTGTAACCTTTGTTTTTTTCAGTGAATTGTCAAGGTTTTTTAAATTTGTTTCCTATCTATAACCTCCCTGTAACATTGTTTTTGTTGTTAATTTCTAAGGTTATTTAATGTTGTTTCCTAACTATAACATCCCTGTAACCTTTGTTTTTTAAGTGACTTTCTAAGTTCTTTTATATTTTATTTCCTAAATGTAACCTGTAACCTTTGAGAGTGAGTGCTTGAGTGAGTGCTTGAGTGTCTAAATGGGTGCGTGAGTGGGTGTTAGTGTTTGAGTGGGTCTGTGAATGGATGCATGAGTGTCTGAGTGGAGGTTTGAGTGGGTGCATGAGTGTCTGAGTGTGTGTGTCAGTTGGTTTGTAAGTGTTTATGAGAGTGTCTGATTGGGTTTGCGAGTGCCTCCATAAGTGTATGAGTCCATCTGTGAGTGAGTACAGGAGTCTCGGAGGGGGTCTGAGAGTGGTTGCGTTAGTGTCTGAGTGGGACTGTGATTGGGTGTGTGAGTCTCTTAATGGGTCTGTGAGTGGCTGTGTAAGTGGCTGTATGGGTCTGTGAGTGGATGCATGAGTGTCTGAATAGGTCTGTGAGTGGGTGTATATGTCTGAATGGGTCTGTCAGTGGCTGTGTGAGTGGCTGTATGGGTCTGTGAGTGGTGCATGAGTATCTGAGTGCATCTGTGAGTGGGTGTGTAAGTGTCTGAGTGGATCTGTGAGTGGGTATATCAATGTCTGAGTGGGTCTGTCAGCAGGTTTTTAAGTGCCTGAGTTTGTGAGTGGGTTTCTAAGTATCTGTTTGGGTGTGACAGTAGCTGTGTGAGTGACTCAGCCATAAAGGAACCTCACCTGCCCTATTATCCAACAGGAGTCCAAAGTTTCGCACAAAATATCTACCCAAGTGGAGTACTATCCACTGGTTAATTACTAGGTGCTACCTCCTTGGGTAAATGAGGAGTAAGTATTCTACACTAATAATAATAATAATAATACCGACATTTGTTAAGCGCGAACAGTTACCTCCAGTTGACCACTACAGCTGTGTAATGGAGCATAAGGAAATGTCACCAGTGACCTTGTGTGCATTTAGGCAATGTTATTGTTCCCAGTTCGTATTTAACCAGAAATATGTGATAAAATGACTCCTTGTATAAAGAAGACAATGAGTCTACAAAGAGGAAGATCTTCACCAAATAAGGGTCTTTCCTCTTAACTATATGAAGTAAGTGGTTCTTTGTTTGGTGGCAATGTCTTCATATTCCTGCGCATCAAGACCTCTTCACCAAAATCAGGGCCGCTTGTTAAGCTGTTCATCAACCTGGCAAAAGGCAGAAAGACCTTGCATACTACTAAGGTGGGCAAGGCCAAATGAATGAAGCTTCCAAGTTATTTGCACATTTGCATAATCATACTCATTTAAAGGGAGAACCATGGACTCTGCTATCACCAGGACAGGACAAGAAAGAACCCACTTGTCATAGTCACATGCAGATTGCGCTCCAATAGATCAACAATACATTCATCTCTATGAAGGATTTCAGATCGTTTTCCAATATGGAATTGCAGAGAAAAAACACTTGCTTAGCATTCACCAAACCCAGGAGTTAGGATCATATGTCCTTTACATAAGTGGAGCTTCAATGGGGGCACCTGCTATGTTTATATGTGTAAGTGCATACTGTTGAGGTATAATTATTGTTAAATGAGCATCAGGGCCAGAATGGCACCAGGACCCGATCCCCTGGGTCCTGGCCATGACTTACTGGGGGAGGGTGGCTGTGTGCCTCCCCTCCCCGGGCCGATTTCAGCCCCAGAGAACCCATCCCCCAGGGCCCGGCCTTAATTGAATAGGGGAGGTGGGCCACGTGGCCCCTCTCCCTAGGCTGGGGCCAGGCCAAAATATAATTGGGGCGGGGGTATGCATCTCCCTTCCCGGGCTGATTTTGGCCCTGAGGACCCCATCCCTAGGGGCCTGGCTTTGATTGAATAGGGGAGGCGGCAATGCAGCCCCCTCCTGGGCCGATTTCAGCCCCATGAACCCCAACCCCTGGGGACTGTCTGAAATGTGATGGGGGTGCGCGGACCCCCTCCCCGAGCTGATTTCAGTCCTGGGTAACTGTTAGAAATGGGAGTCTCTATTTGGCAGAGGTAGGTACCTTTGTCCAAATAGGGACCCTTGCTTCTAGTCAGGGTAAGGGGGATACACTCCTAAAATAACCCCTGCTCACCCCCTTGGTAGCTTCGCACGAGCAGACAGGCTTATCTCAGAGGCAGTGTGTTAAGCATTTGTGAACACATTCAGTAATACAGTGAAAACACTACAAATGGACACCACACCAGTTTAGAAAAATAGCAAATCTTTATCTAAACCAACAAAGACCAAATGCGATAAAAATCCAACATACAATACTCTTGAAAAATAGTACTTGTGCAAAATAACTTTTAAATTGCAGGAAAATCAATAAAACACAGTTCTTCTGACTCGGTAGCTCCTACTGGGGCTACCGCGATACTGAATACGACAGAGTCTAACAATTCCAGCCGACCGCGTCAATATGGGCCAGCTAAAGCGTTGACAGACTTGGACACAGTACCTTTCTTGTTGCAAACAACACGTCGGTGCGAGTTGGTCGGGGCAAACGTCGCGGTCGCGTCGTGAAGCGTAGCGTTGCGGCAGACAATGTCCTCATGATTCGGTGCAGGCAGCGGCTTGTTGATGGAGTCTGTGAGACCAGGGCTTGCGTTGAAGGGTGAGACGGTGCTCACTGTGGTGCTGGCAGGTCACGGTGCGGCGACGGAGCAGGACGATGTTCCGGTCGGGCAGCGACGGAGTCGGTGGCGTCCTTGCAGCGTGTAGCAAAGCATTGCGGAGTGCGGTGCCCACAGGTCTCGGTGCAAGCAGCGGTTCGTTGACGGAGTTGGTGAGAACAGGGTTGCATTGCGAAGTGAGGCGTTGCTCTCGGCAGGGCTTTCAGGACAGGGAATCCTGCGACGGACTCGATGACAGAGTCGGTTACCCTTTTCTTCTGCGGCAATGATCAGAGACAGTGCACACAGACACGGTGAGGTCTTTGCTGTTCCTGAGACCTCGAGAACAGGTGGCAAGCTCAGTTCAAGCCCTTGGAGATCTTTTCTTCAAGCAGGGGACAAAGCAAGCAGCAAAGTCCTTTTCTCCTTTCCTTGGCAGCAAGTAGCCACTGCAGGCCAACCCCAGACAGCAAACAGCACAGGGGCAGTATTCCTCCTCAGCTTCTCCGGCTCTTCTCCTTGGCAAAGGTTCCTCTTGATTTCCCAGAAGTGATCTAAAAGTATGGGGTCTGGGCCCCTCTTTTTATACCCCAAAATCATTTGTTCTCTGAAGGCAGAGAGTGTCTGTACCCAGCCAAAAACTGTTCTGTCCTCACTGGTGCAGCTTCCTGGCAGGAGGTGGAGACAGCATTGTTGAAGGCAGACCAGGCCCATTTAGGTGAAAGGAAATCTCCTCCCCCTACTCTAAATGCAGCCCAGGTCTATTCAGCCAAGCCCTGACTCATCAGACTTCTGGAGCCACTGCCCCTCTCCAGCCCCTGTCATCCAAAAGCCAGACATGCAATACACAAACCTAGCAGAGGCACACTGGATGGTTAGGGAAGAAAATACCTACTTTCTAAAAGTGGCATTTTCAAACACAGAATGTAAAAATCACCCTCACTAAAAGATGCATTTTAACATTCTCAGTTCAGGCATACTAAACTTTATTTTTCTACTTTGTTCCCAGGGCAAGTTATGTTTATAAGATGTTATAAACAAACTCCCCATTCTGTCCTGTGGGGACAGGTAGCCTTGCAATAGTGAAAAATGAAATTAGCATTAATTCACTATCAGGACATGCCACACACACCAGGGCATGTCCTACCTTTCACATACACTGCACCCTGCCCACAGGGGCACCTTGGGCCTACCTTAAGGGTGACTAATATGTAGAAAAGGGAATTTTTAGGGACTGGCATGTGGGTGCACTTGCCAAGTCGACATGGCTGTCCCAGACTGCACACAGACTCTGCAATGGCAGGCCAGAGTTACATTTTACAGGCTGCTTCTGTGGCTCGCACAATCAGTGCTGCAGCCCACTAGCAGCATTTGATTTACAGGCCCTGGGCACACACAGTGCACTATACTAGGGTCTGACAAGTAAACCAATGTCCAATCATGGAATCGCTAATCCATAACAACAATTTACAAAGGGAGCACTTGCTCTTTGGCACTGAACAGCAGTGGTAAAGTGCCCAAAGCATCTAGACCAGCAAAACGGAGTCCAACACACAGCAAAAACACAGGAGACAAAGGCAAAAAATGCAGGGGAGACCCATGCCAATGGTGCCAGGTCTAACAGTAACCCATTTACTTGGACCTCGCCATGTGTCTCAAGATGCCCTGGTCGCAGCCAGGGCATCCAGTACACAATGGGACAACGGGGGAAGCCTCAAGGCCCCCGCAATCTCAGTCGGCACCCCGCCTCCTGCAGGAGCCGGCATTGCTATTGCACACAGGGAGACATTGGAAATGTAGCTCCCTGTGTGCAAGAGCAATTGTTTCATCTCTTTCCCTGCCCTAATGTCTGTGGGCAAGACAAGAGATGAAATCTCCAGTTCCAGGGGGCGGGAGCATTTTGAAAGCTCCCGCTCGCTGGAACTGGAGTGTTTGCTTTTGCTGGGCATGTGCTGTTAAAGCTCCTGCCCAGCAAAAGCAAACAGCTATGTCCTGGTGGTGGGCACCCCGAGACATAGCAGGACCTGGCCCTGGGGGTAGCAGCCCCCAGGGCCATATATGGCTCCATGAACGGGGCCCCGTGGCCCCCTCCTTTCTTGTGCATGGGCCCCCCAGGAAGATGGTAGCCCCAGGGGCCTAGAAAGGCCCGGGAGGGGGCCACATGGCCCTCCTCCTTCTAAAAGCAAAAGAAAGTTCCGGGGAAGTAATGTTCCCCTCAAACAAAATGTTTGCAGTCGGCCTGAACTGTTGACTCTGCCCCGGTCCAGCATGACTAGAAAACCCCCATTGGATCTTATTGCTTTTAAGCACTAGAATTCTTTTTATTTAAGTTGTCTTTAAGTTGAGCCGACTGTCAAAGATAAAGCCAAGCAACTTGGTGCTGTGAACAATGGTGTGCTGGCACTCCAGAAAAGAGAAGGATTCTCTCCATTCTTATACATGTACAGGTTGCACGCTAGAAAACAGATAAAGTGGGGCAGGTCACACTCACATGGCTTACAAGGCCTTGCCACTAGGACAGACTTCCAGTTGACCAGTAATCTTGGACTACGTCCATGGGTGAGAAATAAAGCAGGCTCAGAACAATACAATTATATTTCTTTGTGTGAGCATGCTTTAAAACTTTATGTACAAAAAAGTATCAGTTATCCAATGATCATCTTTAGAGGAGGTCCATTTCTACCTCTCACTTAGAGTGATTGGTCAGCTCAGCCGCATCTACCTCATCACAGCACACACAGAGGGTAGTGATTCCACTTTATTCCATGGGCAATTCATTTCTTCAGGAGCTGTCTCCTTTCCATGCCAATTTGAATCAAACAGGTCTACTTCCAACTTCTTTAGCTGCAGCAACTTCAGCAATGAAACTCCAACAGCTGTTGCTTGAGTCATTGACTCTATACTTCTCAATTTTCTATCTGGGAATACATTTGATATCAAATTATACCCAGTGTGTGTACTTAATCCATCTCAGAACTCGTGAATGTGAAGCTCAAGTCACAGAATGGCCACAACCACTCTAAACTAGGGAGAAAAACCTGTACAGCTCTTCCCACATGAAAACGTAGCTCTTTACAGCCTTAAACCTAGTATTTCAATACAACTAGCTATCTGAAAAGCAGGTTATACAAGATGTTTGTTAAAGGAACTATATTTGCTCTATTTATGGATAAACATCATCCAGCAGTTCAATGGCTTCTAAAATGCCTCTATGATGTGAAACACAATGATAGAGTTATATCTCAGGAAGGCTCAACCACCCTTAACCAAAGATCATTGTAGCCTCTTACAGCAAAATATGGAGACCTGCAGTTGTATACAAATCAGATTCCAAATTATTAAGGAAACACAGTTCAACGTAAAGCGAGGCAGAGTTTAAAAGACAAAGCTCATCTTTAAAGGACCACTATTTTCACTGCTTTAACCCTTCTGATTAATGTGAGGAGCAGGTGATCCCACCTTTAGGTCTTGCTTAGAGACAACTTTTGTTATGTTATATTAAATTTACTTGCAGAACACAGTGTACACCAGAGTGTTTCAGTGCTAAGAGACACATAGCAAAGGTAAAAACTCTGGGTTATAGAACCAACTATGAAATTAAAATTAAAAATCCAGGTTTTTAACAATTGACTAAAATGAAGCAAGTTTTGATCAGTGCAAAGGGCTTGCACAATTCCAAAGTCTATCGGCGTAAACTTAAAAAGCCTGGTCTCCAAAGTTGATCATGAACTCCCTATGAACTAGAGGGATTTCAAGCACCCAACATTTGTCTGGCCTGAGACCATGCTAAGAGCAGCAAAGTGATACCTTTAAGGCCAATAAAGTGGGAAAGTTAATGTGGATAGTTTATTTATGATGATCATGGTCTTAAAAATAACTCTTGGCCAAATTGGCAACCAGTGCAGAGACCTAAGTGCAGGGATATGTGTGCTCTACCATAAGTGCCTGTAGCTATATGGACAGTCATGTTGTCAAAGAACTGTAAGTTGTGGAAATGTTTCAAGAGGCTGCTAAGTAGATGTAGTTTGCACAATTCAGCCTCGACCAAATGAATATGTATATCACAGTAATGTGCAAATTCGGCTCAATAAATGGTAAAATCTTATTTAGAACCCTGATTTGGGTGAAGCATGTGCAGGCAACCTAGAAGGATTGGGCTTCTAAGGACAGAGTGTAATTTATTAAAACCCCAATTGGCAACTTCTCTGAAGAGGGTTGGCGATGGGCCCAAGTATTCTGGCCACAAACCAGTATCCCGTCTATATTTTCCTGCTGCAGTGAGTACAGTCTTGGCTGCATTAAACTGCCAGAAATTGGTGGAAATCCACCACTGATGGTTAGTGCTTTGGTCATGGAACGAAATCCTTGTCATGTTTGTTGAGTAGGCCCAAGAGAAGCTGGGGATAATATGCACACAAGTAAACATTGACCCCTTTTTGATGAAGCAGTGAGGCCATGACAAGCAAATGAAAATTGAAAAAGGGTGATAGAATGGAATAAACCCTTGAGGGACACCACAGCTACGTCTTTTTCCTCCATTGCAAAAGCTGGTAACACCACATCTTTGTAGGCTTCAATAAGGGAGGATTTGATCCATTGAAGGATGGAACCCCGGAAGCTAGAATCTTCCAGGGTGCTGAATAGGATGCTGTGATCAATGGTGTCAAAAGTTGCCAAACAGGATCATCATTTCCACATCACCACCATCTACAATCCTCTTCAAGTAATCCAGTGCAAATATAACACCAGGTTCTGTACTGTGCCCAGGCTGGAAATGTGATTGAAGCTCTCCAGCTGTTTGCTTTGGCAAAGCCCAGCAGTTGTGCTAAGGGGAGGCTTCACAGTTGTTTGCTTAGATAAGGAAGCAAAGAGATGGGGGTGAAAGTTGTTTAGATCCAGCGGATTTATAGATGACTTCTTGAGCAAAGGCTTTACTACCTCAACCTACAAACAAAGATCAGGGAATGTACCTTAGTTGAGTGAACTACTGAAAAGAGTGGGAAGAAATTCTTTGCAATCCTGAAGGAGACGTTTCATGTGTTTGGTTGGAGATATGTCTTTGGGAGAACCAGAGAGGTGACTAATTTTAATGACTTTTCCAATCAGTTCTTCCATGATGCAACCAGAGAATGCTATACTGATGTTGTGGGTAGGTGCTTGGGAGAAGATGCAGGTTTGGGGACAATTTCATAGTGATGAAATCTCTGATCATTAAGATCTAAACCCTTAAGAAACAGGTAATATCCTACAACAATAATTTTGCTGGAGGGATGCTGAACCTTATGCCCTGCAGATTTCGAAGGTTTGAGACAATCTGAAAAAGTCCCTAAGATACGTTTAGGGCCATTCGGAGACTCTCAGATTAATATTAACAATTGGCTTTCTTTATTTTGGTTTTGCCTACGGTAGCTTTGGTATAATCAGCTTTGTGTTCAGGGTCATAATTCCTTCTCCATAAACTCTTGCTCCACTGTCTGTCAATTTGAGGTATTTAAACCCGAGATTGCTTCCCCTATTTGTGGAATGAAGTTTCAGCTGCTGTAGGAGAAGGATAGTACCTTCCAACATCATCAGAACTCTATCAAATTGGAGGAGATGGTCATTAGAATTACTCTCAAATTATGCTTTTGGGAAGCTGAATACTAGCGGTGTGGTAGCCATTGATTCTGGCTTAAGGTCCTTCCAGCTGCATTGTGTGACTGCTGAGGTGAGATTTCTGAGTGTATAGACTGTGGGGAATTTAATGCTTAAAGGAACTGCAAAATGGCTGTTCCAAGAAAAAGAAAAACATGTTATATAGTAACAAGGTTAGGAGTGGAGATAGAAGTGGAGAATATAAGGGCCAGCTAATTACCAGATAAATGTGTGATCTCTGAGTTATGTAGTTCTAACTTTAGAACTGATAGTTCTCTTCATGCCAGCCTCATGCAGTCAAATAAACACATCAATAAAAAATGCATGCACATACACATATAAAAAGAGAGTTAGGATCAATACTCATCATCTAATCGTCTGTTCAATTGACATTACAATGTTGGTTCCACCCACCACAGCATACATCATGGGACAATGGGTTAGTTCACTTGCACTGCACGTTACAGCATCTGCACATCTGCCTAAAAGGTGCACTTCAGTGCTAAAGTATATTGGTCAATACTTTTCTCACCAATGCTTTTTCATTCCTTTATTTATCCCTTTTTATATTTTTTTATCATTATTGTGTGTTGTTAGAAATTCGGTTTCTGGTTGACAGAGGTGTGTACCCTGTCCAAGCAGGAACCACAATCCTAGTTAGGATGAACCTAAATTTAGTGGTGGGCGGAGCTCGCAGAGTTGTACTTTACGGAATTCCACAGAGTCACAGAAAAACTCCATGTGATTCCGCGGAGATACGTACCGCCGACCATGATATTCTAGCATTGGGCACCACACTCAACACTCTGACCATGTACCCCTTTCCTGACACTGTGTGCTACCACTGTGTTGATAACGAGAACCACACTCGGTGCTCAGCCGGTGCTCCATACCATGGCCTTCTAGTCTTGAGAAACACGCTCAATGCTCAGCAAATATATCTCATTCTAGGTATTCAGCAGCCATGCCCCCGTGCACTCGGAACCCCCTCCATGCTTAGCCATTATATCCCACAATGGCTCTACAGCTGTGTATGCTTTCTTTGACTGAGACGCTCACCTTGCTCCACCAGTGCAGTGCTACCTTGGCCAGAGTACCTCGTCTTCTCCTATACCCAGTTCTATCGATGCAAAACAGTTGTGCACTGCTCCTCACAAGAGCTAAACCAACTCATCACATGAGCTCTTTCAGTATTTCTTTACCCTTGCATAGTACGGGGATTATTTTACATTTTCTAAAATAAATTAATAAAATCACCCGCACAAGCTTTGCATCTGTGAATGCCACTTCAGTATTTCTCTCAAGTCACCCTGCATAATTTATTTGTCAGTAGCAACAGCAAAACACGAACAAGCTCAGCTGCAGAGTGCACCTCTCTTGCGCTACCAGTGCTCAACGGGTAGAGCATGGCCAGAGATGGACAGCACAGAGAGCAGCACCACCTTTTCTCCCACTGTGGGACAGGCGCGGAGCAACATGGGTAGAAGGAGCCAGTCCGGCAGAGAGGCGAGGACAGCCAGAAAAATCATCTGAGGCCAGTCGCGCTTCATTTGAATACTCATATGCTTTCTCTCATTCCTCTCCTTGGTCTCTCTGCCTTCACAGGGTTTAGTGGGCTTTACTGCTCCCTGCGATCGTCGCTAACCCAGTGCTTTCCCTGCCCCACCTGACTCCAGGGAGATCAGGCCCACAATCACACTGCTCTTTGCTATGAATTGTGTTTGGGGGGACACAGGGAGTGTGGTTGTGCTTTGGCTTGACTTACCTAGGAAAGCAGCAGTCTCCCCCCCAGCCCACCAGCAATCTCTGTATCCTCAACTCCTACAGCAATGAACTCTCTGGGACTCCAAGCAGGGGCTAGGGATGGGTGGTGGGGGCAAACCCTGCTCTGTGGCAGGATCAGAGTTTTTTGCCAAAATTTGCGCTCCCAGCGGGGTGGAAAAACTCCACGCTCTCTGCCCACGGAGCGAAGTTAACCGCCCAACTCAACCTAAATTATCCTTTGCTCACCCTCTGGTAGCTTGGCACAGAGAAGCCAGGCTTCTTTTTGTTGCAGGGATTCTGGGCAAACACAGAACTATGCGTAGGATTATGGGACCTTAGTATATAGGGACTGAGTCATCCTACCACCTTAGTACCCATGAACCCAGGACCGACTAGATATGGTGCATCACTTGCCCTCTTACTCACTCACAGAGGAACAAGTGATTAGACACCCCAGAACACAACACTCCCGACTCTCTCACGAATCGCGGTTGCAAGACAAACCCTTTTGCTCACACTCTTGTACTCGTCCGCAATAAGGTCTGACAGAGACACGAACAAGTTTAAAATATTTATTTTAACTAACGTGCTCTAATATGCAGTAAGCACGCCACAATAAGCAGAAAAATGCATAACACAAATATGGTCAGCATAGCAAATAACCTGTAAATTGTGAAAGGAGCTGTCATAGTGTAAGACAGCGTAACCTCTAACCTCCCTCCCCTTGTATAGAAGCAGGATGATAATATTTTAGAAGATCTCTGGGCATTATCTGCAGACCCCGTACCTCATTCTATAGATGGTAGATCTACATCATATTTATTTATTTAGTTATTCAGTGTTTTATATAGCGTGGACATGACCTGGTTAGGGTATCAGAGTGCTTCACATTTACATAGCCTTAACCTTTTGACAGCAGGTTTGTAACGACCTTTAAACAAAAGTAACAAGCGTAGAGACATTTCTGCTTACAAAAACATATATACATGTCCTAACGACTACTAGAGATCGATTTGTATTATCATAGTATGTGAACAGGAAAGTATCCTAACAGTGTCTGGTCTACTGTTATTGTCGGAGGAATTTGCTGATAAGAAAAGTCTTAGCTTCTTTTTTGAAAGCTGAAGTGGACGAGATTCTTCTAATGCTCGGGGGGATTGAGTTACAAATTCTTGGTGCCGCACCAGAAAATGCTCTGTCATAAGTTCTCTTCTTTCGGAAGAGGGCAGGTTTCAGTAAGAGATCTCCATTGCTCCGATAGACTCTGCTGCCTCCTGATAATGTGATTTTCTGGGCTAGGTATAGTGGTTTTTTGTAATGTATCGCTTTGTGTATGATACAAGCCATTTTTAGTTGGAAAACTCTTGCTTCGTAAGGTAGCCAATTAAGCGCATAGGTGCTGTCATTCTCTTCTTCCTGGAAATGTCCCTCTCCAAGTGTTCGCTACCTATCCAGGTATTCCAATAAGACCAAAGTACGTGTTCCCAAACAACAGCTGCATCTGTATGTTTTGTCTAGGTGCTAGGGCCTGACCAGAACAGAATAACAAGGGGCATTGTTGTTCAACCTTGTTCACAATGTTCAGACTAAATCCCAGGAACCTGTAAAGCAATAGATTCTCATGTGAATGTTGCAAAAGGGGCATCTGCAAAATAAGCTTGTTTAGTAATGTGTGTTAAGCAGCAGGCAGTCTACAGCGTGCTCTTGCTAACTTAGGGAAGACGACAATGTCCCCATGGGCCACGTGACAATTTAAGAGGTAATGTGTAAAGTATTTGTGCAACACTTCAAACAGTAACACAGTGATAACACCTGGAAAAGACTCCTCATGAGGTTAGAAAAATAAAGAATAATTTTCTAAATAAAGCAAGACCAAAATGACAAATATCCAATGTGTAGAAGTCGAAATATGAATTTTCAAAGGTTAAATTCAAAAATAGCGCTTAGAAGCAAATAGCGCATAAAGAGTTAATTGTTCACGCTGGACCGGGACAAAGTCAAGAGGTCAGGGCAACTGCGATGGAGCACAGGCCAGATACTAGACCCACACAGGACCCAATGAGCAAAAGTACCTTCATCCAGGTTACAACCGCAAGGTGTGTCGATGTTTTCCACTCAGTTGCAGTGTTGCACCAAATTTCTCCACGCAACTGCGGTAATTCATCAGTTTTGTGTGCGGAGTCGGTTCTGAAGTGCGGCAGTTCTGATGTAATGCACCGAATTCCTCCATGCTGTACAGGCAATGTGTCGATCTTCTCCATGCAATGGTCGAGATACATCAGTTCCAAAGTAGTGGTTCTGAGTGCAATGCAGCAGTTCTGAGTGCGATGCGCCGGTCCAGTTCCTGCAACAGGGGTCATGCATCTGCAGCAGAGGATGCATCGGTTCCACTAGAGAAAACCCTTAGGTCCACTTCCAAGGGTCCAGGACTGGGGTGACACCACTTGACAGGACAGACTCACAAGCAGATGAGCCCAAGGCTTGGAACCGCAGAGTTCTAAGTATTTTGTGTCCCTGAGACCTAGGCAGCAGGAGGCAAGCCATAATGCCCTTGGAGTCACTCTGGGTTCAAGTGATGCAGGCCCAGTCCTTCTCACCCAGGCAGAGAGAGAGCAGCAAGCAGCAAGGCAACACAACAAGGCAAGTGCAAGTGTTCAGCAAACAGCAGTTCCAATGGAGTAGCAGACCTTGAGCAGCACTGCAGATCCTCTTCTTCCTGGCCGAGGGGTCACTAATCCAGACGTGTACTAAAATCATGGTATCGGAGGTCCAGTACTTATACCCAGTGGTGCCATTGAAGTGGGGGAGACTTCAAAGAAAGCTTTGAAGTGCACAGAGGTTCATTCTTTTCTTATCTGGCTCTAGACATACTACAAGGGGTTAATCAATCCTTTGTGAAGGGACAGGACACAGCCCTTTCAAGTGTGTCAGCTCCTCCCTCTCATCCTGCTCAGGATGGCCCATCTGCATGCAGATGACCACTCAGGCACACATTTCCATCCTTTGTGTGTGATTGTCTAGAGGGAATGCTGTGAGCCAATTATCACCCACCCCAGACAAGTATTCCAGAGACAGGCAGAAATTGTGAGTTCAGTGACACCAAACTTGAAAAGTCTATCTCTTCACAATTGGGAATTACACTTAAAAGATGTAATAAGGTAATCCTAATGTTATTCTATGAGAGAGATGGGCCTTGCAGTAGTGAAAATGAAATTGGGAGTTTTTCACTACCATGACATGAAAAACTTAAAAGTACATGTCCTGCCTTTTAAATATATGGTACCCGGCCCTATGGGTAGAAAAGGCCTACCTTAGGGGTGACTTAAATGTATAAAAAGGGAATGTTTAGGTCTGGCAAGAGGGTTACCTTGCCGGGTCAAAGTGGCAGTTTAATACTGCACATAAACGCTCTGCAGTGGCAGGCCTGAGCCATGGTTAGAGGGCTACTTAAGTGGATGGTACAATGAGTATTTCAGGCCCACTAGTAGCATTTCATTCACAGGCTCTGGGCACCTGCAGTGCAGTTTAGTAGGGACTTATAAGTAAATTAAATATGCCAATTGGGTTTAAGCCAATGTTACCAGGTTTAGGGGAGAGAGCACAAGCACTTTAGCACTGGTTAGCAGTTGTAAAGTGTGCAGAGTCCAAAAACCAGCAGAAATGAGTTCAGAAAATGGAGAGAGGCAGGCAAAAAGTTGGGGGAAGACCACCCTAAGGCTGTCAGATCTAACGTGTGTTAAATGTGTGTCTTCAGGCTACAAAAATTCAAAGCCAATAGAAGTTTGTTTGCACCAATGTGAATCATATTCTCATATGATGTACATTAAAACTAAAAAGGGATTCTATCGCTGTTCTACGTAGACCCCCTTAATAGGAAGCACTCATGCAGTTCTAATATAAAATTACTTGTGATGGTCATTTTGTTTTAAAATTATTTTTTATTGCATGCACATGACCACCAGGATTAGAGCATGCAATATATTTTTTTTATTACTTTGTTGTTGTATATGCCTCCAATAAAATATTTTACACAAAGGAACTATAGCACCAGTTTGCCAATCCAGACCTATTGGCTTTGCCTATGCTTGTTTACACACTGCCTTGGCCTTTGCCAAGTCTAAGTCAAATTATCCCATTTTCCACCATCTAAAGAGCAAAGAATTCCCACCTCAAGATATTCAATCACATCTCAATTACTTTTCAATGGTGACTGTAAAGCATTCTTCCCATTTGTAGGAAAGTGAGTTATTAAGCAGTGGAGTGATTAGGCTCAACTATGTAATAACTTCATGTTACCATCAGTTAGGTTATTTGCTTTCTTCGAATAAATCCCTAGCTCAATCTGGGGTAGTGTGGCATGGAGTCATCAGGCTTTACCAGAGGAACATGTGTTAATCATTTCTGAGTGCCAGACAAGTTATAGACACGACTCGGAAATATTCCAACAGCAATTTATAAAAATAGAGCATATTTTTATATAATTTTAGACACCAGAATGATACAAATTGGTCAAGTGTAACTGGAGTTATGAATTTTCAAAACATTATTAAATGTTAACAATCATACAGTGATGCCATCATCTGGTAATCTGTTGCTGGAGTGGTTCTGGAGAGATAATGGGCTTAATACCCCACCTAGCAAGGTGATTCCAACGGTGCCTCACTCAGGGAGGAGCTATAAATATTATCTTACAGTCAGATTTGGCCACCAGCAGACTTTTAGTGTAAGTCTGTATCCTTTGCAGCTCTCAGCCAATCAGATCACAAGATGCAGGTAAAGAAGAATAATACCATGATTCTAGCAATCTCTGAGCATACTGCTGTAGAGGGGTTTCTTTGGGCATTCGCAAGGGGTCCAGCAATGACGAACGAGGTCGGTGGGCACAGGGGTCGATGTCCTTTGCAGTCGGCTCAGTTTCCAGCCGGTGTCCAGTCAGAGGTGGACCACTGGTCAGATCGTTACACCAGTCATGTACGTTTGAGGTTTCTTCTACTCTTGAGCAAGTTGGGAGGGGACAGTGCATTTTGGTCACTCGACCGGGTCAAGACTCATCCTCCACAACGTTTACTGACTGGGCACGTCGCAGTTCCATTGTAGGCAGTGGCGTCCTCAAAAACAGTACTTTCAACCTTTCATGTGCCTGAGGCTGGCAACAGGAGACTAGATCGACTAGTTCTTTGAGATTCTGGTCTGCCTTGGCACCTTTGGAGGGACATTGTCTGGGTTCCCGCCCTTGTCCTTCAGACGAAGTTCTGGAGCTTTTTTGTCTCGCAGGGTGCAGTAGGTGCAGTGTAGATGCTCTTCTTTGCAGTCCAGATGAAGCACAGGTGCAGTCCTTCTCTTCTCTTATTTAGTCCAGGTGATCTGAGCATCTGGTGTCAGACGAGTCCCTTAAATCCGGGAGTTAGGGTTGTTTTAGGGGAGTGGGCACAGTGGCCAATTGGCATCTGTGTCCAGCAGCTAGCCCGCCCATATGGTGTTGTTTAAATTGTTATAATCCTGTATTGGATTGCATCGTGGCAGTGGGTGCATTAACGGTGTGCACACATGTGTGATGGGTGATTTCCATCTTTAGAAATAACAACTAGGGATAACGGGTCAGGTGCTTGGTCTAAACAGGGTACATTGCCAATAGTTTGTTTAACCCTAGTGGTGTGGTCAGCCTCTTGTGGTGTATGCCTCCTGACAACTACCTACTTTTTGATCCTTCCCACCTAGCCCAACTGCAGACGTGCCGGAGGGTGGTGGGTGAGCTTCCCTCCATGGGAGGGAAGTGAATTTGCCTATCAGAGGTGGTATCAGCTTTGAAACTGCCTGCTCTGATGTGCCATTTAACTGGCTATCCTGTCAGGGAGGGAGGTAACATCTCCTGCCCTGGCAGGTCTTTGCCCTGACTCCAGGGAGTGGTCACACCTCCTCGCATAGGTCAGATTCCTGTCTAGGCAGCAGCAGCCATGACCTATCGACCAAGGCTCAGGGAAAACTTAACTAACTCTGGGGGGGCACCTCTAAGGTGTCCTCCAGGGTACATAGTGCATTAAATACAACTTGGGGAGAAATCAGGGTTCAATGATACAAGACGTTTGATACCAAATAGTGTCTTTTCAATTGGACCATAATTGCGCTGGCATCAGGGGATTGCCCAGGTGCTAGCCCATGTTATCCTATGGCCCACATGAATCACTTACAGTGAACCGACACTTGGGGAAGGGACACTGTAGAGGCAGATATGCTTGCACATATCTGTCTGCCCTTTTCATATACTGCACTCTGCTTTCCTGGACTTGAGAGTACTTAATAAGTGGTGTTTGATTTATATGAAATGCAGTCCTAGGGCTTTGCCACTCAGCGTGAGGGAAAATTTGTGATGTGCAATTTGCAATACCCGGGAAACCTGCAGAGCTGCTGACTTAATTTTCTTGGTCACTCAGGGGTGGCACAATCAGTGCTGGAGGCCCTTGGTGACCCTCTTAACCTCTCTGCCCTGGGTACCTCGACTACCATCTAACAGGGACTTACAGAGGGGTTAAGTCCTTGCCAATTGGGTATATCGATTTACATTTACTTTATTTTGGGGGTACAGCACTGGCACTGGGGCCTGGTTAGTAGGTCCCAGTACACTTTCAGAGTCAAAATCATCAGCATCAGTCAAAATAGTGTGGGGTTGACCTTCCAAAAGAAGGCATTTCCTCACACCATTATATAATTCAAATTATTTTCATTATTCATATGTCCTCTTCACATTTTCTCAGCTATAGTTCATGGCAGTGTGTAGCCATTTTTCTTTTAAAAATAGGTATACTGCTAGTTGAACACATGGTGTCAGAACTACCTTACGACGTGCAATTGACCACTACATCAGACCATACCTTATGTATGTTTTGTGGATTCTTTACCAAATATTACATAGCAAAGTGTAACCTAAGCATGTAGTAGTAGAACCGAGACATATGTCTGTTACTTAGTTATAAAGAACTGTTTATGCATTTTCCATAACCCTACCAGTGTGTACTCAGGTCTCAGTTTAAGTACAATGAACATTTTTTGACTAAGCAGGTATACATCTCATCTTTATACTATTTACTGAGCCCACTATTCACACAGTCCCCTAGGAACAACTACTGTTTAACAGTCTTTTATATAGGGAAGTGAACACCATCTTGGTACTTTTGCAGTTTTCGGGTGTATAGTTTTAGATTATTCCAAAGAAGGGTTTTCCTCTAAAGCATCCAGTCTTGTGACACTAAACAATCCATTATGTCACTTTGTTGGTATAGTCATGCTCCCATTATACATTTGCATCATATGGGCAATTAGTATTCTCATTCTCGCTGCACGTGCATTCCATGACACTCTATAGCAACAAACAAAAGTGGTGCAAGTAATGTTTGAATTAACCTCAGACCCTCGTGATCATTTGAAGCTGAATTTCGGCCTATAATTATTCACTGAAAATGGTAGTATAGAGAGAGAGAACAGCAAAACACAAATCAGTCTTGGTCCTGCCCGTACATCAACAGTCAGATTAGGTCCTCTCCAGAGAGGATCACAAACAAACCATAGAACATTTGGAGAATCCTCAGTGACCTGCAACTTAACTCCTGCTATGCAGAGTATCCTCCTCAAAGGACCATAAAACATCTCAGACTTGTTTGTGCCTCACCAGTGATGTGCAGCTTCAATCCCGTGGCACAGTGAATACAGGCCGACTGACTTTGCTCACCCGTCACACTTAGGGCATCCACTAGAACAACAAAGTGATGAAACGAAGACTTGAATTAATCTAGACCATTGTCAGTTACTCTGGTTACATCCGCTTTCATTGTGTTCTGCCCACTGTGCTGTTGAGTTTAGCCTGGACTAAAGGGGCAAGGCTAGAATATGCATATGGCTGGTCTCTGTCCGTGAGTGACGTGTTGAGTAAAAACAATAGATTTATATGCAGCCCCAAGTAATTCTTAGAGGCTGAATTATTAATTATTTCATTAATTAATTCAAATATTCAACCAATCTCATTTGTGGTCTGTTTTGTAAGTGACACTTCGCGCATGATGGAATAGGGGGGTTCCAGTCTCACTGTGCCAGTGCACTCAAGCTGTATCTCACAGAAGAAGCCCAAAAAGCTGAAAGTGACCTAGGCTTGCTTGTCAGGAGAAGACCTGGTCTGGTAGAGTTTGGGCTGCACCTGTCCATTACTGCTGGAATAAGATTGATTTGCATATGGCTGGTCTCTGTCTTGAGTGGCATAGTGGTGGAGTTTAGTCCTGAAAATGTACCAGTATCAGAGACTGATTAAAGTATTCCACCCATGCCGTTTTTGTTGCCCCATGATATCTAACCTATTATCTCCACAGTCTGATTTTGAATGCTGGGATGGATGTCTGCTGTGCCATACTGGCCACCATCCCAGTCACAAGCTGCGTTCCATCTTATTCATATGAATGAGGAAGGATGTTATTATTTTTGCTATGTGTGCCTTTGCAGCACGAGGCTTCAGAATCAGGATTTAGATAAACCCTGAATAAATGTTATTTGTGCTGATATAATCTTACGTAATATCTGGCATTTCGCGTTGCCATTTTTATGTGTAATGCCCGAGATTATGCAATTATGCCACGTCGATTAAATTAAGTTTCATTCGAATACAAATCCTATCTCTGAGGCACCGCAGTGATGCAAACAATCTGAAATCGATTGTGGCTGTTGCTCACGTCATGAATGATTTAGCGCTATTTTTTAGCAGAAAATGCCTCCTCACGTCCATTATTGATGGGATGGGCCAGACCATCATTTCGCGTAACCTCGTCTCCATTTTGCGTAATTTTCGCAATACAGTTCCACTCGGACTTACTTTAAGTGTGTGTATTGTAAATATTTATTCATTTACTTTGTGAATCATCTATAAATTAGGACATGAATAACACTTTTACTTGGTGCATTTGTTGTGAATTGGACCTTGGTTAACAGGCGTGTCACAAGGGTGTTTGGAGCATTGCTCACAGCGTTAATGACCATAGGAGGGCCAGTCTTTCTTTTGTGCGTAAGAGTTCTTTGCTCTCATTTAGTTTGGTTTATTCATGCGGGTGCATTTTTACACAATTTTATCCCCAAAAAATTTTGATTTCCATTTTTATTAATCAAGTTGTGCATTTCAACATACTGGATATAGTTCTTCTTTCTGCAGTTCATTCCGCAGCTATCAAGAAACTTCGTGAAGGATTCAAAGTACACATAAACAGCAGCAGTGCCAGAGCGAGTCGCCACATAAATAAAGCAGCCCCGTTCCAGCTGTAGTTATTAATGCCCGCCAACCCCAAGCTGCTTTGGAACATTGCCAGTAGAGGAGGTATTTTAGGGCCAGATGTATCAAGGCAAAAACCGGTCGCAAAGGGGCAGATTCATAGAATCTGCCCCTTTGCATCATCCCAAATGCAAAAATTGTGATTACTTAAATTGCGATTGCATTTAAGGATTCGCAAATAGCGATTCCTTAAATGCAATGCATGAAGCAAATTGAAATAGCGATTTCCCTATTAGGGGTCGAAAATTCCGTCAAATGAAACTGGACGGTAATTTGCGAAAACTTTGAAAAATGCACTAAAGTGCATTTTTCAAAGTTACATGTTACACACACACATGCCCTTGGGGCATGTGTGTGTGCAACATGTGGTCACATGGCAATTTCAGGGGTGCAACAGGGTGTCCTTTTGGCACCCTTGCACCCTTGAAATTGCATGCGCAATTTGCGAGTACCTATTTGGTACTCTCAAATTGTGCATGCAAATTCCACTGATTCCTTTGGGCCCCTAGGCCCATAGGAATGAATGGGTAGCAATTCCTTAATTGCGACTCGCAATTTGCGAGACGCAATTAAGGAATGTTTAGGAATCGCAACATTTTTTGCGATTCCTACATGCATAGGCAATTGCGATTCTTTAATTGCCTATCTTGATGCATGTGCACCATAATGAGGCATTCCTGCTGCCTTTAATAGTTATCCAAGTTAGCTAAAATAGTTTTGAAAAAGTCTTATCGTTATTCATTAGGTAGCCTGGTTATCTTTCTGTTTTCCTGTCAGCAGTTGACAAATAAACAACCATTAGCTGCTACGAAATAAGCCTCGGTGTTCCATTTACAGTAAAAGTATTGTCCCACACGAGCTGTACAGTAAACTTACGATCTATGCATTCCTTTACCTAGTCAGAATTGACTGTGGTCATTTGGCTGCCTATGCTTAAGGGAGTATGAGCCAGAGGTAGAACTGTTTGAAACCGCAAATAATCTTTTTACACTGTACAAAAGGCAAATGGCGATTCGGTAACTTGTTACGGAATCGCAATTTCCATTTGCTACCAAATACCAATCCGGCATTTGGAAGGAGCGTCCCTTGCAAATACCAAATCAAAATGCAATGTGTTAATGTTTTGCAACCAAATTCCGGTCGCAAAACAGTTATACATTACCACCAGTTTAAAACTGGTGGTAACCCATTCGCAAAGGGGAAGGAAACCCTTGGAGACCCCTTCCCCTCTGAGAATGTTAAAAAAATATTTTTTAAGAGCAGACCGGGGTCCCACGGACCACTGCCTACTCTTACAAAAGGAAACTTCAAATTTTCATTTTTTTTTTTTTAATTTTTTTTAAAGACTGCTTTATTTAAAAGCAATCACAGACATGGTGGTCTGCTGACCTCAGCAGGCCACCATCCCTGTGATGGTGTTGATTCTTAATAGGTCACAAATTGTGACCTACTAGGAATCGATAAAAGAAACTGTGAGTTTCATACATTAGGAATAGCGTTTTCCTAATTGCGATTCACAGAAAATCGCAATAAGAAAATCGCTATTTCTAATATTGATACATCTAGCCCTTAGTTTCTAATTTTAAAGGGGAGAAAGTACAGAAAGCAGTGTGATGAAGCCACTGACAGTCCTGGAGTGTAAGATAAATTAGAGATGTGTTGCTCTAACTAAATTATTGCAACACCATCAAAGCCCTGTAGGGCATCTTTGGCTCTTTCCCATGGTACCTTTCGTGAGAACAAGACATAAGCCTACAGGAGATTAAGAGTGCATGCGGGAAACCTCCATCGCTATGCAAAACCGCTGACGGAGAAAGAACATGAGGTCCATACAAGGTAGACATAAAAATGGTCAACATGTAAAAATGACCCACACCGACACAGTGTTACATTCACCTGAGACAACCCTAAAATACCTCACACAGGATTGGCCAGCAGGCCGCAAAGACCTTCCAATTCGGAATACAACTGTGGGTAAGACCCAATATCCTACACAAAAACTAATCCCACTAAAGGGCATGATTTGTTTAAGGATACCCCTCATAGAATGGTCTGATGGCCTTACATCTTCAACATAATTATATTTTAGGTTTGCTTATAGACAGCTTTACCTGTGGTCGAAGCTCGTGTCATCAATACGTACAGAGAGAGGGTAGTCTCCAAGGACTCCAGAAAAGGATACAAGGAAGGAAACAAGAAGGCAATTTACAGCAAATCAATTGACCTACTATTTGACACTGTTTACAGAATACGCATCATTGTAAGGAAAATAACAATGTCAAAGCTCTGGATGGGCAAAAAGCAAAATCATACAATGGTTCATGAATGCTAGTTCTCTAGCAAGCAAGAAAAAAGAATTGAATGATGTCCATAAACCAACACATAATGACTCAAGGTGCTGAAGAAGGGAACTTAATCATTGACCTATATGTAGCGATCTGTGTTGTAGGATCTCCTGCATTTAAGAAAATTATTTATGAGTCTCATATGAAGCAGTAAAGTATTTTCCAGGGAGAACTTGGATGTGTACAAATTTTCTTCTAAATGTATTGTATCTGGTCTGCCATGTGAGGAGTGTTACACATTAGGCATCATGGTGCAGATAAGGTGCATGTCTACTCTCGCATTGCTCTTGCACACTTGTGGCAGCCTGGTACTAATGCAGGACCCCTAGCACCAGGATGGAACTGTGCCTGCGTCATGGTCAGAATTGCTTTTGTGCAGAAAGAGCTACCTTCATGGACAAAAAAATCATTAAAGACTTATTCCTCTTTGTATGTGTGCTGCAGATTGTAGTTCAACCAATGCTATTTTCAATATCCTTGGTTTTTCTGTTTTCTTGGATTGGTTTTTGAAATTTTAATTTATTGGGGTTAAGATGTTCTCCGTGGATTGTTATTCCTTTTTGGAATATTATTTTTTCCTTCATATTTTTGCACTTTTTGGGGATATATATTTTTCTAAACATGGATTATTTATGCTTTTTTGATTATTATGGAATTGTATGTCTTCAGCTATAAAACTGTACGTCAAACTTTTTTAAGTTTTCAAGAGCAGGGTATGCTATTGTATGGGGTTGTATTACATGTTATTTCGGGTATATTTTACATTGCATTTTGTATTATGTGTTGTGGAATTTAGATCTAATATTTGTGATCTTTAATGTTTATTTATTTACTATTTTTATGTATCTGTTTTTTACAATTCAGTTGTTGAATAGTAAAAACTGTAAACATAATATTAATAAAGAAATGCATCGTTTACTTGTTTATAGGTTTGTTTAGGGTAGTATTTAGTATTCTTTTTAGAGTACGATTTAAACTTGCCAGTCATCATCCATGAGTTACTCTTGGTACATTTGAGTAGGTTATTGTTAGTAGCAAATATATTCATTCTTCTCTCATTGCCACCATTCTTGTATAATAGGAAAATGTAATTTGTGTGTGGTACGGTTAAGATTTTGAGGATATTTAGATCCTACAGGGCAGATCTACAAGAAACTAACGCAGCGCGGTGCCGCAAGTCATTTTGCTGCGCCGCGCTGCGTTAGTTTCGAAGCACAGGGATGCTGCATATTTACAACAATATGTCGCATCTCTGTGCTTCCCCCTGCGCCGGCGCACAAACTGCTGCCATGCGCCGGCGCAGGCACCCTTGCACCATGGTGCAAGGATGCCTGCGTCATGGGGAGATTGTTTTTGTGCAGGAAGGGGCACCTTCCTTCACAAAAACAATCAATTGAGGTGATTTCCTCTTCCAATGTGTGCTGTAGAATGCAGCACGCATTGAAAGAGGAAAAAAACAAGGAGAAATGAAAACATTTCTCCTCGTTGCACCTCGCTACGCCACCCCACATTCTGACGCATTTCCAGATTTACGATTTCTCGAAAATTTGGAAATGCATCAGTGGACATGGGTGTTGCGTGGGAACACCCACAGCAACACCCATTTCAGGCCCCTAACACGCAAAGTGTTGCGTGAACAGGGGCGATATTTACAAGCACAGGTTAAGTCATGCAGGGTGACTTTACCTGTTCTTGTAAATATCACTTAGCAGGCTGCGCCACCGGTGCGTCACGCAACGTGATGCACCCGCGGCGCAAGGGGCTTGTAAATCTGCCCCTACGTCTTTTTAGAGTAGCAGGTATCTTTCTGGTATCTTTTACTAGTTCTGGCTATGACTCTTTGCAGATCATCATCTTTGTTTATGTTATGGCAGCCGACCAGATCTTATCTTCAGATCTGTAGGATCTGTGCATCCCACACAGCGTGATACATACATAAATAATTTCTCAAACACTACTGAACGTATTTACACCACTCACATAAAGCACACTTTCTAGACCAATATCTATCTTTCTGCCAAATTGGTGTAATTCTGTTTAGCCGTTTTGTCTTTAGCCTTGTCTACTTTTCTTATGGAAATTGCATAAAAATGCGTTTTGGAACCTCCCCTTTTTTTGGGCCCCACTTGACGGATCACCATGAAGCTTCTCAGGAAGAAGCTGAGATGGATGAAACTTTATATTTGGAAAGTTTTGTAAAGATTACATATATTCACTGAAAAAAGGAAAGGTTAAAGTAATATGAGGTGAATATGTCAGTGACTGCATTAATGTTTTGAGCTAAAAAAAAAACCAGAGGTTCACCAGTTATATTTAGCAGATGTAACTGTAACTTGAGCCCAGAGTGCTCTTTATCGAAGATCTTTTTTAGGAGACGCCGCAGTTGTGCATGTGGGGTGTGGGCCTGGAGAAGTGAATGAGTGAGTTAAAATTACCTTCACGGTACCCAGAACCTAGTTTTATTCAGGGGTCCGGAAGATAAGGTTAAAATACAAAGGATATGGAGCACCTCCTTAGAACAAATGTGGAGGTGGAATGAGTATCTTACTGCTGCTCTCACATCCGTGAAAATAAGTGTGAAGAAGTGAGGTTAGGTCAACATGTTTTGCGCTTCATATAGGTCCCTAGTGGATCCAGGGAGCGCTTCGTCAGGACCGTGTGGTGAAGTGAGGTGAAAGTAAAACTAGGAGTCAGGGAAAAGACACCCTATAATCCTACTATACCTATAATCAGGTTTCAGTGCGTCTGGGCGCTGAATAGAACATCTGAATCGAGTTCCATTGCCCAACCCCTCTATTTTGAATGGTTGGCCTCACCGGCAATTGTAGCGGAAATGAGGGTTACTATATTCAATCTCCTCTCAGGAAGCCCATTACATGCCCCTCCGCTCGCTGATCGCCGGCGGTGAGGCCAACCATTCAAAATAGAGGGCTTGGGCAATGGAACTCGATTCAGATGTTCTATTCAGCGCCCAGACGCACTGAAACCTGATTATAGGTATAGTAGGATTATAGGGTGTCTTTTCCCTGACTCCTAGTTTTACTTTCACTTCACTTCACCACACGGTGCTGACAAAGCGCTCCCCGGATCCACTAGGGACCCATATGAAGCGCGAAACATGTTGACCTAACCTCACTTCTTCACACTTATTTTCACGGATGTGAGAGCAGCAGTAAGACACTCATTCCACCTCCACATTTGTTCTAAGGAGGTGCTCCCTATCCTTTGTATTTTAACCTTATCTTCCGGACCCCTGAATAAAACTAGGTTCTGGGTACCGTGAATGTAATTTTAACTCACTCATTCACTTCTCCAGGCCCACACACCCACATGCACAACTGCTGCGTCTTCTAAAAAAGATCTCCGATAAAGAGCCCTCTCGCGGGGCCCGTGGAGGACTGCATCGCCACCCCCACGAGGAGCAACGCCCGATGATGAAGCATGACACTCGCAAGGGTGTGTGAGGGCACTAAGTCCATAAGGAGGAATTCCCCCACCTGCATCCAAACCCAACTTTATTGAGAGAACACCCTCACACTTTTCTCAACCATAATAGGCTGTCCTGCCTTCTCTTCTTTAGGAACAGCTACCCCTCAGTGAGTATAACGCTAGTCTTTGGGAGTATTGGTACTGGACCTATTTTTTTCTAAACTGCTCCCTCTCCCCCTCTATATAGTGTGTTGTTATCACTGATAACATCTCAAATTACACCCTCCAAACATCTTTTGTACACATCGCACTGTACATGGTTTTGGCATTAGAGCTATGAACGTAAGTTCAAAATAGCTCTGAATAATATGCAGCATCATTACTGCTATCGTACATACAACCCCCATAGGTGAAGCAAGTTTGTGTTATGTGCAACATTGACCCTATACCATACAATCATGGGTAGCCAAGTTCATGTTGACTCTGAACCACAGATAAAAGGGAAACTTGTACTGCACACAGCATAACATCTGTATACAACTCTTCAGGGAAAACCAAGTTCCTCAAGATACTCAAATCCTTTTACATAACTAATGCACTACTACGGACAGTCTTTACCTGTATCAAACCCTTGACCGTCACTGAACCTACATTGAGGAATTAAGTGGATATGATTAGAAAAGTGGGTTCTGTTAACACTGTTTACTTCATGGTGAGAGTTTACTCTGTACCACACTGTTTGCAGACAGCTAAACGCTAATGAGAAATATACCACATAGTATTAAAACGTATCTACTGAGAACAGTGTACACTATATGCGAAAACTTGTCCAAAGAGCGATTAGTCACTTAAAATACCCAAGGTCTGAAGGTGCTAAAGATTATACTACCTGCAGTGTTCATACTGTGGTGAAAACATTACAGATAACTCATCATCTGAAGCAAAAAACACAAATTTACATAGGTTAGTACCTGGTGCACATAGTCTCCTATGCTATGTATAAATTATCATGCCGAGACGATTCTATCTAATAACTCAAGGCTGCTTACTATACTTAATATGTTTAATGCAGAATCTTTACCCAGTTTGAAACTGTTTCTGCAGACCAAAAAGCTTGTGTGGCAAAGTCAGAACACAAGTCGTCAACTGTTACCTGCACACAGAGTTATTCTTCAATACAGAGATTTATAACATGTGCAATACCTCTACACGTATATGATACATTAGGAGCACATGTGTTTTGTAAACACTTACACCACTTAGCTGGAAAACAGGCTTTACAATATTAGGTAGAAAAGTAATATGGTAGTTACCCATCACAATGTAAACTAAAAAACATACTTATACACTGTTTGGATGATGTCATCAGTGATAACTTCAATTTGAGATGTCACCAAAACAGATCTTTTTCTCACACCTAACAATAACGTTAATTTAACTTTTGTTTTTTTCAGTGAATATATGTACATATATATAATTCACCACCCATTTTCAAAGTATCAAAACAGGCTCTGACACAGCATGGGATCCGTTTGCACAAAATATTTATTAGCGTGACCACCACATAATGCATTTCAACCGTATTACCGGCTTTGCTCATACAATGACCGCCATTTTGTTGCCATTATTTATACTGTGACATATTCCTCAGAAAACATAGAAGAAAAACTTAGCGTATCATATCAACAGTGACATTCTGTCTCTTTCCTTCATAATTAATCATACATTCTGAGTAGGTACTAATTGCATGCAGTCCATGATTGCATTGTATTATTATTTCACTAGGAGGGAGTGAAAATTAATTTGTAAAAAAGGTATGTGGTACAAAAATGCAAATTGAAGAATTAATGCGATTGTAAATGCAATGTCTGATATTCAAAATGAATTAAATTGAATATAAAAATGAAATCAAGCTTAAATTGAAATAGAACTTGATAAGTGCAAGGTCGGTATTGGCAACATGATTCAATTGAATTCATGCGTATACATACTTTCTAAATTATACATTGTTCCAGTAGCAATGTGAATACATCCTATGCTATGACCAGCATCATATATGAAGCCCAAGTGGGCTTTGTCTGATTGCACTCATCTAATAAAGTTATTAGACACCAATTCTCATTTCACTATACTGTGGAGGCATCTTCATTCTGAAACAGAGCATTCGGCCCCATTGCAGATGTACAATCGATTCTTATTTAAAAGGACCATAAACTTTCAGTTTTAGTGGGCATGTATGTTGCAAAACAATCTGCCCTAATGGGCAATCAAAAAGTGAAAAGCATAATAGCTCAAAAGAAACAAACATTAACAAAGAATGGCAGACGCTTTTGGTATTATTTCTTCATGGTTGAGTGCTAACCCAAATCAAAAATTCAAATAGCAACCAAATCACATTGTATCATTTGACAGTTAAAAGAGCAGGGGAAATAAAATTAAAGATGCACTTAGGGCTCTTCTTCAGTATTCAACTTAATGGGTAGTTTTACTGTTCAGGTCAAGTATGTATCGGGATTCAAGTCTCCTTAATCGCTTTTCCCTGTTTCCAATCCAACCCTAATGTTGCTAGGCACTGACTCAATTACAAAGTAGCTAAGATCTAAATCATTGCTATTGTGAATATCTTCAGAGTGTCTAGCCATGATGTAGCTGTGATCTTTGTTTTTTATGGCCCTTACATGCTGAATGATCCTCTTGTGAACTTTCAAGATTGTGCTTCACACATATAATTTGGAGCATGTACATCTTAATACATATACAACAAACTCACTTTTCCAGTGTATAGCTTTGCGTATCTTGAAAGAAGTGTTCAACAAGGATGACATGACTTCCATAGTGTTCACTCGATAGTGACAGGCTTTACATTTATGACACATTCTGAAACCTGAGTTACCAGTTAAAATAACTGTCTGATGCTTTCATCTCAGGACTGCTCACTACTACCACTGATTGCATTGAACTATCCCTTCTAAATGTCATCTGAAGTTTGTAGTTCATCATATGTCCAATATATGCCTCGTATGTCCAATTATCAGATCATTTTTAGTGAGATGCCAATGTTTGGTTAGTATCTTCCTAACCCTTTGATGTTCTACACAGTCCCTGTGATCATCCTTATCTCATGTTCACGTTGTATCTGATGAACTTTCTTAGTGAACAATAGAGTCTCACACGTCTTAGTGTTAGTCTTGTGTCTGGCTGCTTCAATAACATCCTGACTGCAACCTCTTTCTATTAATCTATTTGCTAATTCATCTTGTGCCACCACCAGCTGATGCGGGTCACCGTAATTGCATCGCATGCTCAGATTCTCAGCCAAGGGGATGCTGTACTTTAGTTTCTTGCGGTGAAAACTTCGAGCGTGTAGTATAATGTTTCTGTCAGTGGGCTTCCTGTAAGTTCTTGTGTGGATCTTACCTTCTTTCACAAATACAATTAAGTCTTAGAGGTGAACTTCCTGTTTGGTGATAGAGCTGGTGAACTGGAAATTTAGATTTTTGTTGTTTAGCCTCTCTGTAAAAAGCCTAGCAGAGGACTCTGTTCTCCTCCAAATGCCAAATAAGTTGTCAATGTAATGATTCCAGAGGACCACATTCTCTGAACACTCTACAGCAAATTGTTGCACGAGCACCTGCTCCTCTCATCAGTCCATATGCAAATTTGCATAGCTGGGGGGCGAAGCATGGCCATACCTGGCCCCATAATTGGCCTTTAAATCTGTTTATCAAACAGGAAACATTTGTTGTGTAGGCGCCAATGTATCAGCAGCATTTGTGTTTGTTTCAAGAAAGACATAGGCCAGGCACCAATGAATATATATATTTACCGCCAGTAGGTAATATATTTATATATGTGAGCAAGGTGGTTTAACCACCAAAACGCGTCAGGACCCTTTCTGTTCATTAAATCCTTAATATTTTTACCCAGAGTGTCGGTGCCTGTTTTGAAGTGAAGCGGGATTGGAGTGTGTGTGTGTATATATATATATATATATATATATACACATATATATGTATATATATATATATATATATATTGGTATATATAAAGAAATATATATATACAAGCATATATATATAAAAATAAGTATATATTCATACTTATATATGTATGATGTATATATATATCTATATATATATATATATATATGAAAAGCAAGGAGATATTCTTCGACGGGGTGGCACTCCCCAACAGGTAAGTCTCTTTAATCAGCCACAGCAGAGACAGCAAAGAAAATTGAACTAAAATAATCCAGCCTTACGCGTTTAGAACTCAGCAGTTCTTGTTCACAGGCAAATGTACAGCAGAATAACATTTTTTTTACAGATCCTAATAGCCTTAAATACTGTCCTGCCCCCAGTGGGCGTCAACGTGATTTGCAAGTGCATCATGGTCACAGTAGTTCCACTGCTCTTCCCCTAGTGGGTTTACCCATGCTGAACAATTAGTTAAAACACAATTTTTAACACTCCAGTGGGCCAATTCAATACCCAGAACCTAGGTCCGCTGGATATACAGAAGAGCCTGTTGTTCCGATTGTGACTAAAGATTAATGTCACTCAGAACCCATCAATATTTGCAAAACATCCACACAAACAGCCACTCGCTCAATCATTCAGCCCCTTGCTCACCCAATCACCAAGCCATACAGCCACTCACACAGCCACCCACTCACCAATACATGCACTCATACACCCACTTATTCACCCATACAGCTACTCACACACCCACTCACATACCCATACAGCCACTGAGACACCCACTTACACATCTATATGTGTGTATACACATATATGTGTGTATATATATATATGTACGCTCCGACTTCCAAAGGAAAGATGAGCACTCGCAGGGTTCATGAATTTTATTCCAAGAGCAGATGCGTTTCGGCGGTTGCCTTTTTCAATGCTCGTACAGATACAAGACATGTTTCCTGCAGACTCTCTTTTATATGGTGTTCAATCACTGTGTCAGTTCCGGTCTAGAGAGAAGAGAGGAGAGTTAGTGATGCACTATGCTATACCGGGCACCATCTTGCATGTATTATCAAAGATTTTTCATGTGCCTCTACCCTAAATGGGCTATCTCCTCCTTCAATCTGCAGCTCCACATATTAGTTCATATTATCAGTCTCCTTTGCCCCTCGCCCAAACCGCAAGGCAGCTTTTCACCAGCAAATGGCTACCTGCAGGGATTGGTCCAATTACCTTTCCCCGAGATTGAATAATCTCCGAACTTCATCGACGGGGACCTCCGTGCCTCCATGCACTCTTGCGGCGGTTCTGACAGTGTCTTTACATAAAACAGCTCCAAGTTCCACCAAGCATTTATAGAACTCTTCCTCGGCGGGTGCTACCGCATGAGAGGGTGGAACTCTCATAATATGTACGCTCCGACTTCCAAAGGAAAGATGAGCACTCGCGTGGTTTCAGGATTCATGAATTTTATTCCAACAGCAGACGTGTTTCGGCGGTTGCCTTTTTCAATGCTTGTACAGATACAAGACGTGTTTCCTGCAGACTCTCTTTTATATGTTATATGGTGTTCAATCACCGTGTCAGTTCCAGTCTAGAGAGAAGAGAGGAGAGTTAGTGATGCACTATGCTATTCCGGGCACCCTCTTGCATGTTTTATCAAAGTTTTTTCATGCGCCTCTGCCCTAAATGGGCTATCTCCTCCTTCAATCTGCAGCTCCACATATTAGTTCATATTATCAGTCTCCTTTGCCCCTCGCCCAAACCGTAAGGCAGCTTTTCATCAGCAAATGGCTACTCGCATGGATTGGTCCAATTACCTTTCCCCGAGATTTGAATAATCTCCGAACTTCATCGACGGGGACCTCCGTGCCTCCATGCACTCTTGCGGCGGTTCTGACAGAGTCTTTACATAAAACAGCTCCAAGTTCCACCAAGCATTTATAGAACTCTTCCTGGGCGGGTGCTACCACATGAGAGGGTGGAACTCTCATAATATGTACGCTCCGACTTCCAAAGGAAAGATGAGCACTCGCGTGGTTTCAGGATTCATGAATTTTAATCCAAGAGCAGACGCGTTTCGGCGGTTGCCTTTTTTAATGCTCGTACAGATACAAGACGTGTTTCCTGCAGACTCTCTTTTATGTGGTGTTCAATCACTGTGTCAGTTCCGGTCTAGAGAGAAGAGAGGAGAGTTAGTGATGCACTATGCTATTCCGGGCGCCATCTTGCATGTATTATCAAAGTTTTTTCATGCGCCTCTGCCCTAAATGGGCTATCTCCTCCTTCAATCTGCAGCTCCACATATTAGTTCATATTATCAGTCTCCTTTGCCCCTCGCCCAAACCGCAAGGCAGCTTTTCATCAGCAAATAGCTACCCACAGGGATTGGTCCAATTACCTTTCCCCGAGATTTGAATAATCTCCAAACTTCATCGACGGGGACCTCCGTGCCTCCATGCACTCTTGCGGCAGTTCTGACAGTGTATTTACATAAAACAGCTCCAAGTTCCACCTAGCACTTACAAAACTCTTCCTGGGTGAGGGGGGTAAAACCGAGTCAAAAGAAAACAGTAAAAAAAAGATAAAAAACAAGAAAAGGGGGCAGGGTAGAAACACCCTGACCCTCTAGGCCTGCTCAGCCCCAAAAAAAGCATTTAAAAAAAAAGATTTGGCTGGAGTCGCGCTGAGTGCGCGTATCCGGCAGAATAAAAAAAAAAAAAAACGAAGTGCGGGCTCCTGTGCTTCGTTTTCCTTAAGCCCCCGGGTAGGCCAGATCACGGAGGCAATCCAAATTTATGTAGCTTTTTTTGAAAAAATGGTGGGGGGGCTCCTGCCCCCCCATGCTGCCCCAGGAACCGCCACCTCCCCAGGTAATTTCCTATTATAGGGTGAGGGGGCCTCGCGGGCCCCCCCAATCCCCGGGGACCACCACCTCCCCGGGGCTTTTTTCTTTAATGTGACGGGGCCTCGTGGGCCCCCCCAAACCCCAGGGACCGCCACCTTCCCGGGGCTATAAGAAATAGTAAGTGTGGGGGGGCTGGAGCCCCCCACACTGTCCCGGGGACCACCACTTCTCCGGGGCACTAATTATTGAAGTATGGGGGTCCGTTCCGGAACCCTGGCCCCAGGGACCACCACCTCCCCGGGTCTTTAAACTTGTTGGGAGGGGAGCAGCGCAGCCCCCCTCCTGGAGCCCTCCATGGCCCTGGGGACAGCCACCCCCCAGGGCCGGCTCCAGCAATGTCCCAGGGTGCCTACCCCCGGGACATTGCAGTTTGTAATGGCAGGGCGGGAGCACAGCTCCCACACTGTCATTGCAAACTATGCTTCGCTTCATGGAAGCGAGAGCAGAAAACCTGCTCTCGCTTCCATGAAGCGAAGTATATTGCTTTTGGACAAGGGGAGCTGCATGTCAGCAGCTCCCCTTGTCCAAAAGCAATGCTGGCTCTGGCAGGAGGCGGGGAGCCGGCTGGGACCATGGGGGCATTGGGGCCCCCCGCAGTCCCCAACGTGAGGGCCAGCCCCGGGGCCGGGGGATGGGGTCCCTGTGGCCAGAAGCGGCCCAGGGAAGGGGGGCCACGCGGCCCCCCTCCCCTAATTAAAAAAATAAAGAAAGAGGACAGGCCCCGGGATATGGGGTCCCCGTAGGCAATAGTGGCCCAGGGAGGGGGGGCCACACGGCCCCCTCCCGTTAATAATAAAAAAAAATGAGGCCAGGCCCCGGGATGGGGTTCCCGGGGCCAGAAGTGGCCCAGGGAACGGGGGCCACGCAGCACCCCTCCCCTAATTAAAGAAATGTTTTTTTAAAAAGAGACCAGGCCCTGGGGATGGGGTCCCAGGGCCAATAGTGGCCCAGGGAAGGGGGCCACGCGGACCCCTTCCCGTAAATAATAAAAACAAAAATGAGGCCAGGCCCTGGGGGATGGGGTCCCCAGGTCAGAAATGGCCTCAGGAGGGGGGCCATGTGGCCCCTTCCCGTTTAAAAAAAAAAAAGTAAAAGAAATGGTTCAGGCCCTGGGGGATGGGGTCCACAGGGCCCACAAAATAGTGAGAAAAGGGGGGCACACAGCCCCTCTTCTAAAACTAAAAGTATAGAAAAACCGGCATCTCGTCGGAGGCCCCGCCCCCTCCCAGCACCACTCTGCAAAATGCACCTCCTGGCGCGTTCTCGGTTGGGGGATTGAGTCCCCTCAAATCTTAAGGGTCCTTAGGGTCCTTAGGAGCCAACTAGCCCACCAGGTACCTCCAGTAAGCACCACACAGTGGGATTGCTGAGAGGTGGTCCGAGGCCACGCCCCTTTTTACACCACTCTGCAAACGCGCCTCTTGGCGCATTGCTGGTGGGGCGATGAGGTCCTCTTGTGTCCTGAGGACCCCAGGACTGAAGTGGACTTCATCCCCCGAGCAGCAGTGCACCAGGAAGCGCGTTTGCAGAGTGGCGTAAAAACGGGGCGTGGCCTCAGACCACTCTCAGCAATCCAGCTGTGTGGGGCTTACTGGAGGTAACAGAAGGGCTAGTTGGCCCCCAAGGACCCTCAGGAGGTAAGCGGACTTCACTCCCCATCTAAGAGTGCGCCGGGGAGCACGTTTGCAGACTGGTGGGCAAAGGGGGCATGGCCTGCTATGAGAACTTACCAATGCTGCTGTGTGGGACTTACTGGAGGTAATAGGAGGGGTAGTGGGCCCCAAGGTTGTCCTTGGGGGCCAACTACCCCTCCTGTTACCTCCAGTAAGTCCCACACAGTGGGATTGCTAAGAGGTCTTCGGAGGCCATGCCCCCCTTTCTCCACCGCTCTGCAAACGCACCTCCTGGCACACTACGGGTTGGGGGATGAAGTCTACTTTTCTCCTGAGGGACTTTGTGGGCCAAGAAGCCCTCCTGGTACCTCCTGTGAGTCCTACGCAGCAGAATTCCTGAGCGGTGGTCGGAGGCCCAGCTCCCTTTTTCCACCTCTCTGCAAATGCGACTACTAGTTACAGAAGCATTTGCAATGTCATAGGTTTCGCATTTGCGAGAGTTATTGCTATTGGCGTTGTAAATGTAAAAGTGTTTTATTAATGTTTCTTGGAGTGGAGTGGATGTAGGTTGTATGTAGTGGAATTATGTGGTATGTTGTGCAGTGAAATTATGTGGATAGAAAGTATGTGGTATTTAGTGTATAGGAATTATGTAGAGTGGGATTATGTGTTATGGAGAGTAATTGTGTGGTATTATAGTCAGTGTTGTGGAGTGGTAACCTCAGGTTTAGTCTTCCTCATTTCCATAGAATCTAAACTATAAACTCAATGGGACAAAAAAAAAAAGGAATGTTAGACTTGGCTTTTTCAGCGGGTTTACCCCCAGACTTTTTGCTTTTTGGCCTCCTGTTTTTGACCCTGTGTGTGTTGGTTTTAGGACTCTGGGCACTTTACCACTGCTAATCAGTGCTAAAGTGCATATGCTCTCTGTGTAAAATGTGTTATGGATTGGTGTTTCCATGATTGGCCTATTTGATTTATGTGTCAGTCCCTAGTAAAGTGCACTGTGAGTGCCAGGGCCTATAAATCAAATGCTGTTGGTGGGCTGCAGCACTGGATTGTGCCACCCACGCAAACAGCCCGTAAAGTGTAACTCTGGCCTGCCATTGCAGAGCCTGTGCGCAGCCTGTGGCTGCCATGTCGACTTGGCAAGTGCACACACTTGCCAGTCCCTAAACCTTCCCTTTTCTACATGTTAGTCACCCCTAAGGTAGGCCCAAGGTACCCCTGTGGGCAGGGTGCATTGTATGTAAAGGTAGGGCATACCCTGGTGTGTGAGGCATGCCCTAGTAGTGAATTACAGCCTATTTCGTTTTTCACTATTGCAAGGCTACCTGTTCCCCATAGGCCAGAATGGGCAGTTTTGATTATTACAGCTTATAATCCAAACTGACCCAGGGAACACGGTAGAAATTTGAGTTTAGTATGCCTGGACTCAGAATGATAAAATACATCTTTTAGTGAAGTTGGTTTTAACATTCTGTGTTTGAAAATACCACTTTTAGAAAGTGGGTATTTTCTTGTTTAACCATCCAAGCCTGCCTCTGCTAGGTTGTGTATTCCTTGTCTGGAGTTTGAGTGACAGGGCTGGGGGATTCCAGGAGACAGAATGAGTCCGCCCAGTGGTGAATAGAGAGATCTGCATCTAGATGGGAGGGAGGAGTTGCACCTGGGACCTGAATAGGACTGTGCCTGCCCCCCACAGTGCTGGCTCCACCCCCTGTGGTGCGTCTGATGTCTCTGCCCTGCACTGTGAAAGAAGAGAAGGAATCATGTCAACAAAGTGCTCCAGGGCTGTGCTTTCCCTCCACAATGCTGGCTCCACCTCCTGTGGGGCGTCTGATGTTTCTGCCCTGCACTGTGAAAGGAAAGAAGGAGTCTTGTCAACAGAGTGCTCCAGAACTGGTTTGGACTAGGCAAAGGCTTCTCTGCCTCCAGAGAACAAAGGAATTTGGGATATAAATATTGGGGCCCTGACCCCATGAATTTAGATCTCGCTGGAATCAAGGAACCTGCCAAGACGAAGAGCTGGAAGAGCTGCCAGGAGGAGTACTGCCCCTTTGCTGTTGTTGCTTTGTTGGGTTGGCCTGCAGCTGCTGCTTCTGCCTTGGGCAGTGAAAGGACTAAACTTTCTACAAACTTGTGCTGAGTATCTCCAAGGGCCTGGAACCGAGCTGGCCTCCTGTTAAGAAGTCTCAGGGACTACAAAGACTTCACAAGCCTCTGGGTACCGCTTCTGGAACGCTGTTTTAGTTGCCACAGAGGAAGGGAACTGCAACCGACTCCGTCAACCGAATCCATCCCTGACCGGTGACCTGTTTGCACCGCAGACCGCATCGCCCCGCTTCGCATCGCAACCCTCGTCTCACCGTAGGCGACGTCCGACGCCGTCAACATCGAGCCGCTGCTTGCACCATGACCTGTGGGCACCGCAGTTCGCATCGCATCGCTTCACTGAACCAGCCGGACCCGACCGACGCGGTCGCTGCAACTGGCTCAACAGTCGTGACCGCATCGCATTTGGGGCACCGCTCGCACATTTGCGATGCACCGCTCCGACTCGCACCGCTGTCCGACGCCAGCTCCCGCACTCCGGCTTGGTCGCCTGCATCGCAACCTGTCAGCACCGCATCGAGCATCGTCTCACCCTGCATCGCACGCCTTGGACTCACCGACTCCGTCTGCACGACGCTCATCGAGCCGCTGCCTGCACCGCATCGAGGGACACCGCACCTTGCATCGCTCCGTCTTGCACCGCAACCGCGACGAACGCCGACCAGCTCGTACACTCCGTACCAGCCACAACGAGAAAGGTACTGTGACCGAGTCTGTTCACGACTCTGTTGGCCCGTATCGACGCGGTCGGCTGGAACTGTTAGACTCTGTGGTTTTCAGCATCGCGGTAGGCTCGGACGGAGCTACCGACTCGTACGAACTTTGTTTTTGAACTATTCCTGCAAAGAAGAAGTTACCTTATCAAGTATTCATTTTTAAAGTATAGTATTGTGGATTTTTGTCGTAATTGGTCCTGTCTTGAGTATATAAAAATTGGTTATTTTTCTAAACTGGTGTGGTGTCCGTTTGTAGTGCTTACACTGTATTACTGTTGGTTATGTGCAAATGCTTTACACACTGCCTCTGAATTAAGCCTGACTGCTCGTGCCAAGCTACCACGAGGGTGAGCAGGGGTTACTTCACGAGTGTAACACCCTTACCCTGACTAGGAAGAAGGGTCCCTACTTGGACAAAGATGCAAGCCCTTGCCAACTAGAGATCCCATTTCTAACATTGGTTGTCAGCGGTGAGGATAGGACTTGTGTTTGCACTTGACTTACAGTGATTGGTGTGCACTACTACCATATCGCAGACCATTACGTACCACATACTGGTTCTTTTTTTCTTTTGGCCTATTTTTGATCTTGCCAGTTTCAACTCACTACTCTCATCATGCCTGAATCAACTGCATCATCTGTTGCATCCCTGGAAATTGCCTTTGAGGAGGATAGGTTGGAATCCTACAGCGTAAAGGAGCTGAGAGCGATTTGTAAAAACCTGAAGGTCCAAATCAAAGGCCTCACAAGGAAGGAGGAGCTACAAAAGGCGCTGAGGGCCTGGGTAGCAGTCAGACATGCCAGTGGGCAGCCTGGTAATCTCAGTGAGGAGGTGGAGGAGCCTATTTCCAGGGTGGATGTGCTTTTGGGTGGGGGGGAACCCGCCAGGTCAGGCAGCAGCAGTCTGTCCCCAGAGGAGCTGGAGGACAGGCGGGAGGCAAGGCAGTTTGAGCTGCAGAAGCTCAGGCTGGAGAGTGAGTGGGAGGAGAAGAGGGAGGAGAGGAGATTGGCCATGGAGGAAAAGAAGATGATCCTGGATCATGAGCGTAAAATGAGAGAGCTGGAGCTGGATTGGGAAGCCGGTAGGGCTTTGTCCGGCCCAGATGGTGGCAGCAAAAATGTAGTGTCTAGTACTGAGGATGAGGTACACACACACACAGATTTGGGGCCCTGCTTCAAGGAGGGGGTTGACATACACCAGGGGGTTCAGGATTGTGAGGTTACTCCAGTGGTGCATAGTGTCCCTGATGTGGATTGGGGAACTGGCACAGGGGATCACTTTCCTGGTAGTGGGAGGGACACTCTACTGACTCTAGATGAGAGGTGCAGGGAGAGGGTTTCCCCCATGATAGAAGCCCTGGTAAGTGAGTATGGAGACCAGCCCGAAGAGTATGGGTTGAGAGACAGCAACAGTCAGACACTGTCTCACCGGTCTTGTGATAATGATGTGGGGTACTTGTCTGAGGCACTGGATGGTTGGGTGAAGGGTAGTTTGGTTAACACCTGTGTGGGGCTGTGTGATTCAACTGTTGGAGAGCATATTTTAAGTCCCTGTTTTCCAGAGCTATGCCAACACCCAGTGGAGTGTGAGTTTTCTGACCCCAGGGAGCTTGCACTGGAGGCAGACCTTTTGGTGGATTCCAGAGGGTCTGGAGAAGCATCTGGGGGTGACACGGAAGGAAGTGGCTTAGGTATTTCCCAACCAAGGGTGGTGGGAAAGGTTCATGGTAGCCCAGCTAGGTCCCGGTGTCATGGGAAGGGTGTAGGGACTCACGTCCTGTCTCCGCGGAGAAGGAGTGGGAAGGGCTGCGGCCCAAGGTGCCCGAAACCCGGTCCCAGAGCCTGGTTGGTTCCAGGAGGGAACACCAGGTGGGGAGCCTAGGCTGTACTGATAGGCCATCCGTTGAGGGGGATCTCCTAGAGTCAGGAGAACCTGGAGCATCTGTAAGCGGAGCTCCAGTGGTTCTGGTGTCTGGCGGCACCGCTCCAGTTGGGAGGGTGCAGGAGTCCAGATGGAGGGGTGAGAGGGGGATGCGTTCCCCAGTGGGAGAACCAGTGGGTCAGGGGCCAGCCAGAAGGGCTGAGCCTCCTAGCAGTGACCATGGTAACACCACTTCTGTCCTGGGGGATCTTCGCGCACTGTCAGATGGACAGAGGTCGGGAGATCTGCGCCAGGCAGACTGTCACACAACGCATGAGTCATGTGTTACCCTCAGGGGGGGCATGCGTGCTCCCAAGGAAGTCCTGGTGCGCCGGGCAGGTGCTCAGCTGCAGGGTTTAGTCCCTGGGTTGGGAGGCCAGGTTCAGGTCCTGCCTGACCTGGAGGGAAGGACGACTGTAAGCAGTGTCCTGACCGGTTTGTCTTCTAGGGGTACCACTCCAGGTGGGAGGGTGCAGAGCTCTGGAAGAGGGTGCAGAGGGAGGGAGTCCTCGCCTCTGACCCCGGTTCAACCTGAGGGTTTAGATCCAAGGGTGGTGAATCAGTTGCAGGGTCAAGGCCCTGAGCTGGTGGAAGAATTGTGTAGGAGGTCTGGTTCCAGCGTCCTGACAGTTTTTGGTTCTGAGGGTCCCTCTCCTGGGAGGAGAGTGCAGAACCCCAGAAGGAGAGGTAAGGGGAGGAGAGCCTCGCCTGAGACCTCTGGTGAACCTGAGGGTGCGGACCCTAGGTTGAAGGATCAGTGGCTATTTAGAACTGCACTGATGAGAGGAAGAGTGGAGTATGGTTACTATGTACCAGGGGTTACTGCCCCCCACTTTGTGAGTTGGCAAGGACCAGTGGGTCAGGGGTTGCCCGCTCTGAGGTCGGAGCACCCCAGGACTGACCCTGGTGAGGCCACTTCTGGCCTAGGGGGTCTTCATGCTCTGTCAGGTGGACAGGAGGCTGGAGACCTACGCCAGGCAGACTCTCACACAACTCATGAGGAGTGTATTCCCCTTGGGGGGGTTGGTGTACTCCAATGGAAGTCCTGGGTTGCCAGGCACAGGTCCAGCCTAAGGGTACCGGCCCTGGGTTGGAGGACCAGGTTCAGGGTGTCCCCCCTGACCTGGGGGAAGGGGCAACTGCTAACAGTGCCACTACCAGTTTGTCTTCTGGGGGTGCCGCTCCAGGTGGGAGGGTACAGTGCCCCAGGGAGGAGGACTGGGTGTGGGAGAGCCTACCCCAGTCCCTTGTTCAGCCTCAGGGTACAGACCCTGGGCTGGTGTACCAGTTGCAGGATAGCACCCCTGAACTGGTGGATGAATTGTGCAGAACGCCTGCCACAGTTGGCCTGACAATTCTGGAGTTGAGGGGGACTGCTCCCGGTGGGGGGATGCAGTGCTCCAGGGAGGAGGACAGGGTGTGGGAGAGGCCACCCCAGTCCTGTGTCCAGCCTCAGGGTACAGACCCTAGGCTGGTGTACCAGTTGCAGGATAGCACCCCTGAACTGGTGGGCGAGCTGTGCAAGGCACCTGCCACAGGTGCCCTGACAATTCTGGAAGGGGGTACCGCTCCAGGTGGGAGGGTACGGAGCCCCTGGGAGGAAGACCGGGGGTGGGAAAGCCTACCCCAGTCTCCTGTCCAGCCGCCGGGTACAGACCCTAGGCTGGTGGGTCAGTGCCAGGATGTCATCCCTGGACTGACCAGAGGGAGAGTGGACGAGGGGTGCCAGGCACCTGGGGCTACCGCCCCCACTCTCTGACGCCACAGAGGTTAGAGAGCCCTGAGAGGCATAAGGCCTGGGTCTCCCCACTGACAACTGTCGGTAGCCACTGTGGCTTACTGTCCTGGTGGACAGAGTTGCCCCTGGGAGGGGGACAGGAGTCACACCCCGGGGGTGGACTGGGCCACACCACTGTGTTGGCCATGTGGGCACTGTGGGCCTGTTGGGACACATCTGTGAGCAAAGTAAGTTTAGGTGCTGCACAGATAGGGTCCACAGGTGAGGAGAAGGGTTCCCCATGGGTCAGCTTATTGGGCCCTGAGAGTGAGGACAGAGGGATCCAACTGGGTTTAGAAAGGTGTAGAACCAGAACGTGCCCCCGCTGTTGTGGGCCAGGTCTATGTTCTATCGCCCCAAGCAGGGAAGTCCATCAAGGGATTGATTAGTCTACCCTGGCTTTAGGCTGGGAGGGGGTTGTGTTAGACTTGGCTTTTTCAGCGGGTTTACCCCAGACTTTTTGCTTTTTGGCCTCCTGTTTTTGACCCTGGGTGTGTTGGTTTTAGGATTCTGGGCACTTTACCACTGCTAATCAGTGCTAAAGTGCATATGCTCTCTGTGTAAAATGTGTTATGGATTGGTGTTTCCATGATTGGCCTATTTGATTTATGTGTCAGTCCCTAGTAAAGTGCACTGCGAGTGCCAGGGCCTATAAATCAAATGCTGTTGGTGGGCTGCAGCACTGGATTGTGCCACCCACGCAAACAGCCCATAAAGTGTAACTCTGGCCTGCCATTGCAGAGCCTGTGCGCAGCCTGTGGCTGCCATGTCGACTTGGCAAGTGCACACACTTGCCAGTCCCTAAACCTTCCCTTTTCTACATGTTAGTCACCCCTAAGGTAGGCCCAAGGTACCCCTGTGGGCAGGGTGCATTGTATGTAAAGGTAGGGCATGCCCTGGTGTGTGAGGCATGCCCTAGTAGTGAATTACAGCCTATTTCGTTTTTCACTATTGCAAGGCTACCTGTTCCCCATAGGCCAGAATGGGCAGTTTTGATTATTACAGCTTATAATCCTAACTGACCCAGGGAACACGGTAGAAATTTGAGTTTAGTATGCCTGGACTCAGAATGATAAAATACATCTTTTAGTGAAGTTGGTTTTAACATTCTGTGTTTGAAAATACCACTTTTAGAAAGTGGGTATTTTCTGGTCTAACCATCCAAGCCTGCCTCTGCTAGGTTGTGTATTCCTTGTCTGGAGTTTGAGTGACAGGGCTGGGGGATTCCAGGAGACAGAATGAGTCCGCCCAGTGGTGAATAGAGAGATCTGCATCTAGATGGGAGGGAGGAGTTGCACCTGGGACCTGAATAGGACTGTGCCTGCCCCCCACAGTGCTGGCTCCACCCCCTGTGGTGCGTCTGATGTCTCTGCCCTGCACTGTGAAAGAAGAGAAGGAATCATGTCAACAAAGTGCTCCAGGGCTGTGCTTTCCCTCCACAATGCTGGCTCCACCTCCTGTGGGGCGTCTGATGTTTCTGCCCTGCACTGTGAAAGGAAAGAAGGAGTCTTGTCAACAGAGTGCTCCAGAACTGGTTTGGACTAGGCAAAGGCTTCTCTGCCTCCAGAGAACAAAGGAATTTGGGATATAAATATTGGGGCCCTGACCCCATGAATTTAGATCTCGCTGGAATCAAGGAACCTGCCAAGACGAAGAGCTGGAAGAGCTGCCAGGAGGAGTACTGCCCCTTTGCTGTGTTGTTGCTTTGTTGGGTTGGCCTGCAGCTGCTGCTTCTGCCTTGGGCAGTGAAAGGACTAAACTTTCTACAAACTTGTGCTGAGTATCTCCAAGGGCCTGGAACCGAGCTGGCCTCCTGTTAAGAAGTCTCAGGGACTACAAAGACTTCACAAGCCTCTGGGTCCCGCTTCTGGAACTCTGTTTCAGTTGCCACAGAGGAAGGGAACTGCAACCGACTCCGTCAACCGAATCCATCCCTGACCGGTGACCTGTTTGCACCGCAGACCGCATCGCCCCGCTTCGCATCGCAACCCTGGTCTCACCGTAGGCGACGTCCGACGCCGTCAACATCGAGCCGCTGCTTGCACCGTGACCTGTGGGCACCGCAGTTCGCATCGCATCGCTTCACTGAACCAGCCGGACCCGACCGACGCGGTCGCTGCAACTGGCTCAACAGTCGTGACCGCATCGCATTTGGGGCACCGCTCGCACGTTTGCGACGCACCGCTCCGACTCGCACCGCTGTCCGACGCCAGCTCCCGCACTCCGGCTTGGTCGCCTGCATCGCAACCTGTCAGCACTGCATCGAGCATCGTCTCACCCTGCATCGCATGCCTTGGACTCACCGACTCCGTCTGCACGACGCTCATCGAGCCGCTGCCTGCACCGCATCGAGGGACACCGCACCTTGCATCGCTCCGTCTTGCACCGCAACCGCGACGAACGCCGACCGGCTCGTACACTCCGTACCAGCCACAACAAGAAAGGTACTGTGACCGAGTCTGTTCACGACTCTGCTGGCCCGTATCGACGCGGTCGGCTGGAACTGTTAGACTCTGTGGTTTTCAGCATCGCGGTAGGCTCGGACGGAGCTACCGACTCGTACGAACTTTGTTTTTGAACTATTCCTGCAAAGAAGAAGTTACCTTATCAAGTATTCATTTTTAAAGTATAGTATTGTGGATTTTTGTCGTAATTGGTCTTGTCTTGAGTATATAAAAATTGGTTATTTTTCTAAACTGGTGTGGTGTCCGTTTGTAGTGCTTACACTGTATTACTGTTGGTTATGTGCAAATGCTTTACACACTGCCTCTGAATTAAGCCTGACTGCTCGTGCCAAGCTACCACGAGGGTGAGCAGGGGTTACTTCACGAGTGTAACACCCTTACCCTGACTAGGAAGAAGGGTCCCTACTTGGACAAAGGTGCAAGCCCTTGCCAACTAGAGATCCCATTTCTAACAAGGAACCACTGAGGAGCACTTCTGGACCTAGTCAGAAGTATGAGCAGGGCCACTGGAATTATGCGACTGTTTGGCTGCACTGACTTTTGCACAGTTATACATTTCCGGCATAATCCATCATCTGCTGCATAATCTGCAGATTTGAACTAAAAAAACCTTGTTTCTAGCTCAAATGGCTCAAACGTTACCAAAAATGCAGCGACAAGTGTTACAGCGTGGTGGAAGGCCCTTTCAAACCTAGAATGGTCGCCTGTTACTTATTGCTAAATGTGGGTATTAAATTGGTACTAATGGTGTGCAAACCACTCTTGCTTCTTTCTGCGCCTCTCTTGCCTCTTTCTGCATTTCTGTTTCTTCTTTCTGCACCTTTCTTTCTTTTTCTGCACTTCTTTTGCCTTGTTCTGCTCATCTCTTCCATTTTCTACACATCTCTTGCCTCTTTCTGCACCTCTGTTGCCTCTTTCTGCACCTCACTTGCTTCTTTCTGTACCCCTATTGCCTCTTTCTGCACCCTTCTTCCCTCTTTTTGCACCTCTTTTGCCTCTTTCTGTACCCCTGCTCCATCTTTATGCACCTCTCCTGCCTGTTTCTGCACCTCTCTTGCCTCTATCTGCACTTCTCTTGCCTCTTTCTGCACCTATGTTGCTTCTTTCTGCACTTCTCTTGCTTTTTTCTCCACCTCTGTTGCTTCTTTCTGCACCCCTCTTGCCTCTTTCTGCACCTATGTTGCTTCTTTCTGCACTTCTCTGGCTTCTTTCTCCACCTCTGTTGCTTCTTTCTGCACCCCTCTTGCCTCTTTCTTCACCCTTCTTCCCTCTTTGTGCAACTCTCTTGCCTCTTTCTACATCTCTCTTCTCTCTTTCTGCACCCCTCTTGCCTCTTTGTGCCCCTCTGTTCCTTCTTTCTGCACTTCTCTTGCCTCTTTCTGCACCTCTCTTGCCTTTCTGCACTTCTGTTGGTTCTTTTGCACTGCTCTTGCTTCTTTCTGCACCTCTCTTGCAAATTTCTGCAACCCTCTTGCCTCTTTCTGCACCCCTCTTCCCACTTTCTGCACCTCTCTTACCTCTGTCTGCACCTCTGTTCTCTCTTTCTGCACCTCTTTTGCCTGTTTCTGCAACTTTCTTGTCTCTTTTTGCAGTTCTCTTGCATCCTTCTGCACCTCTGTTGCTTCTTTCTGTACTTCTTTTGCCTCTTTCTGCACCTCTCTTGCTTCTTTTTGCACCCCTGTTGTCTCTTTCTGCACTTGTCTTCCCTCTTTCTGTACCTCTTTTGCTTCTTTCTGCACTTCTCTTGCTTCTTTCTGTACCTCTCTTGCTTCTTTCTACACCCTTCTTCCCTTTTTAAATCCATCTTGCCTCTTTCTGCACTTCTCTTGCTTCTTTCTTCACCTCTGTTGCTTCTTTCAGCAATTCTCTTGCCTCTTTCTGCACTTCTCTTGCTTGTTTCTGCACCTCTCTTGCGTCTTTCTGCACCTCTGTTGCCTCTTTCTGCACCTCACGTGCTTCTTTCTGCACCCCTCTTGCCTCTTTCTGCACCCTTGTTCCCTATTTCTGCACCTTTCCTGCCTGTTTCTGTACCTCTGTTGCCTCTTTCTGTACCTCTGTTGCTTCTTTCTGCACTTCTCTTGCCTCTTTCTGCACCCTTCGTGCCTCTTTCAACACTTCTGTTGCTTCCTTCTGTACTTCTCCTCCTTCTTTCTAGACCCCTCCTGCCTCTTTCTGTACCCATCTTGCCTCTTTGTGCACCTCTCCTATCTCTTTCGGCAACCCTCTTGCCTCTGTTTGCATCTCTGTTGGTTCTTTCTGCACTGCTCTTGCTTCTTTCTGCACCTCTTTTGCAAATTTCTGCATCCCTCTTGCCTCTTTCTGAAACCCTGTCCCCTCGTTCTGCACCTCTATTGCCTGTTTCTGCACCTCTCTTGCCTCTTTCAGCACCTCTGTTGCTTCTTTCTGCACTTCTATTGCCTCTTTATGCACCCCTCTTGCCTCTTTCAGCACGTCTGTTGCTTCTTTCTGCATTTCTATTGCTTCTTTCTGCACCTCTTCTACCTCTTTCTGCACCTCTCTTGTCTTTTTCTGCAGTTCTCTTGCCTCTTTGTGTACCTCTTTTGCTTCTATCTGTACTTTTCTTGCCTCTTTGTGCACCTCTCCTACCTCTTTCAGCAACCCTCTTGCCTCTTTTTGCACCTCTGTTGGTTCTTTCTGCACTGATCTTGCTTCCTTCTGCACCTCTCTTACAAATGTATGCATCCCTCTTACCTCTTTCTGAAACCCTGTCCCCTCGTTCTGCACCTCTATTGCCTGTTTCTGCACCTCTCTTGCCTCTTTCGGCACCTCTGTTGCTTCTTTCTGCACTTCTCTTGCCTCTTTCTGCACCCCTCTTGCCTCTTTCAGCACGTCTGTTGCTTCTTTCTGCATTTCTATTGCTTCTTTCTGCACCTCTTCTACCTCTTTCTGTACCGCTCTTGTCTTTTTCTGCAGTTCTCTTGCCTCTTTCTGTACCCCTCTTGCCTCTTTCTGCACCTCTGCTGGTTCTTTCTGCACTGTTCTTGCTTCTTTCTGCACCTCTGTTGCAAATTTCTGCATCCCTCTTGCCTCTTCTTGTACCCTTCTTCCCTCTGTCTGTACCTCTCTTGCCTCTGTCTGCACACCTGTTCCCTCTTTCTGCACCCCTTTTGCCTGTTTCTGCAACTCTCTTGCCTCTTTCTGCAGTTCTCTTGCCTCCTTCTGCACCTCACTTGCTTCTTTCTGCACTTCTCTTGCTTCTTTCTGCACCCTTCTTCCCTTTTTCTGCACATCTATTTCCTCTTTCTGCCCCTCTCTTGCCTCTTTCTGCACATCTCTTGGTTCTTTCCGCACTGCTCTTGCCTCTTTCCGCACCCCTCTTGCTTCTTGCTGCACCTCTTTTGCTTCTTTCTGCACTTCTCTCTCTGCTTTCTGCACCCCTCTTGCCTCTTTCGGCACCTCTGTTGCTTCTTTCTGCATTGCTCTTGCTTCTTTCTGCACCTCTCGTGCCTCTTTCTGCACCCCTCTTCCCTCTTTCTGCAATTCTGTTGCCTCTGTCTGCACCCCTGTTCCCTCTTTTGTCTGTTTCTGCAACTCTTTTGCCTCTTTGTGCAGTTCGCTTGCCTCCTTCTGCACCTCTGTTGCCTGTTTCTGCACTACTCTTGCCTCTTTCTGCACCCCTCTTGGCTCTTGCTGCACCTTTGTTGCCTCTTTCTGCACCTCACTTGCTTCTTTCTGCACCCTTCTTGCCTCTTTCTGCACCCCTGTTCCCTCTTTCTGCACCTTTCCTGCCTGTTTCTGCACCTCTCTTGCCTCTTTCTGTACCTCTGTTGCTTCTTTCTGCACTACTCTTGCCTCTTTCTGCACCCCTCTTGCCTCTTTCAGCACCCCTGTTGCTTCATTCTGCACTTCACTTGTTTCTTTCTGCATCCTTCTTCCCTCTTTGTGCATCTCTTTTGACTCTTTCTGCACTTCTCTTTCCTCTTTCTGCACCCTCTTGCCTCTTTCTGCACCTCCTGGTTCTTTGTGCACTTCTCTTTCTTTTTTCAGCATCTCTCTTGCTTTTTTCTGCACCCTCTTGCCTGTTTCTGCACATCTGTTGCTTCTTTCTGCACTTCTCTTGCTTCTTCCTTTTTGTTCACAAATTTACAGAGTATGCTGTTTGAAACACAGGTATTCAAGTATTTGTATGTTTATTTTTATGTAACGTGTCACTAGGTAAAAGCAGAGACACACGCATGCATACCTTCACAAACTTGGTCAGGCTTACAACAGTGATATGCTTAGGATTGCTGTTTTAAATTTGCTAGGCCTAACATTCTGAGCAGCCGATGAATATTCAACCTTCAAGAGAAAAGTGAGGTTTAAGACATCTTGGGAGACGGATTAGTGATTAGGCTACTTTGTATGAGTCTGTTGTAAGGTACAGTCAAAGTATGCCCTCTGTTGGTTCTTTCTGCACATCTCTTGCTTCTTTCTGCACCTTTCTTCCTTTTTCTGGACTTCTGTTGCCTCTTTCTGTATTTCTGTTGCTTCTTTATGCACCTTTCTTCCTCTTTCTGCACCTATCCTGCCTCTTTCTGCATTTCTCTTGCTTCTTTCTGCACCTTTCGTCCTCTTTCTGCACATGTCCTACCTATGTAGGCATAGTTAGAAATTAGCATTTAAAAAACCTTAGAAATTCACTGAAAAAAACACAGGTTTCAGGTATGTTATAGTTAGAAATTTTCATTTAAAAAACCTTAGAAATTCACTGAAAAAACCACAGGTTTCAGGGACGTTATAGTTAGTTGGACATTTCATTCGTACAAAACCAGAGAAATTCGGCTGTTATAGTTAGTTGAGCTAACTATAACTCAAGTCCCCGCAATGCACCTCTGATGACGTCACATATTACATCACTCATGACATGGTCAGTGAGATCACTGATGACATCACTGATGACATCTCAAATGACATCACTGATGACATCTCTGATGACATTTTCCAGAGACTGGGTGATTTTGAAAAGTTTAAGAATGTTATATATAGATACGCAAAGGTGTATTGAAGAATGAGTGGGTGTATGAGTGTCTGAACGGATGATTTAGTGGGTGCGTGACTGGCTGTATAAGTGAGTGATTAAACGTGTCTTAGTGAATGCATGGGTGAATGACTAATCTGTGTGAATGTCTGTATCAGTCTGTCAGTTGCTGTGTAAGTCGCTGCATGAGTTGGTGAGTAGCTACATGAGTGTCTATATGGGTTAATGATTGGTTGTCTGAGTACCTGTATGGGTGCCTGAGTGTCTGTGTAGGTGGGTGGGGGGTGTAACTCCCCACATGGATGTGTGAGTGGGTGATTCAGTGGGTGTATGGGTTCATGAGTCTATCTGCGAGGCGCTGTATGGGTGAGTGAGTGTGCGTATTGCTGTGTTGGGGAGTGAATGGATGTCTCAGTGGTATATGTGTGAGTAACTACATATGTGAAAGGCAGTATATGTGAGTGTTGGAGTATATAACTGACTATATGTGAGAGTGAGTGATTGTGAGAGTGGCTGTATGGATGAGGGTGTGCTTGTGTCAGTGATTGTATAAGAAAGTAAGTATGTGTTAGTTTCTGTACAATTAAGTGAGGTGGTGTGTGCATAACTGTATAGGTGAGTAAATGGGAGTGTGATTGATTCTATGGGCGAGTGGCGGTGTGTGAGGGTCTGTATGGGTATATGAGTGCATATATCAGAGGGTGTATTGATGAGTGACTGCATGTATGTGTGACTATGGGTGAGTGAGTGGATGTGTGTAGACCTATGAATCAGTGAGTGGGTATGTACTAACTGGTATTGGTGTGTCTATGGTTTCGAGAATTTTAGTCTGTATTTTAGAGTGGGTGTATCAAAGGTTATATTAGGGTGTGAGGATCACGTGGATGATGTCACACAAAAAACCTATTCAATGTGTCAGGAGAAATATTGGCCACTTTAAATAAATGAATGACAATTTGCAAGTAAAATGAGCACCTGACAATAAATATATGTTGTACTTTGGTCAAATAAAGAGCACACATAGTTCCTGTTTTAGCAAGGTATGTTGTGAAATGCGCAAAAGCGATTCAGGTACACCGTATCATGGAGAGTGCAATGGTAAAACATCAATGACATGAGAAAACCCAAACAAATATTGCATTATTTTTAACACCATCCTTTCTCACTAAACACAAATAGCAATGTCAACGGTTTTGTCAAAGCCCCAACACATTCATTTATTTAAAGTGGCCAATATTTCTCCTGACACATTGAATAGGTTTTTTGTGTGTTCTTACTGCTAGCTGTTCTCACCACAAGATGAATGCATATTCCCTGTTGCTGTAGCCTGAATGGTCATCCTTTTTAGGTATGGCTTGTAGCGCAGCAGTTGCGTTGCCTGATAAGCTCAACCGAAAAAGTGTTTTCCGAATTACTAATGACAGAGGGGCTTAGGCTCTGCCCACATGTTGATTTTCTTGATTATAGCATTTGAGTGGGCAGCCATTGTGTGCTTCCACTGAACACAAGTTCTAGTAGTCGACTTTTTGTTTGTGGGAAGGCTTTTGCTCAATACCCACTCAAACACTCATGCACTCACTCGCTATATTCTATAACAAACGACTAGCTGTAGATAAGATAGCGGCAGAAAGCCTTAAAAGCGCGGACAGTTTGGGGGTAAAAATTGGCTCCAAATCCTCCTGCTTGACACTCCTAGTGGCGTATCGCCCCCCCTAGATCAACCCCCAGGTTTATTGGGCTATTCATGGAAATCATCAGTGATCTTTGCTCGCGGTACCAACGTCTCCTGGTTGTGGGGGATTTTAATTACCACTGGGATAAAGCACCGAGAGAATTGTCTGCCAGTCAATTTGAGGAAGCCATGAGCTCGATGGGGCTCCATCAGCTGGTTGACTCTCCTACCCATATCAAGGGGCACATTCTTGACCTCATTTGGACCACACAGCCTTTAGCACAACTAATAGAGATTAGCCCCTGTGCCTGGTCAGACCACTAACTTATCAGCTGCTGGGTCCCGCTGGCCAGCCAACCGACACAACCACCCCCAGAGTGGAGAGTGGTGCGTTGCTGGAATAAAATAGAGGCAGGCAATCTAGTGGGTACCCTGCTCAGTATCCCTCCTAAAAATTATATAAAAGGCAACCTCGACCAGGAGAGTGAGGCCCTCACTGACATCTTAAGAGAGGCCATAGATCAGGTGGCACCCGCTCGGAGGGAAAGAGTCAGGAACAAGGGCAGAGGGGCCCCTTGGTTTAATGAGGACTTGAGGGGAAGGAAGCAAACCCTTCACCAATCTGAGAGGCTTTGGTGCAAATCTTATGACCCAGCTGCGCTTGCTAGCTACAAAATTATGCTAGCCACTTACAAAAAAGCTATCATGGCCAGGAAGGTGGAATACTATGAGGCAAAAATCACAGATGCCACAAATAAACAGAAAGAAACCTTCAGCATCCTGAAAGAACTCAGCCAGAAATCAGACCAGAAATTCATATCCAAGCCGGCAGACTGTAACAAGTTTCAGGCCTTTTTCCTTCAAAATGTCAAGGACATTTTAGAAGATATTGGCAACATTCTAACCCACCAGTGCCCCCTGGAAGGGGATCCAGCCCCCCGCACCCCCGGCAAGCAACTCACCTCTCTTCCTTGCCTAGACCTTGCCTCCCTGTCACTCCTGATGACCTGTGTTAAATCAGGCTCCCCAGCGGACCCCTGTCCCCCAAGGGTATTTCGAATGGCCCTCCCCGGGATAGAGAGGAAGATCCTTGATCTACTCAATCGCTCTCTGGTGACAGGCTGTATGCCCGCCAGCTTGAAGGAAGCCAGGGTCATCCCCCTAATAAAAAAACCAGGGGCAGAGCTAATTTAAAGAATTACAGGCCCAGCTCCCTTTCCTGGCGAAAGTAGTGGAACAACATGTCCTCAAAACACTCTTGTTGTTTATTGAGGAACAACAGCTACTGCAGGTATGGCAGGCCGGCTTTAGGGCCCATCACAGCACAGAACTGGTGATGCTGTCAGTTCTGGACGAACTTAGGCTCAGGGCCGATAATAGAAAGCCGAGCGCCCTGGTCCTATTGGATCTGGACACGGTCAGTCACCCACAGCTTCTCACACGACTCTTCGATCTGGGCATCCGTGGGCTGGCTCTCCAATGGCTCGAATCCTTTCTATCCGGTCGCTCTCAAAGGGTCCAACTGGGTGAACAGGTGTCGAACATTGGCGCACTCACCTGTAGCGTCCCCCAGGGCTCAGCTCTGTCGCCTCTCCTGTTCAACATCTATCTCCAGCCACTTGTGGCCGTACTGATGCGCATGGACTGCCAAGTATTTAACTATGCAGACAACACACAACTGATTCTCCAGATCGATAACTCCCCTCAAACCCACGCCCATGTGCAAAACATACTCAGATACACGGTCAGTTGGATGACAGCCAACTCGCTAAAAATTAACCCTGATAAAACTGAGGTCCTCGTTATGCACTCTAAAAATAATCCCTGGAGTGACCTCTTCTGGCCACAAGAGCTGGGCACCACCCCTGCGCCAGTTCCGGTTGTAAAAAGCTTAGGCATCAAGATTGATGCCAACCTCTCTATGGCTAATCAAGTCTCTGCCATGGTCGGTACATGTGTGGGCTTACTGAGACAGCTGCGGAGACTTGCCCCGCTCCTCTCTTCAGCCACACTACAGATGGTCGTGTCAGCTATGATCGTGTCCAGACTAGATTATGGCAATTCCTTATATATTGGTCTCCCAGAGAAACTTATCAAGAAGCTGCAGGTGACCATGAATGACGCTGCTAGGCTGATTTCCAGGCTCCCCAGACGAGCTCACGCTACCCCCCTGCTGCAACAACTACACTGGCTCCCCATTAAACAGAGAGCTACATTCAAAGGCCTCTGCATCGCCCACAAAGCTGTTCACGGCCAGGCCCCAGTTTACATTAATGAGCGCCTAGGGCACTATGTGCCAGGCCGTACACTTCGATCGTCCGAGGCAGGCCTCCTGGTCCATCCCCGGTTCAAAACCACATTTAAAGGCGGTAGAGCCTTTTCTGTTTTAATTCCCCAACTATGGAATTGCCTGCCTGAAAATCTCCACAAGGAACCCGCACTCCTCCCTTTCAGGAAACAACTCAAGACTCTGCTGTTTAGGGAGGCTCTGGACACAGCATAAAATCCCTCCAAGCGTTGCGTCTGTAACTGCTGATGGGTTTGGCTACCTTCTCAAAGCGCTAAGAGACCTGCCCATGATTATGCGCTATACAAATCCAAGTTAACATAATATAACATTCCTTCTTCATATGTGAAACAGATGTACAACAAGTGATACTAACGCCCCAAAAAAACAAAGACGCACATTTAAAAGCTTCTAAGCAGTCAAAAGTGTTGAGCGCACAAGCGAAATTCATACTCAAATTAACTTGGAAGGATATGTACCACAAATGTATAGTTTACTGTCTCCACAACAGATCGGATTCTGAAGTGAGTGTCTGAAGAGGAAGGGAAGTGGAAGGCAAGACTACAAGAAGAAGACCTCTCACTAACCTCACTAATATGGACACACTTACAAATAACTTAGTAATTTCTGCGAAGTAGAGAGCTGTGGTAGAAGGGTAGAGAAAGGTTCCCTCTGACCTTGTGTAGCATACAGCTACAATATAAACTTGTAGGAAATCTGCTTTTTTCTGCATGGTCACCCAAGATGTTTTGCCTTTTTCTTGATCCCATAGTTTTGCTAGCTTTAGAACCAATCATAAAGTGCCTATATTCCCCACCCGTTTAAACATGGTCGAATTGGCATAGTCCGTAATGGTATATTTAACTTGCCTATAAATCCTTAGTATATAGTACGAAATGTACCCAAGGGCCTGGAAGTTAATTGACACTAGTGGACTGCAGCACTTATTGTGTCATCTCCTATACTGGCAGTGCAAACATGGCTTCAGGCCTACCAATGTAGTCTGACAGTAACAGTGCAAAACATGCACTGCAAACTGTCAAAATAAAACAATTTTTGACAGGTTAAAACCTTCTTTATAAATAATAATAATTCATCCCTATGTAGGCCTTGTTGCCCAGAAGGTAGGACGCATGATACTGAAAAGTAGGCTATGTAGAAATTTAAAGTTAACATGTTCAGACAGTGACACACCCAAAAATGATTTTCACTGTGGCAGTTCTAGCTGTCCTAAGTTGAAAACCAGAGTACAGATTAAAACTAGGCCTGGGCGGTGAACTCCATTGAGTTCGCAGAGTTTACAGAGTTTTCTGTACTCCGCGCTCTGCGGAGCTTGCAGAGTGGAGAAAACTCTGCTCCGCGTAGTGCAGTGGAGTTGCTTCCCCGCTCTCACTTACCAACGGTAAGTTGTTGAGCGCGAGCTGCCGCTTGGGTAGAATTTTTACCTGAGTGGCAGGAAGATCAGTGCGAATGGCAGTTTGCGCCACACTCTGCTGGTTGCTGGACTCTACCGAGTTTTTGTCACACGAACTCTGCCCAGGCCTAATTCAAATGCTAATACTGTATCTTGGGAACGTGACCCCCTAGAAAAATTATTACACAACTCTTAATGATACACATTAAAAATCCAATTTAATGATGAAGTGTACATTGTAATAAACATTAAGGAAAAGTAACTTTTAGTAAGTTATCTTTTCTCTGCCTGAAGTTCCTGGGGGCTAATTTGCATTGGCTCTTCATCTTCTCAGAACCTGTGATCATCCTTGAATAGGTGTAAAAAAGATGTTAAATGCCTCCTAGGAGAAAATAATAGGCTGACCTGAATGAGCAGAGATGACTCTACTGAACTCCACAAAATATGCATATGCAGGGTGGGGGCTGTGAGTATCCTTTTTGACAACTGAAGCACTCTTGCTATGATGAGTACAGGATCCCAAGATGATTCTTGTGTATCCACTGTCTGGTTCCTGAAGTACTCATGACACAAATTGGTCAGGGAAATGTTTATGACTTAGACATCGATCAGTTCCCCAAAACTACTAAATACACCACACAAGGAGATGCAGTCAGTCATATGAAGCTTGAGGTCAAAATCCTATAACTCAAGCAAAAATCCTGTTGCTTAAAAAAATGTTTTTTCTTCTTAGGATGAAAGTTCTCACCCACCCGGTATGCTTCATCATTGGATCCCTCCTCACACCAAGAAAATGAATTCGATGGTGTGGGCAACAACTTCCTGATCAATCCCAAATAGGCAAAGGAAGGAGCTCTTTGCAGTGTTTATATATAGTCAAATGGCTTCCCTTTGAGAGCTAGGCATGGGTGGGGTAAAGTGTAGGTGCAGAGTGCAAAGTGGTTGTGAAAAATGAAAAATAAACTGCTTTATAGTGGAGCAATAACTTAATTAGCAGTCCCCAAGCAGCAGATTAAAATTGAGAGAGGAGTGGGGCCTTCAAACCGATAAAAAAAACAGGATAACATGTTTCTGCCCAACTTAGGACCCTATGTAGGGGTTCTGGGCACTCTTCAGGAATAGCAGATAGTCACTCTGCCAAATACTTATAAGAAATGAATGCAATATACTTATAAAATCCATCAAAGTGGCCCCCAAGCTGTTGACGTAGATCCACTATTCTCAGCACCTAAAATGAGAGTGATATATGGTAAAGAACAGTTATTAACATGAAACAGCACAGCACAGTGGGACATAGATCAAACAAGAGTGTTGCATTGACTTCTTGAATCACCTCAAAAACTGTGCTTAAAAGTGTAATTACTGGGGGCGTGGCTTGAGCCGCCACCAAGATGGCCGCACTTGGCTGTAGCTCCACGACCCGGTCGGAGCCTCGCAGATTTTTGGAGCCTTTCCGCGTCGGCATGTGATTTAAAAGTATCGGCGGCTGAGGAGCGGACGCAGGGGATCAGGTAGCAGTCTTCATTTGTTGTTTTTACGCTACCTATCGCCCTGTCCCCGTTGCGCTCCATTTTCCTCAGCGCTGCCGGTAGCGCCCGCCATTTTGTTTTCGGCGGAGCGCGGTCTTTACCTCAGGTGGTTAAGATTGCCTTATGTGCCGGTTCTGAAAATGGAGAGGGCTTTTCTGCGCGATGGTCATGAAGGTTATTTCAAAATTGAAGTGATTAAGTTAACAGCGCTACTACTATTCATGAAGGAGATTTGGAAGTGTTAAACAGAGAGAAGTTCATGGACACCTGTGTTTTAAGCTGAAGTACCCGGTTCGTGCTTTGATTTGACAATATAGAGAGAACTGGCATAGGGTTTCCTGCGCAGCTTTAATAACAGAGTGGAGTTCTCTGCGTTGCTTTACTTCCTCATGGATGGATGTCTGCATTTCTTATCCGCTATTTACATGGGGCAGCTTAATTTTTAATATTCTCTTTTCTGACTAAAGTGTCTCCATATGCATTCTGGCTTCCGCTGCAAAGAGGCGTGATAAATACAATTCTTCTTTGAATTTTGTGTCAGTACCTCTTAAGCATGTGTGGCCCCTGTTGACTGTCGACGCAAGTCTGCTTCTACAAATTTTACCAGTAAAATTATATATTTCTTCCTCTTTGTCAACGGCTACTTTTTTACACTGAAGAGGAGTTTTCCAGTCCCTGCACTAGTCTCTAACTTTGTCTTGTAGCGGGTGAGGCATTGTTGTAACTCTCTCATACACATGGATCCGGTTTCATCCCTTGGGCAGAAGAGCAATATCAACATGTCAGCTCTTCGTAAGGATTCTAACTCCACTGCTTCATCCAAACGTCAGAAGAAAGAGCCTAATTCTCCCACTAAATCTCCACTTCCTATCACATTGGAGGATCTTATGGAGGAGATAAAGTTGATAAAGCCTTTTGTTATTGACACTAACGCAACTCTCCAAAAATTGGATGAAAAATGGTCAAATCTGGATTCCAGAATGTCAGTGGTGGAACAAAAAATCAGCGATGTTCAGGATGTTGCTTCTCAGGTTGCGGCTATGTCTAAAGAGATTGCTCTCCTTAAGTCACAAACTGAAGATTTTGAAAATCGCAATCGCCGTAATAATTTGCGCATTTTTGGCATTCCTGAGGGCAAGGAAGGCTCTGACATGCTGTCCTTCTTAAAAACTCACATTCCTAAAATGGTGGGGCTTAAGGATGGCACTACCCTAAATCTACAACGAGCTCATCGCATAGGGCCCAAATCTGGTGGTGCCTCTTCGTCATCATCTCCTAATCGTCCTAGAGGGAACATTGTCCTGTTCTTGGAATATACTGATTTGTTGCTGGTACTCTCGGCTGCAAGGCAGAGAAAGCAGATACTATGGTCTGGTCACAAAATTTTCTTCTCACAGGATGTTGCTCGAGCCACTGTAGCCCGCCGCAAGGAGTTTCTATCTTTGCGGCCGGCTCTCCGCTCAATGAATGCCAGATATGGTTTGGTTCATCCTTGTTTCTTTAAGGTTACGTATAAGGAGAGGTCCTACTCCTTTGATCGTCCTGACGACTTACGCCAATTCATCTCTCGACACAAAGGGGACGAAATGGACTTTGGAGGGTCATGAGCTTATCTAGTCCTCTTTTCGCCATGTTATTAAGTTATACGAAGCTCGTCCTCACTAATTCACAGTTCATTGTTTGTTAACTTGTTGTATGTTTCATTTCAACGTTGTGGCTTTTTAGCTCAATGTGGGTGATGTTTTATGTATTGGTTATCTCTCATCAATGTTTTTCCCCGTCTCCCTTTATAGATGTATTCTCTTCTCGTGCAAACCCTCATCCCAGATGCTCTTCCCTTCTTACGTATTTACCTCCTCCCTATATTTCCATGGTTGCCCTCGTGTTGGTAAGTGTTAATTATTTGGTCTTCCATTCATGTTTCCATTGCTCGTTTGTCTTGAGTCTACTGCACAGCTCTTTGATTGTTCCTTTTCTCTTCGACTGGCCGTGCACGGCCTACATACTCCCTTATAGGCTCTTTTCTTTTCTTTATCTCCTCTCTTAGCTTTATCCCCTCTTCCTAACTCTTATTTATCTATTTGTTTAGTTTATTGGCTCTGCCCGCTCTCGGCGCTTTGGTCAGTGTGGTCGTCTTTCTTTTCTTCGCGGTTCCTCGCACCCTTATGCTTATTTCTCAACTTGTTAGTCATTCATCGTTATTCTTGACTAAAGTCTTCTGGCTTTCTGTCATCTTTCATGTATCTATCACCTTTTCCTTTTTCCTCATTCCCTCTATCTCTTTTCTTTCTTTGGTTATCTGTTCTAGTCTCTTTTTACTTTCCTATGACTCCAGACTGTTTTCATTTTATAACGCAAGATGTGACAATAGCATCAATGATTTCAGTTTTTCTTTTGATCATCATTTCCTATTTTACTTTTCTTATTATTCTGCATTATGGTACTTCGAATATGGCTTAATTGCTATCTTTTCATGTTTATCCCATAATTATATTTCTTTCCAGTTTTATCTTTTATTACAGCTATTCTTTGTGGATATTCATTGCGTATTTTGCTGTTTAATTATGTTTTCTTTTGAACACCATGACTGAAAATGTTCGTATTATTTCATGGAACGTTAAGGGTTTACGCAATCCTGTTAAGAAACAAAGGGTTCTCACTCATCTGTCTAGGCTACAATGTAAAATTGCTTTGCTTCAAGAGACCCATCTGAATGAAAATGAAATTAATACTCTTAAAAAGCAGTGGGTTGGACATGTATTTTGCTCCCCGTCCAGGGATAGAAAGAATGGTGTGATCACTCTGATACATAAATCACTTACTCTGGCTGTGGAGAAAGAGGAAAAGGACGCTGATGGCCGATGGCTTTTATTACATCTCCTCATAAATGATTCCCCAATTTCTTTGTTAAATATCTATGGCCCTACTGGTGTGGATGTACAATTTTGGAAGGATATGTCTCACACCCTTCACTCCTGCCCTGATGTTAATCTGCTGGTGGGTGGGGATTACAATCAGGTTTTAGACCCCTTTATAGATAGGAAATCCAACGCTAGATATATCCCCAACAGAATGCAAAAATCCTTTTCTACTACAATTAAATCCAGAGGCTTGGTAGATGCATGGAGAATATCTCATCCGGACACATTAGAATACATGTTTTTCTCCCCTACTCACAAATCCTCTTCTAGAATAGACTATATTTTCTTGAGCCCTCCTCTCCTTCCCAATTTGACTCACGCTGATATCGGGTCCATCCTCATCTCTGATCACGCTCCAGTCCTATTTAGTCTAGACCTTCCGTCGTATTCTTCTCGGACACGTAGATGGCGCTTTAACAACTACTTACTTAAAGATAATATATTTACAGAGCGATTTAAGGCGTTCTTGCAGGAATTTCTCCTCAGGAATGCTTCCCCGGACATCCCTTTCTCCACCATCTGGGATGCCTTCAAGGCTACTGCCAGAGGGTTCATAATTGATTATGTGGCGGTTAAAAAGAAACAATTTTCTAAAGATACTGCTTCCTTATTAGATTCTATTAAGCGTTTGGAACATGCTTATTTCACTTCTAGTTGTGAGGATAATCTAAAGAAACTAGTTAGCGCTAAGTTGTCATTTAATAAAAAATCTACTGAGGAGGCCTCCGGAACTTTACTTAAGGTAAACTCTAAATTTTATGGGGGTCGCAACAAGGCTGGTAAGTTATTAGCTAATTATTTAAAGGTTAAATCCCAAAGATCCAAGGTTGTCAAAATTACTGATTCTAACGGAGCGGATCACTATAAAGATGACGAAATTTTGAATTGCTTTACAGACTTTTATAAGACATTGTATACTCCAGAATCCTCTCCCTCTGAGAAGGAGCTGGACTCTTTCTTCGAAACTCTTCCTCCGCGCTCCTCTGATCTTCCCGACTGCTCGATTTTAGAAGAAGACCTCTCTCTTTCTGAACTTAAGTCTGCTCTACTTTTGTTACCAAAGGACAAATCTCCTGGTCCAGATGGCTTTACTGCCGAATTCTACTCTTGTTTTTCCCAGTTTTTACTCCCTCATCTCTTATCTCTATTCCAGTACTTTGTTTCCTGTAAGGAGGCTCGTGGCTCTTTCCTGGAAGCAATGATTTGTTTAATCCCCAAGAAAGGTAAGGATCCCTCTTCCTGCGCTAACTACCGCCCTATTTCTTTGATTAATCTTGACTGTAAGATTTTTGCCAAAGTCCTTGCTCTTCGCATTAACAGGGTTATTCCGGATTTGATTGGATATGAACAAACAGGTTTTGTCAAAGGTAGAACAATTGCGGACAATTCTAGAACTTTTCTGAACATTATACATCTTGCCTCCAAGAGTTCTATCCCTTCTGCAGCTATTACCCTGGATGCGGAGAAAGCTTTTGACCGCGTTCATTGGCTTTTTATGTTGCATGCCCTGAAGTGGCATGGATTCGGCCCTGCTATTCTATCTCTTATAAGTTTGTTGTATTCTTCGCCTACCACTTCGGTTTTTGTTAACGGTTCTCAATCTTCTTATTTTACTCTCCAATGTGGTACTCGCCAAGGTTGCCCCCTGTCTCCTCTCCTTTTTATTCTGTCTCTTGAACATTTCCTTCATTCTCTAAGGAACTCCTCTACGTTCCGTGGTTTTACTCATAAGTCTATTGAAGTAAAATTTACTGCTTACGCAGATGATATTCTTTTATATATCTCTAACCCTTCTGCTTCTTTACCGGCGTTCGTCGATCTTCTCTCTTCCTATTCTGCCATCTCTGGATATAAGTTAAATTTTTCTAAATCTGAGATTCTTCCGCTTAATAAATACTGCCACAGAAGTATGTTTGAGGGGATGGATTTTAAATGGAATACCGACTACATCACTTGTCTAGGAATTAAATATTCTGCGTCACTTGCTAAAACGGTTAAATTGAATCTAGATGAGATCTTGTCTAAAGTTTCTGCCATGTCGGAGAGGTGGTCTCCTCTTTATTTGTCTTGGTGGGGTAGGTTGGACACCTCCAAAATGATGATGCTGCCGGTTATTAATTTTTATCTCTCCATGTTACCGATAAGACTTCCTCTAAAATTCTTTAAAAACCTTAACAGTCTAATGAGTAAGTTTCTTTGGAATAACAAGAAGGCTCGTATATCTCTTTCCGCTCTTTCAGCTCCTAAAGATAAAGGCGGTGTTAATTTTCCCAATTTTCGTCAATATCACTCTGCTTTTCTACTGCGACAGTCATGCCCTACTTTTCTTCAAAGGATAATCCTCCTTTGTCAGTATGGCACAAATTAGAGGAAGCAAGCATTTATCCTTTTCCCTTTTCTTCGTTAGTTCACCTTGTTCCTCCTCCTCGCTCATTTAAGTCTCCTACTATTTCGTATCTTATATCCATTCTTTATCCTATTCATAGCAAATCAAACTCTGCGCGTCAGGTATTTTTAGACTCCTCTATTTGGAACAACAAATCTATTAAACTTTCGAATCGCACTATTTTTTGGAAGGACTGGATAATCAAGGGTGTGATACAGGTTAGACACTTACTGCACAACGAGCAGCTTCTGTCTTTTCAGGAACTTCGGTCCAAATACAATTTGCCGGCTGTACCCCCTTCAAAATTTGAATCGCTGAACCTGCATATAACTCAGCAGCTCTCTCTCCTTTCGGATATTGCACCGTCCACTTCTGACTATTATACCCAATTGTTATCTCTCTCTCCCGAGGTTAGGGCTTCTCACATATACAAACTCCTTTTTTTCCCCTTATCTCCCCGTCCCAAAAACAAAATTGAACTTTTGTGGGAAACAGATCTGCAACACACTTTTCCTACTCACACTTGGGACACCATCTGGGCCCGGGTACACCACACTTCATGTAATGCTAGCACTACTCAGACACTTTTTTTTTTCTATAAAAGACTTTTTTTAACTTCTTCAGCCATCTCTAAATTCAATTCGGCCTTGTCTTCTAATTGTTGGTCGTGCCACACCACCACTGGTACTTATTTGCATTCTTTTTTCCTGTGCCCTAATATTTCAATTTTTTGGACGCGGGTTTGCAAGTCCATTGCCTCAATTTGTTCTATTAATTTTCCCTTCGATATCAACTCAATTTTTTGGGGAAGTTCCTCCACACGCTGGTTGGGTGTCCGAAAACTTGGTGCTTTTATTGATTTAGCAATTGCCATTGCATTTCAGGTCATAACCTCGAATTGGAAGGATGCCTCCAAGGTCTCTTTTTCAGCTTGGTGGAACCTACTTTGTCAACATCATAGGCTAGACAGAGCCTTTGTTGCCACATCTCAGCAGTTGATTTGTAAAGAGGCCTTTTGGTCCCCTCTCACTAACTATGTATCTTCTTCTGCACTACTTGCCAATGTTAATACTTTTGTTTTTCAACCACCATGAATTATTTTGCTACCCCTATGTATGCTTTGTTTATTCTAGGATTCTTACTTCTGTATTGAGTTTATCTATTCTGTAGATTGCTGTCACTGGAACGTTTTATCAATTTTATGGTATATGTTTGATGCTTTCTTTTCTCACTTTCTTCTTTCCTTCTTTCCTTTCCCCTCTAGTTTTTCTTTCCTTTTCTTCCTTCTTTTCTTCTTTCTTCCTTTTCTGCCTTTCCTATCCCCTAAAACTAAAATCAAAAATGCTAGATTAATTATGGTACTCTGCGACTATGTTTTCCTTTTAGAGTGGTTATCTCTTTACTAATTCAGTTGTTATTAGAATTTTATCCTTTTTCTGTTTGGGTCACTAGGTGGATTTGTATTTTATCCTAAGGTCTATTGTTTTGTACCTTGTTCTCGCTTTCTTGTCCAATAAAGCTTTCTAAACTCTAAAAGTGTAATTACTTGCCCCCTATCAAGTTGAGTGCTAGGCTTCAACTCAAGCCTTAGTTGATTAGCATAAACAGGGCTAAAGGGTATAAAGACAGAGAGAGACACAGGTTAACAAGACAACACCAAGAATATTTTTTTCCCATTTGTAAATCCCACCAAGAAAGGGAGAGGGGGGTCAAATCCAGCTCTTCATAACTCAAGCAGCCCTCATAATGAAAATGAGCAGGGTTATCGTTCCACAATCAATAAGCCTTCAAGTGAGTACTCTGAAGAATCAAAAGAGCTCTTAGTTCGACTTATCCTAAAATCTGCAAGAAATAGTCATATCAACTACTGAAATTTTTCAGATCGAACGTATTCACTTTTGTGCTCTCAGATTAATGCCATGGTTTCAACGCTCTATATGATTTCAGCACTTACATATTTCAATATTTGATATGACTTGGTTTATTCATCAGCTATACCTTAATACTATGTTTTCTCACCTATAGAAAGACATGAGGAACTTTACAAAATAAAAACAAAGAATTTATGAAAAACAATATAACATTAATTTTTTATTGTTGTTTATTATAGTTTTTTTGTTTGTCATAAATCCTTTGTTTTTTTTGTAATTTCAAAAGGTACAGCAGTACTTCCTAAATAGTACAGTGGTGTTCGTTACCTCTTTTAAAAATATAGAAAAATAAAAATAATTTCCCTAACTATTTACACTTTTGCAAAGTGCCTCATGTCTTCCTATGAGTGAAAAAACATAGTAATAACATATAGGTAATGTACAAACCCAGGACACAGCCAAAGCGCAGTAGAAAGACATAGTGGCAAGTTCTTGGTGTATACATGAGATATACTTTATTACCATGTTTCTGTAACCTATAGTAAGAAATGAGGCACTTTACCAAAGTCAGAGTGGTTAGGGTAAATTATTTTTATTGTATATATTTTTATACAAATTAATGCAGTACTGCGCTACTATCTTGAAAGTACTGCTGTACCTATTGACATTTTTCAAAAATGCAAGGATTTATAACAAACAATAAAACAGTAATTTTTATTGTTGTTTAGTATTGTTTTATTGCTTGTCACATATATATTTCTTTATTTCAAAAGATACCAAGGTACTTCCTAGGAAGTACTGTTATACTTTCTAACTTTTTTTTTTATATAAAACAATTTACATTACTTTTATTGATCAATATCAGGTTTGTAAAGTGCCTTAGGTCTTCATGTATGTGTAAAACATAGTAGTAATGTGTATCCCAGGTACAAACCCAGAATACAGCCAAAGTGTTGTCTATAAATCATGGCTGCCTCTTACTTTTGTAAGGGCTGTCATTGGGCAATAAGAATGCGTTTTGTCATTGCTATGTACAGTGATATACCGCAGCCCAATATATCAGTAGGCTTTGTCCCTTATTAGTCCAAAATTACTAGATGAATTTTCATGGAGTAGCAAAACTGATACTTTCCACACCATAATCTATAATCCTGCCAAATTTCAAGAAAATCCGTTCAGCCGTTTAGCCGATACATCTCTGTAAAAAGTCTATGGAAAATGCATTGGTCAAAAATATGTTTTGGGACCCCCCTTTTTTCTTTGCACCCCTTCAGCTATTCACGATGGAAAGGGTCCCTTTCAAAAAGACGTGGACGAACACTGTCATTACTGGTGTATCTTCTTTTCTCTCTGAGCAAAGGTTCAACCTTGGAATAGTTGATGATGCAACAAGGACCAGAAGAGGGCATTTCACATTAACAATTGCCCTTGTGGGACACATAAGCCTAAAGGCATTTTGTCTAATATAGGATTTGCCACGCAGGTTGTCTATGAGAGACAAAATCCTCTGTCTGCCAACATGAAGGGTGTCAAGTTTCTTTTCTGACATCCACTTCTGCAGTGGTCAACAAGCATTTAAAATTTGAGATTGATAAGGATCCCTACTATCCAGGACTCTAGGTACTAGGTTTGTGATAGAAAGTTGCCCTCACTAACTCTCCTTGACTCTCTGGGTAGAAGTGGATCAGCAGTCAAGTTCTAGTTTAAGGGAGATGGTGTATGCTGACTATTGGTACAGTACAGCATAGGTATTGTATGGGCAAAAAAAGTCATCAATGTTCTGTCTCAGTTTTGGGTACATAACTCTAATAATTCCGCACAAATATCTAAATATATTCTCAATAAATATGATAAATCAATTAACAGAAATTACATGCACAATACATGCATGCACTATACTATTTAAAATTACTAGATGGTCAAGAACGTTGGAACAAAATGCAATAAATGTACCATTGCACAATATTCCAGTTATAAAAGTTTGCAATTATGTAAGGTAAGTACTAAGCTATGCTCACAAACTCACTACAAAATGGATGATTCAAAATCCTCTAGCCAAATTCAAGTTCCCAAATTACATGTTCGTAAAATCTATGGTCCATAACCATAGTGTTTGCTGACACCTAATACAACACAAGAACAAAGCAAAAGCATGATAAATTGAAGACAGTGTACTTCATACCTTGCAAAAGAAAGGAACAGTGTCTCGGACTTCAAAAGAGGACTAACTGACTTAGCAATGGTAAGTCTTCCTAAAATGGGGATATGTGACAACCGAGGTGCCCAAGTGGCTTCGGGTCATCAGCTCCACACATATGGGGGACCAATCTAGATGATAATGGGGCAGACTTCTGCCTATCTCACAGAAATGGTTGAGAGCCCAAAGATCTACAGAGCTTCTCACAAACAACACAGGGATCTTTCAAACTGGAGAGTAGGCAAGGCAACCGATTTAGAACAACCATAACAACAAGAGGGTCTGTGAAGACTAAAAACAACAAGTGACACCTTCCTGCACAAAAACAGTCAAAGGAGGCATTTTCCTCATTCTATGTGTGCTGCAGAATGCAGCACACGTGGATAGAGTAAAAACAAGGACCAATGTAAACATTTCTCCTTGTTATGCCTGCTTTGGGAAGGCGTTAGTTTTGGCGGTGTCCCAAATTTACGCCTTGTTGTAAATTTGGGGCAGTGTCAAAAACCATGGGTGTTGCATGGGAATACCCACAGCAACACCAATTGAACACCCCTTCCACACAGAGTAAGGTATTGCCTTACTCCATATTTACAAGGCCATGAAAAGCGACGCAGGGTGGCTTTGCGTGGCCTTGTAGATTTGGGCCAGCACACTGCTCCTTTGGAGTGCCACAAAAGTGACGCTCCGGTGGTGTAAAAGTGCCGCAGGGGCATTGTAAATATGCCCCCATATCTATGAGATCATTCAAAGCCACACAAAGTAGCTTTGCGTGGCATCGTAGATATGGGGTCATATTTACTAGAAAATTAGGACGCACTGCGCTGCAAGCCATCTTGCTACGCCAAACTGTGTCATTAGGAAAGTGCACGAATGCATCATATTTACAGCAATACAATGCATCCCTGTGCTTTCCTCTGTGATGGCGCGCAATTGGCTGCCTAGTGCAAAGCAGGCACACTGCACCATGGTGCAGGGGTGCCTGCGTTCCATGGATGATTGTTTTTGTGCAGGAAGGGACACCTTCCTGCACAAAAATAATCATTGTTGCCGTTTTCCACCTTCTATGTGTGCTGCAGAAAGCAGCATACATAGAAAGAGCAAAAAACGAGGAGGAATAAAGGAATTTCTTCTTGTTGCGCCACTTTAATGCCCCTCCTGGGAAGGTGTTACAATCTGATGCTTTCCCAGGTTTACAAAACCTTTTAAATCTAGGAATGTTATAGAAATCATGGGTGTTGCGTGGGAACACCCACAGCAACACCCGTGGAACGCCCATTTCAGAGTAAAGTGTGAAAGGGGGACATATTTACAAGGCCATGAAAAGCCACACAGGGTGGCTTTGCGTGGCCTTGTAAAAATAGGTCAGCATTGGCACCATTGGAGTGTCAAAAAAAGTGACACTCCAGTGGCGCGGGGGCCTTGTAAATATGCCCCATGGTTGATTGGTTTGCGCTCCCGTTGCACAAGCGGTGGCACAAGCCTCTGATATATATGCCCCCCGAGTGCAGTAGGCCCCTTATACCTCTCGGTCTAGGTGCCATTGCACCTCCTGCACTAATGGTAGCTATGTCCTTGTTCACAATCACAATGTACATTGGTCCTTTCAATAGCTTTTGTAAGTTTTCTTTCGCATTGTCTTTCTGTTGAGTGTTCATGGATGTCCTGTCTGTCCTTTCAGCAGAATCACTGCAGTAAAATTTATGTTAGACACCCTTTGACCTCTAATGACATGCCTACATTGATTCTTTGACACAAAATGTCCCACTCAATAGCCCTCATTTAGTGTCGAGGAGATAGGAGCAGGACAATGAGTGGAAGTACGGCATGCAAACAAAGCGCTAATAGTCCTGTTTGCAAACTGTTCCTGCTGTTTTCTTTACAACCGCTGAGTCCGGGACAAACAAGCAGGGCAGGTTTTTAAAAAAGCTATTGGATGGAACTGCTTAGAAGCACAATAAAGGTCCAGAAGAGGACACAATACTGCAACAATTCTACAAAGTAAAAAAAAACCTGCCTGAGGTTCAGAAGTCCTTTCTCCAGAACTACCAGGAATACAAAGTCAGAGTTCCAAAGGTCGAGCTCAGTGTGCAGCTGCTAAACATGGCTACTTTTAATTTAAATCCATGGTAAAGTCCAACTCTTCCAGTACTAAACTGCCCTTCCACAAATTGCAGCAAAGTGCTGAATACATCCCACTAGAGGTCCAACTCAATGTATTAAATACTGTTGTGGTCATGCTCAGTAATGGATGTTACTCATATTTAATTTATTTCTCACCAAAAGTATCCTACCACCTTCTTGACTCAATTCGGACCTGTTTTCTCCAGAAAGAAGGACAACCCCAGGGGGCTGTTTATGAACCATCACACACCCTATTGGTGTCATGCTTCATCATCGGTTCTCACCCTGAGTGTCTATAAACCAGGGTGGGCTCAATCATCTTCCAGGGAGCTCTTTGAATATTATTCCTAGCGGGGATCTGAGAGATTAAAAACACTTAAAGGACACCCTGGTTTCTCTTTATTTTGGGTGCCTTTGGTATGGTTGAAAGAATCTAGATATAGGGGTGTTCTTAGGGGTTGGTAACTACTCTACCACCCTAACTTGTTGTCAACATGTTTCAGTCCTCTGAATAGCCTTACAAAAAAGTCTCTGGCTTTCTTCAAGATTACCCTATGTTGATGTCCCGTCCTAACAGTCATAGGTCCTCTGTCCTATTTTAAAAGAAAGTCTTGTAATGTCAATCAGTGGACACACATATATCACAACACATATATACAGGCAGACCTACTTGCCTGTCCCAGGGCTTTGTGGCAAATGTCAATAATGCCTATTGTTATCCAAAGCAGTGTGTTTTTCATCATTAAGAAGAAACAAAAACATAAAGTAATGGTCACTTCATAAATATAAATGAGATTCAACTTGAGTATACATAACAGAAACTAACACAGATATGGCATATACATTTTCGTATGTGCCACACACTACTGCATACTACATAATGAAAGGAAACACACCTCCTCTGCATTGCTAAATGAAACACAGACATGACAAAACATTTGTGTATCTGTGAGGATCGTGAGATATACTGTAATGATTGATACTCAGATGTGAATCACTGCACTCATGAGAAAAAGTGTTGGCCCACCACATGCACGTTTCTGTGCTAAAAGTTAATATAGTATTACCCTAAATGGTGTATGTTACCAACATATATGGGTTAGTGGAGGCGTGTCCCTGTTGTTACACTGAACCTAAAAAAAATGTGAGCATAAGTTCCTTGACAAAAGAGGATTAATGTCCTGCAGCTATCGTCATGTTCGGAAAGTGTTCATTAATCCCGTCACTTACCACACCCAGGGTACCATGCCAACATACTACTGATTAGGCCACCAAATCACCCATGCCGATTGAGGGATACCACTGGATTTATTTGTGTTGGTCTCCAACACTGTGCATTCCAGGTCAGAAGCATGGTCATGCGTTTGTATGAAGTTGCATGTGTCACGTGACCACGAGGAATCATGGGATAAGTAGTTTCCTCACAATCATACTGTTAAACCCAAGACGAGTTGCCTATGTTGATTTGTATTGAGATTTCATGTCACTTTCAAATGATAGTGTTGTCAAAAATGCTCCTTATTCTGTTTTGATTGTATGGTTTCCGTTTAAGCTATTGTAACTAAAAAGGAGGGGAAGGGTTTCAATCCCATATCACCCTTCTCAATTTTTCACCCTTATCATAGTAAATGCAACCTCTCTGAATGATAGCCAACTTGTTATCTTTGTGAGGAATTAATCAAATTCCACTGAATGTCATAATTTAAACCAACTACATGAGTCCTAAGTCTGTACACCCATCTCTGTTACCGGTCGGTTAGGACTTTTTTTCTGTTCATTGTCACTGTAACTTTTTCAATAATTGTCTATGATATGTTATTTTCAATATGACCACTCATCACAAAATGATTGGCCATTTTTGTTGTGCTACGTTGGCATCTAATAGTACTACGTTGTTCAATAATATGTTATCTTATCTTCCTGCTTGTCATGCCTACGTATATCAGGCCACAGGGACATTTGATTAACTAACTTTGAGTTGCAATTGGTGTGGGGTTTTTGTTCCCAAGGATATTGCAGGCCTAACTCTATGTTGGTTATATGTTTTGTGTAAGCACAAACAGAACAGTAGCCACATGGGAAGTTGGTCTTGCCTGGTGGGAGATGCCAAAGTGTATCATTTTCTTTTTTATCTACCTTCCTTGGGCATGTGTGGACCAATGTGTCCTTCAAGCTGGTGTTTCTTTCGAAAGAGAGTATGGATTTCTATAATTTTAAATTGTTGCTGTTAAGTATTTGCCAATGCTTCTTAATTATCTTCTCCTCTTGGTTAGAGTTGTTACTATATGTACTAACACAAATGAGTTGTTGATTTGTCTGTTTTTCTTTGTCCATTAGGAGGTGTTCGCTATTGTTATACCTAGCTCATTTCTCTGCCTTCTGTAGCAGATGATGTGGGTATTTCTATGTTTCAATTTGTCTGTTGTAGTTTTGCCTCAGTTCTTTATTCTTCCAGGTTGGAACAGTTTTGTCTTAACCACAGGAAGTGCCCTGTTGGTAGATTCTCCCTCAGTGTTCTTGGATATGCATTGTCAAAGTGGAGGAGACTGTTTTATCTGTTTGTTTAGGTTACACTTATGTACCTCATCCAAAGGCCATATGAGTAGATCTAGGATAGAGATTTTTTTTTACTTATTGTCATAGTGAACTTCAGAAACTGGCTCTGTGTTTTAAGCCAAGTCAAAAAGTCCTCTGCTTTTGTTGCTGTGCCGTATCATATGGCAAGGATGTCATCTATGTATCTTCGCCAAAGTTTTATTCCCCCTAGTAATGGTTATTCTCTCTGATGTTGTTCTGTTCAAATAGGTGTACGTTCAAGCATGCTATACTATACTAAGTGCGCATGTGCTTCCCATTGATGTTCCGTGTTTCTGTTCAAATATAGCTCCTTCAAATTCAAAATAGTTTTTCTTCAGTCCAAACCTAGACAAAGTCACACTTCCATTTTGTTAGCGGATTTTATGACAATGTCATCCCTAGACCCTACGTCCTTTAAAGCTCTCTGTTCCTCGGCTGTAAGGTTATGGAATTGGGCCTCATTAGTGTTCAGTGCCTCAATATAATTTATAATTCCCTGCTCAAAAGCTAGGACTTCATGTGGTACCATGTTGGTTGGAGGATTGTAAAAAGATTTTTTCTTCAAGGTAGTGAGGGTTGTGGTCTCTGTCGTGGCCTTGACATCCGAGAGGGAGGCTTTAATTCTTATTTTCCTATACAATTCTGCCACTTTGCATCTCAAGCTGAATTTACCTGGTGTTTTAGTGGGTACAAAACCTAAATCCCTGTTAAGGACACATATCTCATCTCCTAAGAATTGAAAGGGGGTCCGATTAACCACTAGCAGTAGATGTTGCTTGTCCCCGGTTGTGGCTGTTGTTGTTCCCTTGTTTTGCTCCTGATGAGCCAGAAGTACATATGTGAAACTGTGGGTGGTAGAGCTGGGCCTAGGATTGAGTAACCCCTTTTTAAACCTTCTGCCCCATCTCTGATTTCTTCTTTTCTTGTTGCTTCCTATAGGCTTATCACAACTCCATTCCTCTCTATCTGAATTGGAGGATCACTCATTATCAGATGTTCCTGTCTTTGACTTTAATTGTGACTGAATTTTACATTGTGTGGTGCAATCATCTGTTGTATAAGGGTAAACCTTCATGTGTGACACCATATGGGCCAGCCCACGCAGCAACACATACCCCATCCCTCCCAAATAACGGTCCTTTTTACAGCCGAGGTGGCTGGAGGGGAAGAAAAATGTATTGGGGAGTTAGGTGGGAAGAACCCTCTGGTAGCTTGGCACGAAAGCAGTCAGGCTTAACATAGAGGAAATGTGTTCAGTAGTTATGCAGCACACAAACAGGAATAAAGTGAAAACACAACACAAGAAAAATTCCAAAAGAATTTAGAAAAGTAGAGTAACTTTTAATAAATAAAATGTTACCAGAAGGACAAAAATCCAATCAGTACAACTGGATATCTATCATTTTAAAGGCTTAGATAAAAAATAGCGCTAAAAGGCGCAAAGTGTTAACTGAGGGTATCTGGTTGCACTGGACCGGGACAAAGCCACAAGTTCAGGCCGATCGTGATGAAGTGGAGACTGGGCACAGGACCACGTTTGGGCTGCTAGGCACTGTACCTTATGTCCTTGGCGAGAGGTTTGCGCAGCATTGCTTTGCGAGGCATCATGTTGCTAGACACCGGTCCCGATGACACTTGGAGCTGTGTGGTGAGGCTTTGCGGTGTATTACATCACTCTGCGTCAGTTCCAATGAAGCTTTCAACTGTGCAGTGAGGCTTTGCGGGTGTTTGCATTGCTTCATGATGGATTTGATTAAACCTTCAGTTAGGCTTGGAGGAGTTTTCTTTAATGCCATCCAAGGGTCCAGGACCTGGAGAGGCGCCTCCTGGGGATCAGGGACTCACTACAGCAGAGTCTAGCAGGGCTCAAGCAAGTCCACTTGAAGTTGGGCAGCTGGGCAGTTGCAAGGAAGCATCTGGAGCTTGTTGTGTCAATGTAGCTCAGAACAGGAGGGCAGCCAGCTGACCCCTTGGAGTCACTAATGTTAGCATGTGATGAACGGGGTATGTCCAGTCTTCTTTCACAGAGAGTAGGGCAGGCCTCAAACATCAGGGAACACCTCTGGGGAACACATCAGTCCTTCTGTAGTCTCAAGTCAGGAAATGTACTGCAGAGGTGGTTCAGGAGTTCCAATATTTATACCTATTGCCAGCTTTTGAAGTGGGGGTGACATTCTGGCTACACCCACATCTGGTTCTGGACAGGTTATCCCTTTCCTTGCCAAGGCTCCAAGTAGTCTGAGGTGACAAAAGACTGGTGTCAGGTTCCTTAGTGTGCGAGCTTGAGACAGCTCTTTGAAACATAAGTTGGGCAGGAAACAGCTCTGACCCCTTCATCCTGGATGAATGGCCTATCCTGCCAACACCTAGTTCCCCATTTTCACACTGTCTGGGAGGAATACACAAAGACCAACTGCCAAGCTATGCAGAGTCATGTGACTCAGGATACACGCTGCAGGCACCAAATGGTTAGAACAAGAACATGCCAACTTTCTAAAAGTGACACTTTCAGAATTGTGACTTAACATTTGACTTGACCATTAAAAAGAGTTTTAAATTACAGTTCATTTGAGTTCAAACTTGATATTCCTCTCTCTTCTCAAACAAAGGTTAGCACTAATTGAATGTAATAAGGTAACCCAATGTTATACAATGAGACATATAGGCCTAAGCAATAGTGAGATTTTTACTACCAGGACAAGTAAAACATAAAAACACATGTATTACTTTCTTAAATATAATGCACCCTGCCCTATGGGCTGTTTAGGGTCTACATTAGGGGTGACTTATATGTTTTAAAAAGTTAGATTTAGACCTGGCCAAAGGTTTATTTTTCTGGGTCAAATTGGCAAGTTTAAAACTGTACTGCCGGCTGCAATGGCAGGCCTGAGACATTTTTTAAAGTGCTATGTTAGTGAGTGGCATGATGAGTACTGCAGACCCAGTAGTAGCATTTAATTTACATTCCCTGGTTACATCTAGTACCACTTTACTAGGGACTTATAAGTAAATAAATTGTGCCAATCAGGTATAGACCAATTCTACCATGTTTTAGGGAGAAAGCACAAGCAGTTTAGCACTGGTTAGCAGTTGTAAAGTGCACAGAGTCCTAATGCCAACAACAATGAATTCAGAATACTGCAGGGGGGAAGGCAAAAGGTTTAGGGGAAGGCCACACCAACAATGACAAGTCTAACAGAACTGTGCTGCTTTTTTCTGTTCTGGAGGAGGTCTGAGGTTAATACTCTGCAGCCCAAGCCCCCAAGAATCAATTCAGTTTGTGGCATGCACCTACTAAAATAGCTAAATGAATAAATAAACAAGTTCATTAAAGTTGCTTTGGCTGAGTCAGGTCCATTTACATGTCTAGACGAGCACATCAGGGTCTTTGCCACACATATTTGTAGTACAGCAGAACTAGATAGGCTGGAACAAGAGTGATACACCGACATGGAGACAGTAAAACACAAAAGAACCAATAATACATTTTTGTCTTAGACACCAGACATGCTAGATAAATTAAGTGAAGTAAAATAAGAAAGATACCATAACTGTAAAAGCCTGCCCTGAATCTATAGTCACTTTGTTTCTAAGGATTCAATAAACATGCATCCTCTAGTAAATAAAACTGCTATCCTGAGCTGGACTAGAAAAGGTACTTTTAACAGGATACATGTAGTTCTCCAAACACCATCAAAATTTTCAGCACAATAGAACATTCCCAAACAAAACATCCAGCATTGGTCAGCCTGAAAGAAGGACAAGATAATTAGAGGAATAATTACATGTTAACATCAATGTGTTCTAACCCTCTTCCATTGTTTGAGATGTGCCACCTCATTTCTCATGTGCATCGGGCTTCCCTTGGTTTTGAGTTGAGTCACGATGAGATAATACACTATTGCATAGATTTGGGGTTTGATTTAGAGGTTTCTTGTTATGAGTCTCCTGTCTAAGACCTCAGAACTGTCTCAGTAGTCTGCCAGTATGAGGATGGAGGAAGGCAGCATTTCTACTGATAGAGTACAATGTGGAATTAAAACCTTTGAATGTTTGTGGAAAGGTGTCCAATTAAGAATTGCTTAATTTCCTGTGAATTAAATAGCCACAATTTGGTGGCATCATGTTTCTGTTTCACAAATATGCTATGATAATTTTTCATGCTTGCATCTTTGGTCAATTCACAGCAGAAGAAAAATATACAGAATTTTTTTCTCACCACTGACGTTCATGCTTTTCTGTGTGACAGCAGACGAGTAATGATGTATAACTCCTTATCAGCAGAAATTACATTAACATTTTTAGATGTAGCACACTATTTTGGAACAGCTATGAATTATTGCATATATGGCTCACTTCTGGGAAGAGCTATGAATAATTGTAGGCATGGGTTGTTATTAATGGGACCATTGACCAACCCAGTGAAGGTTGCTTATTATGGAGTGTCAAGACTGAGACACTGAGAAAATCTGTTGAGTCACCTTCTTGATTGGCCAAGAAAGAGCAACTCTTCCGACCAGCCACATGTTCATCGTGAACAGAATAGTAAATGTGAAAGGTACCAGGTGCCTTCTTAAGAGCGTCTCATTTATGAGGAAAATTCAGAAGGGATGAACATCACCTTGGCAGTCTTGAAGCTCTTGATTGAATATGAATATTATTACTGAAGAAACTTGCAAGGTGCAAACTCCTCCTTATGGCACAAAGAAGCAAGCAGCCAAGCAAGAGTTCCGGGAGAAGAACCTAGAGAAAGATTAAACTTCTAGAAGCAAATTTCTGTGACAAAAATAATAGCAAGGTGTGACGAACTAGAGGGCGACTTGGAAGACTTATCTGATTTTCTGGCTTCAGTCTCCGACATGAATCAACATCTTGGTCCTGGAACAGAAGAAACAATACTGAAAATAGAGGACAGACAAAAACAGAAGTCAAACAAAACAGTGGGGAAAATAAAAAAAGGACTTCAGTTCTTTTTACAGGGTGCGGCTCTTGGGAGCTGAGGAGGCAGAGGGAGTGGAAGGGAAGGAGTCAAACCAGCACTTGAGAGGAAGAATGAAAACCCCAATTGTAGAAAACGCACTGGAGAGAAAGACACTGAATCGGATGAAAGAGTATTTTCAAGTGGGATCTTACCTGCACAGCTATCATGTCTCCCAGATCCACCAGAGACCAGATAGAGACGCTCAGCTCCCTCCATGTTCACTAGAGAACATTGCTATCCCAGGTGAGTGACCACATACATGGCTGGAGGAAGCATTATAGAGCAAGGGGTGGGTGGCAAGAGGCAAAAGAGGGGACTGATAACTAGGAGAAGTACCAAGAGAGAAATGCTTTATTTATGTTAACATTAACTGAGTGAGAAGGTTTTTTTAATGTGGAGTCAGGGAAGTCTTGCACGATAGTATACCTTACTGAATACAGGAAAAAAATAAACGGAAAACGAGTCGAGCTAAAAGGAGCCTAATTTCCATCCAGAAGTATACTTTTACTTGATTTTCCCATTTTTTTCCCCATTTTCCCCTTGATTTTGTTTTTTCCAATGTTCTGTTAATTTTTACAGTTTGCCTCTGAGGTGACCAAGTAAGAGAGAAGAAAAGTGCCTATCCCCTAGGTATAAGGAAAAAGATGAAGGTAGAGAGCAGGAATAATGGATACCATAGTATAAGGGGGTCAAGGAGCTGACTATATAAATAAAAAACACAGTTACCTGGTACCTATTTTCATTCTTTTTGAGCCAATTTGTTCCACAAGAGGCTTATCTGGGAAAAAAAGAAGAGAAGAGAGGATGCTTTAGAAGATGGACTGAATAACATATATAAAGGACTTTTGTGAAAGAAAAAAAAGGAAAAGAATTAAAGAAGCAGGAAAGAAGTGCTTAAACAATAGCAGACACTGGTTTCTTTTTACCTAAGAGATAACAGTACGCTCGTCTGGTCATATGTGGTGTTAGAAGTGAGATCACTTCCGTTTGATACAATATGGAAAAGGATGTCCACTACCTTGTGGAAGGGTAACAGAAACTTGAGAGGGTTTTAGAAATATACATCAATGTCACCGATATAGACAGAGAGCATTTTCAGGGCACTCTTAAAAGACAGGAGGAGCAATTACCCCAGATTGCCAAGACTTAACCCCTTTGAGGCTTGCGTCGGCCAATGGCCGACGCAAGCACTACCTCCCTGGTGCGGCGCACGTTCATTGGCCGTCACCAGGGAGGGCCCCCTTTAAATCTCCGGTGCATCGCACCGGAGATTGTTTTTTTATTCCCCTGGGGAGACGTGGAAGGCTTTCCGCGTCTCCCCCGCCGCCCTCCCGCCCATCTGTGACGCTCAGCGCGCCGCGAGGCGCCTGAGCGTCACTGATTCCCACCGGAGCCGAGGACAGCAGCAGGTAAGGCCGCGCTCGACTCCGATGGGGAAATCCGGCCGAAAACGGCCTCCCCAGCTTTCAGGGAGGCCTCGTTTGAAAGGAGAGTCTCCCCTTTCAAACGAGGCCTTCCTGAAAGGGTTTCTGGCCGTGGATCGCGGCAGCGCTGCGATCCACGGCCAGGAAACCCCACTAGACACCAGGGATGTCTTTGGGGGTCGTCCCTCGTGGTAATGGGTCGGCCCCCGGGGGCATATTTATTGTAATTTTTGAAAGTTGGCTTTGTTTGGGTGCGCGATCGCACCCCAAAAATGAAAAACAAAACAAAAAATAAAATAAAAAATGGCGGCGATATTGGCAGGGGGTCGGTCCTCCTGCTCAGTGGCCGACCCCCTGTGGGGGCATATTTTTTATTTACACATGTTGGCTTTCCTTGGGGGGCACAATCGCCCCCAAAAATGCTAAAAATATTTTTAAAAAGTACAATGGTGGCAATATTGGCAGGGGGTCGGTCCTCCTGCTCAGTGGCCGACCCCTGTGGGGCAATTTTTTTATACCTATGTGCTTTCCGTGGGGGCCACAATCGGCCCCCAGGGAAGCCATAGCTATAAAAAAATTAGAGAAAGAGAGAGATCTTTCTTATATATATATATATATATATATATATATATATATATATATATATATATTCACTGAAAAAACCATAGGTTTCAGGCACGTTATAGTTAGAAATTTGCATTTAAAAACCTTAGAAATTCACTGAAAAAACCATAAGGTTTTAGGGACAGTTATAGTTAGTTGGACATTGCACTCGTACAAAACCCGTGAAATTCCCCGTTATAGTTAGTTCAGGTAACTATAACTCGCGCCCCGCAATGCACTGCTGATGACGTCACATATTACATCACTCATGACATGGTCAGTGACATCACTGATGACATCACTGATGACATCTCAAATGACATCACTGATGACATCACTGATGACATCATCCAGTGACTGTGTGTTTGTGTAAAGTTTAAATATGTTTAATATATATAGGGAAAGGCGTATTGAAGAATGAGTGGGTGTATAAGTGTCTGAATGGATGATTTAGTAGGTGCGTGACTGAGTCTATAAGTGAGTGATTAAACGTATCTTACTGGATGCATGGGTGAGTGACTAAACTGTGTGAATGTCTGTATCCGTCTGTCTGTTGTTGTGTAAGCAGCTGCATGGGTTTCTGACTAGCTAAATGAGTGTCTATATGGGTTATGGATTGGTTCTCTGAGTATCTGTATGGGTGCCTCAGTGTTTGTGTGGGTGGGGTGAGTGTGACTCTGTGCATAGATGTGTGAGTGGGTGATTCACTGGGTGCATGGTTTCAAGAGTGCGTCTGTGATGGACTGTATGGGTGGGTGAGTATGTGTATGGGTGTGTTAGTGATTGAATGTATATCTCAGTGGTACATGTGTGAGTAACTACATATGTGAAAGGCAGTATATATGTGTGTTGGAGTATATAAATGGCTATAAGTGAGAGTGTGTGATTGTGAGAGTGGCTATATGGATGAGTGTGTGCTTGCATCAGTGATTGCATAGGAGCGTAAGAATGTGCTAGTATTTTTATGAGTAAGTGAGCTGGTGTGTATAACTGTATAGGTGAGTAAATTGGAGTGTGATTAATTATTTGCATGACTGACTAGGTGTGTGAGTACCTCTATGGATGAGTTGTGTTGTGTGAGTGTTTATATAGGTGTATGAGTGCATATGATAGTCCTGTACTGAGTGACTGTAAGTAGGAGTGACTGTACGGGTGAGTGAGTAGATGTGTGTGTGTAGACCTAAGAATCAGTGAGTGGGTATGTACTTATTGGTATTGGAGTGTGTATGGTTTTGAGAATGGCAGTCTGTAATTTAGAGTGGGTGTTTCAAAACTTATATTAGGGTGTGAGAAGATGCATTAAATTCTCACATGGATGATGTCATCAGTGATGTCATCAGTGATGTCATTTGAGATGTCATCAGTGATGTCATCAGTGATGTCACTGACCATGTCATGAGTGATGTAATATGTGACGTCATCAGCAGTGCATTGCGGGGCGCGAGTTATAATTACCTGAACTAACTATAACGGGGGAATTTCACGGGTTTTGTATGAGTGCAATGTCCAACTAACTATAACTGTCCCTAAAACCTTATGGTTTTTTCAGTGAATTTCTAAGGTTTTTAAATGCAAATTTCTAACTATAACGTGCCTGAAACCTATGGTTTTTTCAGTGAATTTCAAAGGTTTTTTAAATGCTAATTTCTAACTATAACGTGTCTGAAACCTATGGTTTTTTCAGTGAATTTCAAAGGTTTTTTAAATGCTAATTCCTAACTATAACATGTCTGAAACCTACGGTTTTTTCAGTGAATTTCAAAGGTTTTGTAAATGACAATTTTTAAATGTATTAATTGTTATATTTATTTTTTTCATACTGATTTACTACATTTTTAGAAACAATTTTTTTTTACATATTTTATTTTTTAAATTACATTGTAATTACATTATACATTACAAAAAATACTTTCTCAGAATGAATTACTTTAGTTTAAATACTTTGCACATAGGCAATAGACTTTTAAGTACAGTAGTTACAGTTGTTGCAATGGGCAACACATTTTCAAACACAATGCAACATTCAGCTCAATGTGAATTTCTAGTTAAATGCAATTAGTTACTTTATGGATTACTTTTCTAACCACAGGACTGGATCCTAGATTCAGTCCTGGGACATCTCCTGTAAACAGTTGAGTAAAAGCGTTTTGGTTACAGTAGTGATTTTTAAGGAATATTATTGTATTTTAAAAGTTGACACTTTGAAACTTTTTCTCATAGAATCACCAATGTTATCCTATGGAAGGAAATTCACTTAGCAGGTAAAAACTGTTATCGTTACTTTTTCTTACTCAGTGTTGGATCCTGGATCCAGCACTGGTGCATCTCCTGTAAACAGTTGAAAGAATGTGTTTAAGTCATACAGGCGATTTTTAAGGAATATTTGTAGTTTGTGAAAATCGACACTTTGAAACTTTTCTGCTGAAAACCAGACAATGGATTCCTATGGAAGAAAATATAAGTTACTGGTAAGTACGGTTAAAATTACTTTTCAGGGTCAGTGCTGGGCTGAAAGATGCAGCACTGAGGTCTCTCCTGATAACAGGTGAGTAAATCGGAATTCGTATTTCGGTTGATTTTAGAGGAATATTTTAAAGTTCCAAAACACCACACTTAGAAGAATTTCCAAGTGAAACCAGTCAATGTTAGCCTATGGAAGGAAATTCAAGTTACTGGTAAGTACGGTTAAAATTACTTTTCAGGACCAGTACTGGGCTGAAAGATACAGCACTGAGGTCTCTCCTGATAACAGGTGAGTAAATCGGAATTCGTATTTCGGCTGATTTTAGAGGAATATTTGTATGTTTCAAAAATCAACACTTAGAAACTTTTTCAGCAAAAAGCAGGCAATGATATCCTATGGAAGGAAATTCAAGTTACTGGTAAGTACGGTTAAAATTACTTTTCAGGATTAGTACTGGGCTGAAAGATGCAGCACTGAGGTCTCTCCTGATAACAGGTGAGTAAATCAGAATTCGTAGTTCAGCAGATTTTAGAGGAATATTTGCACAATGGTGAAGGGAGGGGCGGGGCCTGAGGTGACATCTGTGCAAACGCGCCCCATGGCGCGTTTTAAGTTGGGGGATTAAGTCCCCTTGAATCATGAGGGTCCCTAGGGGCCAACTAGCCCACCAGGAACCTCCAGTATGCGCCAGGGGCTGCGTTGCAGAGACGTGTAGAGAGGCCACACCCCTTTTACACCTCTCTGCAACGCAGCTCTGTGGCGCTTTCTGGATGTACCTGTTGGGCTAGTTGGCCCTCAGGGACCCTCAGGATTGAAGGGGATTTAATTCCCCATCTTAAAACGCGCCACGGGGCCTGTTTGCACACATGTCACCTAGGCCCCGCCACCTCCCTTCACCACTGTGCAAACGCGCCCGTGGTGCGTTTTAAGTCGGGGATTAACTCCCTTGAATCCTGAGGGTCCCTGGGGTGCAACTAGCCCACCAGCTACCTCCATTAAGCGCCACAGAGCTGCGTTGCAGAGAGGCGTAAAAGGGGCGTGGCCTCTGTACACCTCTCTGCAAGGCAGCCCCCTGGCGCATACTGGAGGTTCCTGGTGGGCTAGTTGGCCCTCAGGGACCCCCAGTATTCAAGGGGAATTACTTCCCTTCTTAAACGCGCCAGGGGGCGCGTTTGCAGAGTACTGCAGGGAGGGGGCGGGGCCACCGGCACGATGCCGTTTAAAAAAATTTTTTTTTATTGTTTTTATGGGAGGGGGGCTGCATGGCCCCCCTTCCCTCGGCCACTTTTGGCCCCGGGGACCCCATCCCCGGGGCCTGAGCATTTTTTATTTTTTTTTAAACGGGAAGGGGGCCGCGTGGCCCCCTTCCCTGGGCCTCTATTGGCCCCGGGACCCCATCCCCGGGGCATACCCTCTTTTTAACTAAAAATATGGAGGGGGCTGCGTGGCCCCCTCCTCAGGCCATTTAAGGCTCCGGGGACCCCATCCCCCGGGGCCGGCCTTGCCCTTATTTTTATTTTTTTATTTATTTTTTTATTTGGGGAGGGGGCTGCGTGGCCCCCTCCCGGGCCACTTATGGCCCCGGGACCCCATCCCCGGGGCCTGGCCTCTGGTTGGGGACTGTGGGGGTCCCCAAACCCCCACAGTCCCGCCGGCTCCCCGTGTCCTATGGGAGCCGGCATTGCTTTCCACATGGGGAGCAGCTAACATGCTGCTCCCCGTGTGGAAAAGCAATTAGTTTGCATTTTGAAAGAGAGAGCAGGTTTCCTGCTCTCTCTTCAAAATGCAAACCAGTTTGCTATGACAGGACGGGAGCCGCGAGGCTCCCGTCCTGTCATAGCAAACAGCAGTGTCCCGGGGTAGGCACCCCAGGACACTGCAGGAGCCGGCCCTGGGGGTGGCGGTCCCCAGGGCCATCAAGGGCTCCAGGAGGGGGCCGCGCGGCCCCCTCCCTACATTTTGAAAGCCCCAGGGAGGTGGTGGTCCAAAACGGACCCCCATTTTCAATTTTCTTAGTGCCCCGGGAGGTGGTGGTCCCCGGGCGTGTGGGAGGCTGGAGCCCCCCCACACACAGGTTTAAAAAACATTTTTAAAAGGCCCCGGGGAGGTGGCGGTCCCGGGGCTGCGGGAGGGCTCAGAGCCCTCCTGCACCATTTTAAAAGAAAGCCCCGGGGGTGGCGGTCCCTGGGGCTTGGGGGCCCTTGAGGCCCCCATACATAAATTTAACCCCCACCATGCCCCCGGGACTTGGGCCACCCGGGGGCAAAATACAATTTTTTTTTTCCGGCAGGATCCTCGCACCCTGAGCGCATTCTGCCGATTTAAAAAAAAAAAAAAAAAAAATGTTTGCCCAGGGGGTCCTTGTGGGACCCCCTGAGCAGACCTAGGGGGTCAGGGTGTTGCTACCCTTCCCCCTTTGTGCGTTTTGCGCACTTTTTTTACTGCTTTCTTGTTCCTCGGTTCTACAGAGGAACAAGATGGCTGCCAACACTTCCTGGTTTGGAGTGTTGACAGCCAATTAGCAGACAGCTCGTGATCGGGAGGGTGCGCGAATCTGACGCGGCCATAGATATATATGTACTTTTACTTTTGATTTTCTCAGCAACTACTTAACGGATTTACACCATTTAACAAAAAGGGTTCTTTCTGAACCAAGAACTACCTCTTTGCCAAATTTGGTGTAATTCCGTTCAGCAGTTCGGGCTGTAGCCGTGTCTAAAGTTTCCTATGGGAAAATGAATGGGGAAAACACGTTTTGGGACCCCCTTTTTTCTCAGCCCCCGCTTGACGAATCACCCTGAGACTTTCAGGGTAGGAGCGGACCGGAGCGGGCCATAAAGTTTGAAAATTTCGCGAAGATTCGTCAACCGACGCAAGAGTTATTTCAAATAGAATGTCGCGGATTTCCTATGGAAAATAGGTCCTAACTATAACTATCTACTGGCGACCGCCAGTAGATAATATATATATATATATATATATATATATATATATATATATATATATATATATATATATATATAGAGAGAGAGAGAGTCTCTTTCTCTCTGTAGATGATATATGTATATATATGTATCTATATACATATGTATGTGTATATAGATACATATATATACATAAGTCTAAAGAGTGAATGATATATATATGTATCTATATACATATATATGTATAGATATATGTATATAGATGTATATAAATATATGTAGAGATAAAATCTATGTATATATATATATATATGTGTCCGTGTGTGTGTGTATATATATATATATTATAGCAAAGGTATCGAATAAACGTCAAGACTGAATGGCAATGCTACCCTTGTGTCGGTGTCCGATTCTTATGAAGATTTCGGAAATGGTATATATATATATATATATATATATATATATATATATATATGCTCCTTGATGCACAGTGAACAGCGCACTTGCGGACGGGTGCTTCACAAACGCGGGGTGCGCCCGCGATATTTATCCAGGCTCTGTGACTTGTTTCCCAAAAGAAAACAGCACTCGCGGAGGCAGTTGCTAGAGTTTATTGGCCTCCGCGAGTGCTGTTTTTCATTTTGGGAAACAAGGAAACGGAGCTTGGATATATATATATATCTATATATATATATATATATATATATATATATTCAGAAACACAAAGGATGCCGCACTCCAGAGATTGGTTTCAGAGTTGCTTTATTTTCACCACGACTGGTGGTAGTGGTGGTGAAAATAAAGCAACTCTGAAACCGGTCTTGGAGTGCGGCATCCTTTGTGTTTCTGAATTTAAATATCGGGTAAGGATTCTACCCGTTGCTGCCTGCACCAGGTATTGAGCGCTCTGACATTGGGAATTAATTGTTATATATATATATATATATAAATATTTATTTACAGAGATATTTCTCAGTGCTGAAATTATGAGACTGTGAAAGAACTATAATGAGTCTCTTTGAAGTTACCTCAAAGGCAGTAAAGTGTGGTACTGCTGCAGAGTACAAAAAATAATTTCTGCTAGATAGAGATATCTGACTTTTGTGTAGTGGCAGTTTTGACGCCATAAAGGGTATGCTGAAACGAACTGATCGGTATTATGTAGACAGCTAAGTGGATTAGTAAAGCCACAAAGTAGAAACACTTTGTAACAGACTAAATGTATGTGAGAGAGGGGCTATGGAGAGATGAGGGGCACGTTTGCAAGGATGGTAGTGGGCGCATCAAAGGAGGTCATAGTGTGCAATTGTAAAGCACACGTTCACCCGTAGGCATCTTGGCGCCAAAATGATGGTTGCAATGGCTCCCACCAGCACTAAAAGGCTGCGATGATGGGTATGTGGCAAGGTAAAGTAATACTGTGTCTTTTTTCTCTCTTTCTTAGTCTTTTTGGAGAGCGTACAGAGTTCGCAAAGGTAAGGTGACTTCGTCATTATTGACTTAAACACTTCACTCACGCGCACACACCCACCTACACTTTAAAACCAACAACCTATCTGCCTTCTATGTAGGATTGTGTTTTAAAAGGATAGTTTAGGCACTAGCAGAGATGGCATATCGTTGGATGGATGCTGCCCAGGCCCTAAATCTGGTTCTGGAGTCCAGCTCTGAGGCAGGATCAGAGACTGAGACAGCAGATACTGAGACAGCATCTGAGGGAGAGGACAATGGAGCCGAATCTGGGAGTGACTTTTCAGTCGGCGCAGTTCCATCCGATGACTCATCGTCCAGCGATTCTGAAGGAGAAGATGTCAGTCGTGCTGTGCTTTTGCCAGCACAGTCTGTGCAGCAGGACACCCGTAACAGGTTAGAGCAACCCAGAGTGCAGGCACGTGCGGCCGCAAGCACAGACGGAGTGCTGTCTTGGCAGCCTCCCAATTTAGTTCAGCCCCAAATTCCGCCTTTCACTGGTGACGCTGGATGTAAAGTAGATACGGCAAATTTTTTGCCAATTGACTACTTCCATCTCTTTTTGGTGTTGACTTCCTAGACGAAATTGTGCAGCAAACAAATTTGCGTGCCGAACAATTTCTGAGGGAGCAAGGAGGCACTCTTGGGCCTCATTCTAGGGTGCGCAAGTGGACTCCCACTTCTCTAGGGGAGTTGAAGATATTTTTGGGCCTCACGCTTAAAATGGGGGTAGTGCATAAACCAACCTTGCTATCCTACTGGTCTACTCGCACGGTTTGGTTAACCCCCATCTTCGCACCATACATGAGCAGAGATCGTTTTTGCTATTGCAGCGCATGCTGCATTTCAATGACAACTCTGCTGCATTGCCCCGGGACCATCCAGACTATGACAGGTTGTTCAAAATTCGGCCTGTCGTGGAACATTTGTCTGCCAGGTTTCCAGAGGTTTATACTCCTGGAAAGAATATAGCCATTGATGAGTCCTTGATCTTGTATAAAGGGCGGCTGCTGTTTAGGCAGTACATTCCGAGCAAACGTGCTCGCTATGGCATCAAGCTGTACATGTTGTGTGAGAGCTCGACTGGCTATGTGTACAGCTTGAGAGTGTATACAGGGAAGGACACAACTCTTAACCCTGTAGGTTGCCCTCCCATGCTAGGGGTCACAGGAAAGATTGTATGGGAGCTTGTCCAGCCACTTCTTCACAAAGGTTATAACCTTTATGTGGACAATTTCTATACAGGAGTAGAGCTGTTCAGTGAGCTCTATAAAGCTGGCACCGTGGCTTGCGGTACAATTCGTTGTCGCCGCAAAGGATTCCCGCAGGAGCTTGTTTACAAGAAGCTCCAGAAATCCCAGAGCACTGCGTTGCGTTCCAATGAACTGCTCGCAGTTAAGTTCTCAGATAGGCGTGATGTGTACATGCTCACTACAATTCATGCTGAGAGCACTTCCCCTGTCACGGTTTGGGGTCAGATGGCCGAAGTCCACAAGCCCAACTGTATACTTGATTACAACAAGTACATGGGCGGAGTGGACAAGAATGACCAGGTTCTTCAGCCATACAATGCGAGTCATAAAACTCGCACTTGGTATAAGAAACTGTTTACGCACCTGATCCAGATGGCAACATACAATGCGTATGTTGTTTATCGTGAGACCACCACAGGAAGACTCATGTCTTTCCTTGACTTTCAGTTGTCTGTGATTGAAAGTCTTACTGCTACAGAAGCAGAAGCCTCCACTTCATGTGTTCTGGAGGACGTGGCAAGGCTGCAGGACCGACACTTTGCAGATAAAATTCCTGCAACATCCAAAAAGGAGCGACCATGTCGTCGTTGTAAAGTGTGCTCGATGCAGGGAAAGAGGCAGGAGACTCGTGTTTACTGTCCCCAGTGCCCAAGTAAGCCTGCCTTCTGTTTTCCTACTTGCTTTATGTTGTATCACACTAAAGCAAAATACTGGGAAATTGACTGAGGTGGAGCTGCCAATAGGATAACCTTTCAATTGGTGTGAATGGATACCTACTGTCTGTGGGCCACTCCTTCACTACGCAAGCAGCTGCAGGATATTTCTTCCTCTACTTCATGAAATCATGGACTTCTCAACACCTTTATCTGCTTTCAGAACATGGTAGTTGTTCTGTTCGCCAATTGACAAGTGCATTATAGTCCCCACGCTGCACATACTGGTGGACAGAACATATGCCACGTTGTCATGGAGTACCCGTGTTTCACATTCAACCGTTCTTCGTAGTTTATGATGTTCTCTTTAGGAAGTTTTTGAAAATTTCCAGCATGTTTGCCTTAGTTTCAAAGGTAGATATGCTTGCTCAGCTCGAGAAATGTTTTTGCGGCATACTCGGGCACCCCCAACTTGCATCCACAAACTGGAAGGAGTTGGATAGAGCATTGTGAGAGCATTGATAGCTCGTGACAGAAATGTTCACTCAAGCTTCAAGTAGCTAGAGATGAAAGGCATTAGTATAGGGTCTCTTAACAATTGGACAGGGTTAGTCAGGACTCTGAGGACAGACACACGAACGGGTTAGAACAGCTTACGGTAGGTACGCTTTCCGAGGAATATTGCAAAGGTAGAAGGCAGATAGTAAAGGTAGTATAGATACACGTCCTGACTTCTTCTTCACCCATGGATTCAAATCCATTGCTGCCACACTCACACTGAATTTACTGTAGTACTTATGGGTCAATGCTGCTTGCCATGTTCATCCTCCGTTAGAACTTAGTAGATGGTCAGTTTGCTGTATGATAAGTGCATTACAGTCACTGCACATAACGGTGGATTGGACATATGCTACGTTGTCACGGACTACCCTTGTTTCACATTCATCCGTTCATAGTTTATGATGTTATCTTTTGAAAATTTCCAGCATGTTTGCCTTAGTTTCAAAGGTAGATATGCTTGCTCAGCTCGAGAAATGTTTTTGCAGCATACTCGAGCACCCCCCAACTTGCATCCACAAACTGGAAGGAGTTGGATTTAGCATAGTGAGTGCACTAAAGGTGCATGAAAGACATGTCTTCCTGAGCCTCATGTGGCTGTCATGGAAGTCATTAGTATAGGTTCACTGGGCATGAGTTCGGTAACGTTCTGGAAGAAGGAGGTGGAGACTTGACAGGTGGTAGAATATAGTCAAAGTCATTATGTCTTGTGGCATATGAATGTGATGGGCCCTTGCATGGCGGCAGTATGTTTGTGTGAGTGCAAGTGATATGGTTGTTTGGGCCCGTGGCTGGCGGTACGGAAGTCTTGTGTGTGGTGTGTGAATGGCGTGTGAATGGACCATAAAGTGGTTGGTGCCGTGATGTGGCTTTATGGCTCCCCTTCAGAAGGTTTGGCTTCAATATTTATATACTTTGATAAGTATTTGTGCTTTGAAGCCAGCGTTTCTGGAGGTGCTAAAACCAACCTGTGTAAGTGGTGGATTAGCTTTATCAAATGAGTGTTAGATTTATATTTGTGTTGGTTTAATGGCCTTTTGTAAGATATTTTTTTTTCACAATGGGTAGCAGGGGACTTTCTGCCCTAGCTCAGTCGTCACCTAGGCAAACCTTTACATTTTTGAGTAGTAGACAAAGGGGGAAGTACAAGGGTGAATGACTTGCGTGGTTATCACTGTTTTTTTACCCAACATGCCCTGCTAGCCTCTTATTTTGTTGAAAAAAATCACTATTTCCACACATTTTTGTGTGGGAAAGTTGTGGCATCGCTGGGCAGACATGCATTTCCTACCACCCAGTGTTCCCCAAGGTCTCCCGATAAAAATGGTACCTCACTCGTGTGGGAGGCCCAAGTACCGCGACAGGCTAGGGCCCAAAACGTATTGAGGCGACATTAAGATTGCCTATCACAAAACAACATGGTTTTGTGAGAGGGGTCACCTTGGTTTTGGCACCGTGCTCGGTGGCCAGCTAGGAAACCTACCAAACCCACACATTTCTGAAAACTAGACACCCAGGGGTTCCAGGGAGGTATGGCTTGCGTGGATCCCCCAACGTTTTCTTACCCAGAATCCCCTGCAAACCTCGAATTTAGCTGAAAAAATCACTTTTTCCACACATTTTTGTGTGGGAAAGTTGTGGCATCGCCGGGCAGACACGCATTTCCTACCACCCAGCATTCCCCAAGGTCTCCCGATAAAAATGGTGCCTCAAAAAGACCCAAGTACCCGCGACAGGCTAGGGCCCAAAAGGTATTGAGGCGACATTAAAATTGCCTATCACAAAACAACCTGGTTTTGTGAGAGGGGTCCCCTTGGTTTTTGGCCCCGTGCTCGGCGGCCAGCTTGGGAAACCTATCAAACCCACACATTTCTGAAAACTAGACACCCGGGGTTCCAGGGAGGTATGGCTTGCGTGGATCCCCCAACGTTTTCTTACCCAGAATCCACTGCAAACCTCGAATTTAGCTGAAACAATCACTTTTTCCACACATTTTTGTGTGGGAAAGTTGTGGCATCGCCGGGCAGACACGCATTTCCTACCACCCAGCATTCCCCAAGGTCTCCTGATAAAAATGGTGCCTCACTCGTGTGGGAGGCCCAAGTACCCGCGACAGGCTAGGGCCCAAAGGTATTGAGGCGACATTAAAATTGCCTATCACAAAACAACCTGGTTTTGTGAGAGGGGTCACCTTGGTTTTTGGCCCGTGCTCGGCGGCCAGCTAGGAAACCTACCAAACCCACACATTTCTGAAAACTAGACACCCGGGGGTTCCAGGGACGTATGGCTTGCGTGGATCCCCCAACGTTTTCTTACCCAGAATCCCCTGCAAACCTCGAATTTAGCTGAAAAAATCACTTTTTCCACACATTTTTGTGTGGGAAAGTTGTGGCATCGCCGGGCAGACACGCATTTCCTACCACCAGCGTTCCCCAAGGTCTCCCGATAAAATGGTGCCTCACTCGTGTGGGAGGCCCAAGTACCCGCGACAGGCTAGGGCCCAAAGGTATTGAGGCGACATTAAAATTGCCTATCACAAAACAACCTGGTTTTGTGAGAGGGGTCACCTTGGTTTTGGCCCCGTGCTCGGTGGCCAGCTAGGAAACCTATGAAACCCACACATTTCTGAAAACTAGACACCTGGGGGTTCCAGGGAGGTATGGCTTGCGTGGATCCCCCAACGTTTTCTTACCCAGAATCCCTGCAAACCTCGAATTTAGCTGAAAAATATCACTTTTTCCACACATTTTTGTGTGGGAAAGTTGTGGCATCGCCGGGCAGACACGCATTTCCTACCACCCAGCATTCCCCAAGGTCTCCCGATAAAAATGGTGCCTCACTCGTGTGGGAGGCCCAAGTACCCGCGACAGGCTAGGGCCCAAAAGGTATTGAGGCGACATTAAAATTGCCTATCACAAAACAACCTGGTTTTGTGAGAGGGTCACCTTGGTTTTGGCCCCGTGCTCGGCGGCCAGCTAGGGAAACCTATCAAACCCACACATTTATGAAAACTAGACACCCTGGAGGTTCCAGGGAGGCATGGCTTGTGTGGATCCCCCAACGTTTTCTTACCCAGAATCCCATGCAAACCTCGAATTTAGCTGAAATAATCACTTTTTCCACACATTTTTGTGTGGGAAAGTTGTGGCATCGCTGGGCAGACACGCATTTCCTACCACCCAGCATTCCCCAAGGTCTCCCGATAAAAATGGTGCCTCACTCGTGTGGGAGGCCCAAGTACCCGCGACAGGCTAGGGCCCAAAATGTATTGAGGCGACATTAAAATTGCCTATCACAAAACAACCTGGTTTTGTGAGAGGGGTCACCTTGTTTTGGCCCCGTGCTCGGCGGCCAGCTAGGAAACCTACCAAACCCACACATTTCTGAAAACTAGACACCGGGGGTTCCAGGGAGGTATGGCTTGCGTGGATCCCCCAACGTTTCTTACCCATAATCCCCTGCAAACCTCGAATTTAGCTGAAAAAATCACTTTATCCACACATTTTTGTGTGGGAAAGTTGTGGCATCACCGGGCACACACGCATTTCCTACCACCCAGCGTTTCCCAAGGTCTCCCGATAAAAATGGTACCTCACTCGTGTGGGAGGCCCAAGTACTCGCGACAGGCTAGGGCCCAAAACGTATTGAGGTGACATTAAAATTGCCTATCACAAAACAACCTGGTTTTGTGAGAGGGTCACCTTGGTTTATGGCCGTGCTCGGCGGCCAGCTAGGAAACCTACCAAACCCACACATTTCTGAAAACTAGACACCGGGGGTTCCAGGGAGGTATGGCTTGCGTGGAACCCCCAACGTTTCCTACCCAGAATCCCCTGCAAACCTCAAATTCTGGTGAAAAAATCACTTCTTCCACACATTTTTGTGTGGGAAGTTGTAGCATCGCCGGGCAGACACGCATTTCCTACCACCCAGCGTTCCCCAGGTCTCCCGATAAAAATGGTGCCTCACTCGTGTGGGAGGCCCAAGTACCCGCGACAGGCTAGGGCCCAAAACGTATTGAGGCAACATCAAAATTGCCTATCACAAAATGTTTTGGGCCCTAGCCTGTCGCGGGTACTTGGGCCTCCCACACGAGTGAGGTACCATTTTTATCGGGAGACCTTGGGGAACGCTGGGTGGTAGGAAATGCGTGTCTGCCCAGTGATGCCACAATTTTCCCACACAAAAATGTGTGGAAAAAGTGATTTTTTCAGCTAAATTTGAGGTTTGCAGGGGATTCTGGGTAAGAAAACGTTGGGGGATCCACGCAAGCCATACCTCCCTGGAACCCCCCGGGTGTCTAGTTTTCAGAAATGTGTGGGTTTGGTAGGTTTCCCTAGCTGGCCGCCGAGCACGGGGCCAAAAACCAAGGTGACCCTCTCACAAAACCAGGTTGTTTTGTGATAGGCAATTTTAATGTCGCCTCAATACGTTTTGGGCCCTAGCCTGTCGCGGTGCTTGGGCCTCCCACACGAGTGAGACACCATTTTTATCGGGAGACCTTGGGGAACGCTGGGTGGTAGGAAATGCGTGTCTGCCCGGCGATGCCACAACTTTCCCACACAAAAATGTGTGGAAAAAGTGATTTTTTCAGCAAAATGTGAGGTTTGCAGGGGATTCTGGGTAAGAAAACGTTGGGGATCCACGCAAGCCATACCTCCCTGGAACCACCCGGGTGTCTAGTTTTCAGAAATGTGTGGGTTTGATAGGTTTCCCAAGCTGGCCGCCGAGCACGGGCCAAAACCGAGGTGACTCCCTTGCAAAACCAGGTTGTTTTGTGATAGGCAATTTTAATGTCACCTCAATACGTTTTGGGCCCTAGCCTGTCGCGGGTACTTGGGCCTCCCACACGAGTGAGGCACCATTTTATCGGGAGACCTTGGGGAACACTGGGTGATAGGAAATGCGTGTCTGCCCGGCGATGCCACAACTTTCCCACACAAAAATGTGTGGAAAAAGTGATTTTTTCAGCTAAATTTGAGGTTTGCAGGGGATTCTGGGTAAGAAAACGTTGGGGATCCACGCAAGCCATACCTCCCTGGAACCACCCGGGTGTCTAGTTTTCAGAAATGTGTGTGTTTGATGGGTTTCCCAAGCTGGCCGCCGAGCACGGGGCCAAAACCAGGTGACCCTCTCACAAAACCAGGTTGTTTTGTGATAGGCAATTTTAATGTCGCCTCAATACGTTTTGGGCCCTAGCCTGTCGCTGGTACTTGGGCCTCCCACACGAGTGAGGCACCATTTTTATTGGGAGACCTTGGGGAACGCTGGGTGGTAGGAAATGCGTGTCTGCCCGGCGATGCCACAACTTTCCCACACAAAATGTGTGGAAAAAGTGATTTTTTCAGCAAAATTTGAGGTTTGCAGGGGATTCTGGGTAGGAAAACGTTGGGGGATCCACGCAAGCCATACCTCCCTGGAACCACCTGGGTGTCTAGTTTTCAGAAATGTGTGGGTTTGATAGGTTTCCTAAGCTGGCCGCCGAGCACGAGGCCAAAACCGAAGTGACCCCCTTGCAAAACCAGGTTATTTTGTGATAGGCAATTTTAATGTCACCTCAATAAGTTTTGGGCCCTAGCCTGTCGCGGGTACTTGGGCCTCCCACACGAGTGAGGGACCATTTTTATCGGGAGACCTTGGGGAACGCTGGGTGATAGGAAATGCGTGTCTGCCCGGCGATGCCACAACTTTCCCACACAAAAATGTGTGGAAGAAGTGATTTTTTCAGCAGAATTTGAGGTTTGCAGGGGTTTCTGGGTAAGAAAACGTTGGGGGATCCACGCAAGCCATACCTCCCTGGAACCACCCGGGTGTCTAGTTTTCAGAAATGTGTGGGTTTGATAGGTTTCAAAGCTGGCCGCCGAGCACGGGGCCAAAAACCAAGGTGACCCCCCTTGCAAAACCAGGTTGTTTTGTGATAGGCAATTTTAATGTCACCTCAATACGTTTTGGGCCCTAGCCTGTCGCGGGTACTTGGGCCTCCCACACGAGTGAGGCACCATTTTTATCGGGAGACCTTGGGGAACGCTGGGTGGTAGGAAATGCGTGTCTGCCTGGCGATGCCACAACTTTCCCACACAAAAATGTGTGGAAGAAGTGATTTTTTCAGCACAATTTGAGGTTTGCAGGGGATTCTGGGTAAGAAAACGTTAGGGGATCCACGCAAGCCATACCTCCCTGGAACCACCTGGGTGTCTAGTTTTCAGAAATGTGTGGGTTTGATAGGTTTCCCTAGCTGGCCGCCGAGCACGGGGCCAAAACCGAAGTGACCCCTTGCAAAACCAGGTTGTTTTGTGATAGGCAATTTTAATGTCACCTCAATACGTTTTGGGCCCTAGCCTGTCGCGGGTACTTGGGCCTCCCACACGAGTGAGGCACCATTTTTATCGGGAGACCTTGGGGAACGCTGGGTGGTAGGAAATGCGTGTCTGCCCGACGATGCCACAACTTTCCCACACAAAAATGTGTGGAAGAAGTGATTTTTTCAGCAAAATTTGAGGTTTGCAGGGATTCTGGGTAAGAAAACGTTGGGGATCCACGCAAGCCATACCTCCCTGGATCCACCTGGGTGTCTAGTTTTCAGAAATGTGTGGGTTTGATAGGTTTCCTAGCTGGCCGCCGAGCACGGGGCCAAAACCGAGGTGACCCCCTTGCAAAACCAGGTTGTTTTGTGATAGGCAATTTTAATGTCACCTCAATACGTTTTGGGCCCTAGCCTGTCGCGGGTACTTGGGCCTCCCACACGAGTGAGGCACCATTTTTATCGGGAGACCTTGGGGAACACTGGGTGATAGGAAATGCGTGTCTGCCCGGCGATGCCACAACTTTCCCACACAAAAATGTGTGGAAAAAGTGATTTTTTCAGCTAAATTTGAGGTTTGCAGGGGATTCTGGGTAAGAAAACGTTGGGGGATCCACGCAAGCCATATCTCCCTGGAACCACCTGGGTGTCTAGTTTTCAGAAATGTGTGGGTTTGATAGGTTTCCCTAGCTGGGCGCCGAGCACGGGGCCAAAAACCGAGGTGACCCCCCTTGCAAAACCAGGTTGTTTTGTGATAGGCAATTTTAATGTCACCTCAATACGTTTTGGGCCCTAGCCTGTCGCGGGTACTTGGGCCTCCCACACGAGTGAGGCACCATTTTTATCGGGAGACCTTGGGGAACGCTGGGTGGTAGGAAATGCGTGTCTGCCCGGCGATGCCACAACTTTCCCACACAAAAATGTGTGGAAAAAGTGATTTTTTCAGCTAAATTTGAGGTTTGCAGGGGATTCTGGGTAAGAAAACGTTGGGGGATCCACGCAAGCCATACCTCCCTGGATCCACCTGGGTGTCTAGTTTTCAGAAATGTGTGGGTTTGATAGGTTTCCCAAGCTGGCCGCCGAGCACGGGGCCAAAAACCGAGGTGACCCCCCTTGCAAAACCAGGTTGTTTTGTGATAGGCAATTTTAATGTCACCTCAATACGTTTTGGGCCCTAGCCTGTCGCGGGTACTTGGGCCTCCCACACGAGTGAGGCACCATTTTTATCGGGAGACCTTGGGGAACACTGGGTGATAGGAAATGCGTGTCTGCCCGACGATGCCACAACTTTCCCACACAAAAATGTGTGGAAGAAGTGATTTTTTCAGCAAAATTTGAGGTTTGCAGGGGATTCTGGGTAAGAAAACGTTGGGGGATCCACGCAAGCCATACCTCCCAGGATCCACCTGGGTGTCTAGTTTTCAGAAATGTGTGGGTTTGATAGGTTTCCCTAGCTGGCCGCCGAGCACGGGGCCAAAAACCGAGGTGACCCCCCTTGCAAAACCAGGTTGTTTTGTGATAGGCAATTTTAATGTCACCTCAATACGTTTTGGGCCCTAGCCTGTCGCGGGTACTTGGGCCTCCCACACGAGTGAGGCACCATTTTTATCGGGAGACCTTGGGGAACACTGGGTGATAGGAAATGCGTGTCTGCCCGGCGATGCCACAACTTTCCCACACAAAAATGTGTGGAAAAAGTGATTTTTTCAGCTAAATTTGAGGTTTGCAGGGGATTCTGGGTAAGAAAACGTTGGGGGATCCACGCAAGCCATATCTCCCTGGAACCACCTGGGTGTCTAGTTTTCAGAAATGTGTGGGTGTGTTAGGTTTCCCTAGCTGGGCGCCGAGCACGGGGCTAAAAACCGAGGTGACCCCCCTTGCAAAACCAGGTTGTTTTGTGATAGGCAATTTTAATGTCACCTCAATACGTTTTGGGCCCTAGCCTGTCGCGGGTACTTGGGCCTCCCACACGAGTGAGGCACCATTTTTATCGGGAGACCTTGGGGAACGCTGGGTGGTAGGAAATGCGTGTCTGCCCGGCGATGCCACAACTTTCCCACACAAAAATGTGTGGAAGAAGTGATTTTTTCAGCAAAATTTGAGGTTTGCAGGGGATTCTGGGTAAGAAAACATTGGGGGATCCACGCAAGCCATACCTCCCTGGAACCACCTGGGTGTCTAGTTTTCAGAAATGTGTGGGTTTGATAGGTTTCCCTAGCTGGCCGCCGAGCACGGGGCCAAAAACACAGGTGACCCCCCTTGCAAAACCAGGTTGTTTTGTGATAGGCAATTTTAATGTCACCTCAATATGTTTTGGGCCCTAGCCTGTCGCGGGTACTTGGGACTCCCACACAAGTGAGGTACCATTTTTATCGGAAGACTTTGGGGAACGCGGGGTGGGTGGAAATTTGTGGATCCATGCAGATTCCAGAACTTTCCACCACAGAAATGTGAGGAAAATGTGTTTTTTGGGACAATTTTTTAAGTTTGCAAGGGATTCTGGGTAACAGAACCTGGTGAGAGCCAGTCAAATCACCCCATCCTGGATTCCCCTGGGTGTCTACTTTTCAAAAAATGTATAGGTTTGAAAGGTTTCCCTAGGTGCCGGCAGAGCTAGGGTTCAAAATCTACAGCTAGCCACTTTGTTGAAAAAGGGTCCGTTTTCACTGCGAAAATGTGGTGTGTCCACGTTGCGTTTTGGGCCGTTTCCTGTCGCGGGTACTTGGGCCTCCCACACAAGTGAGGTACCATTTTTATCGGAAGACTTTGGGGAACGCGCGGTGGGTGGAATTTTGTGGATCCACGCAGATTCCAGAACTTTCCACCACAGAAATGTGAGGAAAATGTATTTTTTTTGGACAATTTTTTAGGTTTGCAAGGGATTCTGGGTAACCGAACCTGGTGAGAGGCAGTAAAGTCACCCCATCCTGGATTCCCCTGGGTGTCTAGTTTTCAAAAATATATAGGTTTTCTAGGTTTCCCCAGATGCAGGCAGAGCTAGGATTCAAAAATAACAGCTAGGCACTTTTGCCAAAAAAGGGTCATTTTTCACTGTGAAATTGGGGTGTGTCCACGTTGCGTTTTGCGCGATTTCCTGTCGCGGGCTCTAGGCCTACCCACACAAGTGAGGTACCATTTTTCTCGGAACACTTTGGGGAATGCGGGGTGGGTAGAAATTTGTGGATCCACGCAGATTTCAGGACTTTCTACCACAGAAATGTGAGGAAAATTTGTTTTTTTTTACACTTTTTTAGGTTTGCAAGGGATTCTGGGTAACAGAACCTGGTGAGAGGCAGTAAAGTCACCCCATCCTGGATTCCCCTGTGTGTCTAGTTTTCAAAAATATATAGGTTTGCTAGGTTTCCCCAGATGCAGGCAGAGCTAGGATTCAAAAATAACAGCTAGGCACTTTGCCAAAAAGGGTCATTTTTCACTGTGAAATTGGGGTGTGTCCACGTTGCGTTTTGTGCGATTTCCTGTCGCGGGCTCTAGGCCTACCCACACAAGTGAGGTACCATTTTTCTCGGAACACTTTGGGGAATGCGGGGTGGGTAGAAATTTGTGGATCCACGCAGATTCCAGGACTTTCCACCACAGAAATGTGGGGAAAATGTGTTTCTTTTGACAATTTTTTAGGTTTGCAAGGGATTCTGGGTAACAGAACCTGGTCAGAGGCAGTAAAGTCACCCCATCCTGCATTCCCCTGGGTCTCTAGATTTCAAAAATATATAGGTTTGCTAGGTTTCCCTAGATGCAGGCAGAGCTACGATTAAAAAATAACAGCTAGGCACTTTGCCAAAAAAGGGTAATTTTTCACTGTGAAATTGGGGTGTGTCCACGTTGCGTTTTGCGCGATTTCCTGTTGCGGGCTCTAGGCCTACCCACACAAGTGAGGTACCATTTTTCTCGGAAGACTTTGGGGAACGCGGGGTGGGTAGAAATTTGTGGATCCACGCAGATTTCAGGACTTTCCACCACAGAAATGTGAGGAAAATGTGGGTTTTTTTACAATTATTTAGGTTTGCAAGGGATTCTGGGTAACAGAACCTGGTGAGAGGCAGTAAAGTCACCCCATCCTGGATTCCCCTGGATGTCTAGTTTTAAAAAATATATAGGTTTTCTAGGTTTCCCTAGATGCAGGCAGAGCTAGGATTCAAAAACTACAGCTAGGCACTTTGCCAAAAAAGGGTCATTTTTCACTGTGAAATTGGGGTGTGTCCACGTTGCGTTTTGCGCCATTTCCTGTCGCAGGCTCTAGGCCTACCCACACAAGTGAGGTACCATTTTTCTCGGAAGACTTTGGGGAACGCAGGGTGGGTTGAAATTTGTGTATCCACGCAGATTCCAGAACTTTCCACCACAGAAATGTAGGGAAAATGTGTTTTTTTAACCATTTTTTAGGTTTGCAAGGGATTCTGGGTAACAGAACCTGGTGAGAAGCAGTCAAGTCACCCCATCCTGGATTCCCCTGGGTGTCTAGTTTTCAAAAATGTATAGGTTTGCTAGGTTTCCCTAGGTGCCGGCAGAGCTAGGGTTAAAAAACTACAGCTAGGCACTTTGCCCAAAAAGGGTCGTTTTTCACTGTGAAATTGTGGTGTGTCCACATTGCGTTTTGCACGTTTCCTGTCGCGGGCACTAGGCCTACCCACACAAGTGAGGTACCATTTTTCTCGGAAGACTTTGGGGAACGTGGGGTGGGTAGAAATTTGTGGATCCGCGCAGATTACAGACCTTTCCACCACAGAAATGTGAGGAAAATGTGGTATTTTGACAATTTTTTAGGTTTGCAAGGGATTCTGGGTAACAGAACCTGGTGAGAGGCAGTAAAGTCACCCCATCCTGGATTCCCCTGGGTGTCTAGTTTTCAAAAATGTATAGGTTTGCTAGGTTTCCCTAGATGCAGGCAGAGCTAGGATTCAAAAACTACAGCTAGGCACTTTGCCAAAAAAGGGTCATTTTTCACTGTGAAATTGGGGTGTGTCCACGTTGCGTTTTGCGCCATTTCCTGTCGCAGGCTCTAGGCCTACCCACACAAGTGAAGTACCATTTTTCTCGGAAGACTTTGGGGAACGCAGGGTGGGTTGAAATTTGTGTATCCACGCAGATTCCAGAACTTTCCACCACAGAAATGTAGGGAAAATGTGTTTTTTTACCATTTTTAGGTTTGCAAGGGATTCTGGGTAACAGAACCTGGTGGGAGCCAGTCAAGTCACCCCATCCTGGATTCCCCTGGGTGTCTAGTTTTCAAAAACGTATAGGTTTGCTAGGTTTCCCTAGATGCCGGCAGAGCTAGGGTTCAAAAACTACAGCTAGGCACTTTGCCAAAAAAGGGTCATTTTTCACTGTGAAATTGGGGTGTGTCCACGTTGCGTTTTGTGCCATTTCCTGTCGTGGGCACTAGGCCTACCCACACAAGTGAGGTACCATTTTACTTGGGAGACTTTGGGGAACGCGGGGTGGGTGGAAATTTGTGGATCCATGCAGATTCCAGAACTTTCCACCACAGAAATGTGAGGAAAATGTGTTTTTTTGGACAATTGTTTAGGTTTGCAAGGGATTCTGGCTAACAGAACCTGGTGAAAGCCAGTCAAGTCACCCCATCCTGGATTCCCCTGGGTGTCTAGTTTTCAAAAATGTATAGGTTTGCTAGGTTTCCCTGGGTGCCGGCAGAGCAAGGGTTCAAAAACTACAGCTAGGCACTTTGCAAAAAAAGGGTAATTTTTCATTGTGAAAATGTGTTGTGTTCACGTTGCGTTTTGAGCCGTTTTCTGTCGTGGGCACTATGCCTACCCACACAAGTGAGGTACCATTTTTATCGGGACACTTATGGTAATTCAGATTTGTAAAGCAACTGTTATTACCTATTGACTTTCGATGCATTTCTGCCTTCCAAATGAAAGACAATGTGTAAAAGAAGTTATTTTGAAAAATGACCTATAATTCTCATGCTAGTATGAGTATTACCAATTTCAGAAATGTGCAAATATCTACTGTTTCTAAACTCTATATTGTGTTCCCATTTCAGAAATACATGGGAGTCTTTCATACCGAATATTCCATGTATACATTTTCCCAGAATAATTGCTATATACCCGGTACATAATAAAAACCATTGCAAGACGCTGCTCAGTTTTTGGCTCTGGGTTCTGTCCGGTTCTTGGTGAACCTACAAGTCCTATATATCCTCACAACCAGTGAGGACCAGTGGATGTAACGGTATATTGCTTTCAAAGAGCAGTCATAATTAGAAGAAGTTACAGGTGAAAACGTTGACACAAAAGGCTGTTTTTTTCAACTAATTTTCCATTTTTCCTATATTTAACTGTTAGTTTCTATAAAGAAACCTTAATGGATTTACACAAATGACCCCTTGCTGAATTCAGCATTTTGTCTACTTTTCTAAAATGTATAGATTTCCAGGATACATTATTGGTTTCATACCCATTTCTACCATTAACTGAAAGGAGGTTGAAAGCACAAAAAATAGCAAAAATAGGCTATGTCCCAGAAAAATGCCAAAACTGTGTACATTTTTTGGTTTTCTGACAAAAGTCTGTCATTCCCTAAAAGCTGGGAAAATGGAGATTTCAGCCCCACAAACACTTTTTTGATACCATTTGCAGGGAAAACCCAGACACTTTCATATGCGGGACTTTTTCCCATTTTTCCCCAAAAACCAAAATATAGCTGTATTTTGGCTAAAATCTGGGACCCTCCAGGGGAATCCACAAACCCTGGGTACCTTTAGAATCCCCATGATGTTGGAAGAAAAGGACGCAAATTTGGCGTGGATACCTTATGTGGTCAAAAAGTTACAGAGGCCTAATCGCGAACTACTACAAATAGCCAAAAAAGGGCTCAGCACTGGGGGGGAAAAGGCCCAGCAGTTAAGGGGTTAATTGCAGTTAGCCAGCGGGATTGTGCAAAGCAAAGGACTAATTCCAGTTGAACCCACCTTAGCACTACAAACATTCGTACCAGGAGAAGACCCACAGCCTTTTTGGTAAATTTTGAAAGAGAAACTAAAGCAAGTCAGTGGTCAGAGGATAGGCGGCCACTTAATATAGCTTCCCTTTTGGTTGCTGAAGACCAGGCAGCATATAAAGCTGCCAATTCCACCGGCGACACTCTCTATGCAGATGTGAAAAGATTTTTGGGACCGCTTAGGAGTTGATGAGGAAAGTTACAGTATATCCTTTCAGAAAGCAGAGGAGTTGTTGGGGATACTCGCCAAACACTGTTTTTTAAGTTGAAAGATATGACGGATCATTGGTTAAAACCATAGGAAAGTTCGAAGGAAGCGATAATGTCAAAAATCTACATGGACTAAACATCCAAAGGTGGCTTAGACAACACCCAGGACTAACATTGGAAAATATTATCAAAATGGCTAATTCTTATTCTAGAGTTCAAACCCAGAAAGGAGTGGGTGAAGCTGGAAAGATGAACAGACCCACCACCTCCCCTACAGCTTGCCTTTTTCAGAAGTTCTCAAACTTAAGAAGTGAGACCCAGGCCTTTGACCTGGTCTTCCTAACACAATTGGTTTTTCAGAACCACAGTGTTTTGAATGTGGGGAGTGGGGACCCATATACTATGCACAATATGACGGACCTAGTTACTACACCAACATTCAGGTGAGTCACAGGTAGACTACAGCCCTATCATATTCTGACTTCAAACAATTAGTGATTAGGGACAGTTTTATCTCCCTCATCAACTGATCCCTCAACATAGCTTCCTAATCAGGTGTGTTCCTTGTTGAGCAGAGAGAATATCAGATAGGCAAAGTACCTGTATTAGGACCACATGGGGAACAGAGATTTGTAGAAGTAGATGCCCTCCTCAAACTCCTGGAAGAACTCATCCTAGGTACAGATAACACTCACTTCCTTAAATGGTTGGAGGAAACCCTAAAGGGAGGCATATCCTAGTTAGAACCGACTCCTTTTTCCCAGGTAGACAAAGAAGTACCCTATGTGGTTTGAACCAGGAAAACTAGACAAGAAAGAAGGTAACAGAAGAAAAGAGGATCACCTCAGGATATCCTCTTAACCCAGAATCCTCAGGAAATGGACAAGAACTTTCAGGCAACCCATATAAATAATAGCACTCTCCAATATGCATGGCAGAGAGCACAGGATGCAGAAGACAAGGGGATTCAGGTATACCTGCACTTTATAATCCAGAAAGGATTACTCTATGGAGTGGGAAAAGCAAGCAATAGGCCACAACTCCTAGTCCCTAATACGTTTAGAGAGCAAGCATTTTTGTTCAGCTTTCTCACTTACTAGCCGGACACTTCAAAGTAGAGAAGACCTCTAAAGGTATACTGCAGCGTTTTATTGGCCTGGTACCTTTAACCAAATAACAGCCTATTATAAAGAATGCTAGATCTGTCAAAACAAAAATCCCTATCCTCCTCCTGGAGCCCCCTTAAAAACAATGCCAATAATAGGAGTTATTTTAGAAACAATAGGATTAGCTTTGTTAGGACCCTTAACTCCTTCAAACAAAGGATATAGATCTTGGTTCTTGTAGTCTACGCAAATCGGTACCCTGAAGCCATACCTCTTAGAGAAACTACATCTAAAGCCATTGGTAGTGCCATTATTGAGATCTTCTCTAGAGTGGGTTTCCAAAAGGAAATATTGACAAATTACGGTACTCCATTTGTTTCTAAGCTAATGAACCAAGTATGCCGTAAGCAAGGAATTAAACATTTAAGAACATCTGGGTACCATCCTCAAACAGATGGATTAGTTGAAAAATACAATGGAAAACCCAAAATTAAAATTATAAAATATGATGACAGATGAAGGGAGAAACTAGGATCAGTTATTGTCCCTAGGCTTATATGTCGTCAGAGATCAATTTCATAATAGCTTGCGTTGCTCCTCTTTTAAACTTCTCTTTCGTTGTTAACCTAAATCATTACTTGATATGACTTAAGAAACCTGAGAGGAACAACCACAGGGCAATAGAACCTCATTAGAGTATGCCATGCATAAATTGGGAATACCACACGCTTCGCGCAGCGGACGCGCGCTGTAGCAAGAAACAGCATCTCTGTATCCTTTTATTTTTTTTAAAACTTCTCCTGCGACGCTTTGATCTTAACTTGTGTTTTGTTTTTAAACAAGTAATCTGTTGGCACTGACGCGCTCACTTGCTCACCTCTGACACCCTGTAACCGCATTCTCCCCGGTCCACCACAGGATTTCTTTCCCGATTGCTGTGGAGGGAGGTGCGGCATATTCTATCTCTTCCGGGCTAGAGGTGAGGGGGGGCGGAGTGTCATTGGCTGCTGATCACCTGTGCAGCATAAATTGGGAATGCCACACGCTTCGCGCAGCGGACGCGCGCAGCGGGCGCGCCTAAGGGAAGCCCGTCTGCGCCCGTCCGCGGCCGGACGGGGCCAGGGGCCACAACCCCTGCCCATTTTTCCCCACATCTCAGGAGTTATAGTCCCCACTCCCTTCTTAATCTCAGAGGAGCAACCCATGCCATCTGCCAACAGTCCTGGAACGTGGCAGATGAACACAACTCCTGCCCACACTGCGGATTCCATTTTCAAACCACCCACCATACCAAAAACACCCAGCGAAGTATGTACCTCCTAAATTGCAGATCACTCCCCAAACACTCCACTGAAATCGCTATGCTCTTAGAAGAACTTAAACCAGACGCCCTATTCCTGACAGAGACCTGGCTCAACGCTCAGTCAGAACCAGATCTCGTCCAAACCCTCCCTCTTGGGTATCACATACAGCGAGCAGACCGTAAAGAGGGTAGAGGAGGAGGCCTAGCAGTTATCTTTAAGGATTGCTACAAGTGCCGCAGCTCTCCCAACCTGGTACCAGACTGCGAAAGTCTCTCCTTTGCCATTGATTTCTCCCCCATAAGTACCTTCTCTGGGCTACTTATATATCGTCCTCCTGGGGCTCTGGGGCAATTTTTTAACACCCTTCCCCCCATCACAGCCGAATTGGCTTGTAGGCCGTCTAATTTTACACTATTAGGGGATCTTAATATCCACTTTGACGATGCCTCTGACCTCATTGCCAAAGAACTGACCATGAGCCTCTCCGCATTACAACTTAAACAATTATTGTTCAAACCCACCCACACCAAAGGCCACTTACTCGATCCTGTTTTTAGTAACTGTGCAGATCTCACAGCGGGAACCCCTTCCCCGCTCCCGTGGACAGACCACTTCTTCATCCCCCTTTCCTGGGCCATCCTTGAACCCCACTTAGCTACTAACATAATCACTCGTAGGGAACGGAATTGGTCTAAACTTCCCCTGGATTGCTGGTTGACGGCCCTTGAAATTTCAAGACCACCCAATAACCCCAATCCCATCCTAGCCATCGAGGACTACAACAGCTGGATCCATAACTCCTTAGACTCCGTACTTCCCATAAAATGCTCTTAATCAAAGCGCAGCTCAACAACTGCACCCTGGTATTCCTCTAATTTACGGGAAAGGAAACGATATTGCAAAAAATTAGAGAGGAAATGGCGACTTGATTATTCCCTTTCCAGCAAAACTGCATACAGGGAGGCAATAAAAGTTTACAAAAATGAAATTAATGTCTCTCATTCAATTTTTTTCGAAGAAAAAATTAAAGCAGCTGCTTTTATGCCTAAAGAAATTTATCGAATCGCTAAAACTCTCCTCAAACTCCCTGAAAAACCGCCAAACCCTATTGACGCCCAAATTCGCTGCAATAACCTGGCAGATTTCTTTTTCCAGAAAATCCAAACAATTTACACCTCCTTTCCCCCCATCCAGCCCGACACAACTCCTGCCAACCTCTCAAGTGCAGGACCCCGATCTTCGGCCACTCTGGACACCCTCCCCCTTCTCAATCCCACCATATTAGAATGCATTATGCACCAGGTGAAATCTGGCTCCCCCCAAGACCCAGCACCCCCACGCACCCTGCTGCCAGCTATTGCTAACATTCTTCCCATCATACTCGACCTGCTCAATGCCTCTATCTCCTCCTGCATTGTCCCTCCCCCCTGGAAGTGCGCCTTGGTCAAGGCTCTCTTAAAAAAACCCAACCTAGACCAAGACAACCCCAGTAATTACCGGCCAATTTCCCTGTTACCATGGCTGACCAAGATTCTGGAGAAATATGTCAACTCATTACTGGTAGAGTTCCTGGAGAACAACCATTTACTTGACCTCTCCCAGACAGGATTCCGTCCCATGCATGGGACCGAAACCGCTCTCCTCACTGTAACTGAGGAGGCCAGGAAGATTCTTGATCAAGGAGGCTCTGCAGCAATCAACCTCCTTGACTTAAGTGCCGCATTCGACACTGTAAATCATGACCTACTAATTCACCGACTTACCAACTTAGGCGTTTCAGGAAATGCCATTACTTGGTTCACATCCTTCTTGGCAGACCGTTCCTTCCAGGTTTTTGAGGGCGATATCACCTCCCCCAGCAAGCCACTCAGCTGTGGTGTGCCTCAGGGCTCCTCCCTGAGTCCCACACTATTCAATGTTTATATGAGCCCCTAGCTGAGATTGTCCGTCCTTTCGGCATAAAAATCATCACTTATGCCGACGACACTCAGCTAGTGGTGGCCCTTAACCAACTAAACACTCCCTCTAACAACCTGAGTGGATGTCTGGAGGAGGTGGCCAAATGGATGACACTCTCTTGTTTAAAGTTGAACGGGGACAAAACTGAGCTTATGCTCTTAGGCAAAACCCCCAAGCTTAATATAAACTCACTATCGCCTATCTGCCTAGGTCCCGCCCCAGTGCCAAAGGACACAATCAAGAGCCTGGGCATTTGGCTGGATAACTCCCTCAACTTCAACCATCAAGCAGCTAAACTCTCAGCCACCTGCTATGGTCTACTAAGGCTGCTTCGGAAGATTCTTCCCCTGCTTCCATTCCAGGCTAAACAGATTATGGTCCAGGGTCTCATTCTCTCATGCCTGGATTTTGGGAACGCCCTCTATTTAGGGGCCCCTCAATCCACCTTGCGCAAACTCCAGGTTATTCAAAACTGCGCAGCCCGAACACTCCTTCAAATCCCCCGTCGACTCCCAATCAATCCCGGACTGAGGAGCCTCCACTGGCTCCCAGTTAGGGAAAGAATTGAATTTAAGGCCCTGTGCATTGCCCATAGGGCCTTTTGGAAAACGGGCCTTGTCATTAGCCGATCGCTGATTACTCACTACCACCCAAATAGACAGCTCAGATCAGCATCTTCCTTTCTCGCCCTAGTGCCCAAGATCAAGAGAACTAGAAGTGGTGGCCGCTCCTTTGCTTATAACTCGGCTAAACTCTGGAACTATCTCCCCCTCCACCTGCGGGCAGATCCCAATATGCTCCTCTTCCGTAGGCTTCTAAAAACTCTGCTCTTCAACAAACCTGTATAGTTCCTAACTTTCTTCCTGCACGCGCTTGTCCGCAGCGCTAGGACGCCTCAGGGTAGCTATCGCGCTTAACAAATGGTCTTTTCATTTCATTTAATTTCATTTCCACTTAAAAAACCTACTTGGGAAAGTGACAAGAGTTGGCTAAGATCCAGCAAGACAAAGCCCAATAGAGATATCAAAAAAGCTATAACCAGGTTACTAAATGGAGGGAAAAAAGGATGGAGATTTGGCTTTAATTCTATGACGTACATCCAGTAACAAATTAAAATCTGATGGGCAAGGCCATTATCAGATAATTGAAAGAATAGGAACATTCACATATTGACTATTGTTGCCCCCGAATAGGAAACAAATCTATCACATAAAGCTTCTAAAAAAACTTAAAGTAACCACTTTTTTCTTGACAGAAAGTGCCATTGGGGCCATTTCCATGGGAGACACTCTTACAGTGGCTCAGAAGAATACCTTAAAAGCAACTTTACTTCGCTTCTCCAAAGTCTTCTCAGACTCCCTTGGTAAAACACATTTAGCTGTACTTCCTATTGTTACTGAGCCTGGAAAAGTAATAAAGCTGCAACCTTACCAGATTCAGGAGGCTCGGAGAGAAGCTATCCGCATGGAGTTTGAACAAACGATGAAGTTTCAGATAATAGAACCATCTCTCCGTGAATAAAGCTCCCTATAGCCCTCGTTACCAAGCCCAATGGTAGTATACAATTTTTTATTGAATTTGGAGCAGTCGTAAGGATCTGTAAGTTTGACAGTTATCCTCTACCCAGGATAGATGAGCTCATTGAATGACTTGGGAAAGCGAGATATATTTCAAGGATAGACATTGCGAAAGGATAATGGCAATTCCCTTTCCGATCTGAAAATAAGGAAAATACATCTTTTTCCACTCCATATGGGCTATATCAGTTCATAGAATTATCATTTGGACTTCATGGGCCCCAGACACTTTCCAACAATTAATAAATCAGATTCTGGAACCTTATAGAGAGTATTCTTTTACATACCTGAATGACATTGTTATAATTTGTAATAATTGACGTGACCATCTAAAACAGCTAAATTCTATCTTTAGTGCCCTCTAATATGCTTGGTTGCATATCAATGCAAAAAAATCCAAACCAGAGCATATTAGAGTTAAGTATTTGGGTTATCTTCTGGGTAATGGGGCAATCACCACACTGGAAGAGAAAGTAAAAGCAATAATGGTGGTACCAATCCTTAAGACCAAGCACAAAATGACACCAGGGTATTACCGTTGGTTATTCCCAATTATTCTCATTTGTCTGCCCCTTTAACTGAAATGTTAAAGAAGACTGTTGGTCCCAAATATTTTGCCTCTCCGACTGAATCAGCTTACCATGCTTTTGTGGCATTGAAATGCTTTATTTATACTCAAACTGTTTTACAATCCCCTGATTTTGGGAAAACCTTTATTTTACAAACAGATGCTTCAGATATGGGTCTTGGTGTTGTTCTATCGTAAAGTACTGCTGACCAATGCGTACATCCAATTTAATTTATTAATAGGAAATTGTTCCTCTGCAAAATAAGGTGCTCAGCTATTGAAAAAGAATGCCTTGCCATTAAAGTGGCTATTAGCTTTTAACATTACTATTGAGAGGATTGAGAATCTGTCTTGTATACTGACCATGCCCTTCTCACTTGGCTAAGCACAATTATGGTTTTAATCCAAGTGTATTGTACTGGTTTCTCTCTTTACAACCTTTTCAATTTGAAGTTCGCCATACGAAAGGGAAAGCGGAATGCTGATTTCCTGTCCTGCTTCTCTCTTTTTCCCGATCAGAAAGATCTAGCAGGGGAATTTGTGATAATGTAGAGGGCTACATAAAGGAATTACCTGGTTTTCTGTCCACAGTCTCCAATAAGATGCAACATCTCTGACCTGGAAAAACAAATCATCATGACAGACAAAAAGAGAAGATGAACTGAACAGTGGGGAAAACAAAAAAAGGATTTCCATTCTTTTTGCAAGGCACAGCTCTGGGAGCTGAGGAAAAGGATGGAAGTAGTAGGGGAGGAGTTGAGAAGTTGGTCAAGAGGAAGAACACAAACCTAAATTGGAGGTAAAACGCTGGGGAGAAAGATGCTGAATGGTCGAAGAGACAATAAGCAACAATATCTCAATTGGTATCAATGACGAAGACAATTAAAAAAGTATGTAACAAACATTACGAGGAAGGAAAAAGGGAGACTCACGCAAGATTTCTCAATTGTGCACGTGGCATCATATAATTTGAAAGAAGAAATTGGAGACGTACAGTTGTATCAGCACTGTAAGCATAAATCATATATACAGCCCAATTTGGACTTGGTGCACAAATGTGCTCGTGACACATGAGTGGCGACGCAAGTGACAAAGTGCAAACAGCGAAAATACCAATTGAGATATTGTTGCTTATTGTCATATTATTACCCAGATCTCAATTGGTTTATGGGTCACACTCCTGTCGTTTTTTCCAAGAATGGTCGAAGAGAGCACTTTCAAGTGGAAAGTTGCCTGCACAGCCGTCATGCCTCCAAGATCCAACAGAGATCGAAGAGACACTGAGGGGCCGATTCCGATTCGGGCCGGAAATCTCTCCGACCGAGCCGGACCTGGAGAGATTTCCGACCGAATCGGACTCGGGCAGTCCGACCGATCGAGTACGATGCGCACGCATGCCATCGGACTCAAGTCAGTCGGACTCCCATTGAAGTCAATGGGAGCCTGTCGTACAACGCGTACGCGGGCTCCCATTGACTCAATGGGTGCGAGGCGGACAAGGGCGCCCCCTACAGCGTGTACGCGGTGAAGCGATTCGCGCCGTACACGCACAGGTAGGGGGGACCCATGGGTCCCCCCCTGTGTGCGACTCGTGCGCCTACGCGTACAGGGGGGTCCGACGCGGACCCCCAAAGTCCGGCTCCGACAGCTTTTTCGAGCCGGACGGCGCGAATCGATTGGACTGCTCGCGGCGCGCATCGTACTTACCCGGCCGGGAAACGTCTCCATAGCGCGGTGCGAGTTGTGTCCATGCGAGTCGGTCAGAGCGTGTTGAAGCCGCATTCGAGTCGGTTGGAGTTTTCGCGGGTGCCTGCATCGTACTCGCTCGGCCGGACCCGCGTACGATTCGGTCGGGAAACAGGGCTCCGAATCGGATCCGGTAAATCCGAATCCGATTCGGAGCCCTACCGGCCGAGATCGGAATCGGCCCCTTAGCTCCTGTCAAGCTCAGCAGGGAGTGGGGCTATCTCAGGTGAGTGACTGCATATGCGGCTGGAACCAGCATTGTAGAGAAAGAGGAGGGTGGTAAGTAGGCAACAATGGGACTGATAACCAGAAGAAGTACCAAGTGAGAAATGTTTTACTTATACTAACATTAGTTGAGTGAGAAGTTTTTTTTGCTGATGTGGAAGCAGGGAAGTCTTGCACAATATTAAACCTTACTGATTACAAGAAAAGGCGGGATGGAAATGGAGTCTACCTAAAGGGAGTCTAATTAGCATTATAAAGTACAATTTTAGTTGATTTTCCCATTTTTTATAGTTTACTTCTGAAGCAACACTGCTAAGAGAAAAAAAAAAGGAAGAAGTGACTATCCCCTATGTATAAGGAAAAAGATAAAGGTAGAGAGAAGGAAAAATGGATTACAAAGAGTAAGGAAATCAGAGAGCTGACTATATCAAACAATCCACAATGTACCTGGTACCTATTTTCTTTCTTTCTGGCCCAGTCTAGTCCACAAGAGTCTTATCAGGATAACAAAAATAAGAGTGCATGCTTTAGAAGATATACTGAATAACATATATAAAGTACATTTATGAAAGAAAAAGAAAAGAAAAGAAATAAACTTAAAAATGTAAAAAAGAAAATAATTAACAAAACACTCTCCAACATCTATCTCTTCACAAGAAATTTCTAAAAGAACAATACAACTTGGAAAAGTGATAACCTGCCAGGTAAAAACACCTATCACAAACCAGCAAAAAGATATAACAAAGTAAGCATACAAAATGTATTGAAAAATTAGAAATTCACCCCAATAAGGAGTAAAACTAAACTTAATGACCTCAACCTCTTCAAACTACTAACAAATAAACATTTCAAATTAAACTAAAGGTTTTTTTCCTACCAAAAAAAAAGGAAAACACCGGTTCCACATTTCAACACCCCTAATGAAAAAGCTGCAAACATTGTGAAACAACTAAAAAGAACATGCATGTAACTATAAAAAATAGAAGACGTTACATAATTTTATATATAAATAACAAAAGTATAAACTTAAAAAATAACATTTATTTATACTGTTAAACTGCTTTCAGATACAATGACACAACAAGCAAAATATATTTCGCCCAAGTAAGGAAAGTTATTACTAAGGGCCTGATTACAATGTCGGGCGGACCACCATCGACAGGCCATCGGTGGCAGTCCACCCGACAGACAGGCTATTGGTCCGACCGCCGCATTTCAATGCAGTGGTCGTACCACAGAGGTTGGGGGGAAAGACAGCTGCCTCCGTCAGGATCCAAGATCCCGTCGGGGCGGTGGTCAGAATTGTATCCCTACCAAGGGGGCAGTACCTCTGCAGGCACTGCCATTGGGATTAGGATGTCCCTTTCTGACTTCCTTTTCATGGCAATCCAACCGTGATGAAAAGGAAGCCAGAAAGGGACTTTGGGGGCCCCAAGCAGGGCCCCTGTCACCCATGGGCCATTATAATGTGGCCCTGGGGGCACATGTAGTGCCCCCCATACATCCATTTACAGTGTGCCAGGCAACACAAGGTGTCTGGCACACGGTGCATGGATGTGCAATAAGTACCCTTTCACCCTGTAGCTTGTGCTGCTGCCCTTTTTCTGGGCAGCAACAGAAGCCGCAGTGTAAAAGGGCACTTTTCTGAGCACCACCAAGGTGGTCATATCCTAATTGGGGGGTCGGACCGCCGACTGCTTGTAGGACGGTCTCCTGACCGCCACAACAGCGGTTGGTGGCCGGACATTGTAATCAGCCCCTAAGTCACATTATTTACACCTACAACCAAGAAAGTGCATCGAAAGAAATTGTTAACTGACAATGTAGGAAATATTATTCTAATGCATGCTATGGAAGAGCCACTATAAAAGATGATGTTGTAATTCATGTAAGAGAACACAACTTCCCTTAAAATGTGACAGAAATAGATGCAAGGGAGAAATTACAGGATAGAAGAGAGGCAAGCACAAGTTCCCAGCTAAACTCCTATTGCCTAAAGTCCCCAGGTACATCACAGGGCAACTACCTCCTATACCCACTTTAAAACGTTTAAGAGCAAGAACTAAAAATAGCTACCAATGACACTCCTCCTGCTCCTAGACGATACCAAGACATAGAAATACCTGAACATTTAACAATAACATATAATAAAGAACCTTTACTTTTATATGACAATCTAACCAATGAGAAGCGAAACCTAATATTCTCTACAGCAAATACCTTTTTAAAACTAACCCACTGTAAAACTAATTCACTGATGGATGGGACCTTCAAAATGTGTGCCAACCATTCACTCAGATATACACCATACATGTTGAATATCAAAACCCAAATATCCCTTTTATATATGCCCTACTAACAAGCAAAGCAGCACTTACTACGGCTTCTTAAACCACATTAAACATAAGACAAATAACTACTAGGCACAAAAAAAAGTCATAGACTTTGAATAAGCCATGATTCAGACAATTTTTAAAATGTAACCCCACACAGCCATTCAAGGTTGTTACTATCATTGTAATCAAAGCATATGGAGACACCTCCAAAGATCTGCACTAAGTGTAGACTATGCTACAAAGAGCCAATTCACCTTTGAATCATAATACATGATAGCACTAGCCTATGTTTCTGTCTCAGAAGTAGCAAAGCACTACAGTTTAGAAATAGAAAGGTCTTTCTTCCAACAAAATAAAGAGATACTAAGCCCCCTAATAGATTATTTTGAAGACACTTGGGCTGACAGACTGCATCACTCCGAAACACAGATGCCATCCAAATGCCATAGTGGAATGTCTATGACAGCACATGGGCACAGAAGCCAAAACAAAAAACTCAGTGGACGGATGCCACAATGCCTTCCGATCCATACTAGGCAGAACCCAACCTACACTAAAAATGTATAGAAGCATTAAAGAAAGAGCAAAGCTACCAACAACCATGAATGGAGCACCTAAACTCAGCAAAAGAATATACCACATGCTACAATATAAAGTCAAACTTATCATAAACACCAAAGGAGTAGAATACTCAAATGCAAATTATTTTTAAAAAATTGTAACCGAAGGAAATACCAAAAACCTGCCATAAAATCTAAACCGAGATAGCAAATAATTTTGAATATAAATAATAAACATAATATTTTATTACATCCGTCTAAATATTAAATAAATCTTTAATATAAAAAATACTGAGATAATAAATTATATACATAAATTATTTACTTCTAAAATATAAACACGACCGATCAAAAAGCTCAAAAAACAACCAAATCCATAAAATAAAATAAATACCACATACAAACAATACATTTCCAAATAATAATCATATAATACTTACACAAACAATAAATTATAGCATTTCCCATCCAAAAAAATATTAAATATAACTTACTGCTCAGTAGCTGCAGATCTTCTTCAGTATCCTCATAGTTAAAAAGTAATAATTCCTCAAAAATGGGAAAAATATTTACCAAAAAGCCCCAAAACAGAGCAAAATTAACCTATTCCACTAGACATCTCACAATGCAATCCAAAGAATTTAGGAACCATAAAAAACCTGAAAAAGCATTTTTTTAAAAGGAACGCTTCTGTAAACCAGAAAAAAAGGACATCAAAACTAAAAATATTGTTTTAATATAAACTAAAAATGTATTTCTTAATAAAAAGTAAACAATAACTCTCAATACCCATAGGACACGTTTGTTGACAAAAACCTGTAAAGTAAACAAGAAAATCCATCTGCAAAACACATTCCCAAAAAAATACATGTACATTACACTGAGTCATCCTAAAATACATTGCATAACCTCAGATAGCATAAAGAAATGTTCATATGACTGGGAACAAATCCCCAAATTACACACTAGTAAAAAACACTACTAAATATACAAAAACCACAAAAACAAAATTATAAGTAATCTCTAGACCTTCTCCCTGGCCCCACCACCCTCAAAACCCTTAAAAGAACCTTTAAAAAATAATTACCTGTTCTGATGTGCAGAAACGCCTCACCACGACCTTGTTCCAGCAAGGTAGACTAAAAAAGACACAAGTAGAAAACAAAATAGAAGGTATTGGTAAAACAAAATGGCTGCTTACTAAAACAAAAAAGACTCTCCCCTTTAAAATGAATGGGAATAAATAAAAAATGCATAAAAAATGCATTTAAAAATATTTTAAAATACTATACATGTAAAATACGTCAAATATTGTTATACAAAAGATAAAAAATTGTAATGTATAAATTAAATAAGAGTACAAAATATATTCAATAATTTAACATATGCTAAAAACATGTTAAAATATGTTGAATATATGTATATATATTCATTAAAAAACATAGGTTACAGGGCGTGTTAGTTAGCCTCAAATTTCACACATACAAAACCATTGAAACTCACTAGTTAGTTACCTGAGCAAACTATAAATTAATTACGCTCCCACAATGCACTGCTTATGACCTCACATATTACATCACTCATGACATGGTCAGTGACATCACTGATGACATCACTGATAACATCTCAAATGACATCCCTGATGACATCATCCATTGAGTGTAAGTGTTTCATGAATGTTTCTGAGACTTAGAGATATATACTAAGCTACTGCATAACTTAAATGACTATTCTTTCTGTACTAGTAATAATTGATACTATATCTAACATATGTCATCTGAGTGGCTGTGTGGCTGTCTGTATTCATGTGTGAGTGGCTGTCTGAGTGGCTGTATGGGTGTGTGAATTGCTGTGTTAGTGGCTGTGTAGGTGAATACATGTGTGTGTGAGTAGCTGCATGGGTGAGTGACTGACTTTGTGTGTGGCTGCATTGGTGGGTGAGCGGCTGTGTGAGTGGCTGTATGGGTGGGTGATTGGGTGTGTGCGTAACTGTATGGGTGACTGAGTGGCTGCATGAGTGGCTCTATGGGTGAGTGATTGGGTCTATAAGTGGGTGTATGAGTAAGTTAGTGGCTGTTTGATTGGGTGTATGGGTAAGTGAGTGGGTGTGTGAGAGGCTGTATTGCACAGTCAGTGTCTTTCTGAGTGGATGTATGGGTGAGTGAGTGGCCATATGAGATGTTGTATGGATGTGTGAATGTGTATGTAAGTGGCTGTGTGGGGGAGTGAATGGGTGTGTGAGTGGCTGTATTGGTGAGTGAGTGGCTGTGTGAGTATCTGTATGGGTGAGTGAGTGGCTGTATGAGTAGTTGTATGGGTGAGTGATTGGGTTTATGAATGACTCTATGGATGAGTGAGTGGGTGTGTGAGTGGTTGTATGGGGGTATAAGTGGGTGTGTGAATGGTCCTGTAGATGATATCAGTGATGTCATTTGAGATGTTATCAGCAAGTGGGTGTGTGAGAGGCTGTATTGCAGTCAGTGTCTGTGTGAGTGGATGTATGGGTGAGTGAGTGGGCGTATGAGTGGTTGTATGGAGGTATGAATGTGTATGTAAGTGGCTGTGTGGGTAAGTGAATGGGTGTGTGAGTGGCTGTATGGGTGAGTGACTGGCTGTGTGAGTAGGTGTATAGGTGAATGAGTGGCTATATGAGTAGCTATAAGGTTGAGTGAGTGGGTGCATGAGTGGCTCTATGGATGAGTGAGTAGGTGTGTAAGTGGTTGTATGGGGGTATAAGTGGGTGTGTGAATGGTACTGTGGATGATATCAGTGATGTAATTTGAGATGTTATCAGTAATGTCATCAGTGATGCTACTGACCATGTCATGAGTAATGTAATATGTGAAGTCAAAAGCAGTGCATTGTGGGGGCATAAGTTATAGTTAGCTCAGGTAATCCTATGGTTTTATATGTGTGATATCTGAGCCTAACTATAACAACCCTGTAACCTTTGGATTTTTTAGTTCATTTCTATGTTTTTTTAATTCTATTTCCTAACTATAACGTCCCTGTAACCTTTGTTTTTTTCAGTGAATTTCTACCGTTTTTTATGCTATTTCCTAACTATAATATAACCACTGTTTGTTTGTGAATTTTGAAGGTTTTTTAATTTTATTTCCTAGCTGTAACCTGCAACATTTGAGTGGTTGTGTGAATGGTTATGTGGGTGTGTGAGTGGGTGTTTAGGTGGCTGTATGGGTCTGTGAGTGGGTGTGTGTGTGGTTTTGTGGGTGTGTGTGTGGGTGGGTGACTGTAGGGTATGCGAGTGGGTGTGTGAGTGGCTGTGTGGGTCTGTGAGTATATGTGAGAGTGGCTAAATGGGTATGTGAGTGGGTGTCTGAGTGAAAGTGTCAGTAGGAGCAAGACCACTGACCCATTGTCAGTGAAATTGCTCTCCCACCCTCGCAGCTCCACCATTAAGTGAGGCCTGCCCCTGCACTCTCGAGTGTTGGTGATCGAGGCCCTCCTCCACCCGCAGGTTTCCCTGCGCCTCATCCCTGGTGGTCCAGTGGACCTCTGTCTCCTTCCTCTCACTCTGCTCTTTCACTCGTTTTTCTACCCTTTTCTATCTTTCCCCTTTCTGCACTTTTCTGCATCTCTGCTCTTTTGTGCCTTATTTCTGCTCATTTTCCCTTCCTCTTGCGCTGCCCTTTCACTCGATTTCACTCGTTTTTCTACCCTCTTTTATCTTTCACCTTTCTGCACTTTTCTGCATCTCTGCTCTTTTGTGCCTTATTTCTGCCTATTTTCCCTTTTTTCTTTATCCCTTATTTCCTCCCTTTACCTTTCCCCGCCGCTGCTGCCCCCGCGGCCCCTCCCCCCAGCGCGACCGGCCCAATCCAGCTCCCCTCCCCGCTCCCGCCTCCCAGCTGTCCAGCCCTCCCGACCCCTACTTAATGGCGGCCACTGCGGGGACAGGCGAGCAAGACCACTGACCCATTGTCAGTGAAATTGCTCTCCCACCCTCGCAGCTCCACCATTAAGTGAGGCCTGCCCCTGCCCCTGCACTCTCGAGTGTTGGTGATCGAGGCCCTCCTCCACCCGCAGGTTTCCCTGTGCCTCATCCCTGGTGGTCCAGTGGACCTCTGTCTCCTTCCTCTCACTCTGCTCTTTCACTCGTTTTTCTACCCTTTTCTATCTTTCACCTTTCTGCACTTTTCTGCATCTCTGCTCTTTTGTGCCTTATTTCTGCTCAATTTCCCTTCCTCTCGCGCTGCCCTTTCACTCGTTTTCACTCGTTTTTCTACCCTCTTTTATCTTTCACCTTTCTGCACTTTTCTGCATCTCTGCTCTTTTGTGCCTTATTTCTGCTTACTTTCCCTTTTTTCTCTATCCCTTATTTCCTCCCTTTACCTTTCCCCGCTGCCCCCGCGGCCCCTCCCCCCCAGCGCCACCGGCCCAATCCAGCTCCCCTCCCCGCTCCCGCCTCCCAGCTGTCCAGCCCTCCCCGACCCCTACTTAATGGTGGCCCCTGCGCGGCCGCGGGTGCGCCGCTGGCGCGCCGAAGGCGCGTCAAAGGCAAGCCCGTCTGTGCCCGTCCGCGACCCGACCGCGACCAGCGCCAGGAACCCTGGACCTCCGCCCCGCCAACGCTACGACCCAGCAGCACTCCACGCACTCAACCCAGGCCGCAACAACAACTGCAAGCTAGCATCACCAGCCGACTCCCACGGACCCTTCAGCTGTCACCGCTGCCGGCACACCTGCAGCACCGCCAAGAACACGGATCCAGCACAACCCGACCACAACCGAACCGAAGACCCTGCAATGCATCCTCCTCAACGTCCGATCCCTCCACAAACACACCACAGAAATCTGAGACCTCCTCGACAGCACCACCCCGGACGTAGCGTTCTTCACCGAAACCTGGACCAACACCACCTCGGGACCGGACATCGCCATCGCCATCCCCCAAGGTTACAAGATCTCCAGGAAGGACCGCCCCACCCACCCATGAGGAGGAATCGCCATCGTCCACAAATCCAGCCTCCGCCTGAGCACACTCCCTGACGAGCCCACAGAACTGATGGAACACCTTCACTTCAAGATACTGGCCAGCCCCACCGCCACCCTCCGAGGAACCCTCATCTACCGACCCCCTGGACCCCGCGGACCCTTTGCCAACTCCATCACGGACATTATCTCCCCGCAGGCCATCGCATCCACCAACTACACCCTGCTGGGAGACCTCAACTTCCACCTCGACAACCAACTGGACCCCAACACCACATCCCTCCTGGACAACCTCCACAACATTGGACTGCGCCAGATCGTGACCGAGCCCACGCACTCAGCAGGACTCACCCTCGACCCCCTCTTCACTACAGGAAACTCCATCACCTTCAGCCACACCACCGAACTCCCTTGGACCGACCATCGTTGCGTCCACTTCACCTTCAGAACACCCACCATCCACAGACACCAGCACCTGCTTCCACGAAGAAACTGGACCAAAATCACCGACGACCAGCTCACCTCCTCACTCAACAACTCCACCCCAACCATCGTGGAAAACGATGACCCCAACACCGCAGCCCGAACCCTGCATAGATGGATCTCGGACAGCACCAACACCATAGCCCCCCTCAAGAAAAACAACAATACCCGCGCCAAGAAAGCCAGATTGTTTACCACCGAACTTCGAGAGTCCAGAAGAACATGCTGCCGCCTCGAAAAGGCCTGGAGGAACACCAAATCCACAGAAGCCCACGACAACTTCAGAGCCGCCACCAACGCCCACCATCAACTCATCAGAGAAACGAGGAAAAAGCGATTGAAGACAGAATCTCCACCCACGCGCACAACAGCAAGGAACTCTTCAGCATCATCAAGGAGTTCGCCCAACCCACTAGCGAGTCTACCGACATCCCTCCCTCACAAGACCTCTGCGACAAACTCAGCACCTTTTTCCACCACAAAATCAAGAGCATCTACAACAACTTCGACGAAGACAACCAACACACTGAACCCTCACCAACCACCCCCGACACCCGGAAACCAGTGATTGACGACTGGACAGCCCTCACCACCGAAGACACACTGAAGACAATGAAGTCAATCCACTCAGGGGCCCCCACGGACCCCTGCCCCCACCACATCTTCAACAGAGCCGCCGACACCATCGCACCCATGCTCCGCCACACCATCAACCGCTCCCTGGTGACCGCCTCGTTCCCCGACGACTGGAAACATGCCAAGGTCAACCCCCTCCTAAAGAAACCCTCAGCGGACCCCACCGACCTCAAAAACTACAGACCCATCTCCCTGCTCCCATTTCCCAGCGAAAGTCATCGAGAAAGCCATCAACAGCCAACTCACCACATTCATTGAAGAACACAACATCCTCGACTCCTCCCAATCCGGCTTCAGAAAAAACCACAGTACTGAAACCGCCCTCTTCGCCGCAACAGACGACATCCGCACCCTACTGGACAAAGGAGAAACAGTAGCCCTCATCCTCCTCGACCTATCAGCGGCGTTCGACACAGTCTCCCACCGCACCCTAATACGCAGACTCCACGACGCAGGAATCCAGGACAAGGCCCTCGACTGGATCCGCTCCTTCCTCTCCGGCAGGACGCAGCGGGTCAGACTCCCCCTTTCCTCTCGGACCCCACACCTACCACCTGCGGAGTCCCCCAGGGCTCCTCCCTCAGCCCGACGCTCTTCAACGTCTACATGGCTCCACTCGCCCCCATCGTCAGAACCTACGGACTCAACATCGTGTCATACGCAGACGACACCCAGCTCATCCTCTCCCTCTCCAACGAGCCCAACACCGCCAGACGCAACTTTCGAGAAGGCATGGAAGCCGTCGCCAAATGGATGAAAAACAGCTGCCTACAACTAAACACCAACAAAACAGAAGTACTCATCATGGGCCCAAACCCCGATGCCTGGAGCGACACCTGGTGGCCCCCCGCCCTCGGAAACCCGCCAACCCCCACGGACCACGCAGGCAACCTGGGAATCATCCTGGACTCCGAGCTCAAAATGGACCGCCAGATCAACTCTGTCTCGTCTTCCTGCTTCCACACCCTCCGCCTCCTTCGTAAGACCTTCAAATGGATCCCCTCGAACACCGAAAGACCGTCACTCACGCCCTGGTCACCAGCAGACTCGACTACGGCAACGCACTCTACGCCGGAATAAACAAAAACCTCACCCGCAAGCTACAGAACATCCAGAACGCCGCCGCAAGACTGGTCCTCAACCTGCCAAAACACTGCCACATCTCCCAGCACCTGCGCACACTCCACTGGCTCCCTGTCGAGGCGAGAATCACCTTCAAGATGCTCACCCACGCACACAAGGCCCTCCACGGCACCGGACCAGCATACCTGAACAGCCGACTCAAATTCCACTCACCCCAAAGGACCCTACGATCAGCCCAGCTCTTCTACGCCGTCGTCCCCCGCACCAGAAAGACCAGATCGGGAGGCCGCTCCTTCTCCTTCCTCGCGGCCAAAGCCTGGAACGCCCTTCCACTCCACCTCAGACAGACATCGCTCCCCATCTTCGCAAGAAACCTCAAAACCTGGCTCTTCGACAGACCCCCTCCTTGATGGATGGAACCTGCACCCCCCCACCCCACCCCTAGCGCCTTGAGACCCTTACGGGTGAGTAGTCGCGCTTTAACAAACCCCTGATTGATTGATTGATAGTTGTGTGATTGACTGAGCCAAAACATATCCTCACCTGCCTCTTTATCCAACAAGAGTCCACAGTTTTGCACAAAATGTCTACCCAACTGGAGTACTTTGCATTGGCTAATTAGTAGGTGTGAGAAGTTGGCCTGGTATATGCTGTCCACTTGTTATAGTGGGCACCTTGCACCAGTCCAAACGACCTTTATTGATGATAGGTTTAAAGACAACTTTTATTGAAAGCTATCCTAGTGGTAGCTATGGAGAGCAGCCTTCAGGCTAAGTCTTGAAGGAGTGTAAAGCAGCTTGGTTTACCAGATTATAACCTCTTGAATAACTAAATGAAAGGAGAACCACACAAGATATATATAAAATATATGTATTTATTTCTAAACACTAACTACTAATCTCTTTATGAGATTAGAGTTCAAGATACACAATATCACAGTATTAAAATGACAATAAATAGCACAATACACAGTGGGCTCCAGGGGGATACCAAACCATATACTAAGAAAGTGGTATAAGAACCACGACTTGACTAGACACAGTGCCTAGAGCACGTAGAATCGCTGGGACCCCAAGGAACCACCCAAGGTAGTGACACAGGAGACCCACGGGGGACGTGTGCAGTGTGAGAACACAGCTGCGAGAGCCGTAGGATTCAATGCGGAAAGTCGCGGTTGGAATTTTAAAGATAAAGGACACTTAGGAGAGGACTTTGAGCAAACCCCTTTAGACTTAAGGGGTTCTAGGCCCAACACCCACATGAGCACCGGAATACTCGAGTTACCTCACCCAGGGAAGCCGGGTGCATAGGCGTCAAAAGGTGTCGGGAATCGTCGTTTTCAATGGTGATCTGCTGCAAAGTGCTGCTGCCGTGAAGGAGAAAAGTGTCCGGTGTGATCCAAGCCTGGATCGAAGATGTGAAGAACCTGAAAGCAGAGGGGACAGAGTCTGGGTCACTAGCCAAGGACCAGGAGCGGAGCAATCGAATGCCCACCGATGTCGGGTGCTTCAGGTGCGAAGAGGTGAAGCTTGACTCTGCAGCCACGGGGTTCTGGAGACGTCATTGACAACCAGGAGCCGGATTCGAGCTGTCCCACAAAGGATGTCAAGTACTGGGGTGTTGGTGATCGGATTGACCACAACAAGCCTTGGCAACAGCAACCCACGCAGGAAGAGAAAAGATGCTTCTGTGCAGACCAGCAAGGTCCTGGGGACTCACCAAGCGATGGAGAGTCAGGGCACTTCTGGAGCAACCAGGGAAGCCCAATAAAAGTTAGAGTTGCCTTCTTGGGGACCCACAGGTCAACGGACCAGGGATCGCAAAGGGACCTCAAGAGGAATCACAAAATGGCAGCCCACGGAACACTCATTGAGTGTAGGCCTGCAATCTTCAATGCAATTATTGTTGGGATCAGGGCTACAAGTAACCTAAAGCTCAGCCTCAGGGGTTGCCGGAAAGCTGATGCTTCTGCAAATGGTTGCGGTGTCCAGGGGTTCAAGTTGCACGGTCTTCCACGAGGGATACGGGCCTCAGAATTGCTGTGGGCACAGATCAACCTCAGAGACCTAGGAAAACCCACCTCCTGTGTGGCAATATTCTTCGGAGTCCATCACAGCTCGGAGATGCCAACTGGTCAGTTGCGTTAAAGGTGCCTCCCTTGCAGGGGAGTAACTCCTTTACTCCAAGGGAGATTCTTCAGTCGTCCAGCGTCGTGCAGATCATCGAAGTACTTGGTTTCTGGTATCAGAGTTTAGTCCAGGTGTAATCTAAAGTCCTGTAGTCAGGGTTTCCTACTTTATACCCAAGGAAGGGGTGGGACAAACTCTGGGGATCCACCTATGGGAGGGTCCGGAAAGAGGGGTGGCTACACCCATTTCCTTTGTCCAGTTTCATGCCAGAGCAGGGGCTGTGTGCCCCTGCAACCGGTTTGAGCTGGACTATGCACAGGGACACCAAATGAGCCCCCAGTGCAGATTTTAAAGCACTCTGAGAGTGCACCCACCCAGCCCCAATACACTAAAGCCTGTCTGGGAGGTGGTCACACCTCCCTGTGACAGGAAACCTATTGTCCAGGCCTCCCCTGCCGGAGTTTCGTCCAGAAGCAGGAGGGCAGACTCGTGTCTATGGCTGCAGCATCCATTTTGTGATGCCAGGGCTCTGTTAGCTGGTACCGTGTATACCGGTGCTGTCATGTCTCTCCCTCTAGAAGTTTGGGATCATACTCCCACACCAGTTACTGGTGTGGGGCTATGATTCCAAGGTGTTTGACACCAAACACAACAGTTTTCCATGCAGCCACTCCAAAGTTAGCATTTACCGTTTGGTTATAGTGCACTTAATAGTATATGGTCTGGCTGCATCACAAACAACCCCGGAATGAAGATTCTGAAAGCTGCAGAGGGGCTCTGCTCATGCATGGGCACCCTCTCACATGAAACCCAGCACCCTGCCTTCAGGATTGTTAAGGCCTGCCATAAGGGTGACTGATAGGTTTACATGTGCAGTGATATGGAGAGATATAGGGAACCTATATCTCAGTAAGGGGTGGATACACCACCTTACACAGGCTGCTGTAGCAGACCTGTTGTGTCATTTTAAAAGGCTTCCCAGGGGTGGCACAATACATGCTGCAGCCCCTGGTAGGCCTCTAGGGGTACCTATGCCCTGGGTACATAGTATACCATATACTAGGGACTCACAAGGGTACCCCAGAATCCAATCTGGAGTGTACCTAAAGTACATACAGTCAATTTAGAGTAGAAAGCAGATAGACTGGGGACCTGATTAGCAGGGCCTCAGTCTGGCTAAGTCGAAAAACAGTGAAACATCAGCAAAAAGTGGGGGTAACTATAAGAAGCAGATCCTACTCTCCTACAGTAGGTGCTACCTCATTGGGTAAATGTCCAGTGCATAATCTACACTACAGCTGCAAAATGGCCCACAAGGAGATATCTCCAGTGACCTTGTTTGCCTGAAATTTTGAAAATGTGATTGATCCTCGAGGTCTTGATCCACAAATCTGTGATAACAAGAATACTTGCTAGAGAAGATGACAAGACTACAAAGAGGAGAATCTCCACTAGATAAGGCTACTTCCTCTTAACTTTATGAAGTATGTGCTTCTTTGTTTGGTGGAGATGTCCTCATATTCCTCTGCGTCAAGAACACGTCACCAAAATCGGTGGGAAAAGCACTCGGGGGCTACTGGGAAGTTATCCATCAACAAAAGAAAAGACGAGAAGACCTTTGCATAATACTATGGAAATTGGGGCGTGGCCAAACAGGCAGAGCTTGCAGATGATTGTGGGCATTTGCATACTCCGAGTTATTAAAAGGGAGAACAATTGACTCTGGTCTCACCAGGAGACGACAAGAAAGAAACCAATCATCACAGTCACTACAGATCAGATTGTGTATCAAATAAATTGATAATGCATTCACCTCCATTAAGGATTTCATGAGACACGTGGCCACGCTCCCTGGGCCGATTTCAGCACCGGGGACCCCAATCCCCCAGGGCCTGGCCTCTTGACTCTGGGTGCCCTGAAGCCCACCCAGGGCACCCTAGTGTGCAGCTTTGGGGACCACGGAGGGAGCCTCAATGCCCTGCGGTCTCTGCCGGCTACCCGCCTCCGGCAGGGGCCGGCATTTCTACCACATGCAGGGGGCAGCCAAAAATGCTGCTTCCTATATGTGGGAGCAATATTTAGGTCGAGCCTAGGCAGTGCATGCGCTGTCTCTTCGAGACATGCTGTATTCACTCTGCAGGCTTACACCCCGCACATTGCCTTTTTATTCGTCCCTGAGATTGTTATTCAGAAATGCTTGCTTTCTAGTGATTAATACTTCCTCTTTGTCCCTCCTTTTTGTGCTTGATTTCCTCCCACAGAACACCACCCAATTACTGTTAACATTACGCTTCTGTGCTTAGGTGTTAATTTAGGGGACTACTTTTTCCTTTGATTCCTGCTCTTGTAAGTGTTTGCCCATCTTCGGTGGTTCAGCTTCAGCGCCCGTCACTTAATCTCCCAGTCCCATTTAAATGCCAAGATGAAATGCCAGACGTTTCAGATGCTGTTTTCGAGGGTGCCACTTTAATTTTCTCTGACTTCAAAGTGCAAGGATTCCCCCCAAACCCCTTCTGCTTTGCTGCTTGTTACTTTAGCAAGCCTTGGGCACCTGACCTTCAGCAGCCCAACCTTGTAGAACAGTTAAGGGCACGGATTGGGCAACTTTCATTTCAATTTCGCTGATGCTTGTTTATATGATGTGAACTCATGCAACCCGCAGGTGTTGGAGTGCTTTACATGAGCGCTAGCTACATTACTCAAGGCCAGATTAATTTTTGGGGCATTTTTATAGAGTGCGAACTTGACTGGCCCAAAGATATTGGAGCACTTTACAAAAGCACCTGCTACATTAAGAAAGGTCAGGTTAATTATTTTGTTTTTAGGTGCATGAAGATTAAGTGATGCCGACGCAGCCCCTGTTTATTCAATATTTCCCCTCTACTTGACAAATGGGAGCAGCATTCATCCCTTCCAGCTCCTCCCATGCCACTGCATGCCCGCCCCGCTGCCTCTTCCTGTCGTCCTCCTTTCTGAATTCTAATTTCAAAACACATTTACGGCAGCTCCCCAGGGACTTTGAGGCTTTTTTTTATTATATAATGTGAACTTGAGTGACCCAAAGATGTTGGACTACTTTATATGAGCGCTAGTTACAAGACACAAGGCCAGATTAAGTTTTGGGGGCATTTTTATAGAGCACGAACTTGACTCACCCAAAGGTATTGCAGCACTTTACAAAAGTGCCAGTTACATTACACAAGGTCAGGTTAATTATTTTTTTTGGTATGCAGAGATTAAGGGGCTAATTATGAGTCTGGTGGTCCATGGACTGCCAGACTCACGGGGCGTGGCGGCAGCAGACTAACAACTGCCCTATTACAACCAGGGTGGTCAGGCCACCATGGGGCCACCGCAACCTCAGAGATCCCTGGCAGTGGTGCTGCAGTCTTCAGGCCACAATATGATTGACAGGACTGCTGCAGTCCCGCCAAGCATATTACAAGTTTCCTCCCTGCTGCGGTTTTTATGGCGATTCTGCCATCAAGAAAACCATGGTGGAGAGGAAACAGGCCCCCATTTGCCTCTGTGTCTGGGGATGCATGCAGGGGAGCACACATTGTGCCCCCCCTGTGTGCATGCACCCCAATACCTGCACCGCATGGACTGCAGCAGTCCAGGCCATGCAGGTACTGATTTTGACATTCCCATGGCAGCACCTATTTCATGGGCACCGCATGGGAATGCCAAATAATCGCCCACTAGACCAGGAGAAAGCTCCTTATCTGGTGGGCAGTTCAACCATGGGTTTGGAGGTGCCGGAGCAGGGAGGTCCTGCACCACCAAACTCGTAATCAGGCCCTTAGTGATGCTGACGCCGTCCCTGTTTGTTCATTATTTCCCGTCTACCCGACAAATGGGAGCATTTTGTTATTGCTATGTCCAGTGCTCCTATACCCGGGGGGCTGGGACAGAGGGTGAGGCCAAGGGTTTGCTAGCGAACAAACGGTGCAAGCAGTGTTTCGAATGGAAAACTCTGGAGAAGGGTGCCTGGTTTCATCTGTTTTCCTGCTCGCTTGACAGTAGGCAGGAAAACAGATAAAAACTCTACTTCCAGCGAGTGGGAACACTTTATTCTGCTCCCACCCAATGGAAGTGAAGTTACTGTTTGATATCGCTTGGTGGGTGCTGTCGAAGCTCCCGTCAAGTGAAAGCAGTCTGCTATCTCCCATGGGTGGGAACCTCTGGAGATAGGGAGCCGGCCCTGGGGGATGGCAGTCCCCAGGGTCATTGATGGTACCAGGAGGGAGGCCAGGTGGCCCACTCCTTTTCAAATGCACAGCTTTACCCCCGGAAGGTGGTGGTCCCCAGGGCTCTTAAGAGCCATAGGAGGGGGATTCACCCAGCTCTCCAATTTTTTAACTAAGCCCTGGGGAGGTGGTGGTGCCTGGGGCTCTAATGAAACTTGAGGAGGGGGTCAGGGCAGCCCCTTTCCATTTATTAAGTAAAGCCACGGTAGGTGGTGGTCCTCGGAGCTCTCCTGAGGAGGGAGGTCCATGCAACCCCCCTCCATTTTTTTAAATTAAGACCCGGGAAGGTGGTGGTCCCTGGGGCTCTTCATAGCCTCAGGAGGGGGGCATAGTGCACCCCTCTCAACTTTTCCATATTTCTCATGCCCCTAGGACCTGTCCTACCCAGGGGCTAAGCTGTAAACAAGCACGGGAGACCGTGCTTGTTTTGTTTTTTCAATTTTGCTGCTAATTCATGAATCCATTGTGAAATCGTGGCAACATTGAAAAAAACCCATGTTTTTGGTCCCAGGCGGGGTCCCTGGGGGACTCCAGCACCAGGCCTTGGGGGACATGGTATTTCTACCCTGCCCTTTACGTTTTTTTAACATTCTTTTGGGACTCTGCTGAGTCCCAAATTGGATGCCAACACTTCTTGGTTGAAGTGTTGCCAGCCAATCAGATCTCAGTGCGAGATCTGTTGGATTGGCAGAGGATCTGCACCTCTAGATATACGAATGTGCTTTTCCTTTAATATCTCAAAAACTACTGAATGGATTTACACCAAATAACAAAATGAGCTCTTTCTGGACCAAGAGCTAGCTTTCTGCCAAATTTGATATAATTCTGTCCAGCAGTTCAGGCTGTAGTTGTGTCTAAAATCCCTATGGGAAATTGCATGAGGAAAATGCATTTCGGGACCCCTTAGTTCACAAATAACCCCAAAACTTTAAACACAGAAGCTGAATTGACTGTTGTGCTAATTTTGAAAATGTTGTAAAGATTTGTCAAACGGCGCAAAATGTATTGGCAAAACAAAATATGCTTTATATAGCCAATCTGCAGTGCTTCTGTAAACACCCGAGCCACAGGAGGATGGTCCACCCAGCTCTCCAATTTTTTAATTAAGCCCCGGGAAGGTGGTGGTGCCTAGGGCGCTAATGAACCTTGAGGAGGGGGGTCAGGCCAGCCCCTTTCCATTTATTAAGTAAAGCCACAGTAGGTGGTGGTCCTCGGAGCTCTCCTGAGGAGGGGGGTCCATGCATCCCCCCTCCATTTATTTAATTTAAGCCCCGGGAAGGTGGTGGTCCCTGGGGCTCTTCATAGCCTCAGGAGGGGGCGTAGTGAGCCCCTCTCAACTGTTCCACATTTCACATGCCCGCGGGACCTGTCCTACCCAGGAGCTAAGCTGTAAACAAGCGCGGGAGACCGTGCTTGTTTTTTTTTCTATTTTGCTGCTAATTCATGAATCCATTGTGAAATCGTGGCAACATTGAAAAAAACATGGTTTTGGGCCCAGGCGGGGTCCCTGGGGACTCCAGCACCAGGCCTAGGGGGACATGGTATTTCTACCCTGCCCTTTACTTTTTTTTAACTTTTTTTGGTACTCAGCTGAGTCCCAAAGTGGATGCCAACACTTCTTGGCTGAAGTGTTGACAGCCAATCAGATCTCAGCGCGAGATCTGTTGGATTGGCAGAGGATCTGCACCTCTAGATATACAAATTTGCTTTTCCTTTAATATCTCAAAAACTACTGAATGGATTTACACCAAATAACAAAATGAGTTCTTTCTGGACCGAGAGCTAGCTTTCTGCCAAATTTTATATAATTCCGGCCAGCAGTTCAGGCTGTAGTTGTGTCTAAAATCCCTATGGGAAATTGCATGAAGAAAATGCATTTTGGGACCCCTTAGTTCACAAATAACCCCAAAACGTTAAATACAGAAGATGAATTGAGTGTTGTGCTAATTTTGAAAATTTTGTAAAGATTTGTCAAACGGTGTCAAATTTATTGGCAAAACAAAAAATGCTTTATATAGCCAATCTGCAGTGCTTCTGTAAACACTCGAGCCATGGGAGGTGGAGCGTGCAGCCAGCGGAACATGCCGAAGACCAAATGCCAATCCACAATTATATCATACGCTCTCACAGTACTCCAACTTTCAGTATAGCAAAAGTTAATCAACAACCTAAGCAACCAGTACGAGGCATTTTGGCTGTGAAACAACCTTGATCACATAGCCAAGAACATGTGTTACACCAACTTATCATGTGCAGAAATAAACAACTGACTTATGTGCAAATAAAAACAAATGTGCTATCTTGGAATATACAATCAAGTGCCCGTACTACAGAACACAGGAAACAAAATATTCCTACTGTTGACATGTTGTGAAATACATCTGTATATGTATATATGCCATCAACATTCACTTGCTCATTCATGAATAGATATAACACAGTTTGTGGATCTCTCCATAGTGCTGTGAATGTCAATAAATAAAAGGCAGTCCACGCGGGAAAAACCATGGGAAATAAACATACGTGCAACAAATGCGCCATCTTAAAATATAGCGGGGCTTATTTACAAGCCCCTTGCGCCACTTTTGCATCATTTTTAACATGGGAAAAGTGACGCAAAAGTGGCGCAAGGGGCTTGTAAATAAGCCCCAGCATATACAGCAACTTGCAGTTTAGAAGAAATACATTCTATCCAGATAATATTGCACTATGATGTGAATATATATATGTAAACGATAATTTACAAGCGCTCAAGTATAACAAAAAATCTCTCTGTTGAAATGACACATTAAAAAATGAAACATGGGAGAGTTAAAACACTCATCTATTTGTAGAGACATCGGAGCACTCAAATATGAAGATGGCAAAATGCAATATGTAAATACGAGAGGGATGTTGCTCATGCACAATGAGTGTAGGAGTCCCAACAGGTTCCCCCAAAACTAATCGGGAAAAGAGATATATATTTATATTTGTTTGAAAACTCTAATTCGTCTGCCATCCTCCGATGTGAACAAGGTCGAAGTTCAGCCGAAATGTGTTGTTGCAGCATTCAGTTAACCTTCACTTTGGCATGAGACCTTGGTGTGCAGACATCTGTTTTTATATATATACATTCTGGGTAACATAGGCCCAGTAGCGGTCCGTGGTAGGAGTGCCGGCCGGGCGGTTACTACCCCCACCCTGCCCCTCCCCCGCCCCACGTCACCGCCCGGCCGGCACTCCTACCACGGACCGCTACTGCATAGGCCCTTGGAACTACTGAGTGACGTATGTACATGAAAACAGCTGTGGACACTTTATTATTCAATGTGCTGATCTATGATTAAGGCTAAATTGCTGAAACGTGTCAGATTGAACGTTTGTTGCCGCGTTGGAAAGCAATAAAGCACTTCTAATCCGAGCGGTGCTTCAGCATCTCTTTGATGTGGAATTTGGCCGGACGCTCCGTTCCTGCTGTTGGCTGAGGCTGCCCTCTTGGGTTAGAGGCTCCCTTTACCGAGAAATTTATGTAGATTTAAATTGGGGAGCATGACCCGCTTCTGCCAAAGGATTTAACCCTAAATGGAATTGAAAATTACGGCACAAAGAAAGGGAGGTGAGAGGAGTATTGTGACTACCTCTTGCGTACTTGGATGAAAGGTGCATGAAAATTAACGAATAGAGCAACAATACGAACAGCACGATGTGTGCCACTAACATAAAAGAGAAATGGATAAAGAATAAGTAATGGACTTTAATGTGGCATACTCACCTTTTGCAGTTGCTGGACGGTGCATTCTGGACAACATAGGCCCTTGGAACTACTGAGTGACGTATGTATATGAAAACAGCTGTGGACACTTTATTATTCCAATGTGCTGATCTATGATTGAGGCTAAATTGCTGAAACGCATCAGATTGAACGTTTGTTACTGCGTAGGAAAACAATAAAGCACTTCAATTCCAAGCAGTGCTTCAGCATCTCTTTAATGTGGAATTTGGTGGGACGCTCTGTTCCCACTGTTGGCTGAGGCTGCCCTGTTGAGTCAGAGGCTCCCTTTATGGAGACGTTTGTGTGGGTGTGTATATATATATATATAATGACTAGATCACTGGATTTGCTCCTTCCGCCCCCACACTCCCATAGATAGGTGGTGCGCTTTGCCGGCGGAGCTCACCGGCTGTCAAATTACATTAAGAACCAAGTAGGCGCACACTCAGGATATCTGCTGATCCACAGATTTTATTGCCAGTAACGCGTTTCGACTGTCAAGGCAGTCTTGTTCACACACTGGCGTTTCTGTTCTACACACATTTACATACAGGTCAATAGACATTGAAAATGGACAAGTTACTATTCCCAATCCAACCTATACCAATTTAAGGGATGACATTTACTTTTCCCACTCCAATTTATATCCATTTGATGAAGGTGTTGGGCACTAAAGGTGTGACATTTACTATTCTCACTGCAAACTATACCAATTTCAGGAAGGCGTTGGACACTAAAGGGGTGACATTTACTATTACCACTCCAATCTATACCAATTTAAGGAAGGTGCTGGACACTAAAAGGGTGATATTTACTATTCCCACTGCAACCTATACCAATTTGAGGACGGTGTTGGACTCTAGGGGGGTGACATTTACTTTTCCCACTCCAACCTATACAAATTTGTGGAAGATGTTGGGCACTAAAGGAGTGAAATATGCTATTTTGACTAAAATATAAAAGATTTTATTCAAGATGCTACAAACTAAAAATGTTATATACACAATCATTACTCCATACGAACACAACATTTTAAATATAGAAAATATTAAACACTTCACTTATAAAAATCTCTAACCAACTCTATAAAACTATGTATTCATATTCAAATAACCTATACCAATTTGTGGAAGGTGATGGACACTAAAGGGGTAACATTTACTATTCCCACTCCAAACTATACAAATTTGAGGAAGGTGTTGGATGCTAAACAGGTGGCATTTACTATTCACACTACATTCTATGCCAATTTCATGAAAGTGTTGGACACTTCAACCTATACAAATTTCAGGAAGGGATTGGACACTAAAAGGTTGACATTTACTACTCACATTCCAACCTATACCAAGTAGAGGAAGATATTTGGCACTAAAGGGGTGACATTTACTATTCCCACTCCAATCTATACCAATATGAGGAAGGTGTTGAACACTAAAGAGTAACATTTACTATTGCAACTCCGACCTATACCAATGTGTAGAAGATGTTGGACACTAAAAGGGTGACATTTACTATTCAGACTCCAACCTATGCCAATTTGTGGAAGATGTTGGGCACAAAATGAGTGCAATATGCTATTTCGACTAATATATAAAACATTTTATGCAAGATGCTACAAATGAAAATGCTATATACACAATCATTACTTCATTACTCCATACTAACACAACATTTTAAATATAAAAATATACTACACTTCACTTAGAAAAAACACTAACCAACAAAACTATATATTCATATTCAAACATTAAATTATAAAATATTTTTTAAACACTATTAAAAAATTTAATCTTTTTGAATTATTTACTACCTCTTCTACACTTAGAAACATAAAATAAATAATAAAATCATATTCCAGAAATAACCATAAAACAATGAAAAAGTAACATTATTTTTTAAAATATAAATGTACATCATTTTCTAAAATAAAATGACAATTTTCAGCAAAAAAATGAAAATTACATTTCATTTTTTATTTTGTATTTAAAATGTTCAAAATTATTAACAAAATTAAATAATTATTAAACTAAACTTTATCAAATGTATTTTTATGTTTTTGCATTTTATTTTTCATTAATTTACTTTTTAATTTTATTATTTACCCAAAATTCATAATGTTATAATTATTTTATGTTTGATATAGATTTTAATTAATTATAAATTAATGTTTATAAAATGTATTATTGTTACAAAATTAACATTTACATTTTAGATTAATTTGTATATTATTTAAAAATTTAAGACGAAATTTACTTTAAAAATCCACTTTTTAAAAAAATCTCCCCACCCATATTCCCTGAAAACCCAATATCCTGCTGGTAAAAAGCAATAAATGCATTCTTTTTATACATTAATACAACTAAAAACGCAAATGTCAACAATTTCATAATTACAAAATAATGTTAATAAAAAACAAATGTAAAAACATTAATAAACATATAGAGTAAAACACACTACAATACATTACATACAAAATAACACCTACAAACAATATTTCAATATATAGCAATATATTCTAAATCAATATTTATTTTTACAACGATATTAAAAACAAAATTAAATCTATATAGTTACCCTCAGTATTCCTGCTGTCAATAATTTTGACATCCCTATATTCTTGGCACAATATTTTCCGATATTTTTTCCAAACACCTGGGTTCCTGGGCTTATCAACAGCACAAAGTTTATGGACTGCTACTTTGCATACCTCAGCTATGCGCACCATATTAGCATGCATAGACTAGGCCTTGTAATATCATAGCAAATGCTAATATATTTGGACTATTCACATATATCTTATAGTATGGTTTATATTTGAGATACCAAAAGGACTGTTGTTCTTCAGATTTAACTCAATTTAAACCAATGTAGCACCATATAAAATGGCTAAGAATTGCAATTTCCTTGATATTTTCAGTTTCACTATTTACCTACTTATACTTATAATACAAGCTAAACTGTATAACTTTTAACTGCAAGTTGTTAAATATGTGGAGAAGTCAAATTTTATATGCTGCTTAGAATGCCATGATATTCAACACAAGAAAACAAACAAAAGGGCTTTGGGTAATTAACGTGTGTAAGCACTGTGAACGTCAAATGGTAAGCTAGATGGCGTCATTCAAAGCAATTGTTCAGCTACTGTGTTATGGTGTCAAAATGATGTGTGGCATTCTGGATGTAAATCGAATATGTGAATTAGTAATGAAGAAAAAAGAGACAAAAGTACACAAGACCTAAGCGAGTACACCTAAAGTGGTCAAGTGAAACACAATGTAATCATGACCACAAGCCCCAATGCTGTCATTTTAACCATTCCGATTTGTGGTGATGCAACGAACATCCAACGTGCAACCGAGTTTTCCACTGTTCCATTCACAGGGCACATGTTCATAACTGCCAAAAAACATAAGTGAGGACACTCATTTCCATAGATAATATGCAAAGGTGCAATTGCTAGTGAAATCACAATTCTATTTTATCCCTGGAATTACTGGAAATTGGTCATATTTATAGTCAATATGGCGCATTCTCTGTTGCCACCTGAATAGGGTTAGGTTTACATAGCTTTACATGTCATGTCCTGTTTTTAGATCTGGCAATTATCAGCACAAGCTATCTCACAGAGCTTTTCTAATCTATTAGAAAAAGGTATTTTGGTAATCTCCCCTCAGCATTTGGTATTTGTAAGTGTTATTAATATGCCACTGGATCTCTCATTGACTAATTGTGATTGTCACTCATGACAAATGAATTTTGCACTGAGACATACAGCTGTTTCATCAGTGCAGCAGTATTTGTATTTGTTAAGCGCAACAATCATACCAAGGGATATCACGGTGCTGGAAAGCAATGTCCTGATATAACAGTGAACAGTGAGCAGATGGCCCGACGGACTAAAGTGGGGACCCAGATGTGCAGGGTGCAGGTGACATGGTTTATAGCCTAGGGAACAGTGTTGTTTTCACCTTCTTTCTGAAAAACATATCGTCGTCCATACGGCGAAGGTCTAGGGGGAGTTTGTTCCAATGGACGGCCGCCAAATAGGAGAAGGACCGGCCTCCTATTCTGGTTTTCTTAATGCGTTTAGTTTTGGCCAGAGTGAGATTGCAAGACCTCAGTTGTCGTGCGGGGATGTAAAATCAATTTTGTCTTGCAGAATTAGGGGGCCAAGCTTGTATAATGCTCTATGTGCTATGCACAAGAGTTTAAAATTGGCTCTCTGGCACACGGGCAGCCAGTGAAGCTCCTTCAGGCACTACTTGCTATACTTGCTTTTATTACAGACAAGTTTGGAAGCAGCATTTTTAATCATCTGCAGTCGGGAGAACAGGTAGTCTGACATGCCCACATAAAGCGCGTTCCTGTAATCCAGCCTGCTAGTGAGTAATGCCTGAGTGATGGTCTTATGACAGTTCAAACGAATCCATAGAAAAGATCTTCGTAAGAGCTTTAGCATGGCAAAGCTTTTACCCCACAGTGATTTGACTTGGTCCTGCATGGTGAGTCCGTTGTCTATAAGGATACCCAGATTTTTTATGACCCTTTTCGGTTCTGGGGCATTTCCAAGTGTCCCAGACCACAAGGTATTGTCCCAGATTAGGTTAGCTCCTCCAAAGAGCAATATCTCCGATTTCTCAGCATTCAGTTTTAGGCAGTGTTCTGTCATCCATACTTCTGTTTCTAACAGACAATTAATTAAAATATTTCTTTTTAATTTCAGGTCATTTTTATTAAAGTTTTCCAATAGAACCAATACAACAGAAATAAAATAAATAAATACAATTGCGGTATATTTGTGTGCCAATAACTGTGGGTATCGCTAACATTAGTAATAATGATGGCAGACAGTGAGAATCTATGAGAGAAACCGCACAGGTAGGGTAAAGGTAAATAAGTAAACAAACGAGCAGCAACAAACAAGCAAATAAGTAACTGATAATAAATGATAATAGTAGAATGATAATAGGCTGTAAGGTGCATGTTAAACAGCTGTCTATTTGTGAGGCCGTGAGCTCCAGGAGGTGTGTGTCTGGAGGAACATGAAGATGCTAATCAAAGTATCACAGTATAATACACATGGATAACCATGTTCAGCACAGATCAAATAAGTTCACAGCAGCAAGTATTTGCATCATGGAGGGTCATATGAGAAGGATGAGGCGTCCAGGGATTTCCACAATTTTCTGTGCGGGGGTCTCCAGGGAGAAGACTGTAGAGCAATGTTGTCTGCCCCTCTTAGGAAAGTTAACCATTCCCGCCAGGTGTTAAATGAGACCTCTTTGGAGTTCTTCCACTTACAAAGAATAACTTTGCATGCTAGTGTAAGCATGAGATCAAGTAAAGGCGGTCATTGAGATCTTCAATTCTGGGGTCTAGCGCTCCAAGAATAATGTAAGAGAACTCCCTTGGGGGGTTACATGAAATGTCTTGCTTATATAATCATAAATCCTATCCCAATATCTTTCCAGAGTGGGGCAATTGAAGAGCATGTGCGCCAGGTCTCCAGTCTGGGCCTTGCAGTGCCAACAGGTCAGATTTTCACTGAGTTTGAGTTTGTAAAGTCTTTCAGGTGTCCAGTATGTCCTATTGATTAACATAAGTTTGGTTTGTGACAGGATTGGCGAAATTTTATTAGTGAATGGGGAGGTATATATCTTTTCCCAGTCGAATGGGATTTTATAAGAATTAAGTTCCTTTTCCCATTTCATTTCGCACTTTAGGTGAGATTTACCCGGTTTAGGAGAGAGGAGTTTATAAATCCTAGAGACGGTGTGTCCTGACCTCAGAAGTTGTAATAGTCTAGGGATTAGTGATGGGTTGGTCGGTTTAATAGAGCGACGCGTGAGAAGGGATTTTAGTTTGAGAAAACTGTAAAAGTCTATTGGTTCCAATCCATAGTTACTCTGGAGGGTGGAGAAAGGTAATGGAGTGTCATTATTAAAGAGATTTTCCACTAAGTTTATGCCCTTTTCCGACCAGTGTTTCCAGTAAAGCATTTCTGCATTAATCCTTAAGCTCGGATTGTGCCAGAGAGAGGAAATTTTGGATTTATTAACTTTAACTGCAGAGAGTGAATCCAGACGCAGCAAGGCTCTCTTGGTGTTGAGCAGGATGTATTTTGAGTGGGGGAGGTGGGATATATCCATGGTGAGGAGAGCGGTTAAAGGAAAGCCTTTGACAATTGCCCTTTCTATGTCCACCCATATCGGAGAGTAGTCAGTTTGTGGGATTAACCAGTTTGAGCCCTGCTTACAGAGGTATGCCGTTTGATAGTTCCTGAAGTTCGGTAAACCCAGACCTCCTTTTTCTTTTGGTAGCTGTAGCTTTTTCATTGATATTCTAGGTTTTTTGCCTTGCCAAAGGAACGTGTTGAAAAGTTTGTAGACTTTATTCAAAAACTCATTGGAGAGGGTCATTGGTAGCATGCTGGCTAGGTAATTGACAAGAGGGGCAATCATCATTTTTAAAGTCTCGGCTCGGCCCCACCAGGATAGGAATTTGGGCGACCAGTCCTCAAGTAATGTGGAGATTTTTTTATGTAGTGTTTGTTCATTGATCTGAAGGGAAGTAATCAGATCATCCGTAAACTCTAGGCCTAGGTATTTGAAGCATTTAGGTTGCCACATAAGCCAGAATCGCCTATAATCTCCTTCCCACCTAGGTTGTTTAAAAGTTTTACCTCAGTTTTATCTTTGTTCAGCTTGTATCCAGATATTGCAGAGAATGAGTCTATCGATGATATGAGGGCAGGGATGGCAGTGCCTGCGTTTTCTGAGATTACCAGAACATCGTCAGCGTAGGCAGCTATCTTGACGGTGTAGTTGCCAAATTGTACACCTGATATTTGTGAATTGTTCCTAAGGTGAACTAGGAAGGGTTCGATAGCGAGGAGGAACAAGGAAGGGGAGAGGGGGCAGCCCTGTCTTGTTCCCTGCTCCAGTATAAAGGAAGATGAAAGACAACCGCCTGCTCTGACCCTGGCTGTGGGGTTCGAGTATAAAGCCATTATCATTTGTATAAAATTTCCTCCCAGATTGAACTTATTCAGGGTTGCTTCCAGATATTTCCAATCTATTTTGTCAAAAGCCTTTTCGGCATCTAATGTAATGGCGGCTGTCGGTGTATCATTGAGTTTGGCCTTTTCAAGAACATGGGACAAAACACGCGTGTTGTCACTAGACAATCTGTTTTTAAAAAACCTACTTGAGACGGGTGGATAAGTTGAGGGAGAGAATTTTGGAGACGTTTGGCAAGAATTGCTGCGTATATTTTGCAGTCTAGATTTATTAGTGATATCGGCCTGTAATTTTTTGGAAGTGTTGGGTCTTTCCCATCTTTGGGGATTACTGCTATAATGGCTTCAGCTGGTGTACCGGTAACCTGGCCTGATATGCTAAATGCATGAAACAGTTTTAATAACGGAGGGATTAGTGATGAAGAGAAACATTTATAAAACTGAGCATTGAAGCCGTCAGGCCCTGGAGCCTTCCCAGATTTGAGAGTTCTAATTGCTTTCTCAATTTCTGAGTTAGTAATAGGTGCGTTAATTTCTGCTCTTTCCTTGTCCGATAGTGATGGCAGATCGCACTCGTTTAGGTAGTCCTGTATTTTATTTGGGTCTAGATCCCGGTTTTTACTATATAAGGTGCTGTAGAACTCTTTGAATATCTCAGCAATTTTGTCTGGTTCAGAGTGAGCCAGGCCCTTGCTGTCGATTATATTATTGATTGTATTCTTCTGCATTTTAAATTTTAAATATGATGCCAAGCTTTTCCCTGCCTTATTCGACTCGCATAGTTTGAGGCTTTTTTGTTTATGTATCCAAATTCCTGCTCTATCACTAATAATTTGATTATATTCATATTTCTTTTTAATTATATCACTCAGAAGTGAAGCATCTCTTGACAGGATATGTTTCTGTTGTAAACTATCAATGTCATTTTCCAGTTTCTCCAGCTTTTTATTGGAGTCTCTATTCATAGCAGTTCTTATTTTGATAATTTCTCCTCTAATGAAGCTTTTCAGGGCCTCCCAGCGTATGAGGTCGGATGTATCCCCTTCTTTGTTTAGTAAGAGGAATTCTTGTATTGCTTTCGCAATAGCTTCCTTATGGCACTCTTGTTCCAGGACTTCGTTATTAAGCCTCCAGAGCGGTTGCTTCCTGAAAGGTTTTGTGTCAGAGATAGTGAGGCTTATACAGGAGTGGTCTGATATCACTCTCGGTTCGATTGCAGTATCTACAATTCTAGCTGAAGCATTGCCGGAGATTAATAGGTAATCGATGCGTGAGTATGAGTTGTGTGGGGGCGAGAAGAAAGTGTAATCTCTACCAGTAGGGTTTTGTAGTCTCCACGCGTCAAGCAAGTTGAAGCGAGTGCAGAGGTTAATTAAGGCTTTATGGGAGTTGTTAGGACGGAATGGACACCGTGAGTCCCTGTCAAGCGCCGGGTCCATAGGTAAGTTAAGATCTCCTGCCAATATATGTAACGCATTATCTGGTATAGTGTCAAGCTGTCTATTTAAATCATCCCAGAAATCTACTTCATCTTTATTAGGGGCGTAGACATTAGTAACATAAAATTCTGTTTTATCTTTCTTTAGCTTTGTTGTGATCCACCTGCCTTTAGAGTCTGATGCGCTGGAAACTAGTTCTATGTTTGATTTTTTTGCTAGTAGGGTCAGGACGCCGTTTTTCTTCCCTACTCCTTCCGAACCAACGACCTCACTAAAAAATCTATTTCTAAGTGAGTTAAACTGTTTGGAGTCAATTTTTGTTTCTTGGAGCAGGAAGATGTCACCTTTTTGTCTGTATAGGTAGTCAGTTATCTTTTTCCGTTTGACCGGGTGGTTTAATCCCTTGACGTTCAATGAGATTACCTTAATGTTATGATGTGTTAGTGTGCTTAAGGTGGTCTGCGTAGTCATGAGTATGTTATCGACATTATATCAAGGCTTCCAGGTCTATAACGCTTGGCTATAGCGGTTGGGTCAAGATGACTATTATGCGTATAAGACATGTGTCTCTTGGAGGAGTCTACATTTTTAAGGATACCCCGTGGGATAGTAATAGTGCGGGATAAGCTGTTGAGAGAACCTTGTCAGACATGCCGTATGGATAAGAGGCATTATTGATTATGTGAGTTGAGCACGAAGAGTACGCTATACACCCAGTAAGGCGTTGTAGTGATACATTTGATCTGGTATGAGAAGCATAGTACACAAATACATACAAATACCTTAAATACATTAATCTAGCACAGAGCGAGATCGCTTTTGGGCGGAGATGCAAAATCCACCTGGGGTACATGTATGGGTTTATATTACATTTATAGGGCCACGTATATCCTGTGATTACATTTGAAACTAAACATAGTTTCCCCTGGAGCTCACCACGAATAGTAATAGTTGTCGAGTACCGGAGGACACCTGAATGAACATGCACAAAGTAAAACCAAAAAGAACAAATAACAGCAAAGTAAGAAAAAAAGAAGAAGTCAAACCCCTAACCCTACTCTTACCCTCCCTCAACCCCAACCCACCCTCCCACCCCTGAAGAATATGAAAGAACATGGTGACGAGAAAGAGAGCTCTCCTCCCATGGGATCCATTTTGAGTACAGTAGTCGCGTCTGACATCTGTATTATTCGCCAAGTGGCGGACTATATAAAGGATGTGTCGGTCACAGTTGGAATTGTTAACAGGGAGATAGGGGACCAAACAGGACTGAGGACTGTGTGTAGCTTGTTGAGCACATTCATGCACAGTAAGTAACAGTGAGTGTCGGTGGATGACAATTATGGTGCGGTCTAGACGTGATGGTAAGTTGTGATGTTATGTTATGTTATGTTAGGTGGCTGGTGTAATGATTAGATATGGTGGTATGATGTGATGGCAGGTATAGACGTAGTGGTCTTGACGTAGTGGTCTAGATATGATGTCATGTTTGATGTCATGTGTCCTGTGTCCTATTACAGGGCATTACGTGTTGTAAGTGTTGCGATAAGGTGCATGAGGTGGGCATTCTGAAGCACTCCCGAGGCATGCGATATATGTGATACAGCATGTTGTATAAAGTGTAACATCAATGTAACATTAACGAGTTGGGATAAGCCGTAGTAAGTCGTGAGGAATTGAAGCATGCGAGGCACGCGGGGCACGCGATGCAACATGTCGTATAAAATGTAACCTGTTATATAAAGTATAACATAACAAGTTGGAAGAAGTCGTAGTAAGTCATGAGACAAGTTTGTAAACTGTCTATAGGTAAAACCCATAGTTAAAACATGTGTTATGTTCCTGCAGAGACTGAGGAGACTGCAGAGACCGCCGAGACAGTAAAGACTACAGGGAGTATCTGGCGTTGCTTGAGGATATTGGCTATAGACTAGCCTAGAGAGTATACACCTCGGGGCAAATTGTAACTAGGTATTAACTAGGTATTAATTGTGCATTAACTGCATTAACTGAGTACAGAGTACTGAACCGGTGGTTGGCAAAATCCATAAGACATTATACATTATACACTGCGCAGTAAACATTGAACCTTTTACCCCAAGCAGTATACGGCATACGGTGTACATTATGTATCATGCAGAGTTAATTTATATGCATTTGAAGCATATGGCAGGGATAAGTATTTATCGATTGCCTGCGGATGTAGAGGGACCCAGGTTCGCCGTTTCCATAAAGGATTCATCTTGGCCGTCGAGAAACCGTTTTAGTTGGTAAGGATCCGTGAAGAAATGTGGGGCCCCCTGGACCACTACCCGGAATTTTGCAGGACCCGCAAAAGAAAATTGGTAGTTTGATAACTTTAGTCGTGGGCGGAGGGCCAAGAAACCTTTCCTGGTATCAACAGTCTCTTTACTGTAGTCCTGAGAAATGAAGATTTTGTTTGACTTCCAGAGGATGTGATTGTTCTTCCGCATGAAGGCAAGGATTTGTTCCACGTGTTGGTACCGGAGAGGTTTACAAACAATAGGCCTCGGCGTCTTTTGGTGCAGAGCACTTCTGGTGGGAACTCGGTGAGCTCTATCAAACTCCAACGGCTTGAGGAACGTTAGATTAGTAGCTTGTGTGAACCAGTTTTCCAGGAAGGTAATGCAGGACCCTGAGGGTCTTCCTCTCCCTCCGGTATGCCAAATATCCGTAGGTTCCCTCTCCTGTTCCTATCTTCCAAGCTAGATAGGTGCTTAGTTAGAGAGTCCGTTGAAAGAGTCAGGTTTTTCAGAGATCTTTGGGTTTTAATTTCTGTATCTTCCAGCCGGCTGATTCTAGTTTCTGTTTCTGTTAGCCTTTTATTAATGTCTCTTATGTCCTGCCTGATCGCCGAGGTTTCTTCTTTTGTCGATTTTGCGAGGTCGTGGACTTCCGCAAGTTTGCTCAGAATGGTATCCATTGTCGTGTTGATATCACGCTTGCCTTTGGTTGGTGAGTCTGGACCAGGGTGATCAGCCTTGAGTCTCTTTAGATTTTTCACTTCCTTTTCAGACATTTTGGGTATCGTGTCTTGATGACGCTGAGGGCTATTATTACTGGTGCTAAATGGCGGTAAATGGGAATATTGCTGGCAGTATCAGGGTGCTCTGGGTGCCCTTAGTGGTCTGTGGAAGGATTTGACAGGGTGCGTCGTGGTGTAACGTCGTGGTGTAACGGGATGCGTTGACGTAAATTTGTGACGTTCACCAGGCTGTCGTAAGGCGTTTTACACTGGGGTAAATAGGTACAATGATTTGCAGATTTCCTTTATCCACCTGCTTGCAGAACCCACAGAACCCCTAGAACCCGCACAAATTCACAACACCTTCACCATTTTCTCGCAGTATCCTCACAGTATCTTTGCAGTGCTTCGCAGTGCTTCACAGTGCCTCACAGTGCTCCACAGTGCCACACAGTGCCTCACAGCGCTCCACAGTGCCTCACAGCGCCACACAGACACAGTGCACTGTACCTTGAGTGGATAGAAATTACCAGAAATCTATATTGAGTGAACAGCTTCCACAGTAATGCGGAGTAGGTCGGTGTAGGTCACAGTAGATCACAGCTTCAGAGCACCGTAGCGCAATTAGTGTGTCTCAGAGTGTTTCCCTGAATCTCTCCAGAGCGCCCAGAGTGTCCAGAGTGTCCAGAGTATCCGCAGAGTATCCCGTAGTATCACACAGATTAGCCTCAGTGATACTCCCGTACTGCCACAGTGCCCTTACAGCGCAGCTTCAGCTCAGCCACACAAAGTACACAGCTTTCACATATCGCATATCGCACAGTACATTCAGTACATACAGTGTGGTGCCGTGATCCACAGTGTATTACAATGACTCACAATGCCTCTCAATACCCGTGGTATTATTGGAACCACTAGAGCACGGGATTTCAGTTGAATGGTTATCTACTAGTTACTTTTTGTTTGACCGACCACCATCTTAGAGTCAGGCATCAGGCTGCAGTCAGGAGGCATACATCTGTTCCTTAATTCCATACAAGACAGCACATGAATGAGATTGAGCAGTTAAGCGAGTAGTGTTGTTTGCTGATTTAGTGTGCCACACCGCCGTAGGACAGAAGCAGCATGCGTTGGGGTTCAGTTCATAGAAGCGCTGATATAGCCGCCATTTTGTGTCGCGCACATGGTGCATGGATCGGTAGAGCGGCAGGATCCGTCAGATCGGCTGCTAGTGGGGATGATTAGCGATAATTAACGAACCACTTCGAGGTTCAGCGGCAGTCCTTAATAGCCCTCATTAGTCGCTAGCAATCGTCGGTAATAGGTGTAGTAATAGGTGTGGTTTTAAGCATTAGGCATTACAATGACAAGCAATGACAGGCACAAGTATGTCCTCAGGCTCATAAAGGTCTTAATCCACAGCGTGGTTTCACAAGCGCAGGTTTCAGTGGAGGGGCGCTAGGCAGGGATATAAAAGGAACGGTCTAGCGCTGATGTTATGCGCCCGCCATGTTGAATAGGGGCTCGCACGATCTTACTTGGATCTCTGCGTCTATTCTGCCTCCGGAGGTTGAACGGTTGCGGTCTTCAACAGTGGGCAATTACCCAGCACACTGACAGTTTCAGATTCAGGTTAGCTGACTCGCGGCAGGGCGCAGACTCGGTAAAGATGACAGACGTCGAGCAGGGTCGCTGCCGTTGCCGACCTCGTTCTCGTTTTGATCGTGGGGCTTGTCAAAACTACATCTCTGTCTGAATCAGCGGTTCCGACACTTATTGCCACCAATATATTGGGAAGTCAGCGCGGAAAACAGGTGAAAAACATAGGAGTTGGCCTCGCCACGGGAGGAGACAAGGGCTCACGCCGCCATCTTCACTGGCGTCCAAACCACGCCCCTAATTAAAATATTTCTAATGTCCTCATGCCTTTCTTTAAAAGCGATTGAAAGCTGAATGTCGTTGGCATAGGAGCAGATGTTGAAGCCCCATTTCCGGCCTATCTAAGCCAAAGAAGAAACAAAGGCATTAAACAAAGTGGGACTCAGAGAAGCTCCCTGTGGGACGCCATGATTGATGTTATTAGAGTTAGAAGAAAATGGGCCCATTTGGACTCTCTGTGTTCTATTCCATAGGAAGGAATTATACCATTGGAGGGCTATTGAATTAAGGCCTATTTCATGTAGGGTGTTTAGTAGAAGGTCATTGGATACAGTATCGAACGCCACTGACAGGTCCAAAAGGATCAAGGCGGCAGCCTTGCCTTGGTCCACCAAGGATCTGAGCAGATCCACCAAGGATCTAGCAGTGAGATTAGTACCGATTGGGAGTGTGCACACGTTTATCTTTCCTTTGTGTTTTGCACCTTGTTTCCTGTAAATTCCCTGCTTCTTCACCAGATGCTGTGCACAAGGATGTTCCAAGCACTCAGACTATAAATGATCTTAATGCAAAGCTCTAAGGTACACAGAGCACCAGGGGGTGCAGTTCTCCGCTACTAAAGGTCACCTTGTTTCAGTACTAACGCTAGCAAAAACTATTAAAAGTTGTTCCGGGTTGACCTGAGCTGCACATGTGTAATTACATGGTGGTCCTTTGCATCAAATCGACTGCCACCATTGTGCATGTAAATCTTTTGAAGGCAAGCTGCCATTGCATCAGGGGTAAGATTAAAAGTAGTAAGGGAAGCACTAAAACACACTTTGCTCCTTAAAGGAGTTTTAAACAGATGGTTCTTTTTCCTTTGTTTATGATTGGTTGATCAGCTTTGTCACAAAATTGATGTGGTTGACTCGACACCGCGCTTGGACCCTAGTAGAGCCATTTAAGGATTCGTGAAAGAAAGCTCCTTCTGTATATAGTAGGAACCTACAGAGGTGCCCCAATGTGCCTGTCTCAGGTGCGTGGGTGGGGGCAGTCAGGAAGTTTAAAAGGCGCCTTGTGAGGCCATCATGTAAGTGCTTTCAGGAGCATGGGGATTACATGTAGGGACAGGAGTGGTGATGATGTAGAAGGCCATTCTGTGGTTCACCTCACATCAGCAGGGAACAGAGCTTGCCTTCCTCAGCCTCATGACACATAATAAGGGGCGCAATTTCTTCATATCAGCAAACCGCGTACATGCATGATATGGGAATGCGACTGCGATGGCCATAGGTTGAGTTTTCACCCAGCTCGCTCTCAGACTTCCACTAGACCTGTCAGGGAAGATACTGACAATGCGAATGTTTTTAGACAGAGAAATTGTTTCTAATTGTCAAAATGAATGGTAATTATTTTGCTCAATGCTTCACTGCTGTGAAACATACAATTGTCTTCTACATGTAAAACTGCATGTCAAAAGGAGAGCTGTATTGACATGGAAGGCATCTGAATGAGCTGGGGCTCCATATCCATAACTAAATAAATATATGTGCTCAGAACTAGTTGAAATGCAGGACTCGTCATCAACATAATTTTCCTTTGATGAGCGATTCACGAATTTGAAAACAGTAATATAGGAAAGGCCAGCCTTTATTGTATACATGTAGCAAGCAACATTACATAGTTTCATTTTCACATGTAAAAGGCCTCTGGCCAAACGGCAGTAAACATGTTGAAATATTAAATACATGTGCGTGATATGTTGAGCACAATGCGGACTCCAGCGCTCTGTGGACGTGTGTCCCCGAGAAAGGCTGTCTGCTGATGTGTACGTGCTGCCTTGTGAAGGAAGGGGGAGGGGTGCAGAAAGGATCGGAATACAAATGAATCGGTGCAGGCCAGGGAAAAACTGCGGTCACACCAGCGATGTTAAGTAATCAACCTTTAGTTCAAGAATGGGACAAACAAGCAACCTTCTCGGATTTTTTTTTTTTTAAATGTAACATAAAATCGCTCTATGGGACTGGAGTGCATGCAGCATCTGCCCTACCTGATAGAAAGAGGCTTTGTTGAAACTGCAGGCCTGGAAAAGCTGACAAGGCACTTAATCTGGCTTTGGGTAATTAACAATGACGTGGCCTCTTAGGCCTGAGATGCGCCCTTGGCTTTGTCAGCCCGCTCCAAATGAGATGTGAAGGTGGAACGCTCAAAGTCGTCGTGAAGAGAAGGCACTCCACTGCCATTTCACGGATGATTCTTTCGATGGAATAATTACCAGCCTCACTTCCAAGAAAATGCAGTATTCGGTCTAGAAACAAAAGAGTAATTAAATATCCGATACACTGGATTTTCGATGTTAAGATTTACGCTAACTTGGATATTTTCTGACAACAAAGCGCATAAAAGCCATGGTGTTGACAGGTTATGTCAACATTTAAATCAGATCTTTAGAAAACAGAGAAATCAGAAGAAAGTGTGTGCTTTTCTGGATATTTCCAATAGGCTGCCTGTCCACAATCGTGCAAACGGTATATCGCAAGGCTATGTATTTTCTTGATCAAAACACTACTGACCCCTGGTATTGTATCACTCACATGAGGATGGTGATGTCCCTCATATATTAAGGTCAGCAGATCCAAAATGAATGCCTGAGTGTTCACCCACCACCTAGTGATCCTGAAATGGAGGTCAGTGAAATGGTGTATTCATTAGATTAAGCATTCCCATTTACTTGAATTTCCATTACATCCCCTTTCTTACAGCTGTCAAGACAACTAACCTAAACTACATGAAATATTTATATCAGATGTTCTCTTTTAGGGCTATTCATTCGTGATTTTTATTATTTTCATTTATGCGAATTTTACTACGTCTACATTTTTCTCTGATGAATCACCAAGTGCAGGTCTGCACTGCCAAGTTTTGAGATTCCATTGATCCTTAGAACTGAAGTGGCTGAAGAAGAGCTCTGGCGATTTTAAGATTTTTGAGCGTCCTTGCTTTAGAACAGACAGGATAATTGATGTGGATGCTGTTTGTTAGTGAATGGCCACGAGGCCTTGGGGTAAGGTTAACCGAATAAAGCAATACCAGTGGGTCTTATTAATCATATTAAATAGTGAGTCAATAATTGAAAAAAAATGTGCGACGTATTTATTTACTGATGTCACGATTCCCAATACTCACTGCACACTTTTGGACCTCATTAGAGAATGTATAATGCAGTTATCAAAAATGCACACTCTTTTAGCTGACACGGTAAATGCTATTTTTATGCAATTAGATGAATTCATAGGTAATGATTTAAATGTTGATTTGCATACTGTATTCTTGCAACGGATTCAACTCTAACAACTGCTTATGTTCAGTACACATCACAAACCACCACACAGTAAGACTAACAGTTCCACTTCTGTGACACTTGCTCTTGAGTAACGATGAGCAAACATTTCAAGCAAAGGACGAACCCCCCAAAATGTGGGCGCTCTAACCTTACTCCAAACTTCACCAAATATCCATAGCGTTCATGTCTTAGCAGACAATCCATAGCAGACAAGCAAGGAAAGACACTGCAGCCAGCAGCACGCGGGCGGGACAGGATACGGGAAGCCTTCCTGTTGACGCTGATCCTGGCGCGTGGCGCCTGGTTTTGAATATCAGGGGGATGTGAAGGAACTGTCTTCGAAAATAAAGGCAGCACCTGCGCCGTCTTATGAACTGCAAAGGCTGTTACTTCAAAAAGCAAAGCGGGGGTTATTTCAATGCAGGCTTATTTGAAAGGTCTTAGACCTGTAATTGTCACGTTTGCTAACATGTCCAATTTCAATCAATTGTGCAAATAGCAAAAACATGAAACGTGATGATTTCATTTCTAAGTCGTAATGGATACTGCTCCAATCAGCAGGTCGTCGTTATAAATATAAAAGCTTAATACGCCAAACAAAAGCTCCAGTGATTGGAATTCTAAAGTCAAATCGAAAACATTAGAAAGGTGAACGAAATCTGTGTGTGCAGAGAACAGCATCTCTGACTGTGCTTTTATTAAAATTGTTAAATATGAGCATCTGACAAAGCTGTTCTTCCCATATTCTGAACTTCCAACTGCAACAGAACCTATTCTTTCGTTCATGATTATTAATTATTGCATCAATGCCCCAGGCAAACTAGGGGGTCTTATTAAACTGGCCCACCTTGACATCATTTAAATATACTGAAGCACTGTTGTGCATATCTTTTCACGATTATTTTCAATGAAAATTTGTTTTTATACAAATAAAACTGAGCTGAAATAGATATGCTCCACACCTGCTGCTTGCTTTATTTGCTGGTATTACACCATTCTGGATGCTGAAATTCAGAATATAATTTTCTTCGTGGTAGCTGTGCACCAATTTGGCCATGACCTTAAATAACATCGCTCCCTGTGTTGTCTGACAGCAGCCGTTTTCAGACACTGATACCCAATGCAGCCTGCGATTATGCTTCTTCGTCATAATGTATCCCCCGTCCCCACACCTCCCCCTTCAGGGTCACCTCTACCATGTGAAGAGAGGGGAAGGTCACATTTCTCGTCATCTTCTCTGACTGGGTATACAGCCTAGAGAAAAAATCTCAGTTTCACTTTTGCATTTGAAAAAAAAAAAAATGTAAACAAGCAGAGATTGACTAATCTCCACCTCCCACCTCAAAATCTGCATCATTTCTTCCAGGCACAAGCGAGTGGGATGTCCTTGACTAAGCATGGTCTAGATTCCTTCTTTCTTCGACGACAAAAAACTACCCATTTTTTGCAGTTTTTGACTGACATATGAAATTTAGCCTTCTGCATAGACAGAAAAATGTAGGGATCTTGCGCTCGTGCGTACACACGCGTGCGCGCGCGCACAGCCGCGTTAATGGGGGCAAACCTTTGTCTTGTCATAATTAGTGCGGAGTAACAGTCTAAAAATATGTTTAAAATATAGGATCGTTATTCCCACTAATGTTCGGTTATGTGTCTGAGACTGTCCAGTTGAAATAACAGTTGGACTCAAATAAGATATATTAAAACTGCAGTGCGCCTTTGAATACAAACATCACACTGCAGTGAGGCGTAAATTTAGCTGCTACCAATTGTGAGTTGCTCAAAATTTCATAAATGAATCTCCTGAAACGTCGATAGCTTTTGAGACACCCGGAATGTCACGCATTTACCCAGACAGAGGGCAATAGGTTTTCATCTCTTTGTCCTGTTAATGCCTTTAATCATTTCCAATGGTTAAGCAGTCTTCCTTTGGTTGTAAATCAAGGGCACAGAAGTCTGGAGGTTAATCCCTCATATTTTCTTAAATGTTTCCATTAAGAGACCCCTTTTTCATTTCCAGGGCGTTTGCTTGTAAACGCTGATCACCCTGAGGAAATGGAGCAACAACATACAACTGCTGTGTGCTTTGCGACTGGCATTTGCTGTAAAGCATTGTGAACATTTGATTTCAAACTAGTAATGACACATTGTTTTAAAAAATGTATGTGCTCGAAATTTGCAAATCAGACGAGCGTTCTACGCGTGGTCACTGTATGTACGTGGGCTTGTCCTGTGTAGTCATGGAAAACAAGCTTCTCTAATCAACAGAGTATACAGAGGACAGTATACCCCAAAGCAGCAAAGATAATGAGAGTAAGCTACTACACGCCAACCACTAACTACCACAAATCGACATTAGAAAACACAGACATTAACCTCCTGAAAGAAGAATTATCTAACCATTCATTATTTTATAATTAAGAAAACGTGACGACAAAAATGAATATTTAGGAATAGAATGAGATAACAAAATGGAAATACGTTTCTTTTCGAGTGATTGTTCTTTAAAACGTTGTAAGGCGATCACTCACGGAGAAACAGGAGCTTGCTTGGGAGAGAGGCAGCCATTTTGTCATTCACTCTGCAGAACATGGATGGATTAACAAGAATTGTGAAGCTACTCACGTTATGTCGGATGTACCAGCGCAAAGTCTGTAGCTTGTGCTCACTGAACATGGGTGAAACATCATTCTTATGTTCTGTATGTCGCCTCTATGTCCAATGCAAAAAGTGTCCTGCATGTGTATATTAGTTATAATTTTAAGACGTATCAAATGCATTTGTATATGCGATTCTTCATTCCAAGCAGCGTTTGGAGTGGCATTCATTGAAAGGTATGGCTAAACGTTTGGACTTGTGCCTTCTATCTTTTAGGAAAACCCAGCACAGCAACAGCTATCCTGAACTCTCACTTGGGTAAATATAGAGCTTGTGTTTTGTTGTGTCAATACTGCCACTGACACTTTGAAGTACTCGGACCTTATTTGGGAGAATTCGCCCAAGGATACTCTGGGAGTTCAGTTTTTCAGTGGATTTTAAACAAATTAATATTTTTCTTTTGCGAATAATGGGACGAACCACTGCATTTAACTGTGAAACTGAAGAATTATCAGTCAAAGTTTTAAAACAACCTGAATCATTGAGTACTCAGTTTATTATTTTTATTATTATTATTATTATACACTCATTCTAAAGAAGTCTTGGATCTAGGACGGGCTTGCGAAGTATCCTGTACAGTAAATAACACGAAACAAAAAACATCAGGAAGCCAAGGAAAAGGAAAATAAATTACCAGATCATATTATACATCAATCTACAGGCAAGATCCACCCCCTCAAAAAAGATAGAGTAGAAAGATGGTCTGTAGAGCTAAGTCTTCAGCAAAAGATTGGCTCAGCTACTTTTTTTTTATACCTCCAGTCATTTTAGATCGCTCAGATATTCAGTGATAGACTTTTCCAAATCGATGCAACTACCAGTCAAAGAGTCCTTCCCCAGGTCCAAGCTCATTGGATCGTAGCTACTCTGGTCAAAAGAGCAGTATGGAATTCCAGTGTTCTAGCTGTGCAATATTGAACAATCAGCTTTGTGAGGAAAGAAGTCCCAATGGTATAGAAAGCTCTAGGCACATGGAAGATCATTTTTAGTTCAATCATATTCCCAGTCGACACCCAGCCCACCTGAGACATGGTCACATTACTTCAGGCCCCAGCCATGTTCCTGAGTCACTGGAGTTTTTCTAGGGCAGAATGAGGAAGGCCCATAGAGATGGAATTACAGTAATATGTATGTGACAGTAGACAAGCACAAACTATTTGGGCAAACTTGTCTCTAGGAGGAAAAGGTCATATTCTCCTGAAAGTTCTTAATATGCCTAGTCCTGTGGTCCAGACTTTATTGATGTGATACAAAAATGATCATTGCTGGCTTAAAAAAATCACTAGGCTCTTCACTATATTACCATGTATAGGTGTTTCTCCCAGTTTTTGGGGCCAGAGATATTAAGACCAGCTTTCAGATTGTTTTTCAGGAAGTACCTCAGTTTTATCTCAATTGAACTTTAAGTAATTATGGGTTATCCCGTTTTGGATGTTCACAAGACCATATTGTATCATACCAAAGGAGTTTTTTGCATTTTGTTTGAATTTAAGAAGCAGCTATCATTAACATAAGAAAAGGTGTTGAAGCACGAAACTTGATCAAGTTATTCAATGGTTGCACATATAGATTGAAAAGGGCAGGAGATAAGTAAGTTTGACCCAGTGGCACTCTGCATGTCACTGAACTTTCAGGTGAACAGAAGGTTGACATAGCCACTCATTGTGGCCTCTCTTTAAGAAAAGAGGTAAACCATGCCAGAGTTTGATCTATACATCTAGTTGAATTAAGCCGGTGAAGCAGCAGTTCATGGCTAATGGTATCAAAGGCTACAGAGAGATCCAAACACAAGATACCTCCACATACCCACTCATCCTGCCAAGTTTGAATTGGTCAAGAACTCCCACTAACAGTACTTCCTTACCATGTTTAGGACAGAAGACTGATTGATGTTTATCTAAAGCCATTTTTTCTTCAAGAAGATCTGTTAACCAGGTCGCACAATGCTTTTCTATGACATCAGAGGCAACAGAATGATCGGCCTGAAATTTTTGGGATCTTCACTATCCAGCCCTTGTTTTTTTCAACAGACGTTTTAACACTCCTATTGTAAGTGATCTAAAATTGATTCAAATCTCAAGGAGGTAATAATGGCTGTCACAAAATGTTACCCAGTTTATGTTTGAGCTTGGGCTTTTGAATTATATTTCAGTGCTTCTACCTTTAAGGTCAAGCTAATGGAACATATTTCTGGTTTTAGCGCAAGGGGTTATATTAATGTATTTTTCCATGTGCAGTGTTAGAAAGAGACCACTGAGATTAATACCTTGTCAACTAATGGACCAGACATATGAGTAAGGCTGTGATCTAAGCACCCTCATTCACATTTCACATCTCTGCTAACACCAACCCAACAACAGACTATTATGGATGCACAATGCCTGCTCAGTATGGGCACAATTCATAAAAATAGGCAAACTTGAGAAGTTTGATCCCGTTGGAATACGTTTAAATAAGGTGAACATTTACAGCCTTTTGTTGTTCCCAAATAGTTCCAGGAGGCATCAAAACATCTACAATAATGATTGATTTCCTAGAGTATTGAAACATTTAGTATTTATGAACACTGCCTATAAATATCATACCCCCATTACAATTTATCATATCCTTATAGTTTCCTGCTGAATGCTGGACCAGTTGTCAAAGGCCCTGAGAATGAGTTATAGTCCTGGGCCGGGCCGGACTGGCTGACGGGCATTTCTAAGTAAAGAATGGAAAACCAAATGGTTTTAAAGTATGCTTTTAAACCATTTGTTTTTGCTTTCTTTACTTAGAAGAAAATGCAGGTCCCCATCACCATAAATCAGCCCCCACAGCAGTAAAATCGGGCCCCCGCTTGGCAGCCGACCAAAACGCCCGGTAGGCAGTCCGGCCCTGGTCCTGGGCCTCAGGTGAGAGCCTATAATGAAGAAGAGGGCCTTTCACATGCACCAAATATAAGGGCTATAAGGCTGTTAGAACATTCCACTCACAGAGAGTAGAATGTTTTAAATTAAACAGGAAGAAACATACAAAGAAACATGTTGGAGCATGTTAGAAATGGGGGTCTCTGGTTGGCAGTGGATTGCACCCTGTCCAAGTAGGGACCCTTACTTCTAGGCAGGGTAAGGGAGTTACACATCCAAGATAACCCCTGCTCACTCCCTTAGTAGCTTGGCACGAGCAGTCAGGCATATCTCACAAGAAATGTGGAAAGTATTTGCACATAAAAACACAGTAACACAGTGAAAACACTACAAATGGGCACCACACAAGTTTAGAGAAATAACCAACATTTATCTAAGTAAAACAAGACCAAAATGACAAAAATTAAAAGTACATAAGCAAAGATATCATTTTTGAAAGGTTTAAAATGGTTCTGTCATAGAAAACTATGGATTATCACTTTTATGACAAAGTACCTGGGGTGTGTCAAAATCAAAGACAAAAACAGGCGCAGGGGAGGTGAGGCACCGGAAAAGCAAAGCAATGCGTCGGTTTTACTCCCAGGGGAGGTGATGCGTCGGTGCCTTACTGTCAGGGGAGGTAATGCATCGGTTTCTTACTGTGAGAGGTGATGCGTCAATTTCCAGGCACAAGGCCTGCGTTCTTTACTGCTGGGCAACATCGATGAAGATTTGACGCACAGGTGCGATGTGTGGAAAATATGGGGTCGATGCGGTGGTCGGCTAAACAGGCGCTGCGTTGATCTCCCAAGCCGCGAGCAGGTGATGCGTCAAATCTGCAGCCACACAGCAGGGCCTGTGTCGGAGTTGGAGCGGGTGTCTTGGACATCGGAGACACGTGCTCGGGACTCAGGCGGCAGCAATCTTGGAGCCGCACTACAGGTGCTGCATCAATTCTTCAGCCACGTTGTGGCGATGCATTGCATTTTCAACCGCACAGCATGCTTGCAGTGGGAAAAACAGGAGCTGAAGACTGGTGTGTGGATTTTTTTCTCATCATGCAGCAGAAACCACCTCCAAGGGCCTAGAACTGGAATTGGCACCACTTGGCAGGTGAGAACTCCCAACAGAGGAGTTCATGGGCTGCAAGTGAAGTCTTTGATGGCCATGCGACTTCTTAACAGGGGGCAAGCCCACACCAGCCCTTGGAGACCCTTGGTAAGCAGGATAGTGAAAATGAAGTCTAGTCCTTTCACTCTTCAAGACAGAAGCAGCCAGTAGTAGGCCAGCACAACACAACGACAAGCAGAGTGGCAGTTCCCCTCCTACAGCTTTTCCATCTCTTCTTCTTTGCAGACTCTCCTCTTAGTCCAGAAGTGTTCTGAAGTTATGATGTCACAGCTCTAGTACTTATACCTGTTTCTTCCTTTGAAGTAGGCAAACTTCAAAGGAAAGTCTTTGTAGTGCACAAGACCCTGCCCTTCCTTGACCTGGCTCCAGACACACTACAGGGGGGGTGGAGACAGCTTTGTGCGAGGACAGGTAAAGCACAATTCAGGTCAGTGACAACTCCTCCCACCACTCCAGCTTAGGAAGACCCATCAGCCTGGTGATGGGCCATCGGGATATGCAGGGCACACCTCGGCTCCCTTTGGGTGACTGTTTAGAGTGAATGCGCAAACACCCAACTGTCAGTCTAAACCAGACGTTGATTCCACAGGCCGGCAGAAGCACAGAATGGTAAAGCAAGAAAGGGCCCATTTTCTAAAAGTGGCATTTTCAAACATACAATTTAAAAACCAACTCCACTAAAATATGTATTTTTAAATTGTGAGATCAGGGACCCCAAACTCCAGGTCTTTATTGCTTAGCATTTAAAAGTTACACTTGTAAGAGGTTACAAGAAAACTCCAATGATAACCCATGAGAGAGATAGACCTTGAAATAGTGAAAAATGAAATTGGCAGTATTTCACTATCAGGACATGTAAAACACACCAGTGCATGTTCTACCTTTCACATACACTGTACCCTGCCCATGGGGTTATTTGGGCCTACCTGAAGGCTGTCTTACATGTTGAAAAAGGGAAGGTTTGGACCTGGCAAGTGGGTGCACTTGCAAGGTCGACATGGCCATTTAACACTGCACTTACATACACTTCAGTGGCAGTCCTGAGACCAGTAAATCAAATATGCCAATCATGGATCACCAATCATCATTACAATTTATACACAGAGAATATGCACTTTAGCACTGATCAGCAGTGGTAAAGTGCCCAGAGTCCTAAAACCAACAAAAACAGGTCAGAAAAAATAGAAGAAAGGAGGCAAAAAGTTTGGGGATAACAGTGCAATAAGGGCTCCGGTCCAACAGAGCAGAAGGCCTATACCAGCAATTATTGGCCCTGAGCACTGGCATTGTCTTCATTGTAGATCCCAACGTTCCAATGTTCTAATAACCTTTTTAGCAGTGCTAAATCTGACCACATGAGATCCTTTAGGAGGGTTTGGAAACACCATTACACATATTTTCACTGAATAAGTCCTCTCCTTGAGGTCACAAAGGCCATTTTGGTTCCTTAGTCATTTTTACACAACAACATATGTAGAAGTCTAATTTCAAGCTAATTATGTTAATCAAAAAAGAGGATAATGTTTCTGGTACTATCTTCTCTTAAAATAAGGAGCAGTAATGTGGGCGCAAGATGAAAACAAAAGTAAAAAAATGAATGTTAAAAAGCAAAACATTAGAATAATAAGTGATCTTTCATGGATGATTCCAATTCAGTGCTCCTTAATATTTATAATTTTGAGATTTCAAGATCGTATATGTTCCTTCGAAATTCTTATCATATTGTGGATTTCGTCCAATCTTTTAAACACTCAAGTAAAATATTGAACAATATTTTCTTATTCAGCACCTTCATCAGTGCTTAATTTGAGCCAGTGGTTGTAAGTGAGGCCCACCAGCACTTATTTTTGGGAGGCAGCACGCTTTTATCTACATCGAATTTGACCAAGAGCAGGAGTGGGAAAAACATACAAGGGGGAAAGAAGGAGTATGAGAAAGATAGAAAAACTGTGGGTGGCAAAAGGAGAAAGCATGAACCTGCAGAGTAAGAAAAAGGGGGAAGTAGTGTCTGGTGGTGGATGAAATTGGCATGGGGTAGAATCAAGACTACGCAGTCTTGGTATTTACTATACTGACATTCGATAGTGCTGGCTGCGGGCTTCTGAGTAGAACATTAGGCCTTGGCACTTATTCTTTTACAATTTAAGAACTCACATTCACAATGTGAACAGTAATAAAATTATATGGTGCTTCACTTTTCTCAACATTTGTAGATGCCAAGCATTGTATTCACTTTTTGTAATCTAGATTTTGCTCAGGGTCACGCATGAGATGATCGCACTCAAATGATCAGGTACCTTTCATTGTGAAAGAGGAGTGTTTTCTCTATCAAGGCTAGGCCTTGGATCTGAAACATACACTTCAATATGTACTTGAGCCTATGCTTTCATCATTGAGCAAGATGTAACGTAGACATTTTGTTGAAGCTCAGCTGTGAGTTTGTTTACATCATTTCAGCCATACTATGTGCTCTAAACATGATATAAATGACAGCACTATCCTACGTTTGGTCCAGTTTAGATTTATGCTGTGTAACTATCTCATGAGTGAACCGTAGATTTGTTTTTTTTCTGTGTCCCATGTGTACTTTTATCCAAGAACAAGATATCAATTGTGGTTCATACTAATGCATTCTATAACAACATTGCAGAAAAAGAGAACCAAGAAAGGAAGCCTGATATAAAAAAGTGAATTCCATATGAACCTGATCTTGACGTGACATGTTATAGCTGGTAGTTGGAATATGCCTCTGTGGATGCTTCGTTGAGCCATAGTTTACCAGTTGAATAGTTTATCACTAAGTCACCCTCACCATTATGCAATGGGGACATTAATTTAATCTTACAAATTAAAAAGAGGATTTAGCCATTTTGAATAGAGACGTTTTAGAGCAAATTTTAATCATGCTCCTAATCCTGGTTAAATGTGTTTTAAATTTTCCCATTTCAGCCAATCAATTTCCGAAATAAGTATATGTGACAACTCTTTCAATAACACCCTTACCATAGCACCATGTGTTACTCTACTTACTATATTATTTATTTCTGAAATTGTGTAATTTATGTTGGAGCAAAACCCTTTGGATCCTAAAAACGTACTAGATAAAGGAGATGATAGCAATCTATAGGGTCAGGGTTTTAGCTATCGCCACATATGAGGCCGGTGTGTGGGGCCATTATATTAGTAAGGCGCTTCAGATTGAGGAAAATAGTTTCCTCAAATGCTTACTTTGTCTGCCTACCTCAGTCGCTACCGAGATTATACACAGAGAGGCAGGGCTGCAACACCTTACAGATATAGTCACACTCTGCCCCCTGTTGCTTTGGCGTTCTATTTGTTTCAAAGATGAGACCAGCTTTACCAAGTCATGCATTGGCTATTCCCTGGCTAAGTTATATATATTTTTTTTATATTAAACTATTTAAGATACCAGTCCGGACTAACCCCATATCGGTAATATCACTTACCATAGTGTCTATCAGAGAAACTTTTATGATCTATAAAAGGGAAGTCCGGATGGACTGCGAGAGAAGGAAATCTACTGTCACATTTCATCTAACACTTACGTTAAAGGAGGGCTGCCAAGATTACTTCACTTATACCTCTAACTTAATGCATCGATTTGTATTAGTCAGATTTAGATTGGGAATCGCTCATCATTTAGTTGTCTTTCCCATCATGAAAACCTGTCCCTCAGATATGACCCCTTGCCCATGTGACGGTCAGAGCAAGCAAAGCACTATGAACTTTAAATTGTTTTGTGACTTCTATTCAAGGTTACGACGCCATTACCTAAAACCACTTTTGCTTGCACAAGGTATCAGATCACATATTGCTGCTCTAAAATACATGCTTGAGTTAAATGATATTAAGGTCTGTCTTAATGTTGCAATTTTTATTAAAAATGCAACTAATATACGTAAAAGTATTGTCGTACCAACACAGTGATGATTTTATGGAATTTAGATGGGAACCTAATCTTTTTAAATATTTTTATTATACGACTTTGGCATGATTAATTTTGATATTATGATGTATATTGGGTGCTGTTTTTATCTTATTTTTCTTAATTTTCCACAATAATTATGTACAATGTGATTTGTCTTTTATCTTCTCCTGAATACTTTTATGGTTGTTTTATATATACTGAATAAAATTTCTTGAACTGAGCCTAGTCAAGAACTACTTTGTTGTATGCATACTGCAGAAACTGCAAATGATGGTCCCCGAATTCTGTTGGGAAAGCTCTAGCAATTTTATGTTACATATCCAAAACTCTAGTATACAGACTAAACAGCATAAGGATCAAAACAAGTTCTTGCTTTAGGGCCTGATTTGTAAACCTCTTATCTAACACAATTTGATTTTGGCCTATCTTTATGTGAACCCATATGAGGGTATATTAAGCTTGTATCACATGTAAGATACGTTAGGGGTCCTCAGCCAGCAGGTTTCCTTCACAAACACCCTTTGTCCAAAAGATCACTTGTCATGCCATACTTGATGATGATGACTGAAACAGCTTTTTATTTAAGTGGACTGCACAATGTACAGTTGGTGATCAAGTGTGCCACTTTCAGGACGGTACTCTATTTGGTAACAAGGCAACAAATTAGCTGTATCAGCCCCCTCTTGGAGTTTCCCCAGTGGAATTTGTCCATAAACGTTTCTCTATACATCTAGGACTGTAATCAATCTGTAATTTCATTGGACAGCTAAGGTACCTTTTAAAAATTTACCTTTTTAAAAATGTGAAGCAAGGATGGACTGTCTCCAAGTGTCCAGCATGGGGCTGGACTGAACTGTGGATCCAACCAACAAGACCAGTATCTCAGTTTTTCTTCAAATGGACTGGATGCCAAACTATTTATTCTTTGAGTGCCTGATTTGCTGTTATATTTAAACCAAGATGTCTAGCAATTGTACGATTTAGGGAGAAAGAACAACTAATTTTGGGAGTAACAGACGCTGAAGTATCATTAACATCATAATGTTTTTATGTGGGATACTCATCTGATTGGCAAGATGTTGTTCCCCTATTTGAGCATGACTGGACTATACAAGCAATTGACAAAAACGTATTTACATCTTTTTTGCATGTTTAAATATTTTGTTGTCCATTTGGAGTTCATAAATTCTCTTTTAGCTGCCCATAGAGCCTTTTTTCTAATCTCTTTTTAAGAAGCGAAATTCTCAAATTGCTTCCAGAGAAGTAGGCAATTTATTTAGCTCCATACCTTCTTATTTAATTAACTTTTTAATTAATCACACCCTGATCATCTTCTAACTTTTTTGTTATGAAATCAAATAAGTTGAGAATCTATTTTCTACAGTTTCCGACTCTATGGTTGTTATTTCCCCTATTAATGTACATTATTTATCCCCTCATATTTCCATTGTCTCCCAAACTCTAGGTAACATCTCTTAAAACATAGAAAAAGATGCACTCTCAATTCTCTTCAAGCTATTAATACTCCGATTTACACTTTGGAAGTCTGTATTCTTGAGTATTGCTCTTAATTCCTCTTAAGCTGTATAATCTATTCAGTGTGCCCTTTAATTTAATATTTAAAGTAGATTTTAAATATGGATTTAATAGTGCCTTTTTCACTTTATACCATATCTCACCTCATCTTTTATCACTTAGATAGGATGTTCAATTTCAAATCTGTTTCTGCTTCAAGAATGTGCCATTTTAACATATGCATGACCTTGGCCTCTCCTCACACTTGCCCATCTTTATTAACTGTTAATGCTTCGCTTGCCAGTGAACAAAGTATAATAAAATGAAATTAATTTTTTAACTTATGTTTTTGTGTGATAAATTAAAAGTTGATATGAATAAGTTTAACTCTGAGTCTTTTACCTTTATTTTTAGAGCTTGCCTTTCTTTTGATTTGCATGTTAGTTGCGCCTTGGCTGCCTCTGTTTCTGGGATAGTTCTGTATAATTTCATTGAGGGGATTTCTCTCATTGTAGGTGTTAGAAATTGGGTTTCTGATTGGCAGAGGTATGCACCCTGTCCAAGGAGGAACCACATAATTAGTCAGGGTAAGTCAGATAGAGACCCTAAATTAACCTGTGCTCACCCTCTGGTAGCTTGGCACAGAGCAGTCAGACTTAAATTAAGAAGCAATTTGTAAAGTATTTGTGCAACACTTCAAACAGTAAAACAAAAAGATACCTCACCTTGATAGAAAAATAGAACTTATTTTATTGAACAAAACAAGACCAAAGTGACGAAAATACAATAAGTAGATTAGGAGTTATGGATTTTTAAAGATTAAACTGAAATTTAGTGCTTAAAAGCATATAGCGCCAACCTGGACTATCTGGTCGCTCTAGACCGGTTTCAATCCAAAAGTTTAGGTCAACCACGATAGAGCCGGGGTTGGATACAGGGACCAGCCTTAGATTGCTGCACAGTACCTTGTTTGCGTCGACATTGAGGACGAGGTGCAAGGAGCAGAAGAGGCGATCATTACGATGCAGGCGATGCGTCGGCTCCGAGTCCCTCAAAGTTGAAGATGTCTCATAACTGGGGTTGATGCGCCGCTCAGTAGGCAATGTGTTGCAGTGGAACTTTGCAGCACCGGTGAAGCATTGCTGTCGATCCTTGCAGCAGCGGCGATGCGTTGTTGTCTACGGAGATGCACCGGTTCCGAACAGCGCAATGGCGTCAATGCGTGGTTTTCTGCTGGAACAGCACTTTATACCCACTTCCAAGGGTCAAGGACTGGGTTGGCACCACTTGGCGGGGCAAGGCTCACAAATGGCAGAGCCCAGGTGCTGCAGGAGGATGAGTTGAAAGTCTTGAATATCCCTAAGTTATGTGCCCGGGTTAGACCCAAGTAATAGAGCTACACATTTTTCTTACATTGTCCTAATTTTGTACAATAAGAATTCTGTTCTGACTTTTGCACATATTTGCATGCACGACAATGTTGGATTAATTTCTCTGAAACTACTTTATTTATACAGTTAGCTTCGCTTAACATTATCACGATGCCTCGAACACCATGTACAAGGTCACAAGATGCATTATGTGCAAATGTCATTCTATCTTCATCCATGGGGCAACAGGGCTATCTACATACCATAACATCTCTAATCTAATCTAAACGCACATCACAAGGAAACTTTCTATTATAAATAATGAGCATCCCAAAAGATTAGCAGAGGAGGCACTTCAGCTGACATCGAGGGTCCCTGCATGCTGAGACTTCACCACGCAGCGGTCTGACATCTCCGTGAGTGGGTGTCCAGTTTGTGACCAAGATGGGCTCCTACATTCTCTCCCACCAGGTAATGGGGTTGGATCGTCCCTTGGGGGGATTCTTGGCTTCACACCTACACACACTCTAGGTACACTCTGAGTAGTGTTTGCATAGCAGGAGTACACCTGATTGCTGCCTTGTTTATATGCCTGCATATATACACTGTTTTAGAACCATGGTAGAACTATATCTACTATTTATTCTTTTGGTGCCTTTAATCACTTTCATCTGCTTCTGTCTTCTGATTATCGCAGCACATGCATTTTATACAAGAATACCGTTGGTTTAATAAATATATTGAAAACGTCCCACCGTGTATTCTCTGTATATTTATCTGAGCACAAGTAAGCACGAGTGACTGAGTGAAAGGTTTTGATCTGTTTCCACAATCCTTGAGGTGTCAGGGTTGTCATGTTGAGTGGTTACCAGAAACCATTCGCTCCCTGGTAAGGTTAGGGGAACTTATCGTGGCACTGTGAGCTGGCTGGTCTCTAGGCCAACATATCCTGTAGGGTTGCCCGGAAGCAGTTTAGGCACCTCACCCAAAGTTTATGTTGTCCAAAAAATGCGCAAGTCGTACAGATTAGTGGGAACTACACAACACCACAATCAGGAGGCAAGCCAGCAAGCCCTTGGGGCCACTCTGGTTCTGGGTTGGAGAGATGTAGGTTGGGTACGACTTACTCCCATGCAAGGAAGGCAGCAGACAGCTTGGTGGTGTCTGAGACCCAGTACTTATACCCGGTGGTGCCTTTGAAGTGCACAGAGTCCCTGCGCTTCCTGCCCTGACTCCAGGCTCACTACAGTGGAGTATGCATCCCTTTGTGTGGGGACAGGGCACAGCTTATTCAGGTGTGGCAGCTCCTCCCTTCCATCCTGCCCAGGATAGGCCATCAGGATGTGGATGGCCCATCATATCACACCTAAGCTCACTTTGTGTGTGGTTGTCTAAAGGGAATGCACTAAGCCCAGCGGACACCCACACCAGGCAGAAGGTACCAAATGGCTTAAATAAGAAGAAGCCAACTTTCTTAAAGTGGTATTTTCAGAATTATTATTTAATCATAAATTGAGATTTTAAATTGTGATTTCAGAGACACCAAATTTGGGGGACCCATCTCTTCCCAATTGGAGCTAACTGACACATACATGTAATAAGGTAATCCCAATGTTATTCCAGGGGAGAGCTAGGCCTTGCAGTAGTGAAAAATGAATTTAGGAACTTTTCACTACTAGGAAATGTAAAAATTAAAAGTACATGTCCTACTTCTTAAATACATTGCATCCTACCCTGGGGCTGTCCAGGGTCTACCTTAGGGGTGACATTTATGTATTAAAAAGGAGAGTTTGGGCCTGGCAAGAGGGTTAACTTGCCAGGTCGACAAGGCACTTTAAAACTGTATACACAGACTCTGCAATGGCAGGCCTGAGATATGTTTTGAAGGGCTACTTAAGTGGATGGCACAATCAGTGCTGCAGGCCCACTAGTAGCATTTAATTTACAGGACCTACAAGTACATTAATAGGCCAATTGTGGATAAGCCAATGTTACCATGTTTAAAATGGATAGCGCATTCACTTTAACACTGGTTGGCAGTGGTAAAGTGCCCAGAGCCAGCAAAAATGAAGTCAGCAAAAACAGAAGGCATGAAGGCAAAAAGTCAGGGGAAACAACACCATGGAATCCAGGTCTAACAGTAGGTTATCCTTTGACTAACTTATTTTGAGGTCCACAGACGTAGATCATGCATGTTTGGTCAATATAATATGTAGCCTTTGATTTTAATATGAAAGACACTTATTTTTAATTTAACAGTTGTATCATTGATGCCGACAGGAAGGAATCACATTCTGGATCAAATTTACTAACATTTTGTATTGTGGTTGGTTTGTGGTTGTGTCACTTTTTGGCATTGTACTGCCCCTGGGAGGAATTCCATGAATGGAGCATGGGCTTTCCCATGCACCCACCCATGGATTTTGGCGCATTCCCTGATTTACTAAAGCTAGTAAACCTGGGAATTTTGTAAAAATGCGTGATGTATCCTGCATCACGCATAGAAAGAGGAAGTTGCCTTGCAAGATTGATTTTCTGATGGAAGATATCCCTTCCTGCACAAAAACAATCCTAGCCACATTGCAGGCACTGTTGCAGCATGGCACAATGGTGCCTGTCTTGGCACTGGGTAGCCACACGTGCGCCAGTGCCAGGAGGGAGCTGAAAAGCGTCATAGATTAGTAGATATGGCACTTTTCAGCTCATTGCTTTTCACGCAATGCAGCTCAGCCACTTTGCTTGCTGCCCTGCATTGCTTGAAATTTTGTTAAATATGCCCGTCTATGTACTGAGTAAACCATTTCTGAAAATTATGCTTTGCACTGATTATCAAAGACAGCCTCTGCAACACTCACATAGTTCCTTGGATGGTAAAGGATTTGACTTAACTATTGTCTTAATATATTAGAATTCCTGAGGCACGTGACAGTTAGGTTGTTAAGCATGTCATTCTGCTTAGTAATTGGACGTTTTAGTGAAGGAGTCGCTTATGAATGCTGGAATATCACGTCTATGTTCAATAAATAAATAAAGTAGCAATTGCACCTCTCTGTATTGTAGTGTGGGTTTGGCACCATCAGAACAGTTATGATGGCCAAGAGCTTTACAAAACACAACACATGAAATATTCTCCTGGATCGGAGAAGCATAATGATGTTGCCATTTCATCGCATAAGCCTATGGAAGTATGAATTCATGTATGCCCATCACGAGGAAGTAAGGTAGGTCCAGGACTTTGCCACTATTTAAGAAGTTCAGCAAACTCATCTCAGTATGCATGTTCAGAATTAACCAATTTATACCATCTTGGTTTACCTCATCAAAGTGTTGGAGAAAATGTAATATCGTAGCACACTGTAATATCCAATTCAATATTAAAAAAGACTGCCAGCTAAAATCGTGGCACTCCTTCAGCCAAATACACTGTCCTTTGACACCTTAGCTGGTTCCTAAATAGTATCTATAATTCTCCAATGCTTTTCACTGTTTGGGGCTTCCCATGTTGACTTCACGAAAGGTTCTGAAGCTGTGCTGTAGATCAACAAACCTATGTGTTATGGTTCAAAGACAACCCCTTGCACTTTTTATGCCGCACCTATGCTGAAAGTTGTGGAGCAATAACTTAAAGCCATGCAGCAGGCCATCTCTGCAGGGGTCATGCAGTTGCAAGAGTGTGAGATCCTAAATTATTAACTGGAGGAGGTATATACGCACTCCCAAAAAGTTAGTTATTAAGGTCATTATTTAATGTTTGGCGGATTGATTGCTCTCTTACAACGTGATGGATATCCAGTCTACCGTAGTGCAAGTGCATAGGATATAATGCACTTGTAATGAGGTGGACGGTATATCTGTCATGTTTGTGATTGAATTTCCCATTTACCAAATTCTAGATCAGGCCCTTGGCGGCGTATCAGATAAATACAATTTCATCAAACCAGGCTTAACTCTAGTGGATATGACAAAAAGCAAAAGACTTTTCCTCAGAGAAATTCAAGTAAAGTATTACACAGCATCAAAACAACCTAATAAATAAAACAGTACAATTCCAAAATCAACGGAATAAAATAAAGAACATTGTAGTCATTAATAAAGACCAAAGTTACAAAAATCCGAACAGAAGATCAGAAAAGGTCAAAAAATGTCCACCGGAAACAATGCAAAAGTCAGTGTTAGTCTATGTACATTACGAGACACAACCATCAGAAACCGCTCTTACACCAAAAATAAAATAGTTTTGAGGAAATAGTGCTACCTCATGCAGGCCAAGAGAGCAGGGGCAGGAACAATTTCCTTTAAGGCTGATGCATTCAAAAGGTCTGAAACTCAAGGAGCTCGTCTGGGTCCGTATTACAGAAAGTACCCTGGGTTTTAACGGGAATGTGGGCTTGCTTTGTGTGCCCCCGAGGCACTTTGGTATTACGGATTGGGTCACAGATGCTTGTGCAGCCCCTTCTGTCACACTGATTGCGCTGGTGCATATATAGCTCCACTGCTATCTTAAAAAGGTGTACTCTCATGTGCATGAAGGCATGGCCCCATGCACATGAGTGCCCGCGCCATATTATGGATGCGGGTGCAGAGGCAATCTTGCATTTAGGAGGCGCACTGAAAGTGTGCCGCAAAAAGGTTCTGTAATTTCAGTGTGCCTCCTAAAGGCAGCCTTCTGGAGGGGAGAAAGGGCCCCCCAATCATCCCCTTGCAGGCAAGGGCAGTCAATAATTGCACCCGCCAGCAAGGAGATCTCTAATGCCTCTCAAAAAGTGCAGGCGGATCCCGCCTGCACTGTGAAACATGGAGCGACTTTGAAGCGGCTGCTCTGTATTTCACTTGACTGCACTGTCCCCAGGACAGCACGAGTATGCAGTTGCCCTGAGGACTGAGCATTCACCATAATAGGGCACTTTGTCTCTGTTTGTGCCCGGCGCACCTGTTTTAAGGTGTGCTCTGGTACAAAAAGGGAAAGCGCGCCCATATCATAATAGGGACCAAGGTAGACTCAGGACTTGGATTCAGGGGAAAACAGTCATCTCTACCCCTGCTTCAGTGCCACAGCAAACCTTCTAGTTCCAGGTGGCTGACCATCTTCCTCCTGGTAATGCCTACATTTCCAAATGTACTTGGGAAAGCTTGCAGGATAACACAAACAGCAGTCAAAGACATGTTCAACCACTCTTCAGTCAGAGTTGCAGCATAGGCTCCAGTTCTCATTGGCCTGCTGGTTGTTCTGTAAACATATATTTCTTGCCCTTTATGTAGGAAGGTGGAATCTGACTATATGGTTGCCCCCACTTTTTTTATGGTGTTTTGCTGGTTTATGACTTAGTTGGACTGGGATCCTGCTATTCAGGGCCCCAGTCTATCTGCTTTCTCTGTAAAAAGGTTTCCATGTGCCTTAGGCACATCTCTGATTGGAATCTGGAGTGCCCTTATAAGTCCCTAGTATATGGTATACTATGTACCAAGGGCATAGGTACCTCAGAGGCCTGCCAGGGGCTGCAGCATGTATTATGCCCCCCTGGAAGGCCATCCAAACTGACACCACAGGTCTGCTACTGCAGCCTGGGTAAGGTGGTGCATGCACTCCTTACTGTGATATAGGTTACCTATATCACTAAATACATACACACATATAAACCTATAAGTCACTCCTAAGGCAGGCCTTATCAATCCTAAAGGCAGAGTTCATGGTTCCTATGTGAGAGGGTGCCCCTGCATGAGCAGGGCCCCTCTGCAGCGTTCGGAGACCATCTCTGATGCTGTTTGTAGTGCAGCCTGACCATATACTCTTAAGCGCATTATATCCTCGCGGTAAAATGCTAACTTTGGAATGGCTGCACCTAAACATGTCGTGTTTGGTGTCAAACATCTTGGAATACTACCCCCGCCAATCCTGGCGGCGGGGGTAGCATTCCACCCTTCTAGAGGGAAAGACATGTTAACTCTGGCTTACCCGGTAACTTCTTTCTGAAGCCCTGGCATCACAAAATGGATGCTGCTGCCACAGACACGAGTCTGGCCTCCTGCTGCTGGACGAAACTCCGGCAGGGGAGGCCTGGACAATAGGTTTCCTGTCCCAGGGAGGTGTGACCACCTCCCCAGACAGGATAATGTGTATTGGGGCTGGGCGGGAGCACTTTCGGGTGCTTTGAAGTCCTGCACTGGGGGCACATTTGGTGTCCCTGTGCATACCCCAGTTCAAACCGGATCAGGGGCTTGCAGCCCCTGCTTTGCCGCGAACTGGACAAAGGGAAAGGGGTGTAGCCACCCCTCTGCCCTGACCCACCCATAGGTGGGGCCACAGAGTAGTCCAACCCCTAACTTTGGTATAAAGGTAGGAACCCTGTCCTTAGGACTTTAGATTATACCTGGACGAAACTCTGAAACTGAATCCTGGACCTTCGACGCTCTACGACAAGATTAGAGGACTGAAGAATCTCCCTTGGGGTCAAGGAGTGACTCCCCTGCTTGGCAGGCACCAAAGAAGCATCTGTCCAGTTCGCATTTCTGAAGCTCCCGTCGGACGCCAAAGTCATCGCATCACCAGAGGTGGATTCTCAGACTTCCCCGAGGCTACCCTGAGTCCCCAGCAAAGCTGAGGCCCGTGGCTATCGTGGGTGACTTGAGACCGTGACCCCTGGACACCGAGCACATTTGCAAGTGCATCATCTTCTGGGTCTCCCAAGAAGTCGTGCTTTGGGCTCCGAGTATCCCTAGCCTCCAGCACTACCTGCACCGAAGATCACTGGCCCCCACTCTACGAGTGTCCGGTAAGCCAGCCCCACGTGCGGCATCACGAGGCTCCTTTGCGGTCGCTAGCCCGTTGGCTAGTAGCCCTTAACGAAGGCCAATCCTTTTCTTACTTGGCATCCTGGTTGCTCCAGGCCTGCCCTCACTTACCCTCACTGGGTGAGTTCCACAGACCTTGCTGGTCTGCACCATTGACGATCTACATCTTCACCGAGACTTGCCGTTGCCAAGGCTTGTTGGGTCCAATCTGGTCGCCGACACCTCAGCACTCGACAGACATCGTGTACCAGCCCGAATCCTGCTCCTGGTTGCCGACAACGCCTCCTGGAGCTCGTGGCTGAAGAGTCAAGACGACCGTCAACGCACCTGAAGCACTCGACATCGGTGGGCATCTGTCCATCGCCTTCCTGGTCACTGGCTAGTGACCCAGACTCTGTCCCCTCTGCTTTCAGGTTCTTCAGAACTCCGATCCACTCTTGGATCCACCCGGACACTTTTCTCTTGGCCGCCAGCAGCACTTTGCAGCAGATCGCCATTCGAATCGACGACGAAACCCGACCCCGAAAGGCACCTATGCACCCGGCTTCCCTGGGTGAGGTAACACAAGTACTCCGGTGCTCCCGTGGGTAGAGACTCTTCAAAGTCCTAGATCTCAAAGGGTTTTGTCCTAGTCCTCTTTTAAGTGTCCCTTTCCTCTATTTTCCCGATCCCGACTTTCTCCATAGAAGTTAACGGCGTATCGCGGTTGTGTATTTACACTGCACGCGTCTCCCGTGGGTCCCCTGTGTCACTACCTTGGGTGGTTCCTTGTGGTCCAAGCACTTCTAGAGGCTCTAGGCCTAGTGTCTAGTTCAGTCGTGGTTCGCATACCACTTTATTGGTATATGGTTTGGTACGCCCCTAGGGCCCAAACGTGTATTTGTGCTATTACTGTGATTTAATAACTTATAACTTATGTATTTCGAACTCTAGCCTCATAAAGAGACTAGAGGGGTGTGTTTAGCAATAAATACATATATTTTGAATATATACCTGGTGTGGTGCTCTTTCATTTGGTCACTCAAGAGATTATAGACTGGTAAAACAAGCTGCTTTACATTCCTTCAAGACTTAGCCTGAAGGCTGCTCTCCATAGCTACCACTAGGATAGCTTTCAATAAAGGTTGTATTTAACCTATCTCCAATAAGGGGTTGTTTGGACTGGTGCAAGGTGCCCACTATAATTAGTGGACAGCATATACCAGGCCAACTTCTCACATTGGTGTGCAGCGTGTGGGATTCCAGCTTGCTATTGTTTTACCAGATAATCTCAATTGAATTGATCAACTGAAAACCACTAAAGGTACCTAAGGTACATATAATTTAAGCTTAGAATACAGTAAGTTCTACTGAACTTAGAGTTGTGTGTTAAGGGATAGCACAACCCTTTCTACAACTCAAGAGAGTTTAGTAGGCCACACTAGAGTAGGTAGTGCATACACCACACCACACTAGTAATGTCTTTAAGGGCAGGATCCAAAGAATCCTTGCAGGAAGCCATTGAGCTTCCACCCTCCAAGTATGATACACTCCCATTCTTGGAATTGAGAGCTTTATGTAACTTGAGAAAAATAAGGACAGGCCAAAGCCTCACCACCCAACACCTCAAGGAGTTGTTGGTGGCTTATGACCTTAGTAAGCCTGTAGGGACTGAAGGGGTAGGAGCTGAGGGTGGGGCAGACGAAGAGGACGAGGCCAGGGGTACCAGTACCCCCAGCCCCCTCTGAAACTGGCCAGGAGGGTGACAATGACCCTGACCTGGAAAACCCAATCCCTCCTGTGGATGATGATGAGGATGAGCAAGATGATGCCCTCTTTGTCCCCCAGGAAGGATTAAGAGTGTGCCCAGGAAGTCTAGATCTCCTTCTCAGGAGTCTAACCACTCTGGCACCTCTATAGGGAGCTCTGTCTCCTCTCACAGGAGGGAATCCTCTCATGAGAGGAGAACCAGACTGGTCCAGTATGAGGAAACTCAGCTGGAAATCAGAAAAAGCAATTGGCTTTAGATAGGGAATCCCTAGATCTCCTTAGAGAGAGAAGAAAGTTGGGACTAGAGTCCCATGGTGGCAGCAATATCCCTAGAGATAGGGAAAGGTCTTATGACCATAGAAACCTAAACAAGATTGTCCCTCCCTACCAGAGTGCGGATGACATCCACAAATGGATAACTGCACTGGAGAGGGCCTGTAAAGTTCAGAAGGTCCCCCAGAGGCAGTGGGCAGCAATCTTGTGGCTCTCCTTTGCAGACAAAGGTAGAGACAAGCTCCTCACTGTAAGAGAAGAGGATGCTGACAATTACACAGTCTTGAAGAGTGCTCTGATAGATGGGTTTGGCCTAACCACTGAACAGTATAGGTTGAAGTTCAGAGACACCCAAAAAGCTCAGACTCAAGACTGGGTTGATTTTGTAGATTGTGCTACAAAGGCTCTGGAAGGTTGGATACATGGCAACAAAGTGCATGACTTTTTAGGATTGTACAATTTGATTATGAGGGAGCAGATCCTTAATAATTGTCAAAACCAGCTTTTGCACCAGTATCTGGTGGACTCTGATCTGACCTCTCCCCAAGAATTGGGAAAGAAGGCAGACAAATGGGTCAGAACCAGAGTAAAAACTAGAAATCAGGGTGGTGACCAGAAGAAAGATTCTACTAAGTCCCAAGAGAAAGGTGGGGATAAATCTAAGGATAAGTCCCCTACAGGGCCCCAAAATTCCTCTTCTGGGGGTGGGTCCCAAACTCCTTCCTCTCCTGAAAAGAAACCATATTGCCATGTCTGTAAAAAGCCTGGGCACTGGAAAACTGATCCCAGTTGCCCCAGGATTGGCAATAAAGAAAATGTTCCTCCCACAACTACTACCACCCCTCCTGGTACTACCAGTAGTAATCCTCCAGTTGGGAGTAGTGCACCCAAAAAGTTAGGTGCTTTTGCAAGAGGAACAGAGGTGGGCCCTAGTTTAGACAGGGACCCCTCAACAGACTCCTCTGACTCTGATGGTGGTATAGGATTTGCCACCTTTACCATGGGTCCCATAGCATTGGGCAGGTACAGATTGGAGCCAATAATTAATGGTCAGAAAGCTGTGGCATTTAGGGACACAGGGTCTAGTGTCACCATGGTGGCAGGGAAACTAGTCCCCCCTCACCAGCTTTTACCTGAGTTTAAATACCAGGTGACCAACATTGATGGTGTCAGAACAGATCACCCCATGGCAATAGTCAATCTCAGCTGGGAGGGGGTCACAGGCCCAAAAAGAGTGGCAGTGTCCCCAACCCTACCTGTAGATTGCCTGATGGGCAATGATTTGGAAATTTCAGCCTGGGCTGAAGTTGAACACCAAACCCATCTTAGGATGTTGGGCGTCCCTGCAAAGGTTAATGGGGCTGTGATGGCCACAGCCCCAGCCCAAGAATTTGGAGAGATGGAGCCTGAAAGAATGGCCCCATCTCCCCCAAAAGAGAGCACAAGGGTCGAAGAAAAGTCTTCTTCCCTCCAGACAGTAGGTAAGGGTCAGCCTCCTCAGGGAACTGACCCTACCCCTAGTGAAGGAACTGCCCCAGAGGTAGTCAGGCCTGGCCTGGCCACACCCCTGATGGCAGAGGACCCTTCCAAGGTGGTACCCAGTCTGGAGCAGGTAACCTGCCCCTCTCTACCCTGCCTCAGTCAGCCCAGGGCTGCAGAGGTCAGGGAGGTCAGTGGACCCCCAGGGCGCCCTGTCCAGAGGAAGCCCCCATCAGCAGATTAGGGGCACCCAGTCTAGTAGCCCTAGCCAGGTGAAAATTCCTCTACACACTGAGGGATCCCCCATACCTTTATGTAGGGACCTCCCCAGAAGGACTCTGGTAGGCAAGGGCAAACCTGGGACCAGAAGGTTCCAAACCTGCCATGTCCCTCCAGTGTTCCATCCAAAGGGACCCAACCCCCAGCTGTAGGCAGCCAAAGGTTGACCCTTAGAGCAAAGTGCAACTCAGTCATGGAAAGACAGGCATACATGGTGACCAGTGATCTGAGGAAGCTGAGGCCAACATTCCTAGGGCCTCACTTCCCTACTCAGACACCTCACCAGCCTTGTACTTTACCTAAGCACACCAGAGGTAGTGATTCCCCATGGTGGAGACACTCTCATACCCTTAGGGTGAGGGATTGCTTAGTGGACCATAACATAGGGGGCAACCATGCTAGTGCAGGTGCTTCCTTATATGGCCACTTAGTCAATATAGGCTCAACTGGCCAAGGTTAGCCTTATCTCCTTTCGTTTGGGGGGGTTATGTAGGAAGGTGGAATCTGACTATATGGTTGCCCCCACTTTTTTTATGGTGTTTTGCTGGTTTATGACTTAGTTGGACTGGGATCCTGCTATTCAGGGCCCCAGTCTATCTGCTTTCTCTGTAAAAGGTTTCCATGTGCCTTAGGCACATCTCTGATTGGAATCTGGAGTGCCCTTATAAGTCCCTAGTATATGGTATACTATGTACCAAGGGCATAGGTACCTCAGAGGCCTGCCAGGGGCTGCAGCATGTATTATGCCCCCTGGAAGGCCATCCAAACTGACACCACAGGTCTGCTACTGCAGCCTGGGTAAGGTGGTGCATGCACCCCTTACTGTGATATAGGTTACCTATATCACTAAATACATACACACATATAAACCTATATGTCACTCCTAAGGCAGGCCTTATCAATCCTAAAGGCAGAGTGCATGGTTCCTATGTGAGAGGGTGCCCCTGCATGAGCAGGGCCCCTCTGCAGCGTTCGGAGACCATCTCTGATGCTGTTTGTAGTGCAGCCTGACCATATACTCTTAAGCGCATTATATCCTCGCGGTAAAATGCTAACTTTGGAATGGCTGCACCTAAACATGTCGTGTTTGGTGTCAAACATCTTGGAATACTACCCCCCCGCCAATGCTGGTGGCGGGGGTAGCATTCCACCCTTCTAGAGGGAAAAACATGTTAACTCTGGCTTACCCGGTAACTTCTTTCTGAAGCCCTGGCATCACAAAATGGATGCTGCTGCCACAGACACGAGTCTGGCCTCCTGCTGCTGGACGAAACTCCGGCAGGGGAGGCCTGGACAATAGGTTTCCTGTCCCAGGGAGGTGTGACCACCTCCCCAGACAGGATAATGTGTATTGGGGCTGGGCGGGAGCACTTTCGGGTGCTTTGAAGTCCTGCACTGGGGGCACATTTGGTGTCCCTGTGCATACCCCAGTTCAAACCGGATCAGGGGCTTGCAGCCCCTGCTTTGGCGCGAACTGGACAAAGGGAAAGGGTGTAGCCACCCCTCTGCCCTGACCCACCCATAGGTGGGGCCACAGAGTAGTCCAACCCCTATCTTTGGTATAAAGGTAGGAACCCAGTCCTTAGGACTTTAGATTATACCTGGACGAAACTCTGAAACTGAATCCTGGACCTTCGACGCTCTACGACAAGATTAGAGGACTGAAGAATCTCCCTTGGGGTCAAGGAGTGACTCCCCTGCTTGGCAGGCACCAAAGAAGCATCTGTCCGGTTCGCATTTCTGAAGCTCCCGTCGGACGCCGAAGTCATCGCATCACCAGAGGTAGATTCTCAGACTTCCCCGAGGCTACTCTGAGTCCCCAGCAAAGCTGAGGCCCGTGGCTATCGTGGGTGACTTGAGACCGTGACCCCTGGACACCGAGCACATTTGCAAGTGCATCATCTTCTGGGTCTCCCAAGAAGTCGTGCTTTGGGCTCCGAGTAGCCCTAGCCTCCAGCACCACCTGCCCCGAAGATCACTGGCCCCCACTCTACGAGTGTCCGGTAAGCGAGCTCCACGTGCGGCATCACAAGGCTCCTTCACGGTCGCTAGCCCATTGGCTAGTAGCCCTTAACGAAGGCCAATCCTTTTCTTACTTGGCATCCTAGTTGCTCCAGGCCTGCCCTCACTTACCCTCGCTGGGTGAGTTCCACAGACCTTGCTGGTCTGCTCCATCGACGATCTACATCTTCACTAAGACTTGCCGTTGCCAAGGCTTGTTGGGTCCAATCCGGTCGCCGATACCTCAGCACTCGACAAACGTCGTGTACCAGCCCGAATCCTGCTCCTGGTTGCCGACAACTCCTCCTGGACCTCGTGGCTGAAGAGTCAAGACGACCGTCAACGCACCTGAAGCACTCGACATCGGTGGGCATCTGTCCATCGCCTTCCTGGTCACTGGCTAGTGACCCAGACTCTGTCCCCTCTGCTTTCAGGTTCTTCAGAACTCCGATCCACTCTTGGATCCACCCGGACACTTTTCTCTTGGCCGCCAGCAGCACTTTGCAGCAGATCGCCATTCGAATCGACGACGAAACCCGACCCCGAAAGGCACCTATGCACCCGGCTTCCCTGGGTGAGGTAACACGAGTACTCCGGTGCTCCCGTGGGTAGAGACTCTTCAAAGTCCTAGATCTCAAAGGGTTTTGTCCTAGTCCTCTTTTAAGTGTCCCTTTCCTCTATTTTCCCGATCCCGACTTTCTCCATAGAAGTTAACGGCGAATCGCGGTTGTGTATTTACACTGCACGAGTCTCCCGTGGGTCCCCTGTGTCACTACCTTGGGTGGTTCCTTGTGGTCCAAGCACTTCTAGAGGCTCTAGGCCTAGTGTCTAGTTCAGTCGTGGTTCGCATACCACTTTATTGGTATATGGTTTGGTACGCCCCTAGGGCCCAAACGTGTATTTGTGCTATTACTGTGATTTAATAACTTATAACTTATGTACTTCGAACTCTAGCCTCATAAAGAGACTAGAGGGGTGTGTTTAGCAATAAATACATATATTTTGAATATATACCTGGTGTGGTGCTCTTTCATTTGGTCACTCAAGAGATTATAGACTGGTAAAACAAGCTGCTTTACATTCCTTCAAGACTTAGCCTGAAGGCTGCTCTCCATAGCTACCACTAGGATAGCTTTCAATAAAGGTTGTCTTTAACCTATCTCCAATAAGGGGTTGTTTGAACTGGTGCAAGGTGCCCACTATAATTAGTGGACAGCATATACCAGGCCAACTTCTCACACTTTATTCTCCTGGGACCAAACAATGTCAGCTTGTCTCACCCTTAAGAAACACTTACAAGCTCGTGTACAAGGGAAAGGATGATCAAAGGCCCCACTCTTTTCATGAAGAAAACACACACAGAAAGTCTTCCTCCTTTGTTCTCATCCAAATCCAGTTGTGTTATGAGGTGCTATGGAGTGTGCCCTCAACAAAAAAGGAATACCTCAGCAGTGGAGTGCCCTATACGTTTTTCTGGCAAGTCCCTGTAAAAGACTCCATTTCACCTTTGCAGAACATCCCGACTTGGGGTAAAATTGTCCCAGAAGGCACTATTTTAAGTGTCTTCTGAAATGGCAAAAGCAAGTGTAACTGTGTGCAGCTCTTTGTTCTCACCCAGAGAAAGTCCTATTATTAAGATGAAAAACCTCTCCTAATACTAAATACTGAAAACAAAATTCAGGTCGGTTCTGGACCAATTTGCCTTCTTGAGGGACAAAAAATGGCTTTGCTAAGAGCTGGCTACTATCAAAGCCAAGTGCACAACATAACGCTCGTTACCATAAATATGGTACTCTGAGAGTTCCTGCCAGCTCTTTGCTGTGCCCATTTAGGGTACTTGCTCACTTCCTTCCCCTCATATTTCATGATGATCAAGGTGGATGTCCAGAAATTATCCTTCTGCTTGCCTTCTGCCAAAGATCTAACAGCAGGTCAAGTGCTCACAAAGGCGGGGGAGCTGGTCACGACCTGTCAGGCTTGTTCCATTATGCCAAGGGTGGCTTCAGCCCAGTCCAACTCTATCAGGCTATATCCTATTTAACTACCTACCATTCACCCTAGCACTCCTGATGAAACTGATGAGTACCCTCTGTCGTCTGACCCCAGAGAAAGTCATTAGCTGCCTTATTTGGGCGCTGGCTCTAGAGGATGCCATCAGTTATCACACCCAGCCTGCAACATTTTAGGACACTTCGCTGTCCTAATTGAGCTATCACATTATCACAGAGGCTCAGCACACACCCTGGATCTCCAAATCTTGTGAGAGGCAGCGGCCAGTTTGGGTGCGAGTGTATAAAAACCACATCCACATTCCTTCTCACTACTTGACTTTCAGGTTCCTACGAGAGAGGTTCTTATCTGCTGCAGCTCTGGTTCCTTTGTCAGACACCATCCTGCTGAGACTCTTGGGGTCACTTCTGACTTCCAGTCAACTGAAAGTCAACTTCCATCGTACGAACAACCTAACAGAAAAGAGAAAATAGGAACTCCTTGTAATTCAGACTAGTGTTACTGACAATCAAGACTCTCAGTACAGACTTTGGTATCATTTAAAAGCATTATGTAAAGGCATGAAATACTTTCCAGGATCTTAGCAATGTATATAACAGTGTGACCACTTGGGTATGTAAGTAAAACTAATCAGGAAGAAGGAAAAGCGAATCCATCAAAGACAGAAAGTGTTAAAAAATCACGAGAGAGAAATCAGAATCATGCTAAACCTTGCATTAAATTACAAGAAAGAGAAACGGACTGCTAAAAACTTGACCTGGGCGAAACGTAAATGATACCAGCACAGTTGCAGAAATTTATTTAATTTTGTGTTATGCAAAGTCCCCCAAATTGAGCCAAAAAACTTACAGCGAATGCGCCATTCTCTGTAAAAACTTACCACAAACATAAGAGAACAATAAATCATGAGAACCTGTTGTTCGCAGTGCTTTTGTTTAAATGCGTTCTTGCGCCAAAAATTGACGCATTTCGCATTCAAACATAGCACGAAATGACAAGCTTGACGTTCACATAATTATGTGTAATTCCACAGAAATTTTGAGTAAATACGCAAATTTTGCAAATTTCACATAGCCCTACCATGTCCCATTTTTAGAGGTCATGCACCCAGGCCTTTTGGGTTTCAATGCTCTGCTCAAAGGTAACTAAACTACAGTTGACAGTATTCAATTTCTTCTTTGGCATGTGCTTACTGCAGCATCAGCTTACAGCAGTTCATGTTTTCAGAGGAAGCCCTGATGCATGTTTTTAGAGGCACTCATGTAGGTGGTGTAAGTCCAGACTGCAGCACACATATTGAGGGGCAGATGAACAACCCCTTTGCAACACTTTTATGCCGCCGTCGCATCACTTTTGTGACGTAGCATCGTCGTAAACAATGCGCCACGTTGCAACACATTTACAACATGACGCATCTAGGGTGATGCGTCACGTTGTAAGGCCCTGCGTCACATTATACCTGCGTCAGGTATAATGTATGCAGTGTGGGCATTCCGAAGCAAGAAAGCCTCATAAAAGTGACGCAGTGAAATCTACAAGATTTGACTGCGTCACTTCTACGACGCCACTGCATCAAAACCTTACTCAAGCAGGCATATGGAGTGGCGCAGCACAATAGGAATAGGCATTGCTGGAGTTGCGTTACCTTTACGCCAACAGATGCGTGACACATCTGTCAATCCTTGCGCCACGGTGTTCCGCATTGTAAATGTGACGCGTCCATGGTGGCGCAAGGGTTTTTTTGCGTGACGCAATTAAACTGACACATCTCTGCTAAAATGCAGAGATGCATCAGTTTCTTGTAAATCTGCCCCAATATATCTTAAGCCATTGATGCCCTTCGTACACCCATATGCTTTGGCCTTACCTAAAACTGAGAACTAACAATTTGAGTTAGTCAGTTATTCTACCAGGTTTAGTGGCCAGAGCACATACAATGTGGTTACCAGTCACTCAGTGACCAAAGTCCCAATATACAGCTATTCCATAAAAGTAGAAAACTTTGGGAGATCATTCACAATTACTAGTTATCCTAAACTGGACCACTGAGCATCCTCAAATGAAGAATTTTGAGGGTCTTTGGTAAGAAGTGCTCACGACAGAAAGTGGGTAACAGAAAGTGTATCTCATCTAAGTCTCCTTGACTATTTGAGTAAATGTGGGTGAACCTTTAAAGGCTTGAATCATGGAGGGTTTTTAGCGTGAGTCTAGGTAGTGTATAACATGATTATCATAGCCGAAATAAAGTATGAATGTCCACCCAAGGTTATTTGTTACACAATACTTTTGGTTTCAAATATATTAAACATAACTACAGTATAAACATGAATCATGTAAACACAATACACCAAAGTATCTCCAATGGAAACCAGAAACAGTAAAGGGAGATGATTATACACTTCACTGCAATGAAACCAGGTCATCTGGCTGTCCAACCTATATAATTTTTGCGAAACTATAAAGTGCTCAAAGCTGTGAAGTATGCAAACTTTGGAAGACTCCTGGACCAGAAAGACACAGAATCAATGCAATACAGTATGGATTTGAAAACATAAGGTTCTTAAATGCCTGTGGTTTGTCAAGATCTATACGGCCACTGTAGCTAGTATGGGGGGGGTGTAATTTTCCAACTAAAATGGTTATGTTGTATCTCTTATACATTCCTTATAGTTAGTACCCTTAATTATTTCTGAACATCTAAACTGAACAAAACAAATGAAATACAGTGGCAATTATAATGTTGATAGCACCTGCCGAAGGGGAGAGGGTCTCAGAGTTTGTGCATGTAGGGATTACAGACATTGGAGCGGTACGGCAACCTTCATGTCTTGAGATGGATATGGACTACAATACTGAAGGCAGAGGTGTGGTGCAGCAGCCAGGGCGGCTGACTCTGGAACACGGGGCCTCACGGGTCAATCCCCGGCACCGGTGGCAGGTTACCCAGCACTTTGTGACTCTGGGAAATAGCTTGCTTAAATCTTCCCGACTGCCCCCAGTGCTGGGACACCTCACCTGAGGTAGCTGCGCACTTTACAAATGCTGGTATTATTATTAATAGACCTCAAGGGGTCTCTGAATTTAGCACTCTGGCTAGCCAACTTAGGGCTGCACCACTGCACTCCACACGGAAACAGAAGGATAAAAATTATCAGAGGGGGTGAAGGGCAGATGTGCTCAGTAGACAGAGTGGTCAGTGTCTCATCTTGGCATGGATCAGTTAACTTTCCGGACAGCCCTACTCTGTCTCTGCTGAGAGATCTGAGGGGACAAGAATAAATTGAATTTCTGTGTTTAAATTTAGAGCTTCTGCATGTTTATTGCTCAGCTGTACACATCTGGTAGAGCAGTTGTAAAGGTGCTGGGTCCGGTCACTAATCTCTTTGGGCTGGCTAGCTGGTTAAGAGCTTTCATTCGGGCATGACAGCCCCACCACAACAGCCCAGTAGAACTTCAGTAGGCCCTTCAGTCTTAGGCAGGGGGAAGTGGGCACCTCTACACTATGGTTACAATGATAGCCAGTGTGTGTGCCAGTCCAAGTCCCAAACATTTTTCAGTGAGGTACTAGGCTTAATATTATATTTCCAAAAGCCAGGCAGGTGACTAGATGCCTACAGCCAATTAGTGTTCAGTGCATCCTTGCAACGCAAATGTCCAGCAAATCAGGCTGAGAAAGACTTCGCCTCCTCAGAGAGGAATCTAAAAATGTCATCTTCACCCCAGGAACTCCAGGAGTCTTTGCTTATGTGCAGGCACAAACACCTATGAGGGACTGCACTATGAGAAAACTCGATGTATTCTCCCTAGACAGCCTGGATAGCAAGAAAGAGTAGAAAGAAGATATAGGACAGGGTTGTCTTGTGTGAGAAGGAGACATCATCCATCTAGAAAATCTCATTCTTATTCTAAAATAAATGTTTGCGAACAGTCACAGAGAACCCTAACAACTGTACACAAACAATGTTTGCAAAACATTTTTTACAGTAACTCACTGAAGAAGCTAATTTAATTAAGGTGAACACCTTTTAAAACAACAGCTATATGAGCAAGGATTAAAGTAAAACTTAAAAATAAGATGAAAATGACACACATTTTTAAATGTGCAAGCTGCACTAGACACCCATAGTTATTAGTATAGGCAGCAGAAATGCTTAAATACAAGTTATCTTTTAACTAGAAGTGAAATTAATACTGCTAAAATAAGCACAATGTAATTCAGAAACTTGACCTTAACGTGACATGCATAGAAATGTTTGGCATAGCTGCAGAATGTTCTGGTTTTAATAAATGTATTATTTTACTAAGCAGCAAAATATTTGTAATGACTCAATCAATCAATCAATCCGCATTTGTATAGTGCAGCACTGTCACCCCTAGGAGTATCTGGCACTGAGGGTGCCTTGTCTCAGTCAAAGAGCCAGGTCTTGAGTTTCATTCTGAAGTTGACCAGGGAGGGAGCTGTTCAGAGGTGGAGGGGCAGGTCGTTCCAGGTCTTGGCGGTGATGAAGGAGAAGGAGCGGCCCCCACTGCGGCTATGACAAATACAAGGGTGTGTGCGAGGGCAAATAAGGCAGAGCGCAGGTGTCTTGCGGACAGGTGAAAGTTCAGTCAATGGTTGATGTAGGATGGTCATTGGTCTTGAAGAGCTTTGCAGGTGTGCGTGATAATCTTTAACTGGCATCTTTTCTGGATGGGGTGCCAGTGGAAGTTCCTGAGGTGGGGGGTGATGTGGGTCACTTTGGGGAGGTACAGGATGAGTCTAGCTGCAGTGTTCTCTATGGTTTGGAGTCTTCTGAGGAGCTGGGTGTGAGGCGGCTGGTGACAAGGGCCTGCGTTACGGTCTTCCTGGTGTTGTTTGGGATCCATCTGAAAATTATGCGGAGCATGCAGAGGGCATGGAAGCAGGAGGAGGCAACTGCATTGACTTGTTGATTCATGGTCAGTTGGCTGTTGAAGATGGTGCAGAGGTTACGTCCATGGTTTGTCGCTGTGGGAGTTGGTCCAAGTTCTGCTTGCCAGCTGTGGTCCCATACGAAGGTGTTCTTCCTGAAGATCAGTACTTCTGTTTTGTCGGAGTTGAGTTTGAGGCAGGTGTCACTCATCCACTCGGCTACATTGGTCATGGCACTGCAGACATTGGTTTTGGCATAAGAGGGGTTCTTGGTCAGCGAGAGGATTACTTCAGTGTAATCACAGGAGATTATGTGGAGTCTGTGGGATCTGATGACTTCTGCAAGAGGTGTTATGTAGATGTTGAACAGGGTGGGGCTGAGGGATGATCCTTGACTAAGCTTCCTATTTTCACCATGTTTCACATAATGTTTGAATAGAATAGTTGTACATTTTAAAACAGTTATACTTGTTCATGTTGATAATATGCAGTACTAAACAGTGATTTTACAAGTTGTTGTTTCTCTTCTTTAGCATACTTCATTCTTTACGCAATGGAACATTTAACGTTAGAAGGTTAAACTGTATTCAATGCCTATGGGATTAGGAGGCTTATGAATCAAGAAGACTTACTTGTAAGATGTCTGTAACAAACTCTGTGATAAAAATTGCAAGCTGCGTGTTATTTTGTTGGAAAGGAAGAACTGAACTCGCTCTCAGAAGAATGCTGCTGACTGATTGGATCCGAAGAGGAGAAGCCCGCTACACGATTTGCAACAATACTTTTTGCCTTTTATATTAGTGCGTGTTCCCAGTTAGTTTCAATGCTTCAATTCTTCTCTGCACAGCATTTTTCACAGACCCTTTTTCCTTGTCCCTTTCTAACAGTTGTGGCTGCTGCTGCTTCTCTTAACCATTTGCCTTACTATTGATGCTCGATTTTTGACAGATTGCTACTGCAACTGTATGATTAATTGCTCGTATTAATGAAACTCAGCTGATTTTCATGAACTACTCTTCGTGGGAAGTTCGCCACTTTAATTTGATTTCGAGCTTTAGGCTCTTGCATTTCTCACTCTTTTCCTTCTGAACTCAAATTCTTCATGAGTTCTACTAACTAACTCTGATCCTGTTCTTCAGAATATGAATTTTGGTCCTTTATGGAATGCACTTAGTACATTATTTGATTATTTGTTCTAACCATTCATTTTGATGAGCTTTCTATAAACTTACTTGATTGTTTTGTCTAATTTGAATAAAAAGAATAAACATACTTACTAATTTCCTTATGAGAAAGACAACTTTTAAAACTTTCAAACTCTTGTCATTGACTGAACTTAAAACTGTTCATGCGATTTGACTTATTATGATGAAATAGCTCCTGACTCAAAATACAGTGGCAAAGATTCATCACCTATGGCGATCTATCCGAAAAAGCCAGCACGGAAATGGGGCTTGACACTGTATGTTGTGGTGAGGAAAAAGATTGAACCATATTATTTAACTTTTGCCTCTGATCCGCACTATCACGTTTCTGGTAGCAGAGTTATGGTTCACACCCTAAGCAAGTAGCTATAACGTCATTTCCCAAGTTAAAATACAATACCCAAATCCTGGAATCCAGTGACCAGAGCTTGAAGAGCTGACAAGGTGCAATATTTGAAGGCAGTTGCTGTTTTAGAGGTGTGAGTATTAAACGGGTAATGCATCATTTATTGTGATTGTGTTTACTGGTGTATTATTTCAGTTAAGAGTGAATGGTCGGATGAAGGCGATGTTTAAAGTTTATTTGTGAAGAAGTTGAAGAGTTTTCAGTCTGGTCTTATCCTAAAATCCCGGGATTTTTTAGACAAATTTAGAAAACACTTAAGTAACCATCATCCAATGGTATTTCTTGTTTGCAGAGATTTTGTGGTGTAGCGTGTGAGGTACTGTCACCTACAAAGTTGAGACAGGGACATTAATAAATTGTTGTTATTGTGTTAATATTGATTAATGCTAGCTGAACTTGTTTGCACAAAGGGGGAAGTTGCATTGATTAGGGTGATTTCATGCTGGTCGAGATTTCATTTGCAAATGTGAAATTCTTTTTTGTGTGATAAAAGTCAGAAGGCATACAAACTTTAATATTCTAGTTGATGAATTACTATTGGTTTCTTTAGTGGAGCTAACAAGAATTGTTATATGTTTTATTATTGTCGTTTTTACAATTTTGTTGAATTGTGAGTACGAGAGAAATTGTATAGGAGGGTAAAAGGCTGTAAGGATTGAGACAATATGTCATAGTGTTTCGCACTGAGATTGGTTGGTTGGTGGGCTTTCGCACTGTAATTGGTTGGTGACATCAGGGTGTCACACTGTGATAAGTCAGTGGCTGTGTTAAGACAGCATTGGGATCTGTTAACAAGATTTCAATAAATACCAACTGAGACAGGTTTGGAGTACACAAAATCTGACGTTTACAGAACAGAATGAAAGTATTGAACTGTCAATTGTTTACTTTACGACTTATGTGAAACATGAAATGCTTTAAAGAATTTGAGAGTTTTGTGAAGGGTGATGTTACAATTCTGATATGGGAAGGTGAAAAGGCACCTCCTGAGGGTACGCCTGCTCATTACATGACAAGTGAATTGGGATTACATATATGTTTATGGCTTTGTCAATGGTGCAAGATTAATGAGTAGGAGGGTGCATTAAGATTTTTCAAAATATGGTAGCTTTGAGATTAGAACTATTGAAAGATTAAAAGAAAAATTGTACGAAATGAAACTGCCCCCGAGACCTACACAGTATGAAACATTCAAAATATGGGAAAACATTGCCCAAGAGAAGGAAAGGGAAAAATAAATGAAGAAGACCAAGAGAGCAATGCATATTTATCCAGATGCGAGAAGGGATGAAAAACAGCAGAGATGGAGGAAATACCAGAGAAAGGGAAAAAGACAAAAACCCAGGAAAAAGACAAAGAGAAAGAAGAAAAAGAAAATGAGACAGATAGTGATTCAGGGGATGATGTGTTAGAGGAAATGTTAGATGTACGTCCCCCGCCTTATGCAACCCCAACTGTCAGAACTGGAAATGATGCCTCTATGAGCAGTGCCCCTGTAGAAGCCAGTATAGTGCAAGTTTAGAGACCCCTTCAGATACTTCAGGTTGCCCCATCATGTGTTCCACAGCCCCAGACTGGTATTCCACCAGTGATGACTACATCTGTTGCAACTGGTCCGGTGAAAGTGCAGAAGATAGCACCTGTACAGGCAGTGCCTAGACTAATTGCAAAGGCCCCAGTTCATGTTAACCTGACTCCGGAGACACAAGGTACTGTACGACAGTTTACCTGTGACAGTATTTATTCGGACAAAATTCAAAGATTGTTGTATGGAGACTACCTCAGGTGGTTCAAGCACTAGGAGATGGGGCAGGATTGTTTTTACAGCAGCAATAGCCACGGGGAAACAAATTTATTTGATGATGTAATTTTTCCACCATGGTTTGAGGAAGCTGCAGGGATTAAAAAGACAGAGAGCACAATGCAAGTTGTTAGCCCAGAATCTGAAAAAGAGAAACAATTAAATATCCCCAAAGTAAAGGTTGAACTGGGAGAAATCATTAGGGGATGTTTAGTTTTTAAATATTTAAGTACACATCAAGAGAAAGAATAGAATTACCAGTGTGAAGAAATTATAAGACAAGCAGAAACTACACATGATAAGTTGACAGAGTTGGCTCGGAAATATGAGGTTGATCTTTCTAAACGTTTTCCTTTCTGGAGAAGTTGCAGGATTCAATTAGATGATGCAGCAATTGCAACAATGCGTTCTTCAGGAATGTGGTTGCACAGTACTGAATTAATAAAATGTATTAATAAATGGAGCGATTAAAAAAAATGAATGAGCAAATGGGCAAGAACGCATGAAAATAAAAAGAAACAACCTGGGTTAGGAGGGGAAAATAAGGAACAGGATAAGGAAGGAGCTTCAAATTATCCACTGAGAGAAATAGCAGGAGGAGTGTATGTCAATGTGACTTGGAGCAGAGGTGATCTTGCAGATTTTATGAACAATTTTCCAAAATTAAGAGACAAGCCTATGCAGTGGTACAAACAAGTTGATTGATTTGTGAAAATTTCAAAGGTGCTGTGGATTGATTTGAATAGGTTCTTTGATATTGTGGTACCAAGTGACTTGTGAGATGACTGTAAGATTGCTGTACAATGGCCACGTGAAGAGCCAACGAGAGTGGCAAGTACTAATGTGCCATCCTCTGTGGTTATGGAGAAAAAGGAAGCAGTGATTACCTTCCTGAAAGACAAAGTGCCTCTGAAAGATCTTCATTGGTTAAAAATTAAACAAACTACACAATAATCAAAAGAGTCAGAACATGAGTTCTATGAGCGATTGTTGCAGGTGTTTCAGCAGCACAGTGGGAGAGAATGTCCTGATAAGAGCGACATGGTGATTTTTTATCTCAGTTTGTATCAGGATTGAGACCAGAGATTAGTGCGCATATACACCAAATTATAAGCTGCTGGCAGAGTAAATCACTTGATGAGATCTTGTGGTATGGTAAATATTGCAGTAATGAACAAGCCCTGATACAGAAAAAGATTACAGATACATTTATGTTGGCTCAGACAAAGATTGGTCAAAAAGGCTTTTTAGAATTCCTCTTTTGCAGGGAATTAAGGAGGTATGCAATGTGTTGATGTTCCACAAACAGGATTTCAGAGTCATTCAGGAGATTTTGGTGCTTCACAAGGTGGAGGCAGAGGTGTTCCAACTGATTCAGGGTCAGGACTAGATCTTGCAGCACTGAAGAAAATTACCCCTTGTCATATTTGACACAGGATTGGGCATTGGAAGAGGGAGTGTAGGTTCAATCCTGATATTCCAAACGGAAATTTACAAATGCAGACATTAGTACAAATGCAAAATATGCAAGTACAACAGATGCAGGTGCCAATTCAAAAACAAGTTCCAATAATACAGGTTCCGCAGGCCCAAATGGTCCCACAAAAAATGGGAAATCCGAGATTTAATTTGAACAAGATGCCAAAAGTAAATTTAAACCCTTTCCAAAATCAGAATTAAAATGCATTCCAGCAATTTCCTGTGTTTGATAATGATGGTTCAGGCTCTGACACTTCTCAATTATGGTGACTGAGAGGGGAGAAAGATTGCTTGCTTGGCGTAGTCTTAAATCAGATCAGAGTGGTCAATTCATGGAAGGTGAGGTGAATGGCCACCCAGTATCATTTCTTATTGATACAGGTGTTACCAGACCCACTGTTAGAACTGTGGAAGTGCTAGACCTACCCCTCTCCAGAAAAAAGATCCATTCATAGGAGTTTAAAATAAACATCACAAATCCAGTTTCAGAGAAGCTTTCAGTAAAAATAGGTTCATTTGAGGAAAATCACCAATTTGTTGTTTGTGACTTAAGCCCTGTAAACTTGATGGGGAGAGATTTATTGGGCAAGTTAAATTGGCCAATAGTTTGCACACCAGTTGGTGTGGAATATCAGACTCATGATGAAGATGTAGAATTTACAATTGCTCAACAAAAGACAGTTGTAGGATTGGTTCCATTAATGACAATTGAAAAATCACCCTCTGATTTGAGGGAGACTGTGAATCCAGAAGTGTGGGATCTCACAGGAAAACATATTGAACTAATTAAAGGTGTAGAACCAGTCTAAGTTAACATAAAGACAAGTGCAGTATATCCAAGAACAGCACAGTACCATCTGAACCCAGAAACAATTGCAGAAATCACTTCTGGAATAGAAGACATGATACATAAAGGAATTTTAAAGGAATTGATTGGGAGTCCACGTAACTCTCCGATCATGGGTTTACCGAAACCCAGTGGAAAGTATAGGATCATCCAATATCTTGGAAAGATTAACAAGATAGTTGTCCCATGTTGTCCTGTGCTACTGAATCCAGCCACAATACTATTTTGAATTCCATGTAATGCCAAATGGTTTACTGTCATTGATATTTTCCAGGCTTTTCTTCTCAGACCAATTGCATGAGGATAGCCAGTTTCTTTTTTTTTCCTTTATGTTTCAGCAGAGAGTTTTGGCATGGTGCTGAGCCCCACAAGAGAATACAGAGAGTCCGTATATTTTTAACCAGATTTTAAACAAGACTCTGGAATCCTTACAGATGCCCTACAGATCAGTTCTTGTACAGTACATAGACTACTACTTGTTGCATCAGAGATACAAGAAGCTTGTGAGTAAGATATCATTGCGTTACTCGATCACCTGTCTGGGAACAGACATAAAGTTTCTCCAGGTAAACTGCAGTACTGTCAGAAAGAAATTCAATATCTGGGGAACATCATTGAAAAAGGAGCGAGAAAGGTGCTACCAGAGAGAGTGAAAGCAATTCTTCAAATGAATCCACCTCGAACTCAGAAGGAAGTCACAATGTTTTTGGGAAAGGCTTGCTACTGTAGACAGTGGATACTAAGGGGCCGATTCCGATTCGGGCCGGAAATCTCTCCGACCGAGCCGGACCCGGAGAGATTTCCGACCGAATCGGACCCTAGCAGTCCGACCGAATGAGTACGATGCGCACGTATGCTATCGGACTCGATTCGGTCGGACTCCCATTGAAGTCAATGGGAGCCAGTCGTACGACGCGTACACGGGCTCCCATTGACTCAAAGGGCACGACGCGAACAAGGGCGCCCCTACAGCGTGTTCGCGTCGATGCGGGTCGCACCGTACATGCACGTGTAGGGGGACCCATGTGTCCCCCTGTGTGCAACTCGCACGCCTACGCTTCCAGGGGGGTCCGACACGGACCCCCAAAGTGCGGCTCCGACAGCTCCTTGGAGCCGGGCTGCACGAGACGCTCAGAGCGGTCGAGGTGCGCATCGTACTTACCCGGCCGGGAAACGTCTCCATTGCGAGGTGCGCATCGTCCCCGTGCGACTCGGTCGGAGCGGTCGGGTCCTGCGAACGAGTCGGTCGGAGATTTCGTGAGCGCACGCATCGTACTCGCTCGCCCGGACGCACGTACGACTCGGTCGGGAAATAGGGCTCCGAATCAGATCCGGTTAAGCCGAATCCGATTCGGTGCCCTACCGGCCGAGATCGGAATCGGCCCCTAAATTGTTCCCTAGTGGCAAAGCCTTTATTGAGGCTGACACACAAGGATGTGTCTGATCTGCCTCCATGGGACAACGATTGCTTAAAAGCCTTCGTAGAGCTGAAAGAAAAACTTTGTCATGTCCCAGAACTAGGAATGCCAGATTACACTAAAGAGTTTACATTGTTTTGCAGTGAGAGGGAAGGCTGCCCTCTCTCAGTACTTACTCAGATGCATGGTGATACTTGAAAATCTGTGCCATACATCTTGACTTCTTGACCACCATTGACCCTGTTCCCGCAGGACCTCACAGCTGCTTCAAACGGCTGCCGCAGTGAGCAATAGGCTGGAAAAGAGTGAGAGCATATTGATGGGATATCCTTTAACTGTAATGGTCCCTCACTCTGTGGAGCTTCTATTGACCTGAACAAAGACCCAGTACATGACCCATAATAGACTCATTAAATGTGAATTAAATCCACACAGAAGGAGCGTACAGTTATTATGAATTCATCCACATTTAATTATTGAAGTCCATAAATAATCAATATTCCAATGCAAGCTTCCTTGTCCACTTGTCTTTATTGACACTTGTTTCAAACTCTTCAAAACACAGATCAATCAATATTTCAATACAACCAGCCTACGCGCTTCGTCCCCCATGGGACATCATCAGGGCTGTAAAAAGAAAGCAAAAAATAAAAATCCATTCCAATTCGAGATTGTACATACAAATTAAAACAAAGTACCCAAATGTTTAGAAAACATGTTCATTTCCACCTGCCTATAGAACAGCTATACTCATCTGTAAAGGTATGCCCCACTATCTTTGGCACATCAAAAATGTACTTGCAAATTATATTCAACAACATACCAAAGTGTTTTGATAACTTATTCATTACAACCTTCCTATGGAACAGTCTATACTCATCTGATAAGTTATGCCCCACTATCATTGACTCATCTAAAATGTACTTATATCAAACAAAAGGCATCCTACCTATATGACATTCTTTTAGATCCACAATCCTATACAGTTTCCAACTTATATTCACCTATATAAGGTGATTACCCATCTTTGTTCAAAAATATTATTAATATTGTTGATCAGAATAGTATGTGTGCACTGATCCATGATGTATCATGACTAACCTGGCCTTCAATTATCAAAAGGTTTTACAGTTTACATCATCAGTTAGCACCGATACACGGGCCTCTGACTTCAATTATCCAAAGTTTTTATCAGTTTTTATCATCAGTTAGCACCAATCCTCCTTCTAACTTTTGAAACCCTGAACACTCCACTTAGTCCTATTTAATGTGTATCTATCAAGAAACACGGGCCTCTGTCCCAATGATTTCCAGAAACATCCTGAATCTTTACTCCCCATCATTAGATTCAAAGTGATCTCACCTGAATCATTTTCATGTTACTGTCTATTTCTTATTCTTTTTCCAATTTTCCGATATTTCTATTTTATGATGCAAATTCTGTAAAAGAGAATTACCACTATTTAGTGTTGTCCCCCTTACTTTTATATCTGTTCCTTAAGCTTGCCTCATTCTTACTTATTGCTCACCTTTTTATAATGTCGAACGAGTTCCTGTCAATTGCTCTTCCAGCCTTCCTAATCGATTTTCAAAATTTCTATTCTGTGATGCTAATTCTGTAAAGAAAAAATATAGCCGCTATTTAATATTCTTCACCCCATTTCTCTTATCGCCCCTCTAGCTAGCCTTCTTCCCACTCATCTGCTCACCTTTTTATTATGTCCAAGCATCTCCATGAAGTTCTCTCCTCTGCAGCCAGGCCCGATAAATCCTGCTGTAATTTGCGACTATTCCCCACCTCTATTTAAAATTCTTTCGAACCAATCCGGAGATGCGCATTCAAGCCTTGCGCTTTAAATACAATTCTGTCCAATCATTAGCGAGCCACAAACATCATTCATTTAATTTATGCGTAATTTTGGGCTGCAGTTCTCTCTCTGGTCCACGTTGTCTACCTATCTCCCGATTGGTCACTTTATTGACTCAGTGAGCCAATCACCTCTCAGTTAAATTCTGTCCAATCATTAGCGAGCTACAAACATTGTTCATTTAATTTATGTGTAATTTTGGGCTGCAGTTCCCTCTCTGGTCCACGTCGTCTACCTATCTCCCGATTGGTCACTTTATTGACTCAGTGAGCCAATCACCTCTCAGTTAAATTCTGTCCAATCATTAGCGAGTCATTTCAGACAGGGCATTAAGTGACAGTGAATTATCTGTTTTGAAAAAAGAATTGTCTTTCTGCCCGAAAAATGCCTGTAATTTTACAGATTTGGAAATTGACTTGTATAGATTTGCCAGAAAAATGAAATTAAAAAGTTTTTTCTCTATGATGGACAAAACCGTTACTGTACCAACCAACTTTAAAAGTTCAACAATGACTATAGCTCAACTACGTGAAGTGCAATTATTAATGTCCTTAACAGAGGGTGAAAGGTTTGGTGTGGAGGATATTGCCACGATGCTTGATATTCCAAGTGATTATAGTTGCACAAGTGGGCTAAGATTGAAGTCAAAATTCACACCACAAGAGCAGCAATATGCAGCAATTGATTTGTATGTGCAGAAGACAATGGAGGAATTGCACAACTTAGAAGATCTGGGCATAAGGGGCAGAGGTGGTTCTAAGGATAAGGACAATTTATTGCAGGAAGAAGGTACAGCTTTGAACAATTTGAGATTGGACAAGAATATAGTTATTCGTAGAGCTGACAAAGGGGGTAACCTAGTCGTTATGAATAGAACTGATTATTGTGAAGAGATCAGGAGGCAATTAAGTAATGTGGAGTGTTACACCAAGATAAGGGGGAATCCTATGCAACAAGTAGGAAGACTAATAACGGAAATACTCTTTTTTTGGAAAGAATTAGGATTACTAGATGAACCTGAATTCAAATATCTGAATGTGACTAATCCCTCCTCCCCATTTATCTATACTTTGCCCAAAGTACATAAATCAAGAACAAACCCGCCAGGGAGACCTATAGTTTCCAGCATTGGAAGCATAACAGAGCACTTATCTGAATTTGTGGATCTGTTCTTAAAACCATTAGTTGTTAATTTACCATAATATATTAGGGATACCATGGACGTTCTAAATAAGTTACAGGATGTCAAGTGGGAAGCAGGAATGAGTCTGGTTACATTGGACGTGGATGGGTTATATACCTGCATAAATAATGACAAAGGAGAACAGGCATTGAATCATTTTTTGGGCTGTCGTAGTGCCAGTTTACATGATCATACTAAAATGATTCTAGAAATGAGTGCGATAATATTGAATAACAATTACTTTTTGTTTCAAGATGAATGGTACCACCAGATCAGGGGAACAGCAATGGGTTCCAGGTTTGCTCCCTCTTATGACAACCTTTTCATGGGTTGGTATGAGAGGGAGCATGCCTGGAACAGAAAAGCCTCAAGATGGACGGATCAGATCCTATTTTGGGGACGTTTTATAGATGACGTTTTGGTAATATGGCGAGGACATGAAACAGAGTTACAGGAATACTTTAAATATTTGAATATTAATGATTTTAACGTGGAATTCACCATAAAATATCATCAAGAAAGGATCGAATTCCTAGATGTAGACCTGTTTGTGGAAGGGGAAGCCCTTAAAAGCAAATTATTTAGAAAAACAACAGCCACTAATTCTATATTAAGAGCAGATAGCGCCCACCCAAGGGGAGTCATTAAAGGGATTCCCTTTGGGGAAATGGTGCGAATCCGTAGGAATTGTAGCAGAGATGAGGATTTCAAATCAGAATTAGATAACCTGCAAAAGAGACTAAGGAAAAGAGGTTATGCTAAGGAGGATCTTAATAGGGCACGAACAAGGGTGATGTCCATTAAGAGAGAAACAACTCTTATACAGAAAGACAGGTCTCGCTCCAGCGAAAGATTGGCATTTGTCACTACTTACAGTTCACAATAAGACAAGATTTACAGAATACTTAGTAAACATTGGAATTTGCTCAGGGGAGTACCGGGTCTGACTGGTTGTATTGGAGACTGTTGGACTTGGCCCTTTTTGGCAGGTTCACCCCTAAACTTTTTGCCTTGTCTGTAACCTGGTGTTGGTGATTTTAGGCCTCTGAGCACTTTCGCACTGTGGTCCAGCGCTCTCTGTGTGCTTATGGTGAGATTGGCCTGCCCTCCCATAGGAATGCATGGGGATAAGTGTGTCCATGTTAATTCCTGGTATGAGAGGAGCAGTGTGGTCAAGTATGGTATGTATGAATTTGTGAGAATAAATGCTACGCAATGGTGTGCGCAGATTTATTGGGACTGGTGTAGAAATGCCACTTTTAGAAGTTGGCATTTATGTGTGCTCTGTGTCTGCCTGCCTGATGTGAATTGCATGTCTGGCTTGTGAGTGACAGGAGCTGGGAGGTGTGTGTGGCTCCAGGAGGGGCAGGGTGAGTCAGCGCAGGGCTGAATAGGGAGACCTGCATGTAGATGGGAGGGAGGAGTTGCACCTGGGACCTGAATAGGACTGTGCCTTCCCTCCACAATGCTGGCTCTGCCCCCTGTGGTGCGTCTAATCACTGAGCCCCCACCTGACAAAGGAGAGAGGAGCTGAGCAAAACAAAGTGCTCCAAAGCTCCCCCAAACCAGTTGCGTCTGGTTTATCCCCAAGCCCTGTGCTGTGACACAAAGGGATTTAGGGTATAAAAATAGGGGCTGTGACCCCAGAAAGAAGTTCAGTTCAGTGTGTGCTGTTCCTGCCCGGGCGTGCTGATGGGGCCCAGGGGGGGCTGCCAGGAGGGCTTGCCTCCCTGGGCCCTGCATGACCCCTTCATCTTAAAGGAGTTCCAGGACTTTTGCTGGTTCCTAGCGCCTCGTGAGCGCTCTGATTTTTAAATGACCTGGGAAGAAGAGGAGCGTTTGGGGCTTTAACATGCAGCGCTGGGCTGCGAGCATACCTCGAGGGAATCCCGACGTGGGGACTCCCCCGCATGTGCGCTGTTTTAGGTGAGCGGGTGCCCACCCCGCATGTGCGCTGTTTTGGTGAGCGGGTGCCCACCCCGTTCTTATGCATTTTTTAAGGAGCGGGTGCCCACCCCGCAATTGTGCTTAATCCAAGGCAGGAGCCCACCCCGCACGGTTATCATTGCCGCCGAAGGGCCGCCACTCACGAGCAGCGACCCGGAGAAGAAGAGCGTCGAGGAAGGAGGGCGGGAGCCTACCCCGCCTCCGTGAGCGCCAGTGGAGTGGGTCGCAGAGCTGACCCTCTGGCAGGAGCCCACCCCGCGTTGCTGAGTCCCGTGGTGCCGCAGGGAGAGTACGGGACCGCTGGAGACTTCGCTCCGCGATCCCGGCGACCAGGAAGTCAGGCAGGGTTACGCCTGACTGTGGGCGGGGCTCCCGAGAGGAAAGGGAAGCCCTGCAGGTTGCCTGGAGACCGGGCCTCAGGAGGATCGGAGCCTCGAGGGCTCCCAGCTGGAGTCCCGCGCTGTGCCCGGAGACCCGACAAGCCGCCAGAGAACCCAGGTGAAGAGGGCTCCGCAGAGCATTGCGCGTGCAAGGAGCAGCTCCAGAGGAGTCCCCGCAACAGCCGGTGAGTGGGGGCTAAGTTGAAAGCTTGCTTGGGGGGGTTGTCGGGGCACATTGTCGGTGCCCGCCCCCCTGTGGTTACTCCTAAGGCACGGGTGGTGCCAGTCCCTGATTGTACCTCCCAGCTGCCCCGCTAGACCGGGGGCAGCTGCAACGGTGGGGGCAAAGCGTTATCTACAGAACCCCAGAGTGGGGCTCCAGAGGGCACATTGAGTGCCCGTCCTCATTGCTTGTGGGGCATGGTTTTGGGCCCCAGAGGCACGGAGAGTGCCAGGGCAGTTTGTGGTCTCCACAGCTGCGCAGCAGATACCGGCAGCTGCAATGTGTGGGCCATCCTTTCTGTCAGAGTCCCAGTGGGGCTCACCAGGGCACATTGGTGCCGATCGTCCTCATTGTTGGTGCCCATTGGGCTACAGTTATGGGGAGAGCCCCAGAGCAGGGCCCCAGAGTCCAGCACCGTTTTTCCAGTGCCCACATTTTGTTGCCTGCACAGCTGCCCGGCAATTAGCGGGCAGCTGCTACGTTTAGGCCAGGTTGTAGTGAGGAGTCCCAGGAGGCACCATGGTGCCAGCGCATTGCGCATTTTGCTGGCTGCATTGACTTTTCGCTGCCTTGGCATCGCGCCCTGACATTGGGACATTGGGCATTTGAGCCCCTGTGGGAGGCCAGTTGGCCTGGGGGCAGGTTGGGGACATGGTTAGAGCGCCAGGCTCTACAGGATGGCGTAATGTATTTATGCCTACTCTGAATGTTGCCAAGAGTGATTTAGGGCCATTGCGTAATGTGTTTATGCTAATGAGGTTTGGGCCTAATGTGATTATGCCTAATGTCGTGTTACGATGTCTTGAGGTAGTGCTATTTGCGTAATGTGTTTATGCTTATGAGGTTATTGCATAATGTGTTTATGCAGGTGAGGCCCATTGCGTAATGTGTTTATGCTAATGAGGTTTGGGCCTAATGTGGGTTTATGTCTAATGCTAATAGTATAATGCTTAGGTCATTATGGTACCAGTAGTTACTGGTTGTGTTTTATATTTGCATTTACTTACCTGTTCTGATGGTTCTGACCATGGCCCGATTGGCCTGGTCCTGTATATAATTCCCCTGTGAATACTGCCCGTGTCAGTTGGCACAGTGTAAATATGTGATTACGTTTCTAATGTGTTTTATGATAATACAAAGGCTATTTTTTATATAACCTTGTGTGGAGTCCCTTTTGTGGTGTGCCTAGTGTGTTGCTGCTGTGTGTGTGTGTTGCGCAAGCGCTTTACACATTGCCTCCGGGATAGGCCTGACTGCTCGTGCCAAGCTACCAAGGGGGGTGAGCAGGGGTTATCTTGGGTGTGTAACTCCCTTGCCCTGACTGGAGTGGTGGTTTCTGCCTGGCTTTGGCGCAAGCCTTAGCCAACCAGAAATCCCATTTCTAACATTGGTGGCAGCGGTGGGATAGGACTTGCATTTGCTCAATACCGCAGCGACAACTGGTTGCACTACAAGCTCTGCATTTTAGATAATCACATGTTTGGGGATTATTTTTACTGATCTTATTTTTCTCCTCAAGAGTGTCATTTTTAAATGGTGTTTTCTGCGCTTTTATGTTTGGTGGCAGAAGAGAGAAAATGACAGGGCGGGACGCCAGTAGGTGGGGAGGTTCCCATAGATAGGGAGTCCCTTGCTGGGTCCAGTGCCCAATCCCTTTTCCTGTCCCCAGAGGTGTGGGTGGATAGGAGGGAAGAAAGGGAGTGTGGAGGAGAAAAAGTTAGCTCTGGAGGGTAGTTTATCCCCTGAGCTCAGTTGAGTTGTCTGGATTCACCGGTAAGGGTGGGATCCAGTGGTGGCAGCAGAAGTGAGTCCAGTGCATGAAGTCCCAGTTCCCAGAGTATGGTACCTGGTGCTCAGTAAGAGGGGTACAGGTTGAGATTCAGGGGCAGTGAGGAACTGTCTCACCAGTCTGGGGGGGCGTGTCTGGAGGAGTGGTGTGTTGCACTGGACGAGTGGGTGTGAGTTCTTTTTGGTGATAAGGAGCTTGCACAGGAGGTGGACCTCTGGCTGTGTGCTAGAGGTCCTGCAGAGGCATTGGGGAGTGATTCCAAAAGTAGTGGCTTGGGTATCTTCCGGTCCTGTGTCGGGGAAGAGGTTCAGTGTAGCCCAGCTAGGTCCCAGTGGAATGGGAGGGGTGTAGGGACTAACGTCCGGTCTCAGTGGAGACGGAGTGAGTGTGGGACGGTGTGTCCCACAGTGGCCCGAAACCCCGTCTCAGGGCCTGGAGGGTTCCCTAGGGGAGCGCCAGGTCGCGGGCCTAGGATGTACTTGTAGGTCATTTGAGGAGGATCTTCCAGTGTCTAGAGGACGTGGAGTGTCTGTAACTAGAGCTCCAGCGGTCCTGGTGTCAGGCGGTACCGCTCCAGTTGGGAGGGTGCAGAGGTCCAGAGTGAGGAGTGAGAGGGGGATGTGTTCCCCAGTGGGAGAACCAGTGGGTCAGGGACCAGCCGTAAGGGCTGAGTCTCCTAGAAGTGACCATGGTGACACCACTTCTGTCCTGGGGGATCTTTGCGCACTGTCAGATGGACAGGGGTCGGGAGATCTGCGCCAGGCAGACTATCACGCAACACGTGAGTTGTGTTACCCTCAGGGGGGTGCTGTGTGCGCCCCCAGAAGTCCTGGCATGCCAGGCAAAGTGCTCAGCCGCGGGGTTTAGCTCCAAGGTTGGGGAGGCCAGGTTCAGGTTCGCCCTGACCTGGAGGGAAGGATGACTGTAAACAGTATCCTGACCGGTTTCCAGAGGTACCACTCCAGTTGGGAGGGTGCGAACTCAGGAGAGGGGTGCAGAGGGAGGGAGTCCTCGCCTCTGACCCTGGTGCAACCTGAGGGTTTAGACCCTAGGTTGGGAGATTAGGAAACTTCCAGGTCAAGAAGGAATCTCTGCCAAAGTGGATCAGCTGAAGAGACTGAGGAGACTGCCCTTGCTGTGTGTTCTGGGGCTCACCTGCAGTTTGTTGTTTCCACTGCGGAAGAGGAAAGGGGACTTTGCTGTGTGCTGTGTCCCCCCACCTGCTTGAAGAGGGACTTTGCTGTGTGCTGTGTACCTCCGAAGTGAAATAGTTTCTATGGGCCTGAGTGAGCTGTCCTCCTGTTGGAAGTTTCAGTTGGGAGGAGAGTGTGTGGCTGATACGCCGCTGGCGTGTGCTCTGTCTAGCCTGGGACATACTGAGACTCCCCCTGTGATCATGGAACTGAAGGGTACCGGACTCTGGAAGGGGGTGCAGAGGGAGGGAGTCCTCGCCTCTGACCCCGGTGCAGCCGGTGAATGTAAATCCCAGGTGGTAGACCAGTTGATGGAGAGAGGTCCTGAACTGGTGGGAGAGTTGTGTTCTTTTGGGTGCTTCCCCTGGGAGGGTGCGGAACCCCAGAAGTAGAGGTAGGGTGAGGCAACTCTTGCCCGTGACCTCTGGTCAGCCTGAGGGTGCGGACTCTAGGTTGAAGGATCAGTGGTAGTTTGGAACTACACTGAGAGGGAGAGTGGAGAATGGCTAGTGGATGCCAGGGGTTACTGCCCCCCACTCTGTGGATTGGCAAGGACCAGTGACGTCTGGGTGGCCTAGGGCCTGGTCCTGGCCGTGGACAACGAGGAAGTACCAGTGGGGTAGCCTAGTTGGGCCTGAGAGTTCTTTTTCAGAGGGAACCACATGGGTTCAGAGTGGCGTAGAACCGGAGGGTGTCCCTGCAGTGAGGGCCCGCATCCGTGTTCTATCGCCCGAAGCAGGGAAGCCAATCAAGGTAGTGATTGGTCTGCCCTGCGTTTTGGCTGGAAGGGGGTTGTGTTGGACTTGGCCCTTTTTGGCAGGTTCACCCCTAAACTTTTTGCCTTGTCTGTAACCTGGTGTTGGTGATTTTAGGCCTCTGAGCACTTTAGCACTGTGGTCCAGTGGAAAGTGCGTGCGCTCTCTGTGTGCTTGTGGTGAGATTGGCCTGCCCTCCCATAGGAATGCATGGGGGATAAGTGTGTCCATGTTAATTCCTGGTATGAGAGGAGCAGTGTGGTCAAGTCTGGTATGTATGAATTTGTGAGAATAAATGCTGTGCAATGGTGTGCGCAGATTTATTGGGACTGGTGTAGAAATGCCACTTTTAGAAGTTGGCATTTATGTGTGCTCTGTGTCTGCCTGCCTGATGTGAATTGCATGTCTGGCTTGTGAGTGACAGGAGCTGGGAGGTGTGTGTGGCTCCAGGAGGGGCAGGGTGAGTCAGCGCAGGGCTGAATAGGGAGATCTGCATGTAGATGGGAGGGAGGAGTTGCACCTGGGACCTGAATAGGACTGTGCCTTCCCTCCACAATGCTGGCTCCGCCCCCTGTGGTGCGTCTAATCACTGAGCCCCCACCTGACAAAGGAGAGAGGAGCTGAGCAAAACATAGTGCTCCAAAGCTCCCCCAAACCAGTTGTGTCTGGTTTATCCCCAAGCCCTGTGCTGTGACACAAAGGGATTTAGGGTATAAAAATAGGGGCTGTGACCCCAGAAAGAAGTTCAGTTCAGTGTGTGCTGTTCCTGCCCTGGCGTGCTGATGGGGCCCAGGGGGGGCTGCCAGGAGGGCTTGCCTCCCTGGGCCCTGCATGGCCCCTTCATCTTAAAGGACTTCCAGGACTTTTGCTGGTTTCTAGCGCCTCGTGAGCGCTCTGATTTTTAAATGACCCGGGAAGAAGAGGAGCGTTTGGGGCTTTAACCTGCAGCGCTGGGCTGTGAGCATACCTCAAGGGAATCCCAACGTGGGGACTCCCCCGCATGTGCGCTGTTTTAGGTGAGCGGGTGCCCACCCCACATGTGCGCTGTTTTGGTGAGCGGGTGCCCACCCCGCTCTTATGCATTTTTTAAGGAGCGGGTGCCCACCCCGCAATTGTGCTTAATCCAAGGCGGGAGCCCACCCCGCACGGTTATCATTGCCGCCGAAGGGCCGCCACTCACGAGCAGCGACCCGGAGAAGAAGAGCGTCGAGGAAGGAGGGCGGGAGCCTACCCCGCCTCCGTGAGCGCCAGTGGAGTGGGCCGCAGAGCTGACCCTCTGGCGGGAGCCCACCCCACGTTGCTGAGTCCCGTGGTGCCGCAAGGAGTGTACGGGACCGCTGGAGACTTTGCTCCGCGATCCCGGCGACCAGGAAGTCAGGCAGGGTTATGCCTGACTGTGGGCGGGGCTCCCGGGAGGAAAGGGAAGCCCCGCAGGTTGCCTGGAGCCCGGGCCTCAGGAGGATCAGAGCCTCGAGGGCTCCCAGCTGGAGTCCTGTGCTGTGCCTGGAGACCCGACAAGCCGCCAGAGAACCCAGGTGAAGAGGGCTCCGCAGAGCATTGCGCGTGCAAGGAGCTGCCAGGGCAGTTTGTGGTCTCCACAGCTGCGCAGCAGATACCGGCAGCTGCAATGTGTGGGCCATCCTTTCTGTCAGAGTCCCAGTGGGGCTCACCAGGGCACATTGGTGCCGATCATCCTCATTGTTGGTGCCCATTGGGCTACAGTTATGGGGAGAGCCCCAGAGCAGGGCCCCAGAGTCCAGCACCGTTTTTCCAGTGCCCACATTTTGTTGCCTGCACAGCTGCCCGGCAATTAGCGGGCAGCTGCTACGTTTAGGCCAGGGTGTAGTGAGGAGTCCCAGGAGGGGACCCAGGAGGCACCATGGTGCCAGCGCATTGCGCACTTTGCTGGCTGCATTGACTTTCCGCTGCCTTGGCAGCGCGCCCTGACATTGGGACATTGGGCATTTGAGCCCCTGTGGGAGGCCAGTTGGCCTGGGGGCAGGTTGGGGACATGGTTAGAGCGCCAGGCTCTACAGGATGGCGTAATGTATTTATGCCTACTCTGAATGTTGCCAAGAGTGATTTAGGCCCATTGCGTAATGTGTTTATGCTAATGAGGTTTGGGCCTAATGTGGTTATGCCTAATGTCGTGTTACGATGTCTTGAGGTAGTGCCTATTTGCGTAATGTGTTTATGCTTATGAGGTTATTGCATAATGTGTTTATGCAGGTGAGGCCCATTGCGTAATGTGTTTATGCTAATGAGGTTTGGGCCTAATGTGGGTTTATGTCTAATGCTAATAGTATAATGCTTAGGTCATTATGGTACCAGTAGTTACTGGTTGTGTTTTATATTTGCATTTACTTACCTGTTCTGATGGTTCTGACCATGGCCCGATTGGCCTGGTCCTGTATATAATTCCCCTGTGAATACTGCCCATGTCAGTTGGCACAGTGTAAATATGTGATTACGTTTCTAATGTGTTTTATGATAATACAAAGGCTATTTTTTATATAACCTTGTGTGGAGTCCCTTTTGTGGTGTGCCTAGTGTGTTGCTGCTGTGTGTGTGTGTGTTGCGCAAGCGCTTTACACATTGCCTCCGGGATAGGCCTGACTGCTCGTACCAAGCTACCAAGGGGGTGAGCAGGGGTTATTTTGGGTGTGTAACTCCCTTGCCCTGACTGGAGTGGTGGTTTCTGCCTGGCTTTGGCGCAAGCCTTAGCCAACCAGAAATCCCATTTCTAACAGAGACAAACCAAGTGTTATTCACAAAAGATGTCAAACCATTGGGAATATGATAACGAGGAATTATGTAGAACAACTAAAAACAGATGGGGGAAACTGGTTACCACAGCAACCCAAGGGTTTCTACATATGTGGAACATGTAATATATGCAGTCTGGGTATCAACAGAAAGAAGGAATTTACATATAATACCAAGAAAAGTTATTGCATAAATGAATTTATTAATTGCAATAGCACGGGAGTTGTATATGTAATTATATGTGCATGTAATAAAATCTACATCGGTAGCACCAAGAGAAGTTTGAAAACTAGAATTCAGGAGCATAGAAGGGCTATCATTAATCAGGAGATGAAATCACCCATTTACCAGCATATAAAAAAAAAACACATGGGGGACACAAATTTTAGGTTCCATGGGATACAAAGAATTTTTCCCAGAGCCAGGGGTGGAGACTGGTAACTAATGATCAGAAAACAAGAGGCAAGATGGATCAGCAGATGTAGAGCGGTGATCCAGGGCTTGAATAGTGATAATGAGTTGCATTATTTCTTAGATTAAATTGATTGAGAAGCCTTTATGTTCTTTGGAAGACTAGTGGATAGTAAGATTAATGTAACAGCGATTATGAATCAGAACTTTATATATTTTTTGGATTAATTTTATTGAGTGGTATGGTCTATGGAATTTAAATGTACGTGATATTGGTAGAATCGATAGTGCATAGGTTGTGGTCATTAGCAGATAAACCAGAGGATGTAAATGGGTGTCTTGTAATCAACATAAAAATAAATACACGGGTGCTCAGTAACATACGTACAAATAATATTGTCTGTTCGAGAGTGTTGGAAATTTTAAACATCAACTCAAAATAGGTTGCATTTACAATAGGTATGGCATTTATGCTTCAACATAATAGTTCTAAGTTAACTCAGGAGTTTCGCGACCCCTAGCATGCGTCGAGTGGGAATCTGAATTTGCCAGTTAATCACGGCAAATATATATTAAATTATATCATCCAATTTATGAATAGATATGCACAGAGTGGGCGCAGGTAAACATTGTATTAAAAGACCTTTACATTAATTAAAAGACTATAGTTGAAAGGCTTTTGTTTGGAATATGTGAAGGGAAACTTGGCTAAAATACATGATCAGGCAGACGATGCGGACTAGAGAGGTAACTGCTGCCAGAGATTTAGTCTTAAAAGACCCTTTCATAAATTAAAAGACCTATCGGTGAAAGGTATACGTTTGTAATACGTTATGGAAAACTTGATTCGTACACAGAACGGTAACTGAGAGGTGATTGGCTCACAGTGTGACCAATCGGGAGATAGGTAGACGACGTGGACCAGAGAGGGAACTGTGGCCCAAAATTACGCATAAATTAAATGAATGATGTTTGTGGCTCGCTAATGATTGGACAGAATTTAACTGAGAGGTGATTGGCTCACTGAGTCAATAAAGTGACCAATCGGGAGATAGGTAGACGACGTGGACCAAAGAGGGAACTGCAGCCCAAAATTACGCATAAATTAAATGAATGATGTTTGTGGCTCGCTAATGATTGGACAGAATTGTATTTAAAGCGCAAGGCTTGAATGCGCAACTCCGGATTGGTTCGAAAGAATTTTAAATAGAGGTGTGGAATAGTCGCAAATTACAGCGGGATTCATCGGGCCTGGCTGCAGAGGAGAGAACTTCATGGAGATGCTTGGACATAATAAAAAGGTGAGCAGATGAGTGGGAAGAAGGCTAGCTGGAGGGGCGATAAGAGAAATGAGGGGAAGAATATTAAATAGCGGCTATATTTTTTCTTTACAGAATTAGCATCACAAAATAGAAATTTTGAAAATCGATTAGGAAGGCTGGAAGAGCAATTGACAGGAACTCGTTCGACATTATAAAAAGGTGAGCAATAAGTAAGAACGAGGCAAGCTTTAGGAACAGATATAAAAGTAAGGGGGACAACACTAAATAGTGGTAATTCTCTTTTACAGAATTTGCATCATAAAATAGAAATATCGGAAAATTGGAAAAAGAATAAGAAATAGACAGTAACATGAAAATGATTCAGGTGAGATCACTTTGAATCTAATGATGGGGAGTAAAGATTCAGGATGTTTCTGGAAATCATTGGGACAGAGGCCCGTGTTTCTTGATAAATACACATTAAATAGGACTAAGTGGAGTGTTCAGGGTTTCAAAAGTTAGAAGGCGGATTGGTGCTAACTGATGATAAAAACTGATAAAAACTTTGGATAATTGAAGTCAGAGGCCCGTGTATCGGTGCTAACTGATGATGTAAACTGATAAAAACTTTTGATAATTGAAGGCCAGGTTAGTCATGATACATCATGGATCAGTGCACACGTACTATTCTGATCAACAATATTAATAATATTTTTGAACAAAGATGGGTAATCACCTTATATAGGTGAATATAAGTTGGAAACTGTATAGGATTGTGGATCTAAAAGAATGTCATATAGGCAGGATGCCTTTTGTTTGATATAAGTACATTTTGGATGAGTCAATGATAGTGGGGCATAACTTGTCAGATGAGTATAGACTGTTCCATAGGAAGGTTGTAATGAATAAGTTATCAAAACACTTTGGTATGTTGTTGAATATAATTTGCAAGTACATTTTTGATATGCCAAAGATAGTGGGGCATACCTTTACAGATGAGTATAGACTGTTCTATAGGCAGGTGGAAATGAACATGTGTTCTAAACATTTGGGTACTTTGTTTTAATTTGTATGTACAATCTCGAATTGGAATGGATTTTTATTTTTTGCTTTCTTTTTACAGCCCTGATGATGTCCCATGGGGGACGAAATGCGTAGGCTGGCTGTATTGAAATATTGATTGATCTGTGTTTTGAAGAGTTTGAAACAAGTGTCAATAAAGACAAGTGGACAAGGAAGTTTGCATTGGAATATTGATTATTTATGGACTTCAATAATTAATTGTGGATGAATTCATATTAACTGTACGCTCCTTCTGTGTGGATTTAATCTTTTGTTAGATGACCTCTGGGCGGTGGATCATCAGAAGTGAGCGGTTTCTTTGAATATCTAGCCAATAAGTGATACACCTAGAATACTCACCTGTGCACACGAGTTCTGTGACCCTCACCGCTCTTTAACGTTGGTTTGACTCATTAAATGTGAGTAGAGAATTTTGTCATCGGAGAATATGGTGTTGAAGAGATGTCAAATTTTGAATCCGTCTACTTGCTGCCTAAAAATGATACTGTTTGTAATGAAGTTGAACATGATTGCCTGAATGCCACGGATTTATGCAAAAATCCTAGACCTGATATTAAGCATGAACCTCTGATTGAGCCTGACCATATAGTTTTCATGGTTGGCTCATGTCTGAGGAACGATGAAGGTACCCTAAGAGCAGCTTATGCTGTGGGTACACTGAATGATGTAATTAAAGCTTCATGTCTTCAAGGTGTTACCTCAGCACAATTTGCAGAATTGATTGCCATTACCAGAGCATGCAGTTTAACTGCTCAAATGAAAGGGACTATATTTACAGATAGTCAGTGCGGCTTTGACGTTGTCCATGATTTTGGCAATTATGGTCACAAATATGTTTTATGACCTCTTCAGGAACCCCCATTAAAAACAAGGGGTAAGGGAGAGATTTGTTGGAAACTCTCCAGTTGCCTATGGAAATTGCAGTTGTTAAAAGTGTAGCTTATCAAAACGGTAACGGCTACATTGCTATGGGGATAGGTATGCTGATTCTGTTGCACGGTATAATGCCTTGCTGGCCTGCACATTTAATGGAACTTTCACATGTGAGTCTGAGGAGGACACTTCATTTTATATGTTTATGACAATAACTGACAATTGGGATGAATTGAAGATAGAACAGGAAAATGTTTCAGAAGAACAACAACAAAGTTGGATCAGAGCAGGTTGTGAGAAAAATACAAATGACATATGGATGTCAGCTGGAGGGAGACCAGTATTACCTGATAGCGTGTTGCTACCAATGGCACAATAGTTCCAAGGATACACATAATTAGGGAGGGATGCCATGACAAGACTCTTCAGGTAGAACTGATTTAATCCCAGGCTCAGAATGCTTGCAGAGGAAGTATGTCATAGATCTGTGACATGTCAGCAAATGAATGCAGGGAAGAGAACACATTACACTGATTCACATAGTGCGATCAGGTGGACCTTTCAACAGGATTCAGATGAACGTCATCAAAATGTCTGCCTATAACAGACTGAGATATGTCCTGGTCATAGTATGAGTCTTCTTGAGATATGTGGAACCCTACCCAACCAGAAGAAATGACAGTCTCACTGGAGCAAAACTGTTATTGCGAGAATTGATTCCCAGGTATGGCATGCCAGTCTCTCTAGAATCAGATAGAGGGACCCACTTTAACAATGAATCCCTAAAGATGATTTCCACAGCTTTACAGATTGAGCAAAGACTGCATTGCAACTATCAACCTGAGGCTTCAGGTATAGTCAAACAAATAAATGAGACTATCAAATCTCGACTAGCTAAAGTTTGTGCTTCAACATCATTGAAATGGCCAGATGCTTTACCTTTGGTGCTGATGATTATTCAAAGTATCCCTGATAAAAAACACTGGCCTATCCCCACATGAGATACTGATGGGCTGTGCAATGTGACTATCCGCTGTACCTGCAAATGCACATTTGAACATCACAGATGATATGATTCTCAATTACTGCAAAGGATTGGTTGATGTGGTGTATTCTGTTTCTTACCAGGTTGCAGTTGCCACTAGAGATCCACACCAAGAACAGTGCCAAGACCTCAATCCTGGTGATTGAGTTGTGATCAAAAATCACGTTCAGAAGATTTGCCTGGAACCGAGATGGAAAGGCCCCTTCCAGGTCATCTTAGTGACCAACACTGCTGCTAAGTGTGCTGGAGTTCCAAACTGGGTACATGCATCACACACCAAGAAAGTGAGAAATCCAGAAGAAGCTATTGTGTTCTTTGATCCTGAATGAAGAACATTAGTGACTGGGGTGAATGTTTGCATTGTTCAGCATTCCGTTCATCATTTGTTCCCTTTGCTTTTGTCGCCCTAAGTCGGAAGGCTGTGCTCAGACGTGGTTCTCATGCCCACTGCGCCACTAGATTCAAGCTAGCCTGGCTGATGAGGGGTGATGCCCCCAAACTGGTCCCAGGATGCTTGTTTCCAGTCCAGGGAGGAGCTGGCTTGGCAGTTCGGGCTGGACTGTTCACATGAGAAGCATGGTCAAGAGTGATTTGCATGTGGCTGGGTCCAAACTGGGGTGGCTTGGTGAGCGAAAGAACAATGGAATAAACCCAGATATTTGTGACTGGGGGTTAATGTTTGTATTGTTCAGCATTCCATCCATTTGTTCCTTTTGCTGTTGGCACCACCACTAACTGAGAGACTGCAAAGAACAGTGATATCCAGATCACAACAACAGCAATGAGAAGAAAGGGGTAAAAAGATCTGCAGATTACAACACCAATCCAAGTGTCTGCTGTTTTGCAAAGTGGCATTGAAGTCTCTAATGAAGAAAAAGAAGAGACTGATCCTTGATTTGGAAATGTGACTGAGACAACATCAGTACAACTAGAAGATTCGGGTGTAGGAACAAGCACTGACACAAGAAGAATCACCCGTAAAGTTGAATAGCCACAAAGCTGTATAAAGGAGGACTGGGAAAGAGCATATCAGTTGATCAGAATCCATAAACTGTTCCCAAGGAGACAGAGACCAGCGATGAAAGTGATACTGAAGGAAATCAACAAAACCTGAGAAGAGCAAGAGTGCCTTGATGGAGGTATTCAGCACCTGAGTGGTATTGCTTTGTGGACAAAGTACTGAATGTCACAATAGATGAGCTGTGTGATGTGAAATTCAAACCTTTTGAACCTCCATGACATCACAACAGGGAGCATTATTGGATAAAAGATACTTGACAAGAACGAACTGTGCAATTACAAAGAAACATTGAAAAAGCTTAAAAGGTAGTTTAAATGAAATAAAAAAGACTGATGCTAGCTAATTTTAATGTTTTATTTTAAAGAAGATTTATGTAGGCCAGAGAAGAGTGGGGATAACAATTGAGAAGAACAGTGAGTAAGGTTAAGGATTGTCCATACAAAGAATGTTTGCTGAAAGCTAGTCACTTAAAGAAGTTACTTACACAATTTTCTGCTGAACTTTGAATTTGGCTGTATCTATTTTGGTTCTAGACAGACATGTGTTGCCTTAGAAATAAGTGCAAATATCTTATGTGTTTGATTTTCATAATAACAGTAATGATGATTACAATAGTTATAGCAGGATTTTATTTAATACCTGAGAAAGATTTTAGATCTGCAAATGCAAATAAAAGGCATACTTACATGTGTGACGAAGAGCAATTGAAGGCTTCATTTCTCAAATGCAATAGAGAGGATTACACAAAAAACATTTATTCTAGGTTAGTACAGGAATACACACATGCCTTGGGAGCAAAAGAGTGATATGTGTGTTCTCATCTGCCATCAACAGCATCAGAAAAAGTCACATATTTCATTATTCTATGGGATTTCATGTAGTACACTGCTTTTACTTGTTTATAGATGAGAATGTTTTGAATACTTCTATTCTAACTATGACTTAATACTTTCTAGAGAAAAAACGTTCACCCGCAAGCAAAAGAAATGGACACAGCTTGGTATTACTTTATGCCATATAGACCTATAGATAGTGTTAAGCGTTATCAAAACAATTTAACCTTCTTAAAGAGAAAGCTTTTATTATGGCTTTAGAGGAAAGAAACACTAACATAACAGTAGTAAACATAAACATAGTGATGTTCTGAAAAATGTGTGGAAGAGCAGAAGATGAATTTAGAAAGAAAATGGTTTACTCAAAATTTAAATTAGATAGTCAACATAAAGGCAAAATTTATGTTTACCGAAGAAGGACACCCAAATGAACTAGACATGTAGGGATTAGTAGCTGTAAGCATGCATTCAAGTTAATGGGAGGAACATGACAAATTTTACAGGGAGAAGAATCTGCAATTCCAGGAGTTTATTTGTGGGCAGAATGCTTATTTCCTGCTGCTTGCTGATTGGGAGGGTATTTGGTATTTAGCTGTGCTATTTTCTAAAAGATACCATATGAATAGTATAGATGCATTAACAATGACACCAGCACATAGATACACACTACTACAGAAAGTGGAGGTGAATTAGTGGGAGCCATATTTGGTGCAATCATTACACCTCTAGGAGTCATATTAAAATATGAAGATATTAGGAAACTGCCAACTGTTGATCCACGGTTTTGCAGGATAGCTTAGCATTTGACATTTTACTCACAAAATAAGAGCCTGAAAGATGCTCAAATTAACCCATTGTTGTTCATACATACCTAATTAGAGTAAGAAAATGGAGGAATTTGCAAAAAAATCATTTCAGATTTGAAACCTGAATTAGAAGAGTTGGAAACACCTAACATTTTAGACAATTTTTGAAATGTAATTCGTACAATTGGAAATTGGTTTACAATAGCAGGAAAAGGTATTTCGAAAGCTACACTTCTGCCAATACTAATCATAGAGCTTTGTTTATTATTTTTATTTGCTTTATTTAAAGGCAGTAGATATTACTTACACAAGAGAAAGGGCTGAGAAAGAAATAAAAGATTTGAAAATGAATTAGATTTAAACAGTTTCATGAATGAGGATTATAGGAAGTCATTGAAATTTCAAAGTCTAAAATGAAGAAGACAAGATTCAACTGACGATGAAAGTGCCCTTTGAGCAGAACTCACATGTGAAATCATGATAGTGTGTTGGTTAAGATAACTGTCAGATGGGGGAATTGAAGAAGTTAATTTAATTAAGGTGAACATTTTTTTAAATAACAGCGCAATGATTAACGTAAACTTAAAAATGAGATGAAAATGACACACATTTTACGTGTACAAGCTGCCCTCTAGGTAGCCAGAATTATTAGCATAGGCCGCAGAAATGATTAAATGCAAGTTTTCTTTTAACTAGAAGTGAAGTTGATATTGCTGAAATATACATAATGCAATTTAGTCAGCCTATAAGGGAAGGCAGCAGTTCCTCACTTGTCACAGAGTGGGATAGGGTCAGTGAGACTGCTAACTCCACCCCACTCTGTGACGAGGTGTTGCTGATAGACACTAAACCCTGGGTACTTCAGGGATTAAAACTGAAGTGCCCTGGTCCAAGGCAATCTGTGACGCTCCCCATCATCATGAGTCAGAGGGCCTTGAGGTACGTTTACCAGGATGAGGGTGTCACGCCCACAGGCATGTGAAATACTCAGCCTGGCAAAGTTCAGCTTAGGCAACCAGGAGCCTGCACATTTAGCCCATGTTTAGCTCATAGCTGGCTGTCCTGAACAAGAAGAGTGTCTGTCAGACTGGCCTTTGTTCCGCCTGAAAGACAGTCTCCTTTTTGGGAAAAATGTGGGGGGGGGTGGCTCCTCAGCCAATACAGACGGGCCGTGGCTGCCCCTCACATCGCATCTGGTGTCTGCAGCTCCATAGATCGAGAACTCAATGAAAGGAGAATGTTACAACCTTGTACATCCATCATGCCTGCAGAGGCTGCAGCTGTGAGAGAGAAGTGCCTGCAGATAGATTGAGATTGCACACTGTCAAATAGCCATGCCAATCATCAGTGAATGTGGGCAGATTTGGCACTGGGAAGAAAAGATGCTGAATAGCACAGGAAAAGGATGGCTGCAGGGTTCCAGTTTCAGAGGTCTGACCTCGCTATCCTGGTGGCCAAATGTTGGGCAGCACCCCAAGACTCACTAGCCATACAGTGCTTTCTGTCTGTCTGCTTGGGCCTCATGGCCTCTGCTTCTCAGGGCTCAACTCTTATCGGTAACAGTTAAGGGATCTCTTTTACACTTTGCCCTATCGTTTTAACACAGTTGAAATAAGGGTCGCCCATTCAAAGTAACTGTCAAGGTTCTTGTTCCTACTGCTTGATTCTACCCAATCCATGCTGCAAGATGGAGACTATGGGCACTGGTGAGGGTTAGTAGCAGAAGTATGGTGGGTTGGTGTGTGGATGGTGTCAAGAGAGTGGAAAGCTACTTCAAACCCCCTGCCTGGACTAGTCTACTTTCTCTGCATGGCCGTTGGTGCTTTCATCTTCAGGTTTTTTTTTGTTTTGTTTTTACAAAGGAACAAGACAAGTCTGGCATTTCCTTAAAATAATTTTACATTTTGCAACATCACTGGATATTTTAGCTTAAGATTCTTTCAGACTCTTGTGCCTATTGCTTCAAATGCCTTACACCCATTTTATTCCTCCTTCACCATTCCGTACAAGCAATCAATCACACATAATTACATCCTAGAAACCAAATAATGAAACAAATGGAGAGAATACAATTTTAAATTAATACAATTCAACATTGGAGGTGATTAAATTCAAAGTAAATCAAACAAGTTAATCAGATATTTGTGTTACAAAAGTTTCAATTTCAACGTAGTTTATTTTGAAACCTTTGAGGTTCTGATGAACAAACTCTTAATCCTTAAAAGGGAGCCAGCAATATAATTACTTGAGCAGGACCATGACATCACTTGGTTTGTTTAAGATCACAGGAAGTTTTGTGGATGTCTGCAACCTTCTTGCCCAGAGCCTTTATGAGCTTTAGTTCAGAAATTGACATGCCTCTTTATTCTCTTCTTTCGCTGCTTTCCTTTAAGAGAGACAGCCATACATAGGTTTACTTAAAGGGGTACATGATCGACCTACTACAGGCATTCATCCTGTCTCAGGATTATTCATGTTTATTAATGGTGACAGTTAAAATGCAATTTCTTTAGCTGATTGCAAAGTTGGACATCACTGAGATCAACTATGGGCATCTAGAATAATTTGGTTGGCTGATCGCTGAATGGACAAGGTTTTATTCAAGGCCAGAAACTATTAGATGTTTTTCAAACCCCCTACAATTTAAGTCTCTAGAAAAGTATTTTAATGGTCCATATTCCCCAGTTACTCTAGTGTCTGACTGCTATAGAGGTCCACAAAAACTCTTCTTTTTATCCCTTCTCCTTGCAAAAGAGTTTAAAGATGTAAGAAATAAAATTATTTGCATTCAGGGCCATGCGTTGCTGACACCTACAACCAATGGCACTTCAGAACTTTGGCATTTGATGATGCTCTCTTTGAAACTGATTAGCTTTAGAGATGTGGGGACTTGTTACATACAGTGGCTGGAGGTGCAATTGAGTGTGTGCATGTTTTCTGTGCCTCCTCAGAACTGTAATATTATGGAAGGGGCCACACACGCTTGTGCGGCCCCTTCTGAAATACAGATATCAGTGGCACACACATATCACCGGTGTTGCCTAAAGAGGACATTCCCTCATGCTCATGGGGATGTGGCTCCATGCAAATGAGGGAAGCCCTTTGCCTCTGCACCTGTGCCATATTATGGACACCGGTGCAGAGGCAAAGCCCCCAGTCATCCATCTGTTCGCAGGTGCAGTCTGCAGGCTGCTGCACTCACTCACCGCACCTGCCTGCAGGGATCTCTGTCTCCCCTTTGAAGTGGAGGCAAAGTGCTATCTGCACTATGAAGTACTGCTTCAAGCACCTTTCAATAACGGAAAGCCCTGAGGGCACTTGCAAACTAGTGGATGTTCTGAGAGCAGCACATTATGTGTGATAGGATGCACTGTCCCTGTTTGCACTCGGCGCACCTTGATGAAGGTGCACCTAAGTGCAAACAGGGACAGTGCACCCTATGTATAATACTGCCCCGTTAAGCAGCCCCAACCATGATAATTTTGAGTTAGGTAGCACCTGTAACTAAATATCTTTGTCTTGGGCACACCTAATCAAAATAACTCATGAATCCTATAAGCATAACAAGGAGATTGGACCGAAAATATATGGAACAAGAATTTTGATTACTAAACAGCTAAAAATATAGACAAAATTAGTATGTCTGGGTTAGTATAGGTTTACTATACTTACCTTCACATATATGCATCTTGACAATATATATCTCTACATGGTATGTAGATGTTGAGTTAAGAATAGTACATCTATACTCATCTGTCTATACTAACTTTGTCCATATTTTGGAGGCTGATATTTGCATCAGAATCAACTGATGTGCAATACTGACAAAACTGAAGTACTCTTTCTTGGCACTACGGCACCTACCTGCTGGTTGGCATGTTTGCCAGATGACTCTGCTTCACCTGCATCTTGCATGGACACAGCAAAGAATTTGGGAGTTAAGGTTGACAATTGCTCATCTTTCCAACCCCAGATCAGTGCTGTGACTGGTATGTGTTTTAGTATCTTACGGGCTCTGAAAAAGTTTCTGTTTTATCTGTCCTTTCTGGCCAGGAAAACATTATCAAGGCTGTGATAACATTTTGCCTGGACCATTTCAATGCCTTGTATCTCGGTCTCCTGGAGTGCGCCATCCACAGACTTCAAATGGTGCAAAACTTCGCGGCATGACTTCTACTGAAATTGCCAAGGAGAACTAGGATTTCCTTGCACTGGTTACCAGTAAGGAAGAGGATTCTGTTTAAAACACCGGTGTTGATTTTTCGTGCTTTGCACAATATTGGTCCATGTTACTTGGCTTCCTGTATTCATTTTTTACAATCCTGCCAGGAGCCTCAGGTCCTCGCATTCCGCTTTTGCTAGAGTATTGAGAATGAGGATGTCAAGGATTGGCGTACACACTTTTTCCTTCTTAGGGCCGTCTGCATGGAATTCTCTTCCGCTGCACCTGAAGCAGGAAAGCTCCAAACTTGCTTTTAGGAAAGGGTTAAAAACTTGGCTATTTGGTCTGTAATCTTCTACTTGCTATTGGATCAGCGCCAGGACACTCCCTGGAGCATCTGTGTGCCTTATAAATTTGTCTTCATCATCATCATCATTTATGCTATGATGTTTTGGTGTGCAGGTATTTAAAACTTAATATTCAGAAATTCAACCACAGAAACTCTGTTACATCCTTCTCCAAGACATTCATGCGCCACATAAGAACTGCTCGACAGAATTATGCTTCAAAAGAAGGCATGACTCCTGATACAAAAAGATAAACTTATACTTTTGTGTAAGTGTACAACTTTTGGTATTCACAAACTATGTGCAGAATTTTACGACTACGCATTCCTTATACTTATGCGTGAGGAGGCTCTCTGCCCTGACTGCGGAGTCCCTGGGTGCGACGAACTCGGGGGCAGATTTACGTTCCCTGACGCATCCCTGCAAATCAGCAGGGATGCGCCAGGGAAGATGCGTGACTCAAGTTTACCCTTGCGCCACCACAGATGCGCCGCATTTACAATGCGGCGCATCATGGCGCAAGGATAAACAGATGCGTGACGCATCTGTCGGCGGAAGGGTGGCGCAGTACTGGAGTCGTGTCGCAAGTGCGACGTAACTCCAGTACTGCTCAGGGGTGCCCTATACCTAACATGCTGCGTCACTCCTTACGCCTGCTTGAAGCAGGCGTAAGGATTTGACGCAGCAGGACGTAAAAGTGACTCCGTGAAATCTTGTAGATTTCACTGCGTCACTTCTACGGGCTTCCTGCGCAGGAACGCCCCCTGCGCCGGCACGCCCACATGAAACCTGACGCAGGTTTCATGTGGCGCAGAGACTTTACAACGTGACGCATCTCCCTAGATGCGTCACGTTGTAAATCCCCCGCAGCATGGCGCATGATTTGCGCCGCCGCTGCGTCACAAAAGTGACGCAACGGCGGCGCAAAAGTGGCGTAAGGGGCTTGTAAATCTGCCCCTCTGTGCGCATAAGTATAGGAAGTGCAGAGTCATAAAATTCTTTATGAATTTTGTAAATACCAAAAAGTAGGAAACTCACACAAAAGTGTAAGTTTACCTTTGCGAGTCAGGCCATTACGGTCTATCCTAATGCACTGTATTAAGGGGGACAGGATATCTGTTACGCTAAATCAGGCCCATTGTTTAAAAGACACCTTTGCCAGAAAGATTAAAACTCTGGTGGATACTCGTTTGATCTCCTCTCTACCCAGTTCAGCATAGCAACTTTACTTGTTGTTTCAAAGTCAAAGATTTTAATTGGTCTGAATGTTCATACCCTTAACCTAAGGCTATATTGATCCCTGCAGAAGTTAGTTTCTTTTTTCACAATGAACTTTCAATGGTATTTATCCAATAAATATTGATCCCCTATTTTATCTTTGTCCATTACATAGGTTCTTTATCATTTAACCTGTGTCTCTGACACAGATTCGATTAGAGAGAGAGCAAGGGGTACCATAGAGATCACATTGCGAACACTTGATGTGGAACTGTCAGATATTGCTGCTTTGGAAGCTCTGATGAAATATTGTAGCCGCAGTCTACTCCTCAATTTTTACCCGGTCAAGATATTCCTCGCATTAAACCCATACTCCTGAATGCCACACCAACGCTCTCAATATGGGTGACCTAGTGTTTGAGACGTTATTTATGGACCTGATAAAATCGAACTCAGCTGAGTTTAACTTTATTGGATCTGATAAATAGCTCCCAATTACAAATTTGTCACCGATAACAGGGACTATCATGTGGATTTTGATATTTAACACGTAAAATCACATCTTGGTAATTATATGCATTTTTCCACTGATAAATTTCAGCAGGTTTGACCTGCCGAAATGTATTGGATGGAAGAAAACTGTCAGAGTGCAGTGTTAGCCACCAAAATCCTAATTGTGATATGTGAAGTAACAGGAGTTCCCACACATAGCACAATTAAAGGGGTACTTGTAATAAGGAACTCAGGGGCATATTTACAAGGGAAGTGGCGGAGTGAGGCGTTAGCCTTCCTGGCTTAACGCCTCACTCCGCCACTTCAGAACGCAGGGCTGCACCATATTTACAAGAATGTGGTGCAGCGCTGCATTTCCCCTGCGCTGGCGCTACACTTAGCAGCCTAGCACCAACGCAGCCACCCTTGAACTATAGTGCATGGGTGTCTGCGTGCAGGGGAAGATTGTTTATGTGCAGGAAGGTCTCCCTCCCTGCACATAAACAATTTTTAAGGCTGTTTTGTAACTTCTATTTTTAGAAGTTGAAAACGGCATTTTTAACAAATGATTGTTTATGCGCAGGAAGGGTGTTGTTCCTGTATATATACAATCATTGGCCTTTTGCTGTTTTCATGTGTGCTGCACAACGCAGCACACATGAAAACAGCAAAATGAGGAGAAATGAAACATTTGTCCTCATTGTGCCAGGGTAAGACCAGGTTTTCCCTGGTCTTAATTATGGCGCTGCCTCCTATTTACGCCTCCCTTGTAAATAAAGGGCAGCGTCAGAATCAATGGGTGTTGCGGTGGAACACCCACAGCAACACCCATTGCCCTCCCCTTTCATGCTAAGCATAGCATGAAAGGGGGCCGCATTTGCAAGGCTGCCTTGTAAATAAGGCGAAGCCCCTATCGCCACAGGAACGTCGTAAAAAGTGACGTTCCCGTGGAGATAGGGGCTTGTAAATATGCCCCTTAGTGCTCCCCTAGACATATCAAAGGAATACTGCATTGGTATCCTTGCACCCACAGTAAAGGCTACCTTGAATATCTGACATTTTTGGATGGAGGAATATTGTGAGTTTGCTCATGTCAATTTTTTCTCGCTGAGGGTCATCTGAGAAATTACATCACAATCTGGAATACTACCCAGATTACAATTCGGTGTCCCTTTTACAGACCCTTTCAACCTCTAGATTTTACCAGCTTTTAGATAGGAAAAGTACCAGTCAATACTTCCTTATAATTCCTGATTCAGCTGGAAATACTTTTTCCAGGTGAATCAGTTATTACTCAGAACTTATAATGGGGGCCAAAATGTTTCTTTCATTCACTATAGGACACACTACTCTGTACTCTAGGAAAACACTTAAATAATTACTGAAATAGATTCAGGAGTAAATAAACACTCCAGATGCAACATAAAGGATGATATGAATGATACTTCAAGCAGTGGCATGCTCTTTCTTTGTTTCTTTTATTTGGAATAAAATATACTTGATAAAATGTAAGGAAAAAGTTTATTTTACTCGTCCTTACAATGCAGGTGAGGAGGTACACTCTCAAACCTCTCCAATTCAAACAAAAAATCAGCATGCTCTATTTTAGCATCCCCAGTGTGCCAGACAACATTTAAAATGTATATCATTGCTATTTATTTTAATACATCACATTTATCATGAAAAGGACAAATGTTCATATAATATTTAGAGATCTGTATTGCAATATTGATGCTAATCTTATTGAGGAAGAAATAATTTGAAAGTTCTGTACACTATACATTTTCAATCGTTTTTAAAGCACAAGCAAAGGAAAATGTAATTTAAAAAACTAAGGGGCATATTCACAAGGAGCCATCGCTGAATTAACGGCACTTTATCGCAGCCAAAGTCGTGATAAATTTACCCCCCCCATTCACAAGCCGGTGTTAACAGCCCACAGCACCAGTTTACCCACGATAGCAGCCGCAAAAAACATCGCCACAGAGGACCCTCGCAAATATCGCTAATGAGATGCAGAGTAGGCATTCCCGTGACAAAAGCAGAGACAACAGCACACCTCAACATTCACAACGACCAGCCAGATCTGCGATAAAAACACAAAACAGGCGATAAGGCGCGTTAGCACCAGGAAATCTACACCTGCTCAGACCTGGTGTAAAGTCGGACGGCAGCCAGCACCACAAAAGGGAGCACAGCCCAGGGCCACATCCCAAGGGCAACAGATGCCATGGAGCCACCCATCATGCGGCCTGGACACCCAAGAGGGCCACAACACCCACCGACACCACCCCCAGGACCCCATCCCACACCCGGAACACCCCCCCCCGGACCACCACAGACGCAGCGCAGACAAAGACAGCGGAACCCCAGGAAACGTACCAGCCGCACAGACCCAACATCTGACAATGTCACCTTCCACTACAGGCTGAAAGGGACAACCAACCTACGCATCCTGACCATCATCACCTAACAGGCCTACGGCAACAACACAGCGGACAACCAACATCCCATCCCACACAAAGCTGATGGCGTGGTTGCACCTGTTGGCCCCTGGGACCCTCATCCAACACCCGCCAGAGTCGGAGGAGTCTCACAGCCAGCCACATCCAAGTCCCCCACACCAGTCCTGGACATCACCATCACCCTGGTACCCCAGTCCCCATATGTACAACACAAGGCGCAGGATCCGCTGGAGACCAAGCAAGGACCATACGGCATAGCAGGATGCACGCATGTGTTGGGGGCAACACACAGCACACATGTACTACCTGTGCCCTCTGGTGACACAGCACACAATCACCGCAACAGGAAGCACACGTCTCACACCAATGTGCAGGCAACAACAGAACACCGTGGAACACCCAACAATGTCGCCTCCAAATACACAGCCAGTGTGCATGATACCTTCATCCTCCGACAGTCCATCATCAACCAGCGTTCCCAGGATGGCAACAAGGCAAATGTACAGCCCCTTGGCAATATACAAATGAACATCCCACACACCTCAACACCACAACCCTGCAACTCACAACTCTGGCAATGCACACGTCACAAAATCACAAACAACAGGCACAACAATATGCCCACCCACCAGACACGACAGAACAACTTACAATGTCCACATGGGCAAGCCCTGAACATGAGCCAGCAACGGCATCGCACCTCAGCCACATAATAGCCGAATGTGGGGAGAGGTGGCAACCAGGCATGTGTGAAGGATGCAGTAGAACCATGATTGGGAAAGTACACAATGCCAACAGAGCCGGAGATGTGCTGGACACCTCGCAGTATGCAGAACACACCCATATCCATGGCGACATACACCGCTTGTGTATGGAGTGTAGTGGACAGTGGACGCCACCATGTCACCACAGCCAGTGGGGGACCTCGCGAAAATGTTGCCTGTTACGCCCCCCCTAAGCATCAGCGGAGTGGGATGGCCCGGCGTACGCCACGCCAGCGTAGAGTGTGAATAAAAACCACGTATGCCTGGGTGTGGTCCCCTTCCGGAAAGACCAACGTCTCTGCCAGGGCGGCGCCTCCCACCCCGCCATGAGGCCGATGCCGTCCACGTGAGCCGAGTTGCCTGCGATGCAGTGCGCCTGTCGGACCCCGGCACGCTGGACCACAAACACGTCAGGCCCGCCCCTGCGCAGCCAGGCCACACTGATCACCTTCCGACACCGGCGTGTGTCAAGGAGGGCCCACCACGTGCCGGCGCAAGCTCCAAGCCCGAGTCCCGCAAACTTGGCAGTCAGCTCAGACCACCAGGCCTCCACGACACAGGCCCGCTTCAGTCCTTTCTAGTTGATGTACTGCACTGCCGCCTACGGCCCACTCCTCGGACCAGCAGGTCCCACATGTGAAACTGTGTCCTGAGTCATGAATGGCAGTGACCCCAAATCCGGGCCAGCGGCCACAGCACCAGACGCCCCCCCGATCAGTGAGACATAGTTCCATATGGGCTTCTTGCGACACGTGGTGCCACTAACCCTGTTCAACGCCAGCCGGCTACACGTGGTGCCACTGAACCTGAACTACGCAGGCCAGTAGGGCCATCCAACCTATGCCGGCGACACTCGGTGAATGGGCCTTGCTGACCGCTGCCTCAGGCCTACACCACGGTCAGGTAGGTCACACATTTGGAACTGAGTCTTGATTACACCATGGCAGTGACCGGATGTCTACTGTAGGGGTGTTATCACCAAACTCCCTGCTATCAGTGAAGCAAAAAAATGCATCACAAGCACAGGACACGTGTCTGTGGGCCTACACGGACCACTGCCCTTGGCCTACGCTGCGCTCGAGTGGGATCCCAGAATTGGAACTGAACATCAGTAATTCAAAAGGCTGAATACATGTCTTCGCATGCACAGAGGGGCGTAAGAGGATGACGCGTTGCAGGCCGGAGGGAACAGGATCATCGTCACGGAGGTGATTGAACACTACCGACCACTCCGACTGTGTCACTAACTCTGTGGCTCGCGAACCAACGACAGGTGGCTGTGCACCCATGCTGACCGCTGCCTCCGGCCTACACTGCGGTCCAGTAGGTCACAGAGCCTTGATTTGGCAATGTCGGAGTTCACATCTGTGTACCGGCATCAACGCAGACTGCATGCCCTCACACCACCTGTGCCACTGAGTTTGTTCCCCGACATTCATGGACACTCACTGGTCGTACATTGGGGGCGTTTGAGTCTATGGAATAGGGGCTAGTTTTCATCCTCATGTAGCTGATCCCGAATAGTTGGTGACAACGAGGGTTGCGCTTTCCACTCCTCAATTTGCTGCTTCCGGATAACATCAGACCTTCCGCATCATGCCCTGGAGGACACCTTCCACTGTCCCCCGCAATACTCCGCAACATACACCTCGGACATTGATGGGGACCCGCTCAGGTCGCATGGCCCATCTGACTGCACCGCAAGTCACCGTCCCGTGGCTGGGTGCCTGTGCCGGCTGCAGTGCATCCGGGGCCACTAACTCTGTGCTACTCAGGCCTGGGACCCCTTCTTCTGAGACATTGAATGGCCTCTGTAGCGATGGTCTTGGGGTCATCAACGCCATGTGTCTGTGGCCCTGCGCTGTCCGCCTCCTCCGGCCCCAACTGCGGGCCACAAGGGCCCACACATGGCATCGAGTCTTGACCGGCCCGGACTTCGCATCACCGCAGGAGGCACATGCCACCACATCAAGGACCACCTCCAACCGCCATCTGCCAGAGTCGAAAGGGTGGTCCTGACAGACCTACGGAGTTGCCCAGACCTGTTGTGGATGCCATCATCGGCCTGCTGCCCTGCTCAGCACTCCAGGTGCCAGTGACTCAGTGCACCGCAAGCCATTGTCCGTTACTGATTGAGTTTTGTGCTGTTGTGAGGTTGCGCAGCAATGTCACCTCATGCAGTGCGGAAGACCTGGGAGCATGAGGAGGATGTGTCAAGTGTGCGGACGGGAGAAGGCACAGACAATGGGAGGGCAGGTGCCAGCAGCCCCAAGGCAGGAATGCAGACTGGTGGCGGTAGTTAAGCTACACACCCGGATCTGATACTGGGTATTGCGCTGTGGACTGCGGACACAACTGTCACCTCAGGCAGTGTGGGAGACCTGGGACGTTGATGATGAAGTTGATGCAGGTGTACCACACCCCACTGCATCTGCATCAGGACTAACCCGAAGGGACACAATCCTAGCAATTCCTTCACATGAGCGCACTCTTCTCTAGTGCCCCTACCTCAGTGCACTGCAACTCACGGAACGTCCAGACTGAATATTGGGTGGCCTCTGTCCTTACTCCGGATCCCTCCATGTTGCTCTGCAATTGACTCGGTTATGCTGGTGTTTTCTGTTTCCATTACACTGGTGTCCACTGTTCAGGTTGTTGGCGGCACCAAGCACTCCATGTGGGCTGGCTTATACTCACCCCACACACATCCAGCACAGGCGTCACTGTACATGTGGCCCTGCCAATAAAGGGGCCGGGCGCACGTGCCCGTAGCCAGTTCAACATGATATGTGCATGTGTCTCTGTGGAGGTGTGGGTCTCCTTTGTGGGGTGTAGGTGGTCCCTGAAGGGTATTGGACACCCACGTATGTGTTCTACTTCGCATTCCATGGGTTAGGCAACACCCTCACCTGTTGGGCCACCTCCTTTTGGAGTTCGGCCACCTGGCATTGGGGTGCCATGTGTGGGTGGGTGAGGTGTTGTGAGGCAGCCGTGATTGCGGGTGCTTCATGCTGTGTGGTCTGTTGCAGAGTCTGGGTTCTCCTCTGAGTAGCTTGTCTGCCCTGGTCCTGGTGGTGGGTTGTGTGGGATGTCCATGGGCTGTTGTTGGGTGTCGGGGTCGGGGGGTGGTGTTCGTCTCGGGCATCACTGATGGATTGTCTGTTCAGACCTGCTGGAGGTGTTGTTTGTCCCTCTGCATTGTAAAGGGGAGGTGCATGTTGGCATTGTGTTGGCGCCTTGTTCTTGTCGACATGCAGACTGTGTGACAATGTACATTGTGACTGTTTGGGCGGTGGTGGCTATTTGAGTTGGGGCAGTGTACATTTGGCCTACATGGCTGATGTGGGGTTGTAGGGGTAGATGTGCATCTCACAGTTCCCTGCTCTGTCCAATGTGATTGTTCTGTTTCTGCGCCTGGGTGGACCCAGTTGTGTCCCCTGTTCTGCAGTGTGGGTGTTGCACTTTGTGCCACATTGTCATGGTATGTGCTGTGATTGCTATGTGTCTGTGCTGCAGTGTGCTACGGGGATGGGGGACATGTCCCTGGGTAATTGTGGATGTGCAGTGTGCTACACCTCATTGTGCATGTGTGGCATTGTGCCCATCACCCCCGTCCCCCCAGTCCCTGTTGGATCCTCACCCTGTTGTTGTTGTGTCAGGTCCTATCGAGCTGTGTCCGTACTCCCTACTCCTTGCACCCTCTCCACACTGATGACTGTGGCCTGGCTTTCCTCCTGCTCCTCCTGTGTCGCTGGACTGCCACCTCCTGCCGCTGTTGCTGCCTTCCTGTTGGCAGCGGGTGTATGCCTGGTTTAGGTTGTCATGTCCTGGCGGAGCCTCTTGGCCTCCTGGATTGGCCTCCTGGGCTCTGCGACTGCATTCCAGGCGGTCTGCTTGTGTGTCATTTGCTGGTAGTGTTCTGTCGCCTCCGTGGCCTTGGTCTTGTTTTCATGCGGTCTGCACCCCATCTTCCTCTCCATTTTCTCCTTGGTCTTCCCCGACCCACTTGTTCCTTGCTGGTGGTCTTTGGGGGTTGTGGGGTTTGCGTTGCCCTCTGCGCTTGGTCAGGGTGCATGGATGTGTTATAGGGATTCTGCACACACACAGAGCTATGCACAGGATAATAGGACCTCGGAATATAGTGGTGAGCCAAACATAAACCTTAGCACCTAAAACCCCAACCCAACTAGCCTTAGCGTCCCATTAGCAACAATGTACCAATGATTAGACAACCCAGAACACGGTATCTCTCTCTCAGGACTCGCAATAGCAAGAACACCCTTTCGTCACTCACTCATACCTGTCCACAACCGGCGTAAGAAGAGACACAGTATAGGTTAAAATGTTTATTTCAACATACGTGCTCTAAGATACAGTACACGTGACAGTACTATCAGCATAATGCATAAGAATAATATAATCAGCATAGCTACAACTCCATAGAATACTAACGGGAAAGCATTTCATAAAGCAGTGGATAGAGGGCTGAATGACCTTACCACCCTCCCCGTGCTAATAGCTTTTTTTATTATAAAAATAGAAGACCTCTGGGCTTTGACAAGCGAACCCCCATACCTCAGTCTCTAGATGCAAGCACTACATCAGTAGACGATCACAGCTCTTCTCCCTCGAAAGGTTTTCTTCAAGTTCCCCTCAAGAGGGAAAAACGCAATAATAAAAGCCCACCAATTTCCCCATGGCAGCTGTACATAGTGTTATGTCTAGGTGCGAGGGACTGGCCATATCAGCAAGAACCAGGGACGTGTTTTTCGACCTTGTAACTGTTGTTCAGACTGAGCCCAAAAGGAACAGGAGAAAAGGTGAGAAACAGAAAATGCAGACAGTTGTAAAATAACGTGGCAGGAGCAGAGGGCGACAGAACAACGGGTAAGAGTAACGTGCGCAAAAGTATCGTGGCAGCCAGGCCTATGCCAACGTATCCAGGCAGGCCAGGAGGCTACAAACCACAAGACACCCTCCCCTGGACAGTCCATCGGCCAAGACCAAGGACGAAGACAGAGTTCAAAACACCTGAGCAGAACGGAGGCGTCCACAGTGGAAGGAGTGGAACGCGGTAAGGCAGCAAAAACGACAGTCAGCGAGGCAGTCCACGTACAGTGAACGGTAAATCAATCCAAAAATGTGGAAGTGCAGAAATAAGCTATACCGTCCAATAGGACATCATTGGAATCGTCAAAAAACGTAGACGCCATCCAGTCCAATAGGTCAAAGCTGCAGGAATGCTCCTCAGAGGACGGCGCATCCAAAAGCAATGCGGGACAGCTTGCGTGATATTCAATATAGCTTTGTTGTAGGAGATTCTGAGCAGCCGCCCAGATATCCCATTGTGCCAAAATCCCCAGTGCAGCCGCACGCGTCATGCAGCCTGCAACGGAACAGTCCCGTTCATGGGCCTCTAAGGGACCCATCAACCGAACGAAATCCGGAACAGACAACGACGTATTGGAAAGGAAATAATCCATGGCCCAGGTGAAAGGGCAGCGAATGCAAGACATCACAGGTGGCACGCAAGTGAAACACGCAAAGCGAAAAGAAAGGGTATAGGACACACTCAGTGTCGCCAATGGCAGAACTCCGAAACCAGATAAAATGCGCTCACGGAGCAGCAGTAGGCGTCCGGGGTCGAGAAGGGCCCATCGGGGAGCAGCCATTGCGAAGGAAGCAGATCAACAGCAGTACACCAGCCACCAAAGCAAGGATTAATGGAAAGCCACCAAAGACACTGGAAAAAATAGAATGAATAAACGCCGGTATCACACCAAAAATAGTTTGGAAAAAGGACACTAGGCCGGACCCCACCACCTTAAAAAAATGCACTAGACCTTCAGTGTTAGATGCGTTAAAAATACGGTGAATTAATTCACCGAAATGTTGTGGGAGGTTAGTGTTCAAAAGGGCCTGTATTTCACTGTGGGTACTTGCCACCTGGAGAACAAATGTCACCCGGGCGGAAGTGAGCATAACCTCCTCGTTCAATAATAGCGCCTTTATTCTGCTCAGTTTATTGAAATCCGCCTCCATAGTAGGAATGGAAGGCCAAATAGAATTATCAACGATGTCGTGAGGGGAGGAAAAAGCACATTCTTGCAGCAGACAACCCTGTGCGAAACAGTAACAATATAAGGGATGCCGGCCTGCATGCCACAGCAGTTGTCGTTATTTAAAAGCAAATAGCTACCATTTGTAAGCAAAGTAAAGGTAGGAGAAATAGTAGGAGCAGGAATGCCCTTTAACACACAGGCCAGATTCGGAGCGGAAACATTACAAGCTCCGTGCAATTTAATATGTTTACAAACAAGGGAATGACCCACTGTAGAATCGCATGACTCCCCCGTGAGAAAAACTTCCCTGTCATCTCTAAGGCATTTATACATAAAAGGGAGGGACCAAAGTTCATGCAGGAAGGCACTACCCAAAGGCTGGAAACGGCCCACAGGATAATGTTTCATGCATGAACTAAATTCAAACAAGGAAAAAGGCAATGCGATAACCGCATGAACTAGCCACACAGCAGAATCTATTTCCGCTACAGAGAATGGTAAGGGCTCCACTTTCTCGATATGTAACAGAGTGTAAACTGCATCTTTCATGGACATGAACTGCTGTTTGTCAGTTAAATTAAAAGGCAGAAATAAGGCAGTGGTGTTCAAAAAGTGCCAAGGAACCTTACCCAACTTAAGTGTTTGCAAAGTCCACGCAAATTGCATAATTGAACGTAATTTATTTTGATACAACACAGAAACATCATCGTGTACAATATCAACAACAGAGGACACAATATTCTCCAACGTGTAAATGCGGGAAGACAGGGTATTAATACTATTGTCTACAACAGCAAGCACCTTTTCCAAATTTGCTTGGTCTATTTCCCGTAAACGGGAAGCAGCTTCCATTTGCGATAACTTCCAGAGTTCATTGTAAGCTTCATAAATGAATCTCTTCGGTCTGGGACCACGAGGTCCCAATATAAAGTCGGACAGGTCAATAATGCCTGAAAGGAGGGACAAATGTTGTTTAACAGAGTCTAGGGAAGAATGTTGCAACCATTGTTTACATAATTTACCAACAGAATAGGTGGTGACAGTACGAAGGTTAGAAAACCTAGGATCGGGCTTGTCCTGAGTATAGCCAGAAACTGTGTCATGAAAACGCAGCTGGCACTCGTTAGATGAAATGGGCCAAGACAACCAAGGTGACTGAACAAGCGTAGACATATTAAACGAATTGTTCTGAAACAAAACCTGTAAAGTCGAAAGGGACATATTGAAGTGCGAGCTATGGTTTAGAGTGGAAGACAGGGATGGAATTGATGGTGCATTCATTTGTTTTGTAGTAGCCAGACCCCAACACGTAGTCTGATAGATCGAAGCATTCAAAAATACCATTTGGGCTGGGATTAGGCAGGCACGGTGCAAGGCCTCGGTGCCTTGCACCTGCCAAGGCTTGGAGCTCCAGATTGACTTCAAATCCACAGTTTCCGTCCAGTATTCATAACCACCCACAGCCAAGGCCTTTAAAAAGGAACTCGAATAAAGCAATTTAGTGTGGGTCAACATGAATTTCTGTGTGAAATGGGCAGGTAATTTGAAATAATAGGACCCAGGGTTCGATCTATTAAAATCAGTGAAATAAGTAAATTTATTTCGAAGAGTCCGGGAGCTACCCGATAAAGGGGTTGGACAATGTTCCCATTGAGTGTAGGTCACAGGGCTACGTAGTGCACTCGGTTTATGGACAAAATGGTTGCCCCAATGCTGGTAACAGTATAAATCGGCATAATTCGCAGAATTCATATACAAATCCTCAGCGTTAAATGAAGCATAATATTTCAAATCAGCAAACAATGCTTCAACTGCATGCACATCCCAATCATCAGAATGAATATTACTTTTTACTACATCACCCATGGAAACTCGAAGGACATTCGGTACATTAATAACTTCTGTTGGTCCATGAATTTGAAAATTTACCGCATCCCATACGATGCCATCAGCAACTGGAAAAGCTGAAATGTTCACCAAGGTGTGGTCACGCTTCATGATGTGAGATGAGGAATGTGGAGCCAAAGTTCCAGCAACACTGTTCACAGCAGAGCGTTCAGGCAAATAATGACCATTGATCAGTAGAAAAAACACTGTGACAAAGCCAATGGACATGAACAAAAAAATCAAGAAAAGTACCAACCAAATGTATGTCCAAGGGGGAATCAAAAAATTGTCTCTAAACCAGGATACAAAAATACCGAATTTGGAAGGGACAATCGATGTGGTGGAATCCGAGTCAAAGGAATAACGTGTCGGACTCAGTGGCGTTGTTGGTAAATGAGCCACAGATTCTGTTTCGGGATAGGTATACTCGTTAGCGTCAATGCAGAGGGTAACTGGAGGTTCGAGTATACTTTCAGGCAAATCAATCATCTCAATTGTAACATCAGTGACCGTTCGGGCAGTAGGGCCTTGAACACAAGTCCGGTAAATTGCAGGACAGGAGACCGCTGGTGTAACACTATTTAGGATCGGCCAGTTGTTGTAGCTTGACATTTTCCACTGAGATGTATCTGTTCTCCTTGCGACCAGGAAGCGGTGGTAAGATGACTGTACGTGTTCCCTTCAAACCCAGAAAAACCGGTGCACGATAAGAGGGGCCGAATTCTTTCTTGTTCTCCACCTTCTCTCGAACCAGGTCTCCAATCTTCGGAAGCCAGCCGGCAACCGGAATCTGCAGGGCAGTATCTGTGGCTGAAGGTAAATGTGCGTTTGCAAGTTTATCTCGGGCTTCTTGTAAGTCCTGTAACATAGTAGAATGGTTATCTACATCAAACTTGGCGGGTTGCGCCGCCATGTCTAGACCATCAAGGTCAGGCACAAACATTCTTATGCCAAAGAGCATTTCGTATGGGGTCCGCCCACCCAGAGATCTTCTAGGGAGATTGTTAAGTGCACGTTGTACGGTATACAAGTGGGCCAGCCAGTTCCTGCCAGTACCTAAGACCCTAGCTGTCAAGGATTGCTTTAAATCACGGTTCATTCACTCCACAATTGAATTACCCTCAGGTCTGTATGGAGACGAAAACTTCACCCGTACCCCCAGTGAACCCATTGCGTCGTTGTACGCCTTAGAGGCAAACGCTGCACCTTGGTCAGAATGGAAGGTACCGCATGCGAAGATTCCCACAAAGACACGCAAATCCCTGATGACATTTCGAGCGTCAGCACTCCGTTGTGGCCAGACCCAGATGAAACGTGTGCACGAGTCCACTGCCACTAAGATATATTTATAGGCAGTGTCTGAAGAAAATGGACCGCAGTGATCCAAGTAAACACACCCAAAGGGTCTGTTAGAAATGTAGAGCGAGGTCTGTGGTGGTCGTGTAACCGTAGAAGGCTTAATCTGTTGACACACGTCACAAGAAAGCACATAAGTACGGGTGTCTTTATATAAACCACACCACCAGTACCGCTGCTGCAAGATGGAAACGGTCGCAGACACTCCAGCATGCGCCGAAGCCATGCCTTCGTGTGCTGCCGTTATCAAGGAAAGTCTGCGATCCGCGTTGGGTATCAGCCGATCACCAACGTTTGGTATTGTTACATAAGGAGCCTGTTCGGGACCTAACTGATAAGAATATTTGGAAGGAAAACTCCTAGGGTAATTAGCACCTTCCTTTGTCGCAGCAATAGCGGCCAAAATATCGGTGTCAATTTTTGACATGGATCTGGTAACTGCTGCTACTGGACACGTGACTACTGCTGATCTGGCTGCTTCGTCTGCCAGACCATTACCAACAGCGTGTGCTCCCACCCGCTGATGGCCTAGGGTGTGAACCACTTGTGTGAGTGGCAAACGTTGTCTCAATTCTGCCACCCGAACCCAAAGCATCTTATGCTTGATTGTGCTACCTTTAGCGTCTCTATAGTCGTTTTGTGACCAAAAGAATAGATTGTCATTGTATGACTGAACACAGTAATAAGAATCGCATACAATAAGTGTAGTCACATCCGGATTTACGAATTCAAGCGCAAGCACCAATGCGCGCAGCTCGGCCAATTGCGCAGTACTGTCCCCGAGTGTTTGAGTATGCACTACGGTGGACTTGAACTCTCCGTTCACAAAGGTACCTGCAACAATAGCACATGCGGCTGAATAAGCATGCTTGGACCCCATGGCCGGTTGTGCCGAACCATCGGTGTAGATCACACAGTCGTAATCCTCAAGCGGCAGTAAAGATAGAGGAGGAGGATGAACGAATTCATACTGTAAAAACTCCTGAGTCTGTAGAGAGGCATCAAAAATGAATGTGACATCCGGAGACGTCAAAGAAGTTGCCCATTGTATCCAACGGGGATGCAAAGCTTTAGAGTTCGGTACACTTGCTTTTGTCACTGCTTCTAGAGCAGGATATGGTGTTACCACTAGAATGCGCTTTCCCTGTGCCAGTGCGCGCTCCTTAAGAATCGCCATTTGCACTGCAGTCAGAACTTTCTCCACAGATGAAAAGCGCAGTTCTGCGGACGTGTACAGATGTGACTTGTATGCGATTGGTACTGTGTCACCCTCGTTAAAGGTTAAATACGTGAAACCCACTGCCCCCGGAATTATTCTAATCACCAGGTTTGTGTGGTTATCACGCGTCAACAGGTACCTAGACTCAAGAAGGTCTGTCTGCAAAGACTGCAGAATGGAGGAATGCTCCGGAAGCCAATAAGACTTCGAAAAGTTTGGTTGTATCAAGGCATACAATGGCTTGATACGCTGGGCGTATTCGGGAATATAAGTACGCCCGAAGTTCAGAAAACCCAGCAAAGACTGAAGTTTTTTCAGAGTAGTAGAAGGGCACAAAAGTGCACATTTTTCCAAGAAGTGGGGGGCTAAGCCCTTACCTTCATTGTTGAGCTCGTAGCCCAAAAACAAAACTGTTAATTCAGCAATGTGTGATTTGGCAAAGTTAAACTTATAACCTAATACCGCAAACTCAAGAATAATGCGGTCCACTCTGGAAAGATGCGGGTATAACTCGTCGTCTGTCAGGTAAATATCATCGACGTACGAACATGCATCTGGGTCTATGCCGTCTAACAAAGAGACAACACGGGCAGCGAACACTCCTGGACTGTTTTTATAGCCCATAGGGAGTTGCCTTAATTTGAACTGTTTACCACCGGAGGTAAAAGCACTCCATTGGCTACACTCCGTGGCTAAGTTGTGCGTGTAAAATCCATTGGATAGGTCAAGTGTCGTTTTATATGTTTTACGAACAAGACTGTCTACAAGCGCAGAACTGTGGGTATTTTGCACCGCAAAGGTCCGACAATGAGAGTTCAAATGCCGGTAATCCAATACTAGGCGGTACGACCCATCGGGTTTAGAAACCGTGAATAGGGGATTATTCATGGGTGATAAGCATGTTTCTATTACTCCCTGATATTCTAACTGCGTCAGAATTTCAGAAACGGGGCCTTTGGCTTCACGTTTAATGGGATATTGGGGTTGTGGCTGCGGTAGGGACCGTAAAGGTATCTCATGGGGGGGAGAATCTTCATCCCAACCCACGTGGTTGTGGTATAAAGCAGGAGCCATGGACACAGCCCACTCAGCTGCAAGAGCCTCCGCTTTGTCCTTTGGGACATGTCGAGAAAAGCTCGGAAGGATTGCCTCCTCCCCTTTACGCGCAGCAAGTACGAATGGGGGTGGCCAATCCGCCTCTGCTAACAAAATGTCGTATGAAAAGGTCAGATTTTCCCAAAAAATCCCTTTAATTACACGCTGTATATCACCTTCAATTTGGATGACAATATTAAATAGTCTGTCAGGGGGTGCCACTCTGGTGTCTGCTGTTTCAACAGTAATGAATGTTTCAGTTGCTGTCGCCTCCATATGAGGACGTAGCGCCTCCCGCACTATGGTAACTTCCGCGGCGCTGTCTAGGAGGGTTACTGCCCACGTCCAATTCAGGAGTCTCGTTCTCACCGTCTGTGGCATATTTCGCTGTTACAGCGACAACTTTCTTCTTCTGAAATTGTGGACGAGAACGTTGAAAGTCTTTTGCTTTCCCTCTGACTTGTTGTTGAGGTTGATCTCGTCCCTGGGGAGCCTCTCGACCCCTTCCTCTATCCTGGCGATCCCCTCCACTGGCTTGCGAAGTTGTCTGTGCCTGTGAAGAACGAGGAGAACGCGTATCAGGGATCTGAAACCTATCCGGAGATTTAAGTCTCGCCCTATCGCGCAAATCATATGTGCGTTCAGAAGAGACAGAAACAGGGGATGCGCCTCGCGACCCCGGCTTCTTCTGTTGCTTACCCTGTTTTTTCAACCTCCAGCTCTTTTTAGTAAAAACTGGTTTCTCATCTTTCTCAGATTGAGTTTTAGGTTGTTGTAGTTGTTGCGATTGTGTTTGCTGTTTTGCAAAAGGCTTATTGCCCAGGCTATTTCGGCCAATAGTTTTATAAGCCTGCGTTATAATTTTCGGTAATTCGTGCGGCTTGTCCAATTCTGGGACTAAAGCCAAAGCATTAGCAACTTGAAAGTTCACTGCATCGCCCTTGACATTCGCAAGGATCAGCTCAGCTACTACTTCGAACACTCCCACCAGTCTCATCCCTAAATCCACAGCCGCTTCAGGGCCATGTTCATCCTGTACTTTTTAATTACAGAGGGGAGAACCGTCATGGAAGGAGTGCCGAAACACTTCGAATAAACTGCTGCGAATACCCTACCCCAGTTGTTGCATGCTGTCAACTCGGGGATTAAGTCTTTTGGCAAACTAATTGTAAGAATTCTATGTTTATCCACCGGTGTCGTGTTTGGAAAAACTGCCTCCAACTGGTCAAATTTTTCTGCAAGCCAATAAGGTAAATCATCCTTATTTTGTGGACGTTTGCCCATCACTGAGTTCACCATGACGGGACTTATGGTCACTCCGCCTGCAGCAGCTGGATGGCCCGCAACTCCAGGTGGGGCCCCCTGGATGTTGCCTGTAACATATTGCACTAAAGCGCGATGCACTCGCACCAAAGCCGAATACATATTGCGCAGGTCAGCGACTGGTATTTGCATATATCGCGGATGAGGGGTGTACCCGGCCAAAACAGTCCAAGTGGCCCCGTCAATAGACAAGGGGCCTAAACGAACTGTTGTTACCGGTTGTGGGAGGGTGCCATCAAACCACACACAGTGCTGCCAAGCCGTGAGCGGTACTTCAAGATTAGTATATGGTTTATAGTGATTAGGAACTGCGGTGGCTGTATATTCATGGAACAAATTGTCCGTCCCATCCACCGCCGGAAATGTGACCCAAGAGTAGAACACTTCAAAGTGGAAAGCCGGATCGGCTTGAACCACAAAGATCAGTTCGACTCCCGTGTCCGGCACTCCATACACCCTTAAGTGATCACGGAGCGCTGCGCGGCTATGTGCCGCTATGTTTACACCCGCCATTACGATCGGGGTTGTTCGACAACCTAACCGTAGGCAGCACAATCGAGGGTTCGATTAAGAAACCTTTTTAATAACTTCAAGCTTGAAAGCACCTACAAAAACGTCAATATAGGAGGTATAACCGTCACACACGCTTCCGGAAGCGTCTGTGAGGGGTGTCGTGGACAAGCACAAGCACTACTCAAGCGTCTCGCAGAGAAGCAGCCCACTCGTTGGTCGCGCCATGTTATAGGGATTCTGCACACACACAGAGCTATGCACAGGATAATAGGACCTCGGAATATAGTGGTGAGCCAAACATAAACCTTAGCACCTAAAACCCCAACCCAACTAGCCTTAGCATCCCATTAGCAACAATGTACCAATGATTAGACAACCCAGAACACGGTATCTCTCTCTCAGGACTCGCAGTAGCAAGAACACCCTTTCGTCACTCACTCAGACCTGTCCACAACCGGCGTAAGAAGAGACACAGTATAGGTTAAAATGTTTATTTCAACATACGTGCTCTAAGATATAGTACACGTGACAGTACTATCAGCATAATGCATAAGAATAATATAATCAGCATAGTTACAACTCCATAGAATACTAACGGGGAAAGCATTTCATAAAGCAGTGGATAGAGGGCTGAATGACCTTACCACCCTCCCGTGCTAATAGCTTTTTATTATAAAAATAGAAGACCTCTGGGCTTTGACAAGCGAACCCCCATACCTCAGTCTCTAGATGCAAGCACTACATCAGTAGACGATCACAGCTCTTCTCCCTCGAAAGGTTTTCTTCAAGTTCCCCTCAAGAGGGAAAACGCAATAATAAAAGCCCACCAATTTCCCCATGGCAGCTGTACATAGTGTTATGTCTAGGTGCGAGGGACTGGCCATATCAGCAAGAACCAGGGACGTGTTTTTCGACCTTGTAACTGTTGTTCAGACTGAGCCCAAAAGGAACAGGAGAAAAGGTGAGAAACAGAAAATGCAGACAGTTGTAAAATAACGTGGCAGGAGCAGAGGGCGACAGAACAACGGGTAAGAGTAACGTGCGCAAAAGTATCGTGGCAGCCAGGCCTATGCCAACGTATCCAGGCAGGCCAGGAGGCTACAAACCACAAGACAGATGTTGCTACGTGCTTTGGCTTGTTTCTGGTGTGCTGTGCCTGTGGTTTTTATGGTGCAATAGCCCACCAGACGCGTGGGAGTTGCAGGCCTGAGGCTGCTTTTCGCAGCTTTTTGTACCGCGATTGGCCTCATCGCATGATTTCTCGCGTTCGCGCTTCGCATTTTTTGGGCATGGTGTTGATTTACACGCTGGCATTTGACGCGTTATCTGGTGACTATCGCATGCTACCGCCTTGTTGTGAATCCCACGTTGACACGGGGTTATTTCCCCATGATAGGCTGCGTTATTGGAAGTTGCGTTACGCTACTCTTGTGGTAGTTATCACACGTTCTTGTGAATATACCCCTAAAACTATTGTGTACAGTTAATACTGCACAAATAAGGTTCAAGACAGTGCAAATCTCTCAGTGATGTTTTTATATCTGAATCCAATCACTCACGTTTCAGGAAAATCCTGAAATCTGAACTTTTCAAACTTGCACTCTGACAGTATTCTAACATTCTTTCTGAACTGTCAGGGGCCACACAGGCAGAACTTCAGCCTGAGCCATAGGTTCCCACCATAGCTGATAAGTTCTAAACAAATAAATATTTTCATTTTATCAATCTTCAAGAGATTAGTGAATTGGTGTTTTCAAATGTAATTAATGTCATTGCAAATTACAGTTTGTGTTATCTACACCAACCTTCATATCTCTCTAATTGAAAACACCTAGAACATGAGTCACAAAGAGAAACTAAGATGTTTGTGTACATTTACGTTTTTTTAGTATTCACAAACTACAAGTTAATAGCAGTCAGGCGGAGAACACTGCACATAAAAAGACAGACCTATTATCCACCACAAGTGTGAGTCCCCGCAGTCGTAAACTTACCATTAACTAGTAGTTTTTGAGCACCAAAAGAAACGTAAACATACACAAAGTGTAAGTTTACCTTTGTGAATCAGACCCGAAGCAAGGCCTGGCAACTTCAGTTCAGATATACTTCCTATTGTTTGTGGGGATCCTGAAAGGTTGCCTTTTAGCCCCTATTGTTTTCAACATTTATATTGAGTCAAGGACAGCAACACTCAAAGAAGATGATATTTAAATACCTCAATATGCTGGTTATACTCAGTTGTATCTGAGAATATCATTTTTCGTGGCTTAGGAACTCTAAAAACCTGCTTAAAAATCCTCAAGAATGAATGACTCATAACTTTCTGATGTTGTGGGGGTATGGCTGACTGCCGAGCATGATGGCTGCTTGCAAAAGAGGGTCCCACCTTTCATCAGCCTAATCCCCTAAAATACGGTCTCTGATCCATCTCCTGCAGCCCCATCACTCTAGATGTGGGGGCCCAAGGCTACAGGGATGCCAAAGAACATTTTTGTGGTATCCAGCGGTAAATGATCGACTACACTGCGAAGCGAGGCCTGGCGCGGCATGAGCAGATGTGGTCTCGTATACGGCGATAGAGATTGAAGCGTAGCACAAAGTGAGAGTAAATACCAGAGATCTCCTCCCTTGAGAGAAGGTGCGTGGGCGAGGCCCCAAGGGTGACCGACATGGGGGCAGAGGAAGTTTTTCATGGCGTAGAGCTCCATGTGAGTCCCTGCCGTGCGGTGAGACAGCAGTGTCGGGGAGAAGCAGGGGCCTGGTTCAGATATCGGGCAGACGCTGGATCATTAAACAGGTGCCAGGTGCCTTGTGAAACTTCACCAACAAACACAGCAATTGGGGGCAGTCCTGGAGGTGATCTAAGAAAGGCCGGCAAGCTAATCAGAGATGCGGTGCCCCTGGTGAGTCAGAGAGGGCCCCAGCAGTAGAGCAGGAAGGCCGCCTGATGGCCTGTAAGTTTCATGCCAGTTATGGATTAATAGGCTGAAGCCACTGACCGGCATTATGTGAGTGCTCGGCCAGGTCCCCTTGCATCTACAGGACAGAAAATGGAGGCTTAGAGTGGAGGCCCAGAAATCATGATGTGAGACAGGCACTGGTCCCCTGTCTGCTTGGCAGACCCAACCCAGCAGCCGGCCCCCGCAGTGATATTGTGAAGAGCCATGGTACATGCAGTTCAGCAGCGCTAGTGATGAGGGCCAGAACATTGGGGTTCCAACTCAGGGTACAGTCCTTTTGCCTGGAATCGAGCCCCCCATCCATCCCTCCCTTCTAGCAGAGAGAGGGAGAGAAGAAAAGATTGTCGCAATATGGCGGGTGGCACAAGGGTGGGTCCCGCAGAAGGGGGCACGAATTTGAAAGTCGCTGCAGTGAGTGGAAGCAGGCTGATAGTGGCCAGAACTGTGGTGCTTGTGAGGGCCCCATTGAGTGACGTCTTAGACAGTCTGAAGGCATGATAAGCCCTTGGGGACCAGACCTTAAAGTCACTGCTCAGAAAAAAACTGGGCCACAGCAAGGAGTGAGAAGAGTGGTGGGTAGATGCAGCACACTGTTATGTTATGTTATTTGTATTTGTAACGCGCACAGATACTCCGAGGAGTGTCCCGGCGCGAACCTTGAGGAGTGAGGGAAAGCTGATTAGATAAAGAGGAACGTTTTCAGATTTTTTTTTAAAAGAGTGGGATCCTGAATGCTACGGAAAGTGAAAAGCAGTGAATTCCAAGCCAGAGCACACTTCAAGGTAAGGGAACTGCCGCCAATCCTTTGCAGTCGAAAGCGGGGGACATGAGCCACGAGTTGAGAAGCAGAGCGCAGTTGTCTAGTAGGAGTGTAGAAAATAAAACGCTTCTGCAAATAGATTGGACCGGCAGCATGCAGGGCACGGTGTGCCATGACCAGCACTTTGAACTTAACTCGTTCGGCCACGTGCAACCAGTGAAGTACCCGCAGATGCTGTCTCACACTGCTTCTGATAGGGATGTAAAAGAGAAGCCTGTCCGCCGCATTCTGGACTACTTGTAGTTTGTTAAGCAGGTAGCACGCGAGGCCAATGTACAGGGCATTGGCATAATCAATACATAATAAAATTAGGGCTCAGGTGACCGTTTCTTTAGCAGCCCTAGAGGGAAGTGGTAAAAATTGCTTGAGGGATTTGAGTAACAAGAAACAGTTCCCAGAAAGCCTCTTGATCTGGGAAGAGAAAGAAAGATTCTCCTCAAACCAGACCCCCAGATTCTTGGTGGGTTGCCCCGTTGAGGCCGGCATAGAGAAATCAGCCGGCCAAAGTGTTTCTCTAAACTGAGGGGGGAAGCTTCCATAAAGGAGGATTTCAGATTTGTCCTCATTGCATTTAAGTTGGGCAGAGGCCAGCCAATGAAACACTGCTGTCAGGCAATTTTTTGCAGAGGAGGTGGAACACTCAGATTTTCCCCAAGTAAACAAGAGTTGGGTATCATCGGCATATGCAATAATTTTGGCCCCCAAGTCCTCTGCCAGTTGAACCAAGGGAGTAACATAGATGTTAAAAAGGAGGGGGCTCAAAGAGGACCCCTGAGGAACCCCCGTAGTCACCATCTGCGGTGAGGAAGCAAACGGGGGGAGCCATACCTGTTGCATTTGGCCCTCCAGAAACGAATTAAGCCAACCCCAGGCAGTGCCCAATATACCAATGTCCGCTAGTCGGGCGAGCAGCATAGAGTGGGGAACCGTATTGAATGCCGCCGAGAGGTCCAGCAAGATCAGAGCTGCCCTCCCGCCAGCATCCAAACAATCCCGGACGGCCTCAGAAACTTACACTAGAGCTGACTTGGTGCTGTCGAAGGCCCTGAACTCAGATTGGGACGGGTGTAGTAGGCCCGAGCTTTCGATAAAATCAGTAAGCTGTTTGTTCACCACTGTTTCACAAACTTTTGCCACACTGGGCAGAAGGGAAATGGGACGATAGCTCACTGGGCTAAGCGGGTCCAGCAGTGTTTTTTTTAGTAGTGACAAGATCTTGGCCTGTTTCCAGACAGCCGGAACAAGAGCCTCCAGGAGGGACCTATTAATGAGTCTGTTAATTTCCGGATTAACTGTCTCCGCTACTGAGGCCAGAAGTCTGGCTGCGCAGGGATCGGAAGGAGAGCCTGATTTCAAGGCCTTAAGGACTCTAAGTGAGCTAGGCAGATCGATGGATGCGAAGGCAGTCAAAGAGGGAGAGGAAACAGGCGGAGCCACCGAAGACAAGGACACAGCCGTGTCCTTGTTGCAAAAAGTGAACAACGCCTGTATAGCGTGGATTTTATCAATAAAAAAACACGAGAGTTTATCGCACCAGGCGTTCGAGGAGGGGAGCATACTCAATTCAGCTTTAGGAGCCAAAAAACTCTGAACAATGGAAAAAATTTCCTTGGAGTTATTTCTGGCTAGGTCGATGCGGGCCGTGTAGTAAAGGCTTTTTGCATGGGCTATGGCGGTATAATAGGTTTTTGGTTTTTTCCTAAGCGTAAGCTTCGTCGAAGGGCAGAATTCCTTGCGCCAACCTCGCTCCAATTTCTTACAATCCTGCTTTAATTTTTTAAGCTCGGGCGTGAACCAGGGTTTCGAAGGAGAGTCCCTGGATCGCCTATGGAGGGGCGCAGGAGAGAGGAGATCCATGGATTGCGAAATCCAGCTGGTAAAGCCAGCAAGCCCCCCCTCTAAGTCATTGTAAGGAGGAGGCCTCGAAACAGCCAGGGCCTGGCTAAATATTAGCGGGTCAATTTTGGCAAAGGAATGGCCATGACTTGTCCGGCCCGGCATATTAGTGCCAGCCGCCACCCAGGTAAAGTACGTTAGAAAATGGTCTGACCAAGGCACCGGCAGGGGATCTTCTACCATAATGGGGAAGTTAGAGCAAATGGGGTCGAGAATATGACCCCCAAGATGCGTTAGTAGGCTGACCCATTGAGTAAGCTGGGCGAGGTTCAGTGAGTCCAGAAATTCTTGAGTATCCCCAGCATCTGCCTGATCTAGGTGTATATTCAGATCCCCAAGGACAATATAGTGAGTGAACCGTAGTGCACGGGGAACAATAACATCCCCCAGTGCTTTAAGAAAACTGGTATGCAGCAAGTGAATCTTGGGCCCTAGGAAGAAGAGAATCATATCAGGCCTTGGAGGAGGCCTAGGACACCCAGTGGGCAGGTGGTGGAAAAACTGACAGGCCGTAGGGGGGGAATCTCATCAGGGAACAACCCTTGGCTGGCGGTGGCGATTACCACTGTGGCCCCTCTAATGACAGCGACTCTGGTTCTCGACTGAGATGACCAGGGGCCAGGGCGCCAGAGTGGCACATCGAACAAAACTGAACAAATTCGTACTCCCCTACGAAGTGGCAGGTGAAGCGGGGATAGAGAGAGTGCAGGGCCCTGTGGACCAGCCCTCGTCAGAAGATGAGACACTCTCACTCAAAGACATTATGTCAGCAATAAAGGGAGTCCGGGGTCCCTGGAGACAAAAATCGACACGGTCTCAACAGAGGTCACATTAGTTAGGGCAGATCTCTGTAATACGAGTGCAAGAATGAAGGAAGCAGAATACACACTCACGACCCCCAGGGGCAAGACTGACCCTTAAGAAATAAGTCAAGGAACTGCACACTACCACGGATGTCTTGGGGTGAAACTGGAGGACTTTGAGGGCTGCTCGAGATGGAATAACATTTCTGTGATCAGGGTCCCTGAGCAAGCAGAGGGGCTGGCAGCGGACCTCTTTGTCGAAGACCTCATTCTCAAAGTTCTGCAACCTCTAGGTCTGTCAAATTACTTTTAATGTTGAGCGGGCTCATAGAATCCCATGTTCTCTGCCTTGTACAATAATAACCCTTATCTTCAACTTTAGGGATCGCAATGTAATTCTTCAAGTAACTCGTAGTGCCCCACCAGTCAAGTATGACAATACAGACATCATTTTTTTTCTGGACTTCACGCTCGATTCCAAAGGCTACACCGTAGCTTTGCAGAGAGCTTTGCAGAGGTGAAAAAGCTCTGAAGGTCGCAAGACCTGATATACGAGTGGTGGTGGAAGGGAAGACCTGGCATTTCACAACCCCAGAGGCGCCATGGGACTGGCTTGATGGATGGAGACCAGACGGAGGGGAACAATCAAGAAACCATTCTCCCAGACAGCAACACGATCATGGAACTGCTGACAGTACAGTGCACACAGAGGATTATGAGGCATGAACAACAATCGCCAAAGCAGCAGGCCTTGTAGGCAGCAACTCAACAGGAGCCATGCAGAAACTGGTTAGATGGCAGGTAATGAGATTGACAGATGCATGAAGAAGTATTATTACAGAGTATCCCTGCTGAGCATAGCTATTTTTAGGATGATGGGACTGAATGTAAATTGCTTAGGAGGATGATTCATCTGCCAACAAAGACAGATATCTCTTGGTAACATGTGAGCAATATTGAGGGGAGGGGCAGGTGGGGGGTTGTTTGTAGTCACCACTGCCACCTATCATTTAAGTAATGTCTGGGGTGACAGCCAATCTGCAATGTTGGGGGGTCAGGTAGTTTTAAGGATGCTCACCTGGCTGAAGTCCTTTCTTAAAAATCACATGCAGAAGGTCGCCTTGCAACCCTACCAGTCGGAACCCAAACAACTGTGGTGTGGGGTACCACAGGGGTCGGCCTTGAACCCGCTTCTTTTTAACATATATCTGGCTCCTCTGTTCACGCTCATAGCTAACTGGGGTGTGAAGGCAATATCATACGCCAACGACACCGAGCTGGTGTTTTCTTTTAAGGACCAGTCTGTGGACTCCTTCTCTAGGTTTAAGGGATGCCTGAGAGACATTGCCCAGTGGATGAATAATAATAAACTTAAACTGAATGCAGAGAAGACAGAAGTGTTGTTCTTCGGCAAGGCTCTCCCGCCGGCAGCCGGCATCTGGTTGCCGGCAGAAATGGGCCTACCACCTATACAAGCGGCCACGGCAAACAACTTAGGCGTGAAATAGGAAGTAGATCTCTCGTTCTCAGCTCAAATTCGGCAGGTGACAGCCTCATGCTTCAGTAAATTAAGAAGCCTGAGGAAATTTTTACATCTACTGCCGGAGGACTGTCGCAGAGTCATTGTCCATGCTACAGTGACATCCAGGCTGGACTAGGCTAACTGCCTGTAACTGGGTCTGCCCGCCTATCTTGTTAGGAGACTGCAAATGGTACAGAATGCGGCTGCGAGATTGATTAGACGAGTGCCGTTTCGACACCATATCTCTCCGCATATAAGACAGCTCCACTGGCTGCTGGTGGCGAAAAGGATTGAGTTTAAGGCCTTAACTCTGGCCTTTCTAGCCTTACAGGGCAAATGCCCGAGTTACCTTAAACACCAGCTATGCCACTACCAACAAACCCGCGCCCTGAGGTCCAACTCTCAGAACCTGCTATGCACATCTATGCACATCTCGCTTCGCCAAAGCTCGCGTAGGAGGCAGATCTTTTACAGTGATAGCAGCTAAGCTCTGGAACTCGTTGCCGAATAATATCCGCCTAATCCAATCGGAGCCGACTTTCAGAAAGTCCCTTAAGACCTGGCTCTTTAGCCTAGGTTAGTTTTAGTTGACCTTGGCTTGACGCATGTATCCTACCGCTATAGCGCCGGGACACCTCTGTTTGAGGTAGCTGTCACGCTATATAAATGTCTGTATTATTATTATTATTATTATTAATCCCTGCGCAGTCTGTATCCCACCACATCTCCATGACATCACACTCCCTGACTTTAGTGCCCTGTTGCTCCAAATGGTTCACTGATAGAATATCGATGCCAAAAACATCGTTGTAAAAAATATCGGAAAAAAATATAGAATACAAAAATATTGACTCCCTATACTTAAACAAGTACAAAAATAACGAATCCAAATTTCGAAGTTAAAAATATAGATGTAAAAAATATCAATTTAAAAATATAAATAAAATAAAATAATATATATTAAATATATAAAATATTAATATTATCTTTAGCAAAATAAATTATATTTAATATACATTTTAACAAAATATTTAAAAAAAACTTAATTTAAAAAAATATAAACACGCAAACATAATTTATACATATACATATATTTACTTTAATATAATTAATTAAAACATTAAAATATTAAAACAAAATAAAACGTACATTTCGCAATACAATAAATACAACAGTAGGGAAAATGTTGGATAGCGAAAAATTAAATCTACTATTCCAACTCCAGTGAGTGCAACAGTAGGGAAAGTGTTGGATAGTGGAGGGGTAAAAATTATTATTCCCACTCCAAAGAGTGCAACAGTAGGGAAAGTGTTGTATAGCGGAGGAGTAAAATTGACTATTCCCACTCCAGTGAGTGCAAAAGTAGGGTAAATGTTGGATAGCGGAAGAATTAAATTTACTCCAGTGAGTGCAACAGTGTGTTGGATAGCGGAGGGGTAAAAATTACTATTCCCACTCCAGTCAGTGCAACAGTAGGGAAAGTGTTGGATAGCAGAGGGGCAAAAATTACTATTCCCACTCCAAAGAGTGCAACAGTAGGGAAAGTGTTAGATAGCGGAGGGGTAAAAATTACTATTCCTCACTCCAGTGATTGCATCAGTAGGGAAAGTGCTGGATATCGAAAGGGTAAAAATTACTATTCCCACTACAAAGGGGCCGATTCCGATCTCGGCCGGTAGGGCTCCGAATCGGATTCGGCTTAACCGGATCTGATTCGGAGCCCTATTTCCCGACTGATTCGTACGCGCGACCGGGCGAGCAAGTACGATGCGAAATCGCCGACCGACTCGTCCGGGCGTCCCGACCGCTCCGACCGACTCGTTCCCGGGTCGAACCGCACCGACCGACTCGCTCGGACTCGACTCGCACCGCGCAATGGAGACGTTCCCCGGCCGTGTAAGTTCGATGCGCGCCGCGAGCAGTCCGACCGAGCCGCGCACTCCGGCTCCAAAGAGCAGTCGGAGCCGTACTTTGGGGGTCCATGTCGGACCCCCCTGTACGCGTAGCCGCGCGAGTCGCACACAGGGGGGGAACCATGGGTCCCCCCTACACGTGCATGTACGGCGCGACCCGCATCGACGCGTACTCGCTGTAGGGGGCGCCCTTGTTCGCGTCATGCCCATTGAGTCAATGGGAGCCCGTGTACGTGTCGTACGACTGGCTCCCATTGACTTCAATGGGAGTCCGACCGAATCGAGTCCGATGGCATACGTGCGCATCGTACTCGTTCGGTCGGGCTGCTAGGGTCCGATTCGGTCGGAAATCTCTCCGAGTCCGGCTCGGTCGGAGAGATTTCCGGCCCGAATCGGAATCGGCCCCAAAGAGTGCAACAGTAGGGAAAGTGCTGGATAGCGAAAGGGTAGAAATTACTATTCCCACTCCAGTGAGTGCAACAGTAGGGAAAGTGCTGGATAGCGGAGGGGTAAAATTACTATTCCCACTCCAGTGAGTGCAACAGTAGGGAAAGTGCTGGATAGCGGAGGGGTAAAAATTACTTTTCCCACTCCAGTGAGTGCAACAGTAGGGAAAGTTCTGGATCACGGAGGGGTAAAAATTACTATTCCCACTCCAGTGAGTGCAACAGTAGGGAAAGCATTGGATAGCGGAGGGGTAAAAATTACTATTCCCACGCCAGTGAGTCCAATAGTAGGGATAGTATTGGATAGCGGAGGGGTAAAAATAACTATTCCCACTCCAGTCAGTGCAACAGTAGGGAAAGTGCTGGATAGCGGAGGGGTAAAAATTACTATTCCCACTCCAATGAGTGCAACAGTAGGGAAAGTGCTGGGTAGCAGAGAGGTAAAAATTATTATTCCCACTCCAGTCAGTGCAACAGTAGGGAAAATTCTGGATAGCGGAGGGGTAAAAATTACTATTCCCAACCCAGTGAGTGCAACAGTAGGGAAAGTGTTGGATAGCAGAGAAACAAAAAACACTAATAATATTCAAACAATTGAAGAAAATTAAATAATCTTAAAAATAAATAAACAATATTTTAAAAATATACGATTAAATATATTAAACATATAAAAAGAAACCATATTATGTTAATTACATATAACAAAAAGGTACAAATATTATATAAAATAAATTAATAAATACATTTATAAACAATATTTATTTGAAAACAGCAAATATTAACAAACAAATTATTTAAAACATAAATGTATGTATTTTGTTTCCTACCCTATAACGCCACACCAATAAAAAAAGACTTCAACATTTTTATTTAAATTTATTTTCATAATTAACATAATTAATAATGAATTAAAAAAATATTATTAATACAAAAATATAATAAACATTCATTGAGTACACATTCTTTAACATTATAATATCCACAACACACACCTAAAATTATTTAGGCAATTACCATAATTAATTACTAATTAATTAATTTAAATTCATTAACAACTAATTAATAATTCATCAATAAAAAATAAATTACTTTCCAACATTTATACCTATAAACACCACAACACACACCTAAAATTAATTACACAATTACCATAATTAATTACTAATTAATTAATTTAAATTAACAACTAATTAATAATTCATCAATAAAAAATAAATTACTTCCCACCCTTCCCAACATTTACACCTATAAACACCACAACACACACCTAAAATTAATTACACAATTACCATCATCAACTACTAATTAATTAATTTAAATTAATTAACAACTAATTATTAAATAATTAATAATAAATTAATTACACATCTAACACTATAACATCACAATTAAACAAATATTAATAAATAAAAATGATTCAATACATTTTATATAATTAAATTACTTTCCACCCTATTCCCCTATACACCCACAACCCGCTACGGAACTAAAAACGCAAATTAAAATAAAAAAATTAACTACTAAAAAAAATGAATACATTTTATATAATTAAATTACATCCCACCCTATTTACTTACAAACCCACAACCCACTACGGAACTAAAAACGCAAAATTCAAATAAATAAAATCAATAACTACTAAAATTTTAACACATAATAAAAATACAAACAATTCTTATACAAAAAAACAAACATCACACCCATATAAAATATATACTAAAACACATAACATTAATAAAAAAATCGATATTTTTAACAACTATATTTTTACAAATGATATTAAACACTTCGATATTTTTAAATCAATATTACTTACCTAAAATCGATATTCTTGACCACGAGAATTTGTCTGTCGATATTCCTGACCCACGATATTTTTCCACAATATTTTTGCAATTCGATATTTTTTGCCCCATATTCTGACTCTGCACCGCTCCAAATGCCGGACGGAAAACTACTGATGGGGGACTTAAACTTGGAGCTGTGCAAGGAGCTGGACCATTGGTCCCACAAACTCTCAGGGTCCTCCTGCCGCCCACTAGCTGACTTCCTTACAGCCCTTGTTTTTACAGACATATGGTGCACACATAACCCCACAGAGCAGCAATACACATTTATTTATTTATTTATTTATATAGCGCCTGAATCAACCCCCGAAGGGGTATCTCTGCGCTTTGGGCGGGCGGCATGGATGGAATGCGGATTTAGTTAGATCAGAGACAAACACAAAAGAATCAAAGACAGAAAAGAGTGGTCTTAAGCAGCTTCCTGAAATGCAGATAGTCTGTGCATTGTCTCAGGAGTAATGGAAGTTCATTCCAGTAACGTGGACCAAGATGTGAAAGAGCCTTTCCTCCCAGTCTAGCCTTTCTGACTCGAGGTACCACCAGAAGATGTTTGGAACCTGAGCGCAGAGATCTCGAAGGTAAATACGGAGTAAATTTCTCTGAGAGGTAAGAAGGGCTCAGATCGAACAGTGCCTTGTGTATTATGCAACAGACTTTAAATCTTATCCGTTGACGGACAGGAAGCCAATGAAGTTGCAGAAGCAGAGGGCGGGAGTGAGTCCTGGGGGGGCATTGAGGACCAATCGCGCTGCCGTATTCCATTTGGGGACACATGGCAGCCTTTCCCAAATTGATTGCCTTCTTACCCTCATGCACCAATTTCATCATTAGTCAGGGGCCCAACACTTGGCCAGAGGCATAAAGGATCATTCTCCAACATGTACGGTATTTGGAGTCCACATGGGTCCCAAGCACCGAGCCATATTGCTTACTCCCTGGAATTTCAAGGTTCCTCGCAATAGAGAGGGCCTACTCGAAGAAAGAGAGCATTATTTTTCTTAGAACAGGGACTCAGTTTACTCCTCACAGACCTTATTGGAGGCATAATAAACAGTATATAAAGGGGAAGGCCTCTCCCTGATTGTGGGACATCAGAGAGATAAAGGGGCCAAGCTTGAGACACTTGAACAAGGGATCCAAAAGTTAGAGCAGGGACTTATTGCACAGAAGAACGCAGACACCAAACATGCCCTAAAGCTAAAGAAGAAACAATATAGGGATGAGGCCACTGACACCACCAAGCCGAGTGATAAAGCCACGCAATGCCACCTCTATGAAGTAGGTAATAAGTAAGCCTGGGTGGAGTTCTGCTACACGGAACTCCGCAAAGTGCAAAAAAAACTCTGCCGTGTTACGCGGAGCTCCGCGAGCAGCAGAGTGCGTTAGATAATTGCTGTTTGCAGTGATTTTCAGTGCGAGGTGCTTGTCCGCACTGTGCAATCATCGCGAACTGCACCATGCACAGCGCAAGCGGGCGCTGCTTCTTTTGTGCCGCTCGAGTAGATTTTTACTCGAGCTGCAGCTTTCTCAACACGAACGGATGGTTTTTCAACATGAGCGGTCACGAGTATGCGCAACCACTCGCAATGAAAAATCTGACTGCCCGCGTTGAGAAATCTCGCCGTGAGGTTGATTTTCCATGCTCGTGCTCGCCAACATGATGTTGACCATCGCGAACGAGGAAAAATCTCGCTGGGAAGTGGATTTTCCTTGCTCGTGCTCGCCAACTTGACATTGACGAATGCGAGCGAGGAAAAAAACTCCACTCCGCGAAGCTGAGTTTTTCTGAACTTCATGAGCTCCGCGTAACGCAAAGTGCGGAAAACTCCGCAAACTCCGCGAGCAGAGCGGAGTTCACCGCCCAGACTTAGTAATAAGACGGGCAAGCTTTTAGGCTGGTTAGATAAGTGGGAGCAGGCTGGCCACTTGGTAATGGAGGTAAAAACCAGGAATGAACCACTGGTCAGGGATAAACAAAGTGTGGCAGATGCCTTTGCCACCTACTACACCCAATATACTCCCCAGCTGTGATGGCCATGCCAGAGGAGTCTCTGGAGTTCTTGACAGACATTCACCTCCCAAGTCTCACAAATTCTGACAGAGATCTCCTCGAGGATGAGATTACGGAAGATGAGATAGTACGGTCAATACATGACCTGAACTCTGGCAAGGCTGTTGGCCCTAACGGAGTGCAGATTAAACTTTATAAACTGATGGCCCCGAAGCTGGCCTCCACATGCTGAACATGTTTATGGAGAGTAGGCAACAAGGATTGCTGCCTAGGGACCAGAGGCTGCCTACCATTGTGATCATCCATAAAGAAGGGAAACCACCTGATGACTGTGCCTCATACCAGCCGATATCGCTCCTAAATGCCGAGTTTAAGATCCTGGCTAAGGTGCTTGCCTCCGACTAATCAAGGTGATTAAGACATTAGCCCACCCAGACCAATTGGATTTCATGCCTTTTTAAGTACCACGCTCAACTTGAGGCACCTTTATGAAGCACTGAGCCAGGTGTTCAATCTTCAGGAGAGCACCCTGATGCTCTTGCTTGACGCCAGGATGGCATTTGATAGAGTGGAACGGGAATAAATGTTTGAGGTCTTGGGCAGACTGGGTTTTGGCCTGTGCTTTGTCAAATGGATGCAACTCCTGTACACAGACCCATTAGCACAGGTAAAAGTAAATGCGGGGAGATCATGTGTGTTTGGCTTTCAGTGCAGCACTCACCAGGGCTGCCCTTTGTTGCCACAAATTTTTGCACTGATGCAGGAGCACCTGGCAGCCTGGATCAGATAGGACCCATTGGTCTGCAGTCTGTATTGAACGACCGCTGGGAGGATAAAATATCGCTATACGTGGATAATGTTCTGCTTGGGTAATTTCTAGTGTAATAATCAGAAATTGTGTTACATATTTTTGCTCTGTTTTTGGTGTTCCATCTAGGAGAGCTTACCCCGGTTGTTGGCACCGCTAAGGAATCCAATAACAACAGGGAAAGTCCACTTCAATGAGGCCCATGGCAGAACATGGTAGCCAGTGGAGGGGGCTTTTGGGCTCCTAAAGGCCAGATTTTGCTGTCTGAATGAAACTGGTGGAGCCTTCCTCCACTCACCTGCTAAGATGTGCCAAATCTCCATGGCCTGCTCCATGCTCCATAACATCGCCCTGCAACGGTACATCCCTTACATCGCAGAGGATGGAGACCATGAAGAGCCACCGGTTGAGGATCCTGATACACTAAATGAAGATGATAGTGATGAAGAGGAAGGAGATGGCTTACGTTGAGATGTCATTGACAACTTCTTCTCAAGAGTGAAAGTATATCTTCACATGTCATGTCTTTCACCATTACACCAACTATTGATGTCTTGATGAGAGAAGTATGTGGTGGTACTTTTTTGGGTAGGGCAAGTTTAGGGCAAACCAGGACAAAGGTGTTTGTTGATCAAAGTGTGGACACATTGACTACTGTCTTCAGTTACATTGTTTTCCTCTGATTGTTTTGTGTAACTGTGTCCTCCACAAGTTTTCTTTGTAATGTGGCCATTATGTTCTGTGTAATAGGTAATGTATGATTTTTTGGATCTGTTTTAGGTTCCTTCACCATGTCAACTTCATTTTGACATGTCATAGTTGTGAGATTTGCTGGTATATCGTGCTGTTTCTAAGTACAAAGGAAACGTGTGTCGATCCTGGAAAAGATAGACACAGACTTTGGATGTACAAAGCTTGTACCAAGGCAACTAGCACTGTGATACAATGGAAGTTTTGGAAATTAAATTGGACTTGTTCTCTGTGGTGTATTGGCACTAAAGCAATATGTGTACTATCATTTGCACAAAACACATGTGGTAGTGGAGCCATTTCATGACAATCTCCCTTCACATTAGTAAAATCCTCATTGTGTGTAAAGTGTATGTAGGTATTGATGTGTTACATTATTATGGGACATACTTCTTGTGGCACACCACTGAAACGTTATGTGTGACATTTCACCAGGTAATAGAACACGGTTTGGAATGATCATGTGTCTACAAAATGTAGTGCTACCATGGTTTTGTCTCTTGGTGTTTTTCAGGTGGGATTCCTTATGTGAGCCAGAAAATCTGACTACATATGATGACATGAATCAATGATAATTTGCGCATGCTTTCGTATTGTTTTGGGCACATCCCCTTCTTCCATGTTGGCAAGGTCTTGAGTTAGAAATGTGCAAAGTGGCTTTGAGTATAAGTGTAATGTATGGAGTGTCATTTTCGTGCAAATGTTGACAGACAAGTATTGTTCAAGTCGAATGAACATAGTAGTTGAGTATTGACTGGTATGAAATAATTTTGAGTAATGTTTGTGAACTTGGAAATAAACATTACCTACTTCAAAATCATATATGTTTACACAATCTTTTGTTTTTTTGTAATTGTCAAGTTATGATAGAAGAAAACAAATGTATCGATAGAGTTGAGACATACAACACCAGTGTATGAATTTATGACTTGTACATTTATTGTGCTAAATGTGTTTTGTAGTCCAATGTCCAAAATACTACTGGCATCAGAAAGGAAAATGTGTCCAGAAATAGTCCACAGAGTAAATGGTAGGCACACAGTGGAGGAAATTAGTGTTGAGGTTTCTTGCTGATGGCGTAAGAGGTCTTCCAATCCTTACCTCCTGGTGATTTGGGTGGTCGTCTCCTCTTGCTGGGGGGATCCACACCTGCAGGGGCTGGGGGGGGCTGCAGGTGGTTCTTCTGGTGACAGGGCCTCCTTTCCTGTGACTGTGGCTGATGTAGATGGTTCAGATGTTGTTTGCACCACAGGAATGGGTAGATGGTGCCAGGGGTGTAACACAGGCCCCCGCAGCCCCCGCGTTGCGGGGGTGCCCGCGCTCCAGGGGCCCCCTCACTTCATCAAGGAGAATTACAACACACCCGGCCTCTTAATAAATTAAATGGTGCACTGCACACGGCACGCACGCACGCCTGGGCCCCGAGGGTCAGGAGAGAGGCTCGCCTGAGCCTTTCTCTCATTATAATTAAATGGTGCGCAAGTTACAGCAGCGCAGTGTGCACGAGCGGGCCCCGGCCGGGCCTCTGCCCTGCTCTGACCTCTGAGCTTCTTCATTCAGGAATAGGTGCGCGGGCGCGGTGAGGCTCTGCTGCTGCTCTTTATAATATATTAAATAAATGGTGCGGGCAGGTGCGGGCGGCGCACAGTTGTCTCCGTGACGTGTATGCGCAGTGCGCGGTCTCAGGGCTGGTGACCAATGAATGAACTGCCTTGCTGGCCCCTGATTGAATTTATTGTGCGCAATGCGGGGCACGCGTTACTAAAAGTGTGGCGTGGGCGTGAGACTTGGGTGTGGCACATCCGATCCCAGGACCCAGCCACGGACGCTACTACGCTGAGAAGGACCATCCCGTCCCGACCATAATAATAATTTAAATTATTACTAGCCCCTGGCCTGCCTGGCTAGCCTTGCCCTGCTGCCAGGCAGTGCCTTCTCTGCTGCTGTGCCCGTCCCGCTCGCGCCTACCTCTGAAGAGTGAAGCTGCAGCCTGCAGGCCAGGCCAGGGCCAGGCCTGCCCAGCCCTCAGGTCAGGAGGTGAGTCTGTGTCCGAGGCTGCGAGCCTAGGCAGGAGTGGTCCATGGGTGGTAGAGTCTCAGTGGGTGGCGGGTGGGGATTCGGATGCGACGTCAATTTGGAATGAGGGAGGCCATCATGGTGGGGCCCGGCCGGGAATAAAAGGAAAACATAGTGTATCAGTCAGATACGGTTCTAAGGTAAAACGGTGTGATGGGTGGGGAGGTGTAGGAGTGCAGTGAGTAGGAGATGAGATGATCTGGGGGGGTCCGCAGGTGAACTGAGTGTAGAGGGCAGAACCTCAGTGAGGGTGCTGTCAAGTGGGGGAGTGGCATAATGTGCGTAGCTAGATGCCGGGCAGGGAGTGCTCAGGGTAGTGGGCCGCTTGGATAAGAAATGCAGTATGGATGAATGTAAACATCATAGGGCTGGTGTTATTTATAGGCTGATGTTCCCGCCGGAACGTGGGGACCCAATCACTCCTCTCGCATGATAGAGCATGGCATGTCTTTTCTCTTTTTTGATACCACAGCTTCCGGGGTCCTGGCGCATCTGGGCAGTGGGGGGGGGCGCACTAGTGGGGCTACATAGAAGGCTGGGGAATGAGCTCATGGTATAGAATTGCTGGCCGCAGTAGAGACTTGTCAGCGGCCTTCCAATTGTTTGTGCCCTCGAGGTGCAGCTGGGGGTTGAGGGCCGGGGGTATTGAGTGGGGGGATGCAGAGGTGAGACCGGGTAATAGTTCGTTGGGTAAGGAAGAGAGATTAGAATGGAGAGTGGTGCGATACGAAGCAACGGTGAAGAGTAAGAGAAGAAAGTGGGAGACACAACAGAAAAAGAGAAGGAAAAGTTGAGATATAAGTAAGTGGGAGGGGAAAAGACAGACCAGTGAGAGAGATCCGAAGAAAGGAAATATGGAAGGAGAGACGTGGAGACTGACAGAGAATAAGATTGAGAGGAGTGAGGTGAGGTCGGTGATGGGTGAACAAGTAGAATGAAAGGAGAAAGAGAGAAAGGAGTGACGAAGATAGAGGAAAGAAAGAAGGGGAGAGGCAAGTGCAAACAACTTTATTTAAAAACGCTGCAATAGCTTTGGAAGAACGTTTATTTAAAACGCTGCAAGACATTTATGTAAAAAAAAAGTGGCAAGATATTGGAGAGACAGTCTATCAAGCACGCAGCAATAACTTAGACACTGGCATCTCTTAAATTGCCATTGGATTTAATTTGATAGTGAGGGACTGGAAATGGAGGGGGTAGAGAAGAAATGGGTGAAGTCATCGTTTCTTATCTGAAAACATTCAACTTCGCTCCTAGAACACACAAATGTTTAAAATTAAAGGCTGCACATTGTCCACAATGTCCACAGAAGTAGCACATACTCTACCTCACCCTCCCTCTATCTCCTTCTCCCTCCCTCTATCTCCCTCCCTCTCCAGTTCCCTTCCTCTCCCTCTACCTCCCTCTCCCGCTCTGTCCCTCCCTCTCCCTCTACCTCCCTCTCCCTCTCCCTCCCTCTACCGGTCTGTCCCTCCCTCTACCTCCCTCTCCCTCTACCTCTACCTCCCTCTCCCTCTCTGTCCCTCCCTCTACCTCTACCCCCCTCTCCCTCCCTCTACCTCTCTGTCCCTCCCTCTACCTCCCTCTACCTCTACCTCCCTCTCCTTCTACCTCCCTCTCCCTCCCTCTCCCTCCCTCTACCTCTCTGTCCCTCCCTCTACCTCCCTTTCCCTCCCTCTACCTCTCTGTCTTTCCCTCTCCCTCTCCCTCCCTCTCCCTTTACCTCCCTCCCTCTACCTCTCCCTCTCTGTCCCTCCCTCTACCTCCCTCTCCCTCTACCTCTACCCCCTCTACCTCCCTCCCTCTACCTTCCTCTCCCTCCCTCTACCTCCCTCTACCTTTCCCTCCTCTACCTCCCTCTCCCTCTCCTTCTACCTTCCTCTACCTCCCTCTCCCTCTACCGCTCTGTCCGTCCCTCTACCTCCCTCTCCCTCCCTCGCCCTCTATCTCCCTCTCTGTCCCTCCCTCTACCTCCCTCTCCCTCTATGTCTACCTCCCTCTCCCTTTCCCTCCCTCTACCTCTGTCCCTCCCTCTCCCTCCCTCCCTCTCCCTCCCCCTTACCTCCCTCCCGCCCCCTTTACCTCCCTCCCTCCCTCTCTCTCCCTCTACCTCTCTGTCCCTCCCTCTCCCTCCCTCTACCTCTACCTCCCTCCCTCTACCTCTACCTTCCTCTCCTCCCCCTCTACCTTCCTCTCCCTCCCTCTCCCTCCTTTCCCTCCTCTACCTCCCTCTCCCTCCCTCTCCTTCTACCTCCCTCTCCCTCTCTGTCCCTCCCTCTAGCTCCCTCTAGCTCCCTCTCCCTCTAGCTCCCTCTCTCTCTAGCTCTACCTCCCTTTCCCTCTCTCTACCTCCCTCTACCACTCTGTCCCTCCCTCTCCCTCCCTCCCTCCCTCTACCTCCCTCTCCCTTCCTCTCCCTCTCTGTCCCTCCCTCTCTGTCCCTCCCTCTCCGTCCCTCCCTCTCCCTCCCTCTGTCCCTCCCTCTCCCTCTCTACCTCCCTCTACCTCTACCTCCCCCTCCCTACCTCTGTCCCTCCCTCTCCCTCTCTCTCTCTACCTCTACCTCTACCTCCCTCTCCCTCCCTCTCCATCTACCCCCTCTCCCTCTACCTCCCTTACCTCCCTCTCCCTCCCTCTACCCCCACTCCCTCCCTCCACCTCCCTCCCTCTACCTTCCTCTCTCTACCTCTCTATCTCTGTCTGTCTCTGTCCCTATCTGTCTCTGTCCCTATCTGTCTGTATCTGTCCCTAGCTGTCTCTGTCTGTATCTGTCTCTAGGTGCAATTGTCCAAATTCTGATGGTGCTTACATCCAGGCATGCAACGCCCATTGGGCTCAAAGGGCTTCAGCCGCACCCCCCCCCCCACTTACCCCGTCGTGTGTGGCAGCCCGGGCTGAGACAGCTTCCCGGGGGCGCACCCAGCCGCACATGAGTACTTCACAGGTCTTCCATTTGCTTGTTAATGAGGCTTTGTTGTTTTTTTCACCCCTTTTTACAGCCCCTGCATCTTCACTCTGCCTAGAAACGACAAGGCAAGGGCCGTGGGCCGCCAATGAAGACCTGCCAGGCCGCTGGCGGCCCGCGGGCCGTACTATGAGTACCACCGATGTAATTAGTTTACACAACTTTAAAATACTTGTAAGTACTTTGAACTTGTATTTGCTATTTTGTCAGCTAGAAATTATGGCAAACCTAACCACACAACACAGTATGGTTTAGTCCTATCCAAGATGAACAACAGCAGAGGAGCGCCTGATGCTTCTGACCTTTCCCTCCCCACAAAGACCTTCTCGGATTCTCACAAGCAGGAGCGCTCGCTCTCCCGCCCCCACTCCCAGGCCCAGCACTTTCACTTTCCATATTATTATTTGGATTGATACTATTTATCTGACATGGGGTTTGACTTCCTTTCGCCTTGCACCAGAGAATCTGGCAAACGAAGCAGACAGAACCAGCAGCAACCCCGTCTACACTGCACCTGCTGCACCCTCTGCTTGAGTGGCTCCCCTCCCCGGATTGTGACACTGCCTGGGCCCAGCACACGCCAGAGGTGCAACTGTAGGGCAGAAAGGCCCCACACTCGAAATCGGTGAAACTGCATCATCAGAGGAAAGCTGTGTGAGGCTGTTCATGTTTTAAAGCGGAAAGCATGGACGCCAATGCCCAAAAATGCCAGGGATAGTGAAAGTGACATCAGACGCCCTTTGACCGTGTGGTATCACAGTGTTGACCCGCATTCCTAGACACTGTGGCTGACCCTCAACAGCCCCTATTTGCTGCTGGTGAGCGCAGATAGGCTGTCTGTGCAACAGTACCCTGTGGCCAGCCTATATGGCGTTTGCTCGTCACTCTCCCCATTGGCTACGTCACAGTAAGTGTTACTGTCAAGAGGTGAAAGGCGTCCAATGTGCAGCACAGGGCACCCATCTCAATGCGCACAAGAACGCACGGAGAGCGCTAAGCGCAGAATGCACAGGATGCAATATTTATCTTATGCACAGCACCGACTTCTCATTATGTAATGCACCACTGCATACCTTTGTAAACTGGTTTCAGAGGCTAAGGGGCTCATTACGATGGCGGGCGGAAGCACAACCGCCGTGCTGGCGGATGCAAAAACCACCAGTTACCACCGGCACGCAGCAGTCCACACGCCCGCCCAATTACGATGCGAAAAGCAGGCCAAACACCGCCGGCAAGCCAGCAACACCGTCCGCCATCAAAGTGCGCCCGTACACGTAGCGGCGCAGCCCAACTGACACACACCGTCCGACGAAACACGTCCCGCCCGGTGTATAAATTACGATGCCGCAAACAAACGGCTCCCACGGCTAAGAGACACCGCACGTGAAAGAGAGGCGGTAACACGGACGCAGAGCACGGACAACGAAGAAGCGGCACCCCGAGCATGAATCCAGCACTGCAGGCCCTTCCCATGCTTCTGCTGATGCACCACCAAGGACGCAACGTACCGCGGAGACGCAGGTAGGCACACACACAACAAGTGCACGCAAACAGCGCACACAGTGCAAGGGCGGAAAAAGCGGACAACCCCCACCAGCGCGTGTACACTACACATCCACCATTGCATCCACATATGACACACAGCCCAAATCCTAACATCGCGGAACACATGTGTACACACCACCTGGGACTAGGAACCAACCACCCCGTCACGGCCCCAAAGCGCCGATGACGCCGCCACACATGCGCACAACGCAGAGGCCAACCGCAGCGCCATGCATGCGTCGCACACAGACACAGGGACACAACCAAGCAGCACACACATCAGCCCCACCCCGAACGCACATGACACGTGACAGGCCTGCCACAGACATGTCCCCAACGCCCAATTCACGGACAACACCCAACGCCACACAACCGACGCACACATGTCAGTGAAGTCACGCAACAGCAGGACACACCCCAGTGTAACAAACATGGCGTAGCACACAGCGGCGGCAACACCAACTAGGAGAAGCAGGGCCCCTTCGGGAAGAGGAACGCCAGTACCACACTGAAAAACCCATACCACCCTGCACATATGAACAAGACATATAAAACAGAACACCAAAGAGCACGGGGACCGACAACAGGTGGCCCAAGAATAACATTCACACACAAGGCCCAACGCAGAGCGGAAAGGCAGCCTGCCGCCCACACAAGGGAGAGCAGACAGCACTGAATGACCTTCCATTCCAACTCCGAAACCACAGCCCTACGACAGAAGCCGGTGAATACAGCCATTGTCCAAGAATAGACCAACACAGGCATGCCAAGGAGACCGACCACAGGGCAGATAGCGCATATCACAGAAGCACACAACGGACGGGGAAGAAAGAAGAAAACACTCCCCCATGTCGGCCACATGCAAGTTAATTGGAAGGAGTCACACAGCACTGACCTTGAACTGTCTGAGAAGCATGTGGGAAGAGGGCCCGTGTCCTCCAAACAAGCCAACAGAACACAAGTCCTGTCTCCCTACGACTACACAGAGCTCACAGCAACCCCGGAGCGTGCACATTGCAGACTGCACACACAGCCGGAGCACGCCACCTCAACGAACCGCTGCGAAATGGCAACCGCAACACACCTACCCAACTACGCCGAACAGCTCAAGCTGTACAAAACCAACCTGATACATACATTGGGATGCGATCTCCTGTCCCTGCTGAACGTAAGTTACCGACTGACTTACCGCATCACATTGTTCAGCTGCGTCATGCCCGTCTTCTACTGTCGGAGGTGTCCCTACCAGCATCCCGTCGAGATATGCCTCTCCAACCCGGCATGTCTGAAGGCGGACCTGCTACCACTACTCCTCCCTCTGGACGCACACGACAGGGCCTGCTCTGCCTATGGGGGCATGGCGTATGTGGCCAACATCGCACCCGCACTGAAATGGGACCACTGTGCCTCCACACGACGGATCATCGAGAACAGCTACATCGAATGTCACCCAGCATGCCCCATCATGGTCCTCCAAGGGACAACTTACGAACAACACCTTGACAGCCACCATCCGCTTCATTGGCTGGCAAACATGTACACCACCAATGACATGGAAGCCCTGCTGGGCGGCATCGCATACCTGACAACCTGTAAATACGTCGGACCACAACGCAGGTTCCCCGAGTGACCTATGATGTCCAACCCCGCACCCATGCTTAGCTTCCGCACGGACTGGCCAGTCACCACCACAACAGCCATACCAAACGACCGGCAACTGTAACCACACCATCAACGACATCGCCATGACATCGGATATGACCGGGACATGCACACTGTTCCCCATCACATCCAGGAACACCGCATGCATCGTGGGAGGCAGTGGCATGGGCTCTGTGTATCGCACCCACATGGACGGAACTGCACGAACAACCAGGACACGACATGGATCCAGCGCACATGGACACACACACCGCTCAGTGGACATGAATAGGTCGCCTGGAGTCTGTGGGTGCTGCACCCCTCCCACCCCCGCCCCGGGAATCCCATACCAGGACCTTTGCATGGACGACAAGTGCATACAACAACAACACGACCCCAGTGACTGTGACATGTCCAGTAACCACCACAGTGCAACAACAAGTGGCACGCCGCTGCATGCACGCAAGCACATGCCCTGATGTCATCTCACATGCACGCGTGCATGAGGAACAACCGCAGCAAACCTGTCACATGGAACTGAGATGGACTGTGCCCATGATGCCAAGCGGTCTGGTAGGCTACATGTATACCGTCTGTGTCAAAGTCCGCAGCTCCGCAGCTATACGTAAATGTACATTAGCACAGCCTTGGCCAAGCAGATGTCACTCTGAAGCCCACATCCCACATGCAACAGCCAATCACATGTAACCCCACACCCTATCCCATTTGCAATCATGCTCAGTATATCCTCAACATGTATTCCGCTGCCAGTAGTGTCCACTATACTGCATCACAGAGGACAGAAGACTCAATATAATGTTTGAAACCAAAACTGTCTCCGCTGACTCATTTCACAAGTACGAATGAGAGAGGATGAGAGTATGTGAAGTACACGGCAGTCGTGACATGACCATGTAGTCCACTGGTATTGGATGTCAACGCAAATGAGTAGCACTACTGTGGAAGACACACATGTGTCGTGTGAAGTCGTATGGACGCAGTGCTCAGGTGGGTGGGTGCGACGGGTAGATGCGCACATTCCAAGTTGGAGCACGCCGTGTTGGGAGGGGTCATGAACAGTACACCACCGCTTCCCTGGGCATTGTGAGAGGACACCTGTCGGGGGGAGTGAACACGTGTGTGCACAGCAGCCGGGCACACGTACAAAGCGGTACCAGGCGCACCTCAGCCCACCCTCTGTGGACAAGCTGGATCCTGTTGTGCGCCCGCCATGCCCCTTGACAAGGCACACACAGCCCCAGTCGACCAGGTGTAACCCCAACATAGTCAATCCGCACAGGCGATACAGGGCACGGGATGGCAGTGGAGCATGGTGTGTGAGAGGTCTCCTCGCGCTCCTCCTGGTCATATCACGCAGGCAATAGAACCTCAACGTCTAGCATGGCAAAAAGTCAAATGGAAGTGTAGGGGGACGCACCACAGCACGAGCAGCACTGACGTCACGGGAGGTGGCTCGCACCATCCCATCCATTGCCCATCATACCAACCACGCCACATGCCATTGCGACTAAGTGCAAGCGCGTGCGCCACCACCCCCGAGCCCTCCCCAGAGAGGCCAAAGAGTGAATGTGTGGGCCACCAGTCACAGACGGACGCGGCCTGGCCGCAAGGGCAGCCACAGCCACTGGGTGTCGCAGGTGGCGGATCCGGAAGGCGAAGACTGTGATGCATAGTCCATGCAGGCCGGGTCTCCATTTGGGGCACCACGCAGGTGGACGGCGTCCCGCCACACATCATACCCTGAGACAGCCCACTCGTGCAACTGGACCCACACATACACTCCTTGCCCTCTCTGGTGCGAGCTTGGGGCTGCCTGTGCAAGCGCTAGCCACGCAGGTGAGCATGCATATTGGGGGGCGAGGGGAGGACATGAGGGCTGGGGCGAAGATGACCGTATCACTGTCAGTTAGTACAAGGGATGACCCAGATGTGGAAAGGAAGAGACGTGTCCCGTGTGTACTGCAACTAGTCGCCAATCCAACTACCCCCCATGTCCGGAACGTAAGCCCGCACCTAGGCTCGCCCATCCGCCACATCGAACATACCACCAGCACGACAACCTTCCCATTCGAAACACTGACTGGGGTGGCGACCAGTGAACAATCATGTGTAGCCTACCCACGCATACATGTGGGCCCTCCATGATCCATGTCACCTGCGGCAAAGACATGACATGCGCAATGAGGGAAGTGAGGAGAGCTGTCCGCCCCACGCACAGAAGGTGCATCAGCTCCACAGACCCAGCAGCGAGTCCAGCAGGGGTCACATGTGCAGGGGCAGCGGTGCCTGGTGTGAAGGCACATGCATATAGACAGCACATCGACCAATGTGTAGTCTGCCCACATCCACAGTCCATCATCATGCGGACATAGGAATTGAACACAGGGCAACACATCTTAGTTGGTGCACCCACCGTGACCAACAATGCGCAATCATCGACGTACCCGCCCTGTGCATGGCCCCCACCCAACGGAGGCACATCCAGTGCCACCATCCCACACACACAAGCCTTCCACGGAACATGCTGTGTCCAATGGTCAGTACAGAGTCAGCGCCCATCTGGTGGATCCTGAACAGGAGACACATGCACACACATGCCAGCTCCCACTATGTACGTCGGCCACCTGGCACGTGCAATGTAACCTCTCACCTGTGACGTGTGACTGCAAGCACACAGCCGTCTTGGCATGGGGCTGTCAATGTGGACACCAGTCAATGTTTCGGGAGCTGTGATCCGTACAGTGCTGTACATAGGGTGCAGTGCTGACACCTACTACTGTCTCATATCCCCTCGTGCCACAGGTCCCACTTGTATTGGCCGCTCAGCCCGTGCCCACATCGTCGTCGTCGTGTGCCATACTCATCCAGCCTCGGAAGCAGTTCCATGCTCAGCAGACACTCATGTTGCCGTGGCGTTGCCGCTTGACGAATATGCAGTCAGTCCCCATCAGCACGCCCCGCAAGTCATTGGGGCCTAGATCCCCATGTGCATGCACATGGCAGTGGTATGTCTCACTTGCCATTGCAATTGTTGGGAGACCTGTGTAAGTGTATTGTGGCCGTGCCGTCCCAGCTTGACAGCTGGGCTGTGGCTCATGTGCTTGCTCAGTCATGTCAGTGATGTGTATGCGAAATTGCTATGTGTCGTGTTGCTTTGACATGTGTCCTCTGCCATTTTCCCCAGGCGGAGACCGAACATTGACCGCCCATACCAATTGCTGGCGGACATGGACGATACAGAGGTGATCAGGAAGTTTCGGCTGGACAGGCCAACCCTGCATCGACTGTGTGCCATGTTAGAGCCCCATCTCCGTCCCCGCAGGGTGTATCCGACTGCTGTCACCCCCACGGCTAAGGTGATGGCCGCCATGCATTTCTTCGCCACTGGGTCATTCCAGCACACAGTGGGCAGTGGAGGAGGGATGTCCCAGCCCATGTTCAGCAAGGTGCTGAGGGATGTACTGGCAGCCATGATGCTGTACCGAAACAGGTACATCAGATTCCCCAGGGCTCGTGAATTGGCGGCAGTGAAGGGTGCATTCTATGCCCTTGGCAGAATCCCACACGTCGTGGGAGCCATTGACTGCACACATGTTGGCCTTGTTCCACCACAGGCCACTGAGCACCTGTACCGCAACAGGAAGCACACGCACTCCCTGAATGTGCAAGTGGTGTGCCTTGCGGACATGGTGATCACCCACGTGTGTGCCAAGTTTCCAGGCTCGGCACATGACGCACACATAATGCGCAACAGCATCTTGCCACGACTGATGGCCAATCTGCAACAGGATCGTGGCTGTATTGTCGGTGAGTATGTGGAGTGGTGTAGCGTGCTGGTTGTGCGATGCTGTCCCCTGTCCAGTTGGAATAGCAACGGTTCTCTGTGTCCCTCACACCCAGGTGACTCTGCGTATCCGAATGGGGCATGGCTGCTCAGTCCATTGAGGAATCCTCGCACCACAGCAGACGATCGATACAATGAGGCACATGGGAGGACCAGACGTGTGGTCGAGCGTACCTTTGGCCTCCTCAAGTCCAGGTTCAGGTGCCTGGACCGCACCGAGGGTGCACTGGCGTACTCCCCACAGAAGGTGTGCCAGATAGTGGTGGCGTGCTGCATGCTGCACAATCTGGCCATTCGGAAGCAGATCCCCCTCATTGTGGATGACGGAGATCAACCAGGGCCCCAGCCCGCAGACCAGGACAGCTCGAGTGAGGTGGACAGCGGAGAGGAGGAAGCTGGGAATGTGCGCCAGCAGCTCATCGCCCGCTACTTCACTTGACGGTGAGTGTCCATGTACGACGGATGATGTGTCTGTATCTGTGCAGGTGTGTGTGTGCTGTGTCAGGGTGGCCGTATGTTCACTGCGTGCAGTGTGTCAACGCTCCATGGCCAGGGTAGTATGCCACTGTTGGTGACTGTGGCATTGTGCCCTATTGCTCTGTGCGATGTGTGTACATTGCTTGTAGTTGTTGACATGTACTGTGTGATGGGTGTGTGACACACTCATTGAATGTGCTCCTGTTCTGTCTCCCACCCCTAGGTCCCTACAGGTCCTCCGGATTCCATTGCCATGCCACGCATCAGGTGCCTTTCCGCCCAAGGTGGCCGTTGTATTCCGTACAAATAAAACACAGGGCACAAACAGCAGTTAGTGAAAAAGGTGCATTTATTCCAAACTGTGACATGTGATTGTGTGTAAGGTGATGACAAAAGTGGTGCGTGCAGTGACAATGAGCTGTCGGTCATGGCTGCGTGAAGCTCAGGGTGTACCCACTGGTTCTATGTCCATAGTCCAACACACACATGCCATCCAGCTGGCTGTGTGGAGTGGGATCGTAGAGCAAGTCAATGCAGTGGCTGGTCAAGGAAGGCTGGCGGAAGGCTGGCTGGCTGCCTCACTTGCGACTGGAGCGTGCGAAGTCCTCCCGGGAGATCTGTTTCCTCTTCGGACGGCCCCTTCCACGTTTGGGAGGGGGGTGTGTGGTGGCGACCTGCTGGTGGTGGGTGAGGTGTGCTCACTGGCTGTGGACGCAGGGGAAGTGGACACTGCTGCCCGACCCTGCGCCCTAGCAGGTGGTGGCGGAGGTGGTGTTGCTGGCCTTGCCTGTGACCCCACCGCCACCACCAGCTGGCCCATGAGGTCCACGAGTTGGTCCATACGGGACACGAATTGGCCCATATGGGCGTCCATGGACCTCAGCACCCCCAGCACCTCCCGCGTGTCTGTAGCAGACCTGACCCATTGTTCTTGGGCCTCCTCATAGGCCCCAAGGACTCTGGCCATTTGAGGCAGGGCATGGCTCCCAGGTGAGGCTGGCGTTTCCCTGACCCTGCTCCTCCTACCAGTCCTGCTGCCACCGGCCTGCCCACTAGCCACATTGCACACCACGGTCCTCGCTGTGGCTCCCAGGGTGGATCCAGTCGGCCGGGCCACCACCTGCGCTGGGGCTGGTGCCAGCGAAGACGAGGTGGTGGTGGTGGCGGTGGTGGTCGGTGCGGCGATGGTGGCGGTTGCGGCAGTGGTAGTGGCCGCAATGACCGTGGGTGTGGCCGCAACGACAGTGGCAGCAGGGGGCTGGGACTGTTCAGCATCCCTGGATGATGGGTTGGTGGGTAGGAGGGGTCCTGGGGAGCGGCTGGGCCCTGCCACACCAGATGGGCCTGCTTGGTGGTCCGTGTCCGAAGAGGAGGACAGATCCTCCAGATCCGTGTGTCCTCGTTGGGGGCTTGTGGGCTGGCTGTGCTGGCTGCTGTCTCCATCCCCAGCATCCGGCAGTTCGTCACCTGTGGAGAGAATGAGATTTGTTATTGTGTTGCACCTGGCGAAGTATGTATTTGTCGTCTGACATTGGCAGTTCGTGCAATCTCGTACATGGGTTTCCCGGAGGCGAGTGTGTGGCTGTGGCATCTGTAGTTGTGTGTGCTAGGCAATGGGACTGTGTGCTGTGCACATGTGGCATGGGACGGATTGGCCATGCCGATGGGTGTGTTGCTGTGCCCCTACTCATTGTGACTCTGGTGTATGCGGGCTCCTGGCCCATCCTGGGTCTGGTTTGTACTTTGCTTTTGGGGTTCAAATGGGACGCTTAGGCACCCATATGGCAACATGGGGGCCATGCCCCAGATTCGCATTTGGGAGGGGATATGCTTTTGGGGTACATGCTGTAAGCCATGGGTGCCGAACGTGACATGTGTTGTGGCAGCATGACAGTGCATGGTTTGAGGTGTGTGCATGCTTGACATGGCCTGCATATTTGCTGTCTGTTGTGATTACTGGACATGGCATTGGACGCATCGTTATGAGTGAGTGTTGGTTGTGTGCCAGCCAACGTATTGCAGTTGTCCCATCTCCTTGGTGTGCGTGCTGCCCTGTGCCATGTGCATCACTGCAGTGCTCGGGGGGGCCCATGTTGTGTGTTGTTGCTCACAGTGTGTCGTGCGCTTCATTGACTTCTGGCACATGGTTGGTCATGGGCATGTGTCTTAGCGTGACTGCTGTATATGTGGCAGCTGTGCGGATGACATGCCTTTCATGAGACTGGGGCTGACGGATGGGATGGATGGTATGTTGTATGTGCATGGTGTGTCTGTGTGTTTGATGGGTTCAGTGGTGTTCGTGTGCATTTCTGTTGTTCCGCTCTGTTGCGTCTAGTGTTGTTTGTCTTACATAGGCGTAGTTGTGGGGTGTGTGGTTGACAGGCAGTAGGGGCTACATGGACTGGACTTCAATGGTGTTTCGGTTGTGTGTGATGGGTTGCACAGTGGCTGCCGTGTGGTACTATGTTCAGTGTGGCTTGTGCATGCAGACGTGGCTCCTTGGGTGTTGCTGTGTTTGTGATGGGTCATGTGGGGTGTGAGTCTGTGGTTCATGTCCGTGTGCACATTGTTCACTTGTTCGTGACGGTGGGCGGTGCTGCGTGTTCGTCTGCTATGTGACATGTCCCATGTGTTGGTCGTGTTACGGCCCTCATGCCTCCAGTAATCCAGCCCTGTCCAGTTTCCCACCTGCAGGTTGTTCGGGCGTGCACTGTACTGGATGCCACATGGTTCTAAGCGGGGGGTGCTCCATGTTGCAGGTCTGTGGGGGTGTTGTGGGTCGTAGTGGTGGCTGGACACCCACTGACACCGATTGCTGTGGACCGTGATGTCTACCTTTCGGCTGTCGTTGTGCACTGCGGTGGCTGACACGTGGCTGTGGGGTGTGGGGGATGCTCCTCCTTGCTGTACTGTGGGACTAGGGGCCTGGTGTGTTTTGTACTTGGGCTGTCCACCCTCCCACCCACTGCACTTTGTGTTCCTGCCACTTAACTGTTACTTGTCGGTTAGTGCAGCTATGGCGGACACATGGGTGTGGTGGGTGCTCGTTGTGGCGCTTCTGGCATATTTGGGGACCTGTTGGTGGTTACGTGGCTGGCTGAGTGTACACATGTCCCCACGCATCTTACAGTTGTTCTGTTTGGGCTGTGTGTGGTGGTGTCTGTTGCATGTGTGTGTGATGTGTTGTGTATTGTGTGCTGGACATGGGGGTGTTTGTCCCTGGGAGCTGTGGCATGGTGGTAGTGCATGTGAGTACATAGCGGTGTGCTGGTATACATTAGTTTGTACTTACCAGCCTCCACTCCCCCTGCTAATCCGGCGAGGATCTCTGGATGTATGATGACTCGCACCTTCTCCTCCCACGCTTTGAAGGTCTTGAAGAGCGCGGGATTCCCTCCGCCAGTGACGGCAGCCAGCTCTCTGTTTTTGCCCTCCTTCTTCTTGACCAGGCTCTTGACGTCATTCCACCGTTTGTTAATTTCTACTCTGTTCCTGGGCAGGGTCCCGACTGCATTGACCTGGTCTACGATCCGGTTCCACATTCTGTTTCTGGTGGCTAGTGGTGTGTGTTGGACCATGTTCCCATAGATTTGTGGGTGCACCTTGATGATCTCGTCGACCATGACCGTCAACTCAATGGGCGTGAACTTGGGCATTCTTTGTGGTGCCATGGTGTTTGTGGTGCTGGTGCGGTGTGTGTTGTGTAATGTGCAGGGGGTTTGTGGTGCCGGTGTTTGGTGGTGGTGGTGGTGGTGGTTGTGATGTGTGCGTTTCTGTGGTGTGCTGCTGTCCTTGCTGTGTCACTGTGTCCTCTCCTCTCCTCTCAGGTTTGCGATGTTGCAAGGGGTTGTGGTCTGTGGGAGTTCTGCTTTTGTACTTACCTATGTGGGTGTGTCCTCATGGTCTGTTGTTTTCAGGTGTGTTGTGTCTGGTGTTCTGGCCTTTGTAGTTTTTGTTTGTCCAGGGGGGGTGTTTTCGGGATGTGTACTGTGCTTGTGTATTTGTGCGTGCCTTGCTGTGTGGACTTATTGGCCATGTTGTGTGCTATTGGTTTTGTGAGCGGATGGTTTCTGTGCAGGGACGTGGGCGCCATGGTTTCTGCCGTGTCGATTGGCATCGGCGTTGTTTGCGCTGGCGGGCGGTATATTTGTGGTTTTCCCGCGCTCATGGCGGTGCGATCGTAATTTCACGTGCGGTGTGTCGGCCGTGAGGGCGGGCGGTTTTGTGTTGTCGTGCGTGTTTCCGTCCGTGGCGGGCGGTTTGACTCCGACTCGGACGATGGCGGGCGGTATTTTGTGTGATTTTTCCGCCGATGGCGGTTTTCGGTTTGTGTAATCGTAATGGCGTGGTCGGTGTTCAGACGGTGTGTGCGGGCGGAATTTTGCCGCTTCCATGCCTGGCGGATTTATTTACGCCGGGTATCGTAATGGGCCCCTTAGTTTTTTCTGGTTCCAGGCAGTACCCCCTGGGCCTATTCCTTACATTTGAAATTTACATTTACTGCAGTAGTGCGAGAAGGCATTTCATGAAAGAGAATGAATATAAAGTACGGTTGCCAAAAGAAAAATACAGCCATGTGTTTAAAGACACTGAAAGACCTCGTCTTGACACTAAATAGGGTTATAAATAAAAATGTATGTATTCATTTGTAATGTGACTTTTCTGTCTTTGTTCCCTTTAATTATCAGTCATGAATCATTCAGGCAGCCCCAAAACACAATTAAAAGTGTTTTCTATTTATATTTTCTATTCGAAGTATGCACAGATAAGTGCTGAAAATACGGCTTTAGGTGACTGCTTATTTTTGTCCTGTATGGGGCATTAAAATGAGCTGGCAACCCTAATCATAAGACTGGAAGTTTGCTGCAGGATCAGCACATTATTTCCTACACCCTCGATCCCTATTAATGCCAGAATAACAATAGTTTAACTTTTTTTTCTGCTGTACCAGCCTTCAAACTCTGCAATTAATTTCACCAGGCTCTTGCAAGTACTGTTCCTACTCATAGTCTGATTTTCTATATGTATCTGTCCTTTGAATCACATGAGGAAGCAGTTAGTAATATGGTATTCTGCCAGTATATCATACTTTAAATATTGTTCGCTTATATATAGGCTACCTCGATATTCTGAACATACGTTTATAGAGGCAAGAAGAAATGTATTCAGTTTAACCTGACTATATGCACCCCCTTGTCACTTTATTTTGCACAGACAAAAGGGGCATCATTTGAGTAAACAGCTTTGTTTATTTTGCTGCTGAGCTTGTTTTTGTTTTGACGGTCACTTAAATATTTGTGCCTTTATGCACAAACTAAAGGGGCATACTTTGTCGACTTGTTTAATGTTCATGCTGCTAAACTTGTTTTCGTTTTTACCACTCGCGTTGAAATATTTGCACCTTTATGCACAAATAAAAGGGGCATTGTTTGACTGGACGGGTTTGTTTATGTTGCTAAATTGTTATTACTTTACCAGGCACTTTGACATATTTATGCCTTCATGCACAAACAAAAGGGGAATTAGTCTGACTAAATAGGTTTGATTTATGTATGCTGGTGCTTGCTGTACTTGTTGTTTGACCAGTCAGTTTGAAATATTTGCATATTTGGCATTGGTTGACTAACGTGGTTTGATTTTTGTATGCTGCTGCCTGCTGCACTTGTTACTGTTTTGCTAGTCACTTTGAAATATTTGGGCCTTCGAAAAGGGAATTGTTAATTTAAACTGGTTTGATTATTGTATGGTGCTGTAGTTGTTGTTTACCAGTTGCTTTGAAATATATGTGCCTTTATGCACACACCAAACGGGGAGTTGTTTGACTAACCTGGCTTCATTTTTGCATACTGCTGGACTTGGTTTTACCATGCACTTTGAAATTATTTTCACCTTGATGCAAGAAGAAAGTCGATTGTTTTACAAAACATGCTTGATTTTTGTATATTGCTGGACTGGTGATTGCTTTATTATGCACTTTGAAAGTATTTGCACTTTTTCTGTTGCTTTACCAACTACAGTTTGTATAGATTGTCATTAGGTACTTGCTGATATGGTTTGTTTTTATTCTACATGCAATGTTATTTATGGTGTTGCTTGCACTTGTCTGTAATACGTGTGCCTTAAATCTTGTATTTAGCATTGTTTACACTACAGAAATGATAAATTAAAACAAACATCTGCATCAATGTTCTGAAGCATCCAAACAGTTTTCTTCCTCAGCCTTCTTTGCCTGCCTGTTTTGCAATGCTTACTAATAAAGACATGATGGTAGAAATTGAAATTGCTTCCTCAGTTCACGTTATCATGCACAACCCTTGACAGTCGCTAGTGTGTGGCATGCAGATAATTCAGCAGTCTATTTCTCTTGACTTTCGCAGGATACTGAGTTATATCTTGTGTACTTCTCATGTATATTGTCAGTCGAGTTTTTATGGAATTGCAGGTTTGGGTTTGTCTTTCAAAGTTTCAAGGTATTGTCCATTAATGTCAATTCTATTTCAGACCCTTCATAGTTATTCTTCAGCCAGAGGCAGTTCCTGAGACAATAGGATCGCTCCTTGGCATTGTTCTGATTCCTGCCTCAGTTAAATAATCTGCTTTTGACAGTATTGTTACAAATGGCATAGCTTGTATGTTAAGAGTATTTCCCATTTTCTCATTAGAACATAGAGAAAGACAATATAGAGGCCTTTCATTTAAATGTTGGAGGTTTCAAATCAAAATATACTAGATTTCTGGGTGGTAGGGCAAAGTGGTAGGTGGTGGGCCGGGCCGCCGGGGGGGGCCCCCTCCATGTGCTTTGCAGGGGGGCCCCCTCAAGTTTCGTTACGCCACTGGATGGTGCTGGAAAAGCCCTGCACATGTGGGTATAAATGCCCTGCAGCACCCAATAAGGTCATCTGTTGGTTGTGTTCCCTTTGCAGCTGCTTCATATCCTGGGGGCCGGTGAGTACCTGCCCCATCATGTCTTGGGATTGATGGTAGGCTCCCAAGACTTGTGCGATGGTGGTCTGGGTGTCAATGACCCCAGTGGACTCAGTCTGCTGGCCCACAAAGACCCTCCCAAGACCCTTACCCCCACTACCCTGTGTCCTTGCCCCAGTGTGCCCCATCTGACTGATTTCTGTGTGAGCTGAAAGTGGTGGTGTGGTCTCTACATCACCCGGGACTGGGGGCATACAATTGGTGTCACAGTGGGAGGAAGACAGGAAGTGGAGTCTTCAGGTTGCGGAGGTGTTACAACTGGGGTGGGAGGTGTTGGTGTGGAGTGCCACTGGAGCCGTCTACCCAGGCTGACCAGATGTGCCAGGCTGCTCAAGCTCCGGCATATCACCAGGAGTGTTGTCCTCACTGATTGCTTGATCCTGGGCTGGAGTGGAGATGTCTTCAGGGGCAGGAACATGCTGGGAGACATCCATTACCACGCGGGCATTGCATCGCAATGCCTTTACATCGCGGGTATTACAACGCAAGTCGTTACAACGACTTGCGCTGGATGGCGCTCTAACCTAAGGAATAGTATGATTTACTATTCCAACACCTTCCCTACTGTACGTAGACTGGTGTTGGAATAGTAAATCATACTATTCCTAAGTCCAGCGCCCATCCAGCGCAAGTCGTTGTAACGACTTGCGTTGTAAAAACTGCGATGTAACGTACCGCCATCATTTTGATCGCGTTGTAACGTCACATATTCGAACATGCCCGCATGGTCTGGCAGTTGGATCTATTGAGATTGGAGAACATTGTTATTATTAATAAAAGTATGTACTGTGCATTCAAATCTTTGTAGACAGACAATGTTGATACCTACAAGACAAAATAGGTAGAGATTATTGTGATGAGGGTTTCCAGTGGTATTGCACATATTACCCAAACGTTTGTCTCTTTCAAACAGTACAACATTAAATCTGGAGGCAATAAGATGTCCTGAAATGTTTATGAAGTGGATAGGGAATATACTTACCATCTCCCAAAAATTCAGGCCAACACAGTGTAGAGGTGTACTGTGTAATTGACAATTCCAAGGACTAGCTGACTGCAAAACAGACATTTCCACTACTTGGATGGATGTTTGGCATTGGTCTTCATGTCAACATTGGTTAGAAACTGGACTTCTTTGCAGATGCCTCTCCCACCTTTTGCCCCATTTTCGACTGTAGATGCTGGGTTTTGACTCTGATAGTGCACCGGGACCTCCTACCCAGGCCACAGTGCCCATGATCTTTCCCCTAAAAGTGATGCAAATTGGTACACCCAATTGGCAAGGTACTTTGCCCCCTTATAAGTCCCTAGTATATGGTACCAGTGGTACCCGGGGCAAAGGTGGAAAAGGGGTCACCAGGGCAGCAGCACTGGCTGTGTTACCCTGTGTGACACAAGTAAACGTGTTTCTGTAGGTGTACCATTATCGCCCTGCACAAGCCACATGTCTGCTCGTGAGTGACTCTGCGCACACCATGTGCTGCAGAGCCACATCACTGCCTTAATGCAAGTAATTCACTCTCAAGGTTGTCTTCCTAAGCCCAGGAGGTAGGGTGCATTGCATTAACGATGTGGATATATATGTTTAAACATATATATCCCTACAGTAATCCTATAAAGCAACATTTTACTGTAAGTGACCAGCAGTCCATAGAGTAACATGGGCTGGCTACAGAGGAAACTTGAGATTGCCAGCTCCATTATGGAATGACCAAAGTGTTTTGTGTTTGGTTTAAGTAACCAGAAGACAGCAACAGTGGACTAAAGTGACTGCATCTCACACAAAGTTCCAACAAATTATGGCCCCATGCACTTCTTTTCCAGTACCAGCCATCTTTCGGTACCACTGTCCAGCAGAAATTGAGTCAAATAAGGAGTGGAATGGTGCACCCAGAAATATGGTAGTCCACAGAGATCATGTATGTGTTTCAAAATATATTTATTCTTTCTTTAATCCGTATCCACGGATGTATTGGTGACAAACTCGGCACCTGAACCTTGATACATATCAAGGTATCTAACAGGACGAATAGGTTACCTGGATGGACTATATCCATTATCATGAGGCCTATCTGATGTTAATACTTATCCAACAAAGTCTATAAATCACTTGGATTAATTTCAAAATAAAATATCTCTGCACCAGGAGTTAAAGGACTTTAAAAATTTGAGCCCAGACAAGGTTGGAACGAAACACGTTGGCTCGATGTTCTTTTGTATGAGAAAATGTTTTCATGGATACAGATTAAAGAGAGAATAAATATATTTTGAAACACATAAGAGATCTCTGTGGACTAATATATTTCCGGGTGCACCATTCCATTCATTATTTGTGTTTGGTGTGAAACACCGTGCTTTTTCACCATCAGCATGATTCTCGTGTCGAGGGTGAGCTGCCATGCCCACAGGTGCCAGCCTGAGTGGGTGCCCCACTAGGATACATGGACCCAGTGCCTTGGTGGGCTTCCCTGAGCCAATTGCCCCAAGACAAGAGTCTGCCCTCCTGTTGAGATGTGCTATCACTTTCCCAGAGACAATGGCCTGGGAAGGAAGGATGTCCGACCTCCTCCCACCCAGGATGGCTAATGTTTACAGTCATCAAGGTGGTAAGCTTCAAAAGCTTTCACCACCCCTGATGTGTAATTGCTTGTCCTCCACTCGAGGACAAAGCCCTTCCAGCCCTGTCTATCCCGACGGGCGGGAACGTTAGTTATTCAGGAGGCATACACCTCCAAAAGAAATGAGGGTGGGCTAGGAGATCTGTACAGGTAAGGAAAGGTTCTGCCATGTAGGCAGACCCTGAAATAGATGACTCTGGGTAGAAAGGTGATGTACACCCACAAGATGTAGTCACCTCAGAGGCGGGTTAGCCGCAGGGACCAGTAGCCCATTGGCCACAGTCTCCCAAACCCTAATGCCCCTAGAACTAGGATTTAAGGGCTCCCCTCACACCAGAACCTCAGTTCTGACTTTAAATCCGAGAAGAGGCCCAAAGGAGACACCGTCACTGACAACAGGATACTGCTGTGTGAAGTAGGACACTTAAGTGCCCTGAAGAGACCATATACTGAAAACATGTGTTCGACGTGTGTCTGTGAATTGCTCCCAGCAAGTGGGTGGCAGTGGATGCCAGAAACCAAAGCAGACTCCCTTGGATTGGTAGGACCAGTCCACTGGAAGCTGCAGGAAAATCGTCATACTGCGTGACAAGAATTACGACATGGTGTGCCTTCCGAGAGTGAGCCTGGAGAGAAGTGGTATCCTGCAAGCCTGGAGTGGTAGCCAAGCTTTCACCAAGTTTCAAGCCGCAACTACACTCCTGTCGACCTCCAGCCACTGAAGTAACCATGGACTACATTTGCCGCAGCCAAAGCTTGGTGATTGCCAGTAGGGTGATCGACCCCTTGAGTAACATCTCCAGCCCGATAGCAACTCACAGCAACAGCAACCTATCTCAGCAATGACCCTGCTGCTGTGTTCCTGCATTCTGAAGTTTGAGTCGTCGAGTGAGTGGTAAAACATCTTTGGCACTACCTGCCCTGGTGATTGACAGCTGCTAGCTACCTCTGCATCTGGAGCCACTGAGCAAGGTAGAAGAAATCCAGCTGTTGAACCTGGGTCCTAGGACCCCAAAGGCATCTACTCTCCGTGGGTAGAGTGGAACTCCATCTCCAAGTGTGTTTTTGCCAGGTGCTGCAAGTTTGACAGCTCCCACGTATCCCGTTCAGTACCAAGGACAGCCAAGTCACCTCTGCACCCAGACTCCCTGGGCAAGGTAACAAAGTAACGACTGTTGGATCTTGGCCTAGGGACCCGCATGACCTTATCCAGAAGAGTTTTTGTTTGAACTCACCCTGCAAGTGACCGAGTGTCACCTGTGTTTTCTCCAATTTACTGCAATGGGACCAGTTTGAAAGATTTACTGCATTTACTTTTGAACACTTTAGAAATCCACAACTCAAGTTGTAGGTATGATACAAAATGTATTTGGTGGCTATATTTATATAAGAATAAGCTCTATTTTTATGAATTGGTGTCAGATGTCTTTCGAGCTGTCTCAAATACTGTAAAATGCTTAACACATGTTCCTCCAGTAATGCTCTTTGCCACCCTACCAGGACTAAGCGAAGGATTATTGTTGTTGAATCCAAGGTCCATCTCTGTGTATTGTGAAAATATTGTATGGTAAGGCCCCCAGCCATACAACCTAATATTCCACCTTGCAACAACATTACAGTGTCAAATTGTGTATGTACCACTAATATTCAACATTGTAAATTGCATACCTATACTGCTCCTGACAATTTTTGTGCATACAGAGTTTGGTTTGTGAAACTCATGACCTCAGTACAATTGTTTGAGAAGAACAGGACATCATTCAGAAAACAACACAAACCATTTTCAGAAGAGAGCATTAAATAGGGATTGATCAGTACGCCACTTTACCATATGTTGAAATGTGTTAGAAAGAGAGAATAAGCAACATGACATAGCAATATGCTTTGGAGAAACAGAAACAGGGCATCACAATAGTTGTAGTCATTACAAAGACAAGTTCCCAATACTTGGAAAATGGTTAGTGGAACATAACTGCGGAAAATATTGACCTAATAGGCATATTGTTTCATGTTTCATTTATAATGTTTATTTGTAGAATATGTTTTTGAAAACATTCATTTGCAAATTGTTTTGGGATTTTTTATAAATAAACTTAATTTTTTAACATTTTGTAACTAAAAACTACTTTTCTACACTGGTTATAACAGTGCATTATAACGGTATGCGTGCTAAAGTGATACGTGATAATGGTATGCGTGGTAATGGCACTTTTAATTAAACTCTATGTATATGCGTGGTAGTGTGTTTTGTGGTAAAACGTTAAAAACATGTGGTGTACTGGTAAGTGCGTTGTAAAAATCACGTTGTTAAGGCATGCATGGTAAAGACATTTGTTGTTCTGTCATACATCCATGTGCTAGCGATAAACTACCATTCTGAGCAGACCACAAACTCTTGTGTGTCCCAGACAGATGGCAGTCATCTTGGATTTTTGGATATCATTTTCCTCGTGGTTCAGGGCATCCTTTACTAGGCAATGGTTTTACAATGTTGCTGCAGTCAAAACCTCGCTACCCGAATTCCAAACTTTCTCGGATGGACTTGTTACTTTTCAAGGAATTTTTTTTAATGGAGATTTAGATTACAGAGAAGTATCCTGAAGTTGTGTTGTTGATGTAAACAAATATTGAACTATTCTGTTTGCCATATATTTGAACTCTTAGACTGTGGTTATATTTACTATGTTACCCTGTGAACAAACAGGGAGGCCTCTTGGAGTGAATTATTATGGCTGGTTTTAAAAATTTCTTTTAGAAGGCATTAGAGTTTCAGTAAATGAATACAATTGCCAAGATTCCGGAACAGTATAACAATAATGTAATGTATTTTGCAGTTCTACAAAATGCAATTAGAAACTAGTATTCCTCTTTGACTAAGGAGTGTGTCGTAACAACATTTGCGATAGCTACCTTAAGATTAGGGAATAGTATCAATGCACATGCATAGTTGACATATTTATTTTTTGTATGACTATTTTTCAGGAATTAGCATCCTATACTGAAGTATGGAGGGTTGGTTACACAGAGATAGTGCTCAGGTATATCTGTTCACAATTTTGTTATGCCTAGTACTCTGAATGCCAGGATACTTAAGACACCATTTGTCTGATAGGGTTTCACTACATTCTGCAGATCTCATTGACTAGTCAAGTGAGAAGGCAGCAATGGTCGACTCAGGTCTCTTAGGTTTCTCACATATCCCATTCCTCTTTCCCTGCTTCTACCAATGGCATTCCTTTTTCCATGTATGTGCTCACTTGTAGGGGTGATGAGATATGGAAAAGAGTATTGTTTCCATTCAGTCCTCCACAGAAGGTAAAGGCAACCTGACAGTTTGCTTGATTTCTTTTTTTCTTTTTTATGCCTGGAGTTCTGATAAAAAGGATGTCAGAACCCCTCATTGCTGCTGGTCTCAAGGGAGTTGTAGCAGGAGCACTCATGTAGTGTGGGGATGGAGAAATGGTTACTAGGCCCAAACCAGAGCCTGCTACTTTTTACTTAACTAAGGTGTACATGTAACTTTGAATGAGTTTGAAGGAGAACAAGGAAAGGAGTGGAAAGGAGTGGAAGACATGCGCTCTGAGAAACCATCTCAGACCGTCATGACCCTTCCCATATATCTCAAGAAAGGGAGGCATTGTTTGTTTTACAGATGATGGAGTCCCAAGACCCCAAGAAGTGAAAATATGGCCTATTCACTGATCAGATGTAAGAAATTGGATTATTATTATCTCTGACGGACAAGACAACCACCACCAGAACAAACTTCATCAACTTCATGACCATGGTAGTAGACTGAATTCAAACTAACTGCCTGAACTCGGACAAGACAGAGGTACTGGTCCTCGGCAACAAGACCTCCCCATGGGACTCCACCTGGTGGCCGTCAGAGCCAAGAACAAAACACCCACCCACAGACCACGTAAGAAATCTAGGCAATATTCTAGATTACAAGCTCAGCATGATGGCTCAAGTCATCGCAGTGAGCACATCCTGCTTCCATATCCTGCACTTGCTGGGAAAGATCTTCAAATGGTTGTGTCAGAACACTAGAAGGACTGTCAGGCAAGCATCCATCACCAGCAGGTGGGTTTACGACAACACTTTCTATGCCCGAATCTCCAAACAACTCCCACAACTCCTACACAGACTCCAGACCATCCAGAATGCCACCGCAAGACTCATACTTTACCTCACACACCACACCCTCATCACACTGCACCTCAGGAAGATTCACTGGCTCCCCATTCATAAGTGCAGCCAATTCAAACTTCTCATGCACACATGCAAAGCCCTACACAAAACATGACCAGAATGCCTGCACAGCCGCATACAGTTTCACCAACCCAACATACACCTATGCTCTGCCTCACTCTCCCTCTTCTACACTCGATGAATCCGCAAAAACAAAACAGGAGGTCGCTCACTCTCCTACATAGTACCCAAAACATGGAATGACCTCCCTCAACACATCAGAGCCTCCTCCTCATTTCTCGAGTTCCGTAGGAATCTGAAGACCTGGCTCTTCATAGAAGCACATTGGAGACCACACACCCACACATCTGCCCAAGTGCCTAGATACCCTCTTTGGTGATTAGTGCGCTATACAAATTGACATCACATAGCATAACATAACATAAAGGGCTGTAAAGGATGAGGGTTCTTTCAAACAGCCTCAAAACCTAGATGTTTGGTCTGGCTATTCAGTAATCTCTTAGCTCTGATGGTCAATTAGTTTTAGCACCAGGACACTCGCTGAGTAGCCGTGTGCGCCATAAAAACCTAATTGATTGATTGATAACATAACATAACATGACATGACATGACGACATGGCATGACATGACGTGACAACATAACATATATGGGGTGAGTGACAGCCACCTCAAGGAATAATACCACTATTTGTCAGAGTGAATCCTCAAAGTTACTTAATTAACCTGAGCTCAATACCCTGGTAGCTATGGTAAAGAGCAGACAGACTTGACTTGGGGTAATATGTAAAGTATTTATGCAGTACTAAAACACTAATAAAGTCAAAACATAAAACAATTAAAATCCCAAACTAAATTAGGAAAATAGAGTAAAATGCATTAAATACAACTGCAAAAATCCAATAAGGGGAACTAGAGACATGAATTGTTACGGTTTTAAGCAGCAATTGTATCAAAAAGCACTAACTGCCTACAGTGGTCTATGAAGTGATCAACCATGAATTAGGCATGATTTGAGGCTGAACGTGATGGAGCCCTTGTCGGAAACACCAAGTGGATTGGTCCTGGTTAAAGGCTGGAAATAAAAAAGTTCAAAAAGGTTTCTAGGTCCCACTTCACAAATGGACTTTGTCACTTTTTTGTATAAAAGCAGTGACATTTCTAGTAAGTGCCAACCCAGAATGGGACTTTATCACTTTTTGCAAGAATTCTTCCCTGTGTGGGTTGCCGCTGAAACTGTAGCCACCATAGCGGAATGGAAGACTGGATACCTGAAGCAGGTTGATCCTAATGGAATTTTCGAGATTTCTTGCTGAAATATTTTAAGTCTCAAAGTAAAATGGGACCTAATCATTTTTTTCAGAGGTGTAGGGGCCTTTAAGTGGGGCAAAGCTGAAATCCTGCGGACATACCAGTCGTATACTTTTTCCAGTGGGTCTCGCTGAAGCTCGAGCTCTGTCCAGGTCCATTGTAACTGGTCAGCTAGGCACTTCAAGGAAAAGGCCACTTCCAGCTTGTGTCCCTCTATCCACACAGGAGGCCAGACAACTGACCTTTGGCATCTACTTCTGGGTCCTGGGTACAAGGTGGAGCAGGTCCAGTCATTCAGGGCCCCTCTCGGGTCACAGACAGCAGATGCAGTCTTCTTCTGCTCTTCCATAGGTCTCAAACGTGTTCTGAGCAGGGTGCCATGCGGTGTCTCCTTTATGGTTGGCACTAGCTAGTGAGTTGGGGAGACTTCTGGCTTCTCTCAAACCAGATGAGGTAAAAGTTCTTATGGACAACCCTACCCTTTTTTTCAGCAGTTCCTGTTTGCCCTACTACAGAAAATCCCACAGTGCCCCTCAATCTAAAAATTCATAATGGAGAAACCCTTCTCCCTTGAGCAGGCACTTGTTCTCGCCCAGAGGTGTTGCCAGGTAAATGAGCAGTGCCCTCCTCTGTGTCCCCTCTAATCCAGTTTTGGTGGTAGCTTATCTCCCACTGGATTTGGTGTCATTCTGACTCGGTGGTCAAAGGCTGCTTCTTCCAAACCTTCCCTTACATTTGGTTGTGAAAGGAAAGGTCTCCTTCAGATCCCCTCTCAGTTTAATGAAGTTCCTGAGTCCATCCTAACTGGGCATCCTACCAGGGGAAGAAAAACACTTCTCCACCTCCCTACATTGTCTCTCCTCTGTGAGCTGTATTCACACCTCTTTCTCACCTCATTCAGGCCAAGTACAGGCTAGGCAGTTGCTGGAGAGCTAATGTAAATTAGCCTCTAGGAGCTTCAAAAGGTATCCTTCTAAAAGTTACATTTCCAATATATTTAAGTAAAACCAGGCTTTACTATTATGTTAGATTTTCATTAAATATACAAATACGTCTTTGAAGTAGTCTGTAGTTGATACAAGTCAATAGTTGTCAATCTATACTTTGTCTTTCCTATGTGTCTGACCAGTGACAATGTAAATTTGGGCATACTCACTAGAGGAACATGCCATTTCTAATGTTAGGCATGTTCCCCTCTTAAATATTATCCATCCTACTTTGTAGGCAGCAAGGTGTGCGCAGGGGTGACAATTCATATTTAAAATCAGTTTTTTCTACCAGTCAAAAGGGTTATTTTGACAGGTCTATGCAGCAGGGTTCAAGTGGTGCTGTCAGGCTACACAGGGTAGGCCTGCAGTCATGTTTTCACTGTCACTGTAATGGAGGGCACTATATGTAATGCAGTCCACAGGTGGCATCTAACTTTCCATGCCAGGGGTGTGTTTCTGCACCATATACTATGGCCTTATAGGATAGAAAAGTTAATTGTACCAATCAGGTTTAAAAATATTTCGGCATGCTTATAGGGGGAGCAAAGGCACTTTACTCTGGGTTAGCGGAAGTAAAGTGGACAGAGTTCTAAAGCCAGCAAAAATAGGGTCCAGAAAAAGGCACAATATCCAGGAAAACCATGCAGAAATGGTGGATTTTCTAAATAAGAAATCCATTTAACCTTGTAATCTCTGAGTGATATTTGACCTATATATTGACACACCCAAAATTATTGGGCATGTAAAATAGTGACTAAATACTTCATAGATCTATAGCTCTTTAGCTGTCTTTGTTTGAAGGTGGACCTGCTGTTAAGCTATGGATGTAATCAACTCCATGCAATTGAGAGTGTTTTTAACAAAAGCTCCCTGAGAAATGTTGCTGTTTCTTGAAATTCCTTGGTAGTATTTGGTGCCATTTCTTTGGATGGCCACAGTGGACCCTGCAGTGATACAGGAAGGACCGACCTCCCTGAACCCAGGACGCTACAGTAAACAAAGGCTAGAGACTTTTTAATTCTCTCTTTCAGAAATATGAGGGAAGCTTCCCTGCGTTGTCTGCACTTTGTTTGCACTGATTCCGCTCAAACAGTAAAATGTCATGGTTTAGCGAAGGTCTGTGGTTCTGACGAGAATCCTGTTCCCTCCTGCTCCTTCATGGTTGATAGGTAAGTATATGCACATCAAGCAGAGAGTACGAGGGAAAAGGTAAGGAGAATTAGAGAGACACATACATGCTGAACGCCTGTTTGTTTGATTCAGCAAGGAAGCTGCAGATTCAATACTAGAGGTGAGTCGTAAGAGTGAGAGAGACAGATATGTACATGACTAGCAGAGCATTGCTTACCAAACTCCGCTGTGGAATGTACTGTAATGAGCCCTGCACCATGCAGGATACAGGTGTGCAATCCAGAGACGTTTTAAGGCATTGGCAAGGTGGGCAATTGCCCAGGGCCTCCATCCTCCAAGAGGCCCCCTGGGAAAATAAACTTTCTTTTTTTTTTCTGTCCTCCTTTGCCTCAGAAACACCATTCCATAGCTCGTGCCTGGATTTTCCTGCCCTTTTGCTGGAAAACGAGAGAGAGGGGATTCGGTCGTTACTGCCCTTGGATTGTGAAAACCCTTTCTCCTGACCACACTTCCTTCAAGCAATCTCTGCTTAATAGGGTATGTGCCAGCCGAGGCGGAGTAGGCTTAATCATCGGCCCTCTCCTCAGCTCTACCTCTTTCTACCTCTACCCATCTTATAAATGGTTGCCAAAAATTGTACCTTTTCTTTCCATTGTCCGATATGTCCAGACTCGCAATATTTTTTACTGCTGATATCCAGTCCTCATAGCGGGTAGGGGTTGAGGCGACCCATTTTCTTCAAATTTCCCTGCGTGCCAAGAGCATTACATAAAATATCAACTTCGAGTGCTCCCTATCCTCTTTTAACTGTACGTCCAAACATCCCAAAAAAAATCAAGGATACGCTTACCTGAATTTGTATCTTCAGGATGTGAGATAAAGTTTTGCTCACTTCCTCCCAGAATGGCTGTATCTTAGGGCATTGCATAAACACGTGAACATCATCCTCCTTCAGTTGCCCGCATTTCGGGCAGGCCACATCTCCTCCATTGCCACATTTCGATAATCTTTGTGGGGTTTCAATATGCCCTATGGATTGTAAACAAACAATTCCTCCTTAAATAGGCAGGTTTTACTATTTTATAAAGCATAGACATAGATACTTGCCATAAGTTCTCCAGCGAAGACTCCGGCAATCATCTCCCCCACAGCTCCAACGGCAACGTGAACTCTCCATCTGTTAGGTCGATCATCATCCAATACCAGATAGATATTTCTTTTTTCATGAGTATTCCTGACATCAGCCTCTCTTCAAATTCGTTTGGTCCCCCTATCGTCGTACGGGGCGATTGATACCAACTCTGGATTTGGAGATATTTGAATCTCGACACTCTATTCGCTGTTCTTTCTCTGCACATCTCCCATGTAATCAAGTGTCCTTCATGGATTAAATGCTCCCATCTCAACATACCCGCTTCCCTTAATGCATTCGCCAGCTTGTCTTTTGTCCAATCCAGGGAGCCCGGAGAATCCCAGATTGGCGCAAGAATTCCAAAATACGATAGCTTTAAACTTTTTTTAATCCTGTACCATGTCGCTGCCGTGCCCTGTAGAATTTTCGGTCTGACTTTTTTAAGTATTTGGGATCAGAGTACTTATGCAAGAAACCACTCTCCCTCCTTTTACATCCTTTATTATCTCAGCTAGTAATCTGCCTATTTCTGAACACACAGGTCTATCTAGCAGCATTTTCCCGTTTTTCAACAAGAATGCCCAGGAATAAAATTGTAAGTCTAGTAACGCTAGACCCCCTTTCTCTACTTTCCTTCTCAGCTTCTTCCATGCTATATGAGGACCTTTACAAAACCAAATGAAGCTATTAATGTGGCCTTGCAGCTTCCCAAACCACTCCTTCTTGAAAGGTAGCGGGATTGAATCAAATAAAAAGGTGAGCTTTGGGAGCATAATCATTTTTACCAAGTTAACTCGGCCAAATATAGTGAGCGGGAGATGCGACCAGTTTATCATCAAGTTACACACTTCTTTCTTGATTTTGTCGCAGTTTTCCTTGGCTAATTCAGTGATGTCTTGGGTTATCTTGATCCCTTGGTATCTCATCTCTCTTTTCACTTTTTCCTCACCTTCCTCCGTGTTCCAGGCCATTATCTCTGTTTTTTCTCTGTTAATCTCATATCCTGAGACCTTGCTGAAATCCGTTGTTAATGCCAAAACTTGACTCATGGTCTTCTGCAAGTGAGTCGTGTAAATCAAAAGATCATCCGCGTATAAAGCTAATTTCTTTTCCCAACCCTTAAATCTAAAGGACAGAATCTCCGGGTCCTTTCTGATTTTCCTCGCAAGAGGTTCAATATATAGATCGAATAATAATGGCGACAGAGGACAACCTTGTCTTGTACCTCTTGTTATTTTAAAAGGATCCGTCAGAGAGCCATTTACCAACACCCTTGCTACTGGTGAAGCATATATTCCCGCCAGTGTTTTACAAAACTTCTTTCCCAGGTTAAGAGATTTCATAACTGTTTGTAGGAAAACCCAGTTAACACGGTAAAACGCTTTTGTAGCGTCTAGCACAATTACTGCAAGAGGAAGTTCATATGCAGTAGCCAGATCTATGGAGCCGACAATGGTGTGTGTCAACTCCTTTAAAGATCTGCCTCTTATAAACCCCTTCTGGTCGTCATGTACGAGGTCTGCCATAACCCCATTAAGCCTTCCCGCCAGGATTTTCACAAAGATTTTATAATCGCAGTTTAATAACGACACCGGTCTATATGAACCGCAATTCTTGGCACATTTCCCTGGCTTCAGGATTAAAGTAATGATGGCCTCCTTCCATGACTCAGGCATTCTATGTTCTTTCACAAAAACCTCATTAAATATCTCTGTTAATATTGGTGCTAGCGTTCCTGCCAGTACTTTATAAATTTCATGAGGCAGGCCATCCGGACCGGGTGCCTTCCCCTGTTTTCCCTCCTTGAGTGCTTGATCTACTTCCATCCTGTTTATCTTCTCATTCAAAACCCTACTTTTTTCTTCCATTAACACAGTAAAATGCTTCTGTTTTAGCCAATTTCTCGCCCCCAATTCAGTTGTCTCTACCTCTTCCTGGTATACTTTTTCAAAATATCTAAAGAAGGCTTCTTCAATCTCCTTTATGCCGCTCAGCTCAACCCCTGTATATTCACATTTAATGTGTTTAACCTTGTTCCTCACCTGATCGGTTTTGGTTTTCCATGCTAATAGTTTGCTACAACTCTCGCCATATTCAAAATGGGCTAGCCTACTGGCCTCCCAGCTCTTTCTAACCCTTTCTTCCAATACATTGGCTAAGTTTGTTTTAGACACCGCTATTTCTAACAATAAAGCCTGTAGGTCGCCCTGCTTTGATCTTAAGGTGACTAATTCCCTTTCTAATTCTTGGATTCATTCTTCTAAAATTGTAACTGTTTCACGATAGGCCCTCCTTCTTGCTGCCGATAAACTTCCTATTCTGCCTCTTAAATAGGCCTTATATACGTCCCACACTTTTCCCACCGAGGAAGATCCTAGATGTGCCTCAAAAAACTCTTTAGTTTCCTTGTTCAATAGCTCTAATACATCTTCCTCTAATAGCAAAGTGCGATCCATTGTCCACCTGGACTGCATGTTCTTCTCTATTAAGTTTAAATCTAGCATCACCGCTGAGTAGTCTGATAAATGTGCCCCAATGTGTTTGATGCCTTGTTTCATATCTTTTAAATTTATGTCAATTAAAAAATAGTCTATTCTTGACTGATGGCTATACTTCCTATTATTGTATGTATATCCCCTCTTTGACCCAGCCCTCTGTAGCCAAACCTCACAAAGGCCCATTTGCTCTACAATTCACCTTATCTGACCTGCCATATTGGGATTCGCTGCAGCTCTACTATTTGTGGATATATCTAAACAATTATCCAGGACTACATTAAAATCCCCAGCCATGATAATTGGATCCAGTTAGTTAAGTAGTTCTGTTAGCACCTCCTTAAGGGGAGCAATTTCATCTTGATTTGGTCCATAATATCCAACTAATGTAAAATTTTGTCCTGAGATCCTAAGTTTTGCAATAAGTCATCTTCCTGCAGTATCTGAGACACTCTCCGCTATGGTGATATTAGCATCTTGTTTTACCAGGATGGCCACCCCCTTTGTTACTGATGAGTGTCTTGTACATAGCACTTGTTGCACCCATCTTTTCACCTTAAAAATCTCCAGACATTCCTTTTCAGTTAAGTGTGTTTCCTGTATAATTATTATCTGAGCTGGGCAGTCTTTTATATACTGCAGTAGCCTCTCTCGTCTCCCACTTACCCTTAAACCGTTTACGTTCCAGGATAGAATTTTTAAATGTGCTGTTTGTTTCTCACCTATCCCCTTTAACACCTAAATGTACGATCTGTATTACTGAAACTTCTAAGGACTTTTGTTTGCTTTTGTTCCATATGCTCCCCACCCATTGACCCCTATCCCGTTCTCCCCCTTGGAGAACCCATCCCTTACTCACCATGGCCTACGCCTTATGGGTGTCCCCCTGAGTGTGCCTTACCTTCATAACTAATAAGTGGAAAAGGAAAAAAAGTAACCATACTCTGTCCTTTTCAAAGCCATTCTATGTTCCTAGTATTTAGACCCCTGGCTGTATACTCTCAATGAATTCATCTACCTCCCTGAACGAACGAAAATTGTGCATTTTGTTATTCAACATCACTCTCAAAACTGCTGGAAACTTCAGCTGAACTGTGGCCCCCAATCTCTTCAATGGATCTATCCTCTTTCCCAGTTCTCATTGTCGGTTGGAGGTGACATTTGATAGATCTGATCTCACTTCACATTTAACCCTATCTACGTCTACTGATTTCTTACTCAGAGCCTTCAACAAAATGTTTTCTTTTAACGTGTAGGTAAGGAAGCTCACCAATATTCTCCTTGGTCTGCTCCTATTGGTTTTTAATCTGAAGAGGTCCCTGTGAATCCTCTGAATATCCTTGGCAATCTCCTGCTTAGATTCTTCCAATTGTAGTTCCTTTTTGATCAGTTTAACTACAAAAGTCTTAAAATCTTCTCCTTATTTCCCTTCCAGCACCTTTAAGATCCGCAGTTTATTTCGTCTCTCGAAATTTTCCATTCTCTCCAGTCTATCTTGCTGCTCCTGCTCTCTCAGTTCTAGACCGTCGATCTCTACACTATTAGCTTGTACAGATTTTCTGAGGTCTCTCACCATTCCCTCCAAGGTGACTGTTCTATTAGTTAGGTCATCCATTTTCTTCTCCAGATTTTCACATGCCAATCTTATTTCCTTTTGATTTGTCTCTGACACCTCAAACCTACACTTAATCTCAGAGGAGAGTGTTGCTAAAAGGGACCCCACTGAGGGCTCCTCGTTGTTTATACTGCCATCACTACTCTCCTTTTCCTTCTGGGTGTTCTCTCTTCTAAGCTGTCTTGGGCTAGGGCTTCTTGGAGCTCCAGATGCTAAAACCTGAGCACAGTATCTGCCCCATCCTCAGAGGCTCCTGGGTCCTCTGAAAAATGAGGTTGCAGAAGGAGAACATGGCTGCTGGGCTGGCTAGCGGCAGGTCGCGGGAGAGCTCAGAGAGTGCTAAAGGGTTTCTGAAGGAAAAGGAATGCAACACGATAACAATTATGAAAGTTTAAATGTGGCGATAACCAGCATTGGAAAATTTAAATAAGCCGGAATCATACCTTAAAGAATTTAAGCCCCTTTCCAGGTACGAGTGAGCCGCGGGACACAGAAATGACCACGGCAGGCAAAAACAATTAGCCTTGGGCAAGGGCTGCGCTGGAGGTGCGCAGAGGCCGTCGCGCGGTCTCGAGAATTCCCTTCCGGGGCAAAGGAGGTCCCGGCTGTGGTAGCAGAAGTAGCGGGAGTGGAGAGAAGAGAGCGGGCTGCAAGCGGGACTCGGAAGCACAAGAACCGGTAATATCATCATTGCACCGGTCCCAGCAGCGAGTGAACCGCGAGAAAATAGCAGGTATTGAGATAAGGGAAAACAGGAGCGAGGAAAAGCAGTTGAAAGTAACCCTGGAGGGGGGGGAAGGGACCCTCTAGATACACGCTAAGGAGTGCAGGGAGGGGAAGAGAGCTGCTGGGACAGGGTACTGGGAGTGGAAAATCTGTTGCGGAAAGGGAGAGAGAGAAGGAAGACATAAGCCCACTAGCTTGTAACAAGCCAGTTACTTTGAAGCACACAAGCCAGAAGAAAATAATAAAAATAAAATCAAAACAGATAAATTTGGAGCAGAGGATTAGGATCACACCCTCTCTTACGACTTTTTTTAAGGTCCTACCAAAAACTATATCACTAGGGGAAAGCAAGATGGCGAATAAAGATGATCAACAGGAGCCGGTCAGTAAGGGGGTGTCAGCCCTTTTGGGAGAGCCGGACTTAGCAAAATGGGCAAAAGATATAAGCCCAAATCGATTCCAACCTCTGTGTTCGGGGAAAGTAAACGTTCACTATATTTTACTTCTGTCCATTCTGTTTCTCTATTTGAACCTCTCTACTAATCTGCTCCCCTCTATCTCTGGGTCTGTCTATCTGCCCAGTGTCAACACATATTTCAGCTCTTTTGTGTGACCCTTTTAAAGTTTAACATATAATTTGGTATTATTTGGCATCATGCATTCTGTGAATTAGTAGGCAGTGGGTAATACAATTCAAATGTATTATGTTAAGGGGCCCCTAAAATATGTCTTGTTCGAGGCCCCCAAAATCCTTAAAATGACCCTGGTGAAATCCCACAATGTCTGGAAAGCCAGTAACTGAAATAGAAAGGAACAAGAACAAGCAAATAGTAATAACCCTGTCTTAACCTGCTAAGCATGAGGGTACCTGAAGAGGGGAAAAAACAGAAAAGTGTTGAGAGAGATTAGGGTGATGATCTAATCGAATCTGGAAGCCGAGCAGCGAATATGGAAAGTTGCCAGAAGCTTCTGCAAGCTATCTCTGAGCTTGATTACTCCAGCTACCTACACTGTCCCAGAAGTGATGGGCAAAACTCAGACGTCAGTTAATGCACTGGTTTTGGTCTAGAACTTGCTCCTTTCTTCCATAGACTGGTTCTCCACCACTGCCAGCCAACTTTGTCGCCCCTTCTTTTGGTTCTTGCCAGTGTATCTGGCAACTGTAGTCTAATCTACCTCTTTCTCTGTATATCCGATGTTCTTTGATGTTTCTTACTGTCCTTTTAGATTACAAATTTGGCTATATCTTGCATCACATTCCAGACATAAAGATGTAGCTTAGCCAGAATGCACTGGGAAGGTATGGGAATTTTGAATTATGGGGGGCAGTAAGACCTGTCAGTTTTTGCATGTTTTGAGTGTGAGGGGTATCAATTGAGGACATAACTAGCTCTGAGCCTTAAACCGGTTTCAACCACACCAATTTCTCACAGGTTTTTTAGGTCAAGCCTAGTGGCAGCGCGCATGTGCTGCTCGCTCTGCGAGACTGCTGTAGTAGAGTATGGGAGAGAAGCTGCGTCCACTCTCCTCCCATATTTTTCATTGGCTTGTGTCATTGTCTTTCGTAAATGCTGCCTTCGGAATTGTTAATAGGCTTGTTAGTCCCTCCTTAGTACGGTCTTGTCTTCATTTGTACCCTCCCATGGTGACTGGCCCTTTCACTTCAGTTGCTACAGGGGACCTGGTTTTTAGTCTATAATTACTATTTACTTTATTGAGTTTCTCTTACTACAGACCGGACATGCGCTGCTTCAGCTGAAACCGCTTGTGTTTTTTTAAGCAGCATGGCTGTTCCGTAACACGGGCGCCTGCTTTCAATCACTTCAACCCGGCATTATCTTGTGTCGGTTTCAACCCCCAAAGTAAAATGGATTTAGAAATGATTAGCGAATTAAGTCATGTGAATTCCAGGTAGCACATAATACTGTGCTAATAGGCTGAAGCTGACAACAGCACATCTGTGTTACATGTCATCAGTATTAAAGCCACCTGACAGGTTGTTTTCAAAAGCCTGTTTTATTAACAACAACAATACCACAAATACCACCACCACCAATACCACCACCTCCACCACCATCAATACCAATACCACCACCACCACCAATGTCACCACCACCAATAACATCACCACCACCAATACCACCACCACCAATACCACCACCACCACCAATTCCACCAATACCACCACAACCAACAATACCACCACTATCAATACCACCACCACCAATACGACCACCACTACCACCAATACCACCACCAATACCAATAACACCACCACCAATATCACCACCAATACCAGCAATATCAATACCACCACCACCAATACCACCACCACCAATACCAATACCACCAAGACCAATACCACCACCACCAATACCACCACTACCACCACCACCACCAATACAACCACCACCACCAATACCACCACTAATACCTCCAATATCACCACCACCAATACCATCACCAATACCACCATCACCAATACCACCACCACCAATACCACCACCTCCACCAATTCCACCACCAATACCACCACCAATACCACCACCGTCAATACCACCACCACCAATACCACCACTAACACCATTATCATCAACGCCACCACCAATACCACCACCACCAATACCACTACCACCACCACAACCACCAATACCACCACCACCAATACCACCACCAACACCATCAACACCACCAATGCCACCACCACCAATACTACCACCATCACCAATACCACCATCACCAATACCACCACCACCAATACCACTACCACCACCAATACCACCTCCAATGCCACCTCCACCACCACCAATACCACCACCAACACCACCATCTATACCACCACCACCAATACCACCACCAATACCACCAATAACACCACCATTATGACCACCACCTATACCACCACCACAAATACCACCACCGCCAATACCACCACCAGTACCAATACCACCAATACCACCACCAATTCCACCACCAATACCACCACCACCACTAATACCACCACCAATACCACCACCACCAATACCACCACCAATACTACCACCACCAATACCACCACCAATATCACCACCACCAATACCACCAGCACCAATACCACCACCATCAATACCATCACCACCACCACCAATACCACCACCAATACCACCACCAATACAACTACCACCACCAATACAACTACCACCACCAATACCACCACCACCACCAATACCACCACCACCATCACCAATACCACCACCACCAATACCACCACCAACACCACCAATACCAAAACCACCACCGCCAATACCACCACCAATACCACCACCCGTACTACCACCACCAATACCACCACCACCAATACCACCACAAATACCACCACCAATACCACCACCAATACCACCACCCGTACTACCACCACCTATACCACCACCACCAATACCACCACCACCAATACCACCACCAATACCACCACCACCACCAATACCACCACCACCATTACCACCACCACCACCAATACCACCACCAATACCACCACCAGTACCACCACCAATACAATCACCACCAGCAATATCACTACCACCAATACCACCACCACCACCACCACCACCAATACCACCACCAGTACCACCACTAACACCACCACCAATACCACCACCACCACCAATATCACCACCACCAATACCACCACCACCACCACCTATACCACCACCACCAATACCAATACTACCACCAATACCACCACCACCACCACCAATAGCACCACTACCCCAATACCACCAATACCAATACCACCACCACCAATAGCACCACAACCACCACCATTACCCCACCACCAACATCACCACCACCACCAATACCAATAACACCACCAATACCACCACCACCAATACCAGTACCACTACCACCAAATACCAATACCACCACCAATACCACCACCACCAATACCAATACCGCCACCACCACCACTGATACCAGTACCACCACCACCAATGCTAATACCACCACCACCAATACCACCACCAATACCACCACCAAGACCACCAATGACACCACCACCAATACCACCACCACCAATGCCACCACCACCACCACCAATACCACCACCACCTATACCACCAATACCAGCACCACCAATACCATCACCTCAGCACCTATCGCTCACTAGTAACAGCAAGGGCACTGCATGAGGCCGGAGCTGCAGCTGAGACCATCCCTCCCTCCCTCCATGCCTGCAATAAAGCACAGCCCACCCTGCACCAGGAGGCGAAGCCACGGCCCTACTACAGCTGGAGTGTTTTTTATTAGGCCAAAGATAGCAATGACATTATGCAATGCCACACTGCACACTCACATCACGGAGAGGGCAGGAAATAGCCCCCATCCCGCTCTTCCTCCAGAGCCGCGACAGTGTAATCACAGAGCGAAAGGTGTTGGTGCGCTTTGTTAGTGTTTATAGCTCGTATCATATTTAACTCTCACTTCACACTTTGTGTCTGTGTAATTTACAACACTTACACATCTTCTTCACTGTACTATTTATCACTACTTCCAAGTCGTCGCAGGCCGGTCCCTTCCTCTGATATTTACACTCTAACAAGCGGTTGAGAAGGCCCTTTATTGCAATGCAATAGGTCTCGCATTTGCAAGAGTTTAAGCTATTAGTATTGTATATGACAATGCCTTTGATTTATGTTTTAAAACCCAAAACATAAATAAAGGCATTGTCATTTACAATGCCAATAGCTCAAACTCGTGTGAATGCGAGACCTATTGCATTGCAAATGCTTGTTTTTTTAAAGGAAAAGAGCTCAATGGAATGTCATGACTCAAGAGAGAAGTTAATTGTGTATTTCCTTGTGTTTCCATGATATTCTTTTTCTTCTCTCCCTTTTCAATGAACCATAAATGTAACTAGAGTCTAGAATAATTCCTAGAGTACTAATTTTTAGCAAGTGAACAACACAGAAAATTCAGTAAACGCCACATAACCCCACTCCGCCAAATCAGTTTTGTTCAGTGAGTATTCAGTGTGACTTGAGGAAGTGGGAAGCAGAGAATCGAAGGATAACCACAAGCCATCAAAAAGACATTGATATGTTATATGTATATGCAATATTATAAAGGACCCTGTAGGTCATTGTTCAAATAGCAAATGTATGCCAAGGATGTCTCATCCAAGCCATTACCTTTAGAACACACTTTTGCTTTAGAGACAAGAGTGCACCTCAGGGGACTCTATAGGCTACGAAATCAGAAGCACGGAGGGTCATTGGCATGTTTTTCTTGATTGTTATAACAAAGCTTCTAAAAGATTTCATGACTCTCAGATGGGGAGCATCAAATACTGGTATGAAAAATTAAAGAACCAATTAAATATAGTGAGAGACAAATGTGAGAGGGATATAGAAACAGTACTAATACAGCACCCTCATAACCTCCCACACCAATTGTCCCTTTGTATCCATAACTGAAAGATTTACCCAAATATGATGATTAACGACACAAAGACATTATAGATTTCTTTACGAAGTAATTTTCAGCTCTGCTGCCGCTTCTAGACCTGCCCCGCCCCAAAAGCAATCACTTATGTCCCAACAATAAATACCACCTACTACCTCTGCATCCACACATTCATTTATACTTCATCTGCCAGTTCCCAATCCAAGACAAGGTGCACAGTGGAAAGGGGCGCATACATCTGGCCTGCCAGCAACTCCTACCCAGAAACATAAAAAAAACAAGAGTGCGTCTTTCTAGAATGCAAACTTAGGGGCTGATTACGATGGCGGGCGGTAGCACATCCGAGGTTCTGGCGGTGGTGGAAAATGCCCTTTTCCGCACTCCATCTGCGGTCCTTGCGTCCGCCGTATTACGATGGGCAAAGATAGCCCATTCCCCATCCGCTGCGGTGTTCCGGGCAAAACCAAAGGGGATGATGGACGGAGTGTTGAACATTGCAAGCACTCACCCCCAGTCAACTGATCTGGGTTTAATCCATCATCATTCTTTAGCTCCCTCCGCCACCCTAGTTCAGACATGGCCATATGCAAATCAGTCTGACCCTGTGCCTCATGGGAACAGTCCAGCCCGAACTGCCAAGCCATGTCTTCCCTGGACCGGAAACAAGCATCCTGGGACCGGTTTCGGGTTCATAACCCTCATCAGCCAGGCTATCTTGAATCCAGTGGCAAAGTGAGCAAGGGACCCACGTCTGGGCATACCCTGCCAACTTAGGGCGAACTTAGCAAAACCAAAGGGGATGATGGACGGAGTGTTGAACATTGCAAGCACTCACCCCCAGTCAACTGATCTGGGTTTAATCCATCATCATTCTTTAGCTCCCTCCGCCACCCCAGTTCAGACATGGCCATATGCAAATCAGTCTGACCCTGTGCCTCATGGGAACAGTCCAGCCCGAACTGCCAAGCCATGTCTTCCCTGGACCGGAAACAAGCATCCTGGGACCGGTTTCGGGTTCATAACCCTCATCAGCCAGGCTATCTTGAATCCAGTGGCAAAGTGAGCAAGGGACCCACGTCTGGGCATACCCTGCCAACTTAGGGCGAACTTAGCAAAACCAAAGGGGATGATGGACAGAGTGTTGAACATTGCAAGCACTCACCCCCAGTCAACTGATCTGAGTTTAATCCATCATCATTCTTTAGCTCCCTCCGCCACCCCAGTTCAGACATGGCCATATGCAAATCAGTCTGACCCTGTGCCTCATGGGAACAGTCCAGCACGAACTGCCAAGCCATGTCTTCCCTGGACCGGAAACAAGCATCCTGGGACCGGTTTCGGGTTCATAACCCTCATCAGCCAGGCTATCTTGAATCCAGTGGCAAAGTGAGCAAGGGACCCACGTCTGGTCATACCCTGCCAACTTAGGGCGAACTTAACAAAACCAAAGGGGATGATGGACGGAGTGTTGAACATTGCAAGCACTCACCCCAGTCAACTGATCTGGGTTTAATCCATCATCATTCTTTAGCTCCCTCCGCCACCCCAGTTCAGACATGGCCATATGCAAATCAGTCTGACCCTGTGCCTCATGGGAACAGTCCAGCCCGAACTGCCAAGCCATGTCTTCCCTGGACCGGAAACAAGCATCCTGGGACCGGTTTCGGGTTCATAACCCTCATCAGCCAGGCTATCTTGAATCCAGTGGCAAAGTGAGCAAGGGACCCACGTCTGGGCATACCCTGCCACCTTAGGTCGAACTTAGCAAAACCAAAGGGGATGATGGACGGAGTGTTGAACATTGCAAGCACTCACCCCCAGTCAACTGATCTGGGTTTAATCCATCATCATTCTTTAGCTCCCTCCGCCACCCCAGTTCAGATATGGCCATATGCAAATCAGTCTGACCGTGTGCCTCATGGGAACAGTCCAGCCCGAACTGCCAAGCCATGTCTTCCCTGGACCGGAAACAAGCATCCTGGGACCGGTTTCGGGTTCATAACCCTCATCAGCCAGGCTATCTTGAATCCAGTGGCAAAGTGAGCAAGGGACCCACGTCTGAGCATACCCTGCCAACTTAGGGCGAACTTAGCAAAACCAAAGGGGATGATGGACGGAGTGTTGAACATTGTAAGCACTCACCCCCAGTCAACTGATCTGGGTTTAATCCATCATCATTCTTTAGCCCCCTCCGCTACCCCAGTTCAGACATGGCCATATGCAAATCAGTCTGACCCTGTGCCTCATGGGAACAGTCCAGCCCGAACTGCCAAGCCATGTCTTCCCTGGACCGGAAACAAGCATCCTGGGACCGGTTTCGGGTTCATAACCCTCATAAGCCAGGCTATCTTGAATCCAGTGGCAAAGTGAGCAAGGGACCCACGTCTGTGCATACCCTGCCAACTTAGGGCGAACTTAGCAAAAAGAAAGGGGATGATGGACGGAGTGTTGAACATTGCAAGCACTCACCCCCAGTCAACTGATCTGGGTTTAATCCATCATCATTCTTTAGCTCCCTCCGCCACCCCAGTTCAGACATGGCCATATGCAAATCAGTCTGACCCTGTGCCTCATGGGAACAGTTCAGCCCGAACTGCCAAGCCATGTCTTCCCTGGATCGGAAACAAGCATCCTGGGACCGGTTTCGGGTTCATAACCCTCATCAGCCAGGCTATCTTGAATCCAGTGGCAAAGTGAGCAAGGGACCCACGTCTGGGCATACCCTGCCAACTTAGGGCGAACTTAGCAAAACCAAAGGGGATGATGGACGGAGTGTTGAACATTGCAAGCACTCACCCCCAGTCAACTGATCAGGGTTTAATCCATCATCATTCTTGAGCTCCCTCCGCCACCCCAGTTCAGACATGGCCATATGCAAATCAGTCTGACCCTGTGCCTCATGGGAACAGTCCAGTCCAGAACAATTTAGGTAATTGCAATATCTTGCGATTACCTAAATTGCAAATGCAAATAGGAAATCGTAATTTGCGATTCCAGAATGCACATGCAAGAAGCCTTTCCTAAATGCGAACTTTGCATTTAGGAAACGCAAATTAACGTCAATTTGAAGTTGATGTTAACTATGTGCATACTTTGAAAAATGCACAAAACTGCGTTTTTCAAAGTGCAATGTGGCGCACACATGCCCCTAGGGCATGTGTATGCCTTACATGTGCACATTTTTTTGTTAGGGGCACCTCAGGGGGGCACTTAGGCCCCCAACACCCTTGCCTCTGCATTACCTTATTTGCGATAACCAATTAGGTAATCGCAATTTAGGCAATGCATGACCATTCTCACCTATGGGCCTTGAGGCCCATAGGAATGAATGGATTTGCAATAGCAAATAGCGATTCCCTAATTGCGATTGCGATTCTTAAGGAGTGGCAATTAGAGAATCCCTATTTGCACTCTGTTTTAATGCATTGCATTTTGCGATTTCCAAATAGCGATTTCTTAAAAATCGCTATTTGGTAATCGCAAAAATGAATTTTGATGCATGTGCCCCTAGGTGACTTCTTGATCACTAGAGTACTTGGGATGAGGAACAAAGTAGCATAAAAGGCACATGAAGCACACCCCTAGACCAATCTAGGCCAGAGAGTCAGTAATGTACTGTTTATCTTTTCTTTTCTTAGCTTGGCCAGATTACAAGCATAATTGTCAAATGGGTGGTGAACAATGACAGAATAACCAAGCACAGACCAATGCAGTCAAGAGATGAAAAAAACAGTTTCTGGAAAAAGGTAAAAACAAATGTAGTAAAATATATTAAGTACAAATAAAAAAAGGTTTGAAGATAAAAAGGGAGCAATCAAAAAATATACGCAATAGTTTTATAGTCTATTGTGCCTCATAATAATTATTTGTTATAAGCCCAATTAGAACATTGGAATGCTGGGAGCTCCATTGAAAACAATGGAGTAGCTTCGGGCTTATAATGGCTGGAATAAGCCCGGAGCTCCAACATTCCAATGTTTCTTTGTTCACAGCTGTGGTTGTGAACAAAGGCTTCAGGGAGCCTGCGGGGATTTCAATCCCCTCACGCTCCCTGAAGCCTTTGTTTTATTTGTTAGAACATTCTGCCCTCTAGTGGCAGAATGTTCTAATAGCCTTATAGCCCTTCGTAGCTGGGCTATACCGGCTATTAAAGTCCCGCTCCCTTGTTAAAAACGCTGGAGCGGGCCTTTAATAGCCGGTATAGCCCGCTATGGCGGGCTATAAGGCTATACTAAAGTCTCTTTGCACTCAATATTGTTTACAAAAAAATCATACATTTGCCCTTATCTCTTTTTTGCCATACTGCCCATCTCTCGTGTGGACTTAATTATTCCACTGGTAAGAATAAGGTCAATGGAAAAAATAAGCTTAGGTTACTCAAGCAGGTTGCGTGCGGGCAATGTCTGAAGCAAGGTACTCAGGCTCTTGCTGGCTTAATGTAAGTAAGATAGTGGCAAAGCAACTGTGTATTGATGGAAAAGGTTCAGATGAGAGAAGATGCTTCTATCGGTCTTTCATGGTGGACTTCTCCTAATAAGTTAGCTCAAGGACAAAGCTCTAAAACAAAGTTCTCTCGAGCAGTAACAAGGTGCAGATGTTCTTTGGAGAAATCTACGCCTTCATATCAGAAATAAAAACATAAAGAAAATGCTCCAAGCAAAGGAAGGCTCTGTAGGATGATGACGCATGGAGTGTGGCCAATACAAGTTTGTTCTTTTGTGAGTTCTGAGACTTGTGCAGAAGGACGACTGTAAAGGATAGACAACAACCCTTTCCTATCCTCGGCTGTCGATTATTCAGGCTCACACTCATCGCTCCTTTACAAACGTTTCGATTCAGCATTTCTCGGGGCTTTGCTGACAGATATAGCAGGAATGTATTAAGTACTTATTATAATACCAAGCAGTTGCTTTCAGCTTGTGTCTCCCAATTTGTCTTGGCCTGGGCACAGGGCCTAGCGGTGTTAACTCTGTTTTCTAGCTCTTCTTCTGGTGTTATCTGGAGACTTATCCTATCTATATTTGTAATGTGTTGCCTTGCTAGAGGTTCTGGCCACCGCAGGTTAAAGGCACTGTTCTTCTAAGCTTCAAGGCAGATTTACCACAATATCTTAGAAGTGCCATTACTTGAAGGATGACGCTGATACCTTCATTATAATGAAATTGAGTAGGTAGCAGGAGTTTGTAACTGAAAGAAATAGTGACTCATGCAAGTACTTAAGGTAATTAAGATATATTTGCGCTGGCAACGTGGCTGTATCTGGAACTATGTTCAATCAGGTGTTGCACGGTTTCCCATCAAAGCAATGGATTATGAATCTTAGTTGCTGAGATTCAAGGCTCCTAAATAAACAGTGTGGAGCATGTTATTTGGGCTATCCTCTCGCCCTGTAATGTCTGAGAAGATCAATAGGAGGGTCAGACCCCAAAGTATTCACACAGCTCCTCTAACTGCAGTGAAATTAAACCAGATTTGCCATGTGATACCAGAGCCCTGTGATAGGGTTAAAATTCCACGGAGGAAAGGAAAGCTTTCATAATACATTTGCAGATATTTCCGGTTCCAGGAAAATGACACCATATCTCACCTGCACCAAACCTTTGTTTAGGAAGATACTATCAAGAACGCCCCTATTAAAATAAAAATATTACCAATGAGTGCCTGTAGAAACGAGACAAAAACTCCGGTGTGAGTAGGTATATGGAGATTTATTTCAGTAACTTCGAGTAAGATAACAACACCCATGACCGAGGCCTCCCGATCCAGGCGAAGGTCTTCATCTACTGAACTAACCTTCACGGAGTCTTCGCACACATCGTTCCAGCCTCGGTCGTGGAACGGTGCTTGAACAATGCAGCACAACTGTGCCAGGAAGCATCCACGCACCGCAGTGTAGCTCAAGATGCCTCCTTACCACAGTGCCTCAATCAGGATGGTGTAACTTTTTAACTATGACCTAAGTGTTAAACGTATTAGCATAGTATGTAAACTCAGTGTTATCTCTTTGCCGTTTGTGATACAGATTTTATGGCATGACACGGAGGCCAACATTATGCAAGTCTCCTTTATTGCCACAGCTCAGCAGTAACAATGAAGAGAATATAGAACTTCAAACAACATTCTATTACAGTATATAGTCCATGAGCACGCAGCCATCTTCCTTCTTTGTTGCTGCTGCTCACAAGATAAGTACCCTCAATTCTTTCGTGCTTATTGTGCTTGTATGATCTTCTTAGAAATGTTTATTTATATATGTATATCACATGGCTGGGTCCTATTGACCCTACCATGCGATTATTCCCCGTAATTTTTGCCTGAGAGAACATTTCTCTCTGTATTCTTATTCTTTGGATCGTATCGTTGTACCTTTTTGTTCCGGTCTCTACCGGAGCCTCCTGTCACCCCTTGATCATGCCCTTACCCCCGGTGCTGTTTTTTCGACACACCCACACGATGGGAATATAAATTTTGCACACAGCGCTTACCTAAGGTTGCTTGTGACTTTTAAAATACGGGTGCACATCCGTTGCCTGCCAGCGCTTCAAGCGTGAGACAGGCATTCAGGCTTCTGTGACCGCTCTGCTCCGTGCAACTCTGATCTGTGCATGGGAGCTCCCGTGTCCTCAGCCCAACTTCGGCCTCACTAGGCGGGCTCCCCTTACCGCTCGGGGACGCCCGCCACAAAGGCTTAGGCCATCTTCCCCCACCGCGGTACAGCATTCTCAAGCATACCGTGAAGGGGAAAAATGGAGTGAGAGGCATAGAGGAAAGGCCATTAGGGGCAACCACGCACGTCAAAGACGTGCATGGTTGCCACAGTAACTGCAGGCAACAATCTGACAGTCGGTTTCTTCCCTTCGCAGAGGAGAAAATTAACACAGGACACGCCCTCGCTGGTATCCTAAAAAAACAAAAAAAACGAACGCATATTTGGCTAAAGCTCGACCCCTCCTCCGTTCTTACATTAACCCAATGAGGTTTTAGCCCACATTTAATCGAAAATAGTTTTTTATAACAGATAAGAGAGATATAAAAAAAAGGGGTGCACAAGCTGTTACTGATCTCATTCAAGCCTAGTTAAGGCATATAAAAATTTTAAAAAAAGGAAAGAAGAATATAAATCTGAAACAATTAATATATTTTTTCCTCATAATGTCTCTCTACCCTGATCTAAACCTGGAAGGAAAGATTGAGTCAATGGTTACTAAGGCCCTTGACAAAGTCATGGACTAACTTGATGAGACCATTAATAAAAAAATGTAAACACTGTCAAGGGCATGGCCCTCTACCAGTACCGCGCCTACTACTCATGCAAAAGAAGGGGCAGTAAAGGCCCCAAAGAAAAGAGCTGCACCAGAGCACCCTGTTAAAGCTGCAAAAAAGACAAGGAAAACAGGGAAAGCAGCACATTCACACCTCTCAGGCGGTGATAAGAACGATGCCTTGGGCGTCACAGAAGGGCAACGAACAGGCCCTGAGCTCCCCATACACCTTGACAGCGACGGACCGCAGGAGGCAGAGATAGATCTCTGCTGCTCCTCATAGTCTGACACGGACATTGAAGACCTGGGGGATAACACTTTGGGAAGCTCTGAAGAGGCAAGCAAGGCCTCAGGCTCAAAAATGGGCATTATTGATCCATTCGGGGAGGATTTGTTTGATCCCCTTTTAATCAAACACCCCCTATCTCCAGAATGGCTTGTAGTGTGGTTTGTGGCCTCATTGTCTACATTGCTAAGTTAGCTTAGGCCTGGCTGCCATGATGCCTTTTTTGCACACGTTACTCTGTGACTTTGTTTTTCCAGACTCTGCTTGTGCCCAGTTATATTAGAACTGTCTGCCTTTTTGCCTTTCACCTTTTCTCATGTTTCCTGTGGGTTTCGTCTGCACACCATGTACAAGGTCGAAAAACAACGTCCCTTGTTATTGCTGATCTGGTCAGCCCCTCGCACTTAGACATAACACGAAATACAGCTGCACTGGAGAAATTCGTGTGCTTTTAATATTGTGATCTCCCTGTTGGTGGCACTTGGAGAAAAACCTTTCCAGGGAGAAGAGCTGTGCTTGTCTGATGATGTAAACCTTGCATCTAGATATTGAGGTATGGGGGTCCGCCTGACAAAGCCCAGAGGTCTTCTATTTTTATAATAAACTAGTTAATAGCACGGGGAGGGTGGTAAGGCCATTTAGCCCTATATCCACTGTCTTTATAAAATGCTGTCCCCGTTTGTATTCTATGGAATTGTAACCATGCTTATTATTTTATCGTTATGCATTATGCTGATAGTACTGGCACGTGTACTTTATCTTAGAGCACGATAGTTGAAATAAACATTTTAAACTATACTGTGTCTCTTATTACGCACGTTGTGGACAAGTATGAGTGAGTTATGAAAGAGTGTTCTTGCTCCCGCGATTCCTGAGAGAGTCCGTGTTCTGGGATGTCTAATCATTGGTAGCTTCGCTGTAGTATGGGGAACGAATGAGACGCTAAAGCTAGTCGGATTGGGATTGTGGGTACTAAGGTGCAGGGTTGGTACACCACTATACACCGAGGTCCTATTTTCCTGTGCATAGCTCTGTATATGTGCAGAATCCCCGCATCATGGCGCCCTACGTGGGGGTTCTTATCTGCGAGACGCTTGAGTAGTGCTTGTGCTTTTCCACAATAACCTTCGCTTACGCCTCCTCAAACGTATGTGAGGGTGATACCTCCTATATTGATGTTTTTATAGGTTCTTTCAAGCTTGAAGTTATTAAAAGGTGTTTATGTTAACCCTATATTGCGCTGCCTCACACTAGGTTGTCGATCATTCCCGGTCTTAATGGCTGTGAATGTAGATATCCCGGCACATAGCCGTGCTGCGCTCCGGGCTCATTTACTGGCTTATGGAGTGCCTGACGCGGGTGTCGCTCTCATCTTTGTGGTGCAGGCTGATCCGGCTCACCACTTTGAGGTGTTTTACTCTTGGGTCACCTTTCCGGCGGTGGAAGGGGCTGACAATTTGTTTCATGTTTACGCTCCCAGTGCCTTACCCAATGCTTATCGGCTGTATCAGGCTCTTGAAGTACCACTTACGGCATGGCAACACCGTATTTGGTTTAATGGCGCCCTCCCACATCCGGTCACCCCGGTTCGTTTAGGCCCCTTATCAATAGAGGGGGCCACTTGGCCAGTCTTGGCCGGGTATACCCCACATCCACGGCATTTAGCAGTTCCGGTTGATGAACTGCGCGTGATGCATACGTCTTTGATCCGCGTGCACAGAGCTTTGGTACAATATGTTACTGGCAACGTCCAGGGGGCCCCTCCTGGAGTTGCGGCGCATCCAGCTGGACCGGTGCGGTGTAACCATAAGTCCCGTCATGGTTAATTCGGTGATGGGCAAGCGCCCACAGAATAAGGATGATTTGCCTTAATGGCTTGCAGAAAAATTTGACCAGCTGGAGGCTGTTTTTCCGAATACTTCTCATGTGGACAAACACAGGATTTTGACGATTAGTTTGCCGAAGACTTAATTCCCGAGTTGACAGAATGCAACAACTGGGGTAAGGTATTCGCAGCTGTGTATGCGAAATGCTTCGGCACTCCTTCCATGACGGTTCTCCCCTCTGTAATTAAACGGGTGCAGGATGAGCATGGCCCTGAAGCGGCTGTGGAATTGGGGTTGAGACTGGTGGGAGTGTTCGATGTAGTGGCTGATCTAATCCTTGCGAACGTCAAGGGTGACGCAGTCAACTTTCAAGTCGCTAATGCTTTGGCTTTGGTCCCGGAGCCGGACAAGCCACGCGAATTACCGAAAATTATTGCACAGGCTTATAAAACCATTGGCCGCAATAGTTTGGGGGTTAAGCCTTTTGCTAAAATGCAGACTCAATCACACCCACAACCAAAAACTCAGTCTGAGAAAGAAGAGAAACCGTTCTTTACTAAAAAGAACTGGAAGTTGAAAAAACAGGGTAAGCAACAATCAAAACCAGGGTCGCGTGCTGCAACCCCGGTTTCCATATCTTCCGAACGCACTTATGATTTGCGTGACAGAGCGAGAATTAAATCTCCAGATAGATTTCAAGTCGCTGATCCGTGTTCTCCTCGTTCTTCACAGGCACCATCGACCGCCCAGACTGGTGGGGGAGATTGCCAGGATAGAGGCAGGGGTCATGAGGCCCCACAGGGACGAGACCAACCTCGACAACCAGGCCGAGGGAAACCAGAAGAATTTCCACGTTCTCGCCCACAATTTCAGAAGAAAAAAGTTGCAGCATTAACAGCGAGGTATGCCACAGACGGTGAGAACGAGACTCCTGAATTGGACGTGGGCAGTGACGCTGCTAGATAGCGCTGCGGAAGTTACCATAGTGCGGGAGGCACTGCGTCCTCATGTGGAGGCGACAGCAACTGATACTTTCATTACTGTCGAGACAGCTGACACCCGAGTGGCACCCCCTGACAGACTATTTAATATTGTCATTCAAATTGAAGGTGACATTGAGCGTGTTATTAAAGGGATTTTTGGGAAAATCTGACCTCTTCTTACGACATTTTGTTGGCCGAGGCGGATTGGCCGCCCCCATTCGTACTTGCTGCTCGTAGGGGGGAGGAGGTCATCCTTCCGAGCTTTTCTCGTCATGTCCCCAAGGACAAAGCGGAGGCTCTCGCAGCTGAATGGGCTGGGACCCTGGCTCCGGCGCTATATCGTAACCACGTGGGCTGGGATGAAGATTCTCCACCGCATGATATACCCTTACGGTCTCTGCCACAGCCACAAGCCCAATATCCCCTCCTGCGGGAAGCTAAAGGTCCCATTTCCGACATTCTGACCCAGTTAGAATATCAAGGAGTAGTTGAAACATGCGTATCACCAATGAATAATCCCCTTTTTGCGGTTTCTAAACCCGATGGGTCGTACCGTTTAGTTTTGGATTACCGACATTTGAACTCTCATTGTCGGACCTTTGCGGTGCCGAATACCCACAGTTCTGCGCTCGTAGACAGTCTTGTGCGCAAAAAATATAAAACGACACTTGACCTATCCAATGGATTTTACACACACAATTTGTCCCCGGAGTGCAGCCAATGGAGTGCTTTCACTTCCGGTGAAAAATAATTTAATTTCGGCGTTTGCCCATGGGCTACGAGAACAGCCCGGGGGACTTCGCCGCCCGTGTTGTCTCTTTGTTGGACAGCATAGATCCAGATGCGTATTCGTACGTCGACGATATCTATCTGACAGACGACGAATTATGGCCACATCTTTCCCGGGTGGTCCGCATTATTCTTGAATTTGCGGTCCTAGGCTACAAATTTAATTTTGCCAAATCACACATCGCAGAATTCACTGTTTTGTTTTTGGGCTATGAGCTCAACAATGAAGGTAGGGGCTTAGCTCCCCATTTCTTGGAGAAGTGTGTACTTTTGCGCCCTCCAACGACCCTGAAGAAACTTCAGTCTTTACTGGGATTTTTAAACTTTGGGCGTTCATACATTCCCGAATATGCCCAGCGTATCAAGCCTCTCTATGCCTTGATACAACCTAGCTTTTCGAAGTCATGCTGGCTTCCTGAGCATTCCTCTATACTGCACTCTTTGCAGTCTGATCTACTTGAATCTAGATTCTTGTTGACTCGTGATAACCACACGAACCTGGTGATTAGAATGGTGCCAGGGGCAGTGGGTTTCACCTACTTGACGTTTAACGGAGGTGACACAGTACCTATTGCATACAAGTCGCATCTTTACACTTCAGCAGAGATGCGCTTTTCCACTGTGGAGAAAGTTTTGACTGCAGTGCAAATGGCGATTCTTAAGGAACGCGCACTGGCACAGGGACAACGCATTTTGGTGGTAACACCATATCCTGCCCTTGAGGCAGTGACGAAGGCCAGTGTACCGAACTCTAAGGCTTTGCACCCCTGTTGGATACAATGGGCTACATCTCTGACGTCCCCGGATGTCACTTTTATCTTTGATTCCTCTCTTCAGACACAGGAGTTCTTACAGTATGAATTTGTTCATCCTCCTCCTCTGTCTTTGCTGCCGCTTGAGGAGTACAAATGTATCATTTACACCGATGGTTCGGCGCAACTGGCCAGGGGTTCTAAGCATGCTTATTCCACAGCATGTGCTATTGTTGCAGGTACTATGGTGAACGGTGAGTTCAAATCGAGTGTAGTGCACACACAGGCACTAGGAGACAGTACTGCACAATTGGCCGAGCTGTGTGCTTTGGTGCTCGCACTTGAGTTCGCGAATCCAGACGTGAATACACTTATTGTATGCGATTCTTACTACTGTGTTCAATCCTTCAATGACAACTTATTTATTTTGGTCTCAAAACGACTATAGAGATGCAAAAGGCAGCACAATTAAGCATAAAATGCTTTGGGTTCGAGTGGCAGATCTCAAACAACTCTGCCTCTCACACAGGTGATTCTCACTCTTGGCCACCAGTGTGTGGGCACACACGCGGTCGGTAACAGTTTGGCGGATGAAGCTGCCAAATCTGCAGTAGGCACGTGCTCAGTAGCAGCAGTTACAAGATCCATGACAAAAATAGATAATGAGATTTTGGCAGCTATTGCTGCAACAAAGGAAGGTGCTAATTACCCACGGGGTTTCCCTTCCACGTACTCTTATCACTTAAGTCCTGAACAGGTTCCTTACGTAAGAATTCCAGACGTTGGTGATCGGCTGATTCCCAACGCGGACCGCAGAACTTCCTTCATAACGGCCGCACACGACGTCTTGGCTTCGGCCCATGCTGGTGTGTCTGCAACTGTTTCCATCTTGCAGCAGCGTTACTGGTGGCGTGGTTTGTATAAACAAACCCGTACTTATGTGCTTTCTTGTGACGTTTGTCAGCAAATTAAGCCTTCAACAGTTACACGACCACCACAAACGCAGCTCTGCATTTCAAACAAACCTTTTGGGTGTGTTTACCTTGATCACTGCGGTCCATTTTCTTCTGACACTGCATATAAATACATCTTAGTTGCAGTAGACTCGTGCACACGTTTCATCTGGGTTTGGCCACAACGAAGTGCTGACGCTCGAAATGTCATTAGGGATTTGCGTGTCTTTGCGGGAATTTTTGCCTGTGGCACCTTCCATTTCGACCACGGTCCAGCGTTCGCCTCTAAGGCGTACAAGGACGCAATGAGGTCACTGGGGGTGCGGGTGCAATTTTTGTCTCCATATAGACCTGAGGGCAATTCGATTGTGGAGCGAATGAACCGTGACTTAAAGCAATCCTTGACAGCTAGAGTCTTAGGTACTGGCAGGAACTGGCTGGCCCACTTGTATAGCGTTGAACGTGCACTTAATAATGTCCCTCCAAGATCTCTGGGTGGGCGGACCCCATACGAAATGCTCTTTGGCATACAAATGTTTGTGCCAGACCTTGATGGTGTAGACATGGTGGCAAATGCCGCAATCTTTGACATAGATAATCATTCTACTATGTTGCAGGACTTACAAGAGACCCGTGACGATCTTGCTAACGAACACTTGCCTTCAGCCACTGATGCTGCGCTTCAGATTACGGTTGCCGGCTGGCTTCCGAAAGTTGGAGATCTGGTCCGAGAGAAGGTGGAGAACAAAAAGAATTTGGCCCCTCTTATCGTGCACCAGTTCCTGTCCTTGGCTTGAAGGGTACTCTTACTGTCATCTTACCACTGCTTCCTGGTCGCAAAGACAACAGATACATCTCAGTGGAGAATGTCAAGCTACAACATCTGGCCGATCCTGAATAGCATGACACCTGCGGTATCTTGTCCAGCCATTTCAAGGACTCCTGTTTGTGGCCCTCCACCTTACACAGACACTGATGTTGCCATTGAGATGGTCGATTTGCCTGATCGCCTGCTCAACTTCTCGGCTTCCTCCTGTAACGAGGAGACCGAGTATGCATACCCCACCAACGAGTCAGTGGCTCATTTACCTACAACACCACTGAGCCCAACCCGTTTTTCCTTTGATTCGACTTCCACCTCATCACTTATCCCGTCCAGCTTCAGTATTTTTATATCCTGGTACAGAGACAATTTTTTGGTCCCACCATGGACATACATCTGGTTGGTATTATTCCTGATTTTCTTGTTCATGTCCATTGGCTTTGTGACAGTTTTTTTCTTGCTCATCAATGGTCACTATTTACCAGAATGCTCTGCGGTGAACTGTGTCGCTGGAACTTTGGCTCCGCATTCTTCCTCTCTCATCATGAAGCGTGACCACACATTTGTGAACATTTCAGCATTCCCAGTCGCTGATGGCATCGTATGAGATGCGGTAAATTTCCAAATTCATGGACCAACCGAGATTATTAATGTACCGAATGTCCTCCTTGTTTCCATGGGTGATGTGGTGAAAAGTAATGTTCATTCTGACGATTGGGATGTGCATGCCGTTAAATCGTTATTCTCTGATTTGAAATATTATGCTGCTTTTAATGCTGAAGATTTGTACTTGAATTCTGCAAGTTATGCTGATTTATATTGTTACCAGCATTGGGGCAACCATTTTCTCCATAAACCAAGTACACTTCGGGGTACTTTTAATTACACACAATGGGAACATTGTCCGACCCCTTTGCCAGGTAGCTCCCAAACACTTAAAAGTAAGTTTACTTACTTTACAGACTTTCATAGATCGATCAAACCCTGGGTCCTATTATTTTAAATTGAACACTTCGTCCACTCAGAAGGTCATGTTAACCCACACCAAATTGCTATATTCGAGTTCCTTTCTGAACGCATTAGCCGTGGGTGGTTATGAGCACTGGCAGGACACCATTGACTTAAAATCTATTTGGGGCACCAAATCAAGGCAGGTACGCGGTACGGAGGCCTTACATCGTGCTTGCCTAATCCCGGCCCAAATTTTATTTTTAAATAGTACGATCTATCAAACAACTTGTTGGGGTTTGGCTACTTCCAAACAATTGAATGCACCCTCCATTCCCGTATTGTCTACCACTCCCAACGGGAGCTTGCATTTCAATATTTCCCTTGTAAATTTGCAAGCTTTGTTTCAAAATAATTCCTTTAATATTTCTACGATTGTTCACTCACCCTGGTTGGCTTGGCCCGTGGCATCAAATGCCTGCCAACTGCGTTTTCATGACTCTGCTCCTGGTTACAAACAGGATAAGCCAGATCCGCGGTTTTCTGACTTTCGTACTGTTACAACATATTCTGTTGGTAAATTGTGTAAACAGTGGTTGCAGCACTCTTCATTAGATTCTGTGAAACAACATTTATCACTCCTATCAGGCACCATTGATCTGTCCGATTTTGTTTTAGGGCCTCGTGGTCCTAGACCTAAAAGATTTATATATGAGACTTACAATGAACTCTGGAAGCTTTCGCAGATTGAAGCTGCTTCCCGTTTACGGGAAATCGATCAGGCAAATCTAGAAAAAGTGCTTGCTGTTGTCGACAATAGTATTAATACCCTGTCTTCCCTCATTTACACATTAGAAAATATTGTTTCATCTGTTGTTGATATTGTACAGGATGATGTGTCTGTGTTATATCATGGTCAGAATCAATTGCGTTCAGTAATGCAGTTTGCGTGGATGTTGCAGACATTGAAAATGGGCAAGGTTCCTTGGCATTTTTTAAACACGTCTGCCTTGTTCTTGCCTTTTAATTTAACTGAAAAACAGCAATTCATGTCCATGAAAGATGCAACATACACTCTCTTACATATCGAAAAGATAGAACCGTTAACATTCTCTGTGGCGGAGACTGACTCTGCAGTGTGGCTAGTTCACAGGGTTATCGCTTTGCCTTTTTCTTTGTTTGAGTTCAGTTCCTGCATGAAACATTATCCTGTTGGTCGGTTTCAACCTTTAGGCAGTGCCTTCTTGCATGAACTTTGGTCCCTACCTTTCATGTACAGATGCCTGAGGGACGGGAAGGAGGTCTTTCTCACAGGAGAGTCTTGCGATTCTACAGTGGGTCGTTCCCTAATTTGTAAACACATTAAATTGCACGGGGCTTGTAATGTTTCTGCTCCGAATCTTGCTTGTGTTTTGAAGGGCATTCCGGCTCCTGTTATATCACCTACTTTCACTGTGCTTGCAAATGGTAGCTATCTGCTTCTGAATAATCAGGACTGCTGTGGAATGCAGGCAGGCATCCCCTACATTGTAACGGTTTCCCATTGTGTTGTGTGCTGCAAAAATGTGCTTTTTCCACCCCCACAAGACATGATAGATAGTTCCATTTGGCCTTCCATACCCACGTTGAAGGCGGATTTCAATAAATTGAGCAGAATAAAGGCGCTATTATTAAACCAGGAAGTTATGCTCACTTCCGCACGGGAGACCTTCGTCCTCCAGGTGGCTAGTACCCACAGTGAGATACAGGCTCTTTTGAACACAAACCTCCCACAACATTTCGGTGAACTGATTCACCGCGTTTTCAATGCTTCTAATACCGAAGGTCTTGTGCACTTTTTTAAAGTTGTGGGCTCTGGCCTTGTTACCTCCTTTCTAACTATATTTGGTGTAATTCCGGCTTTTATTCATTCTATTTTTTCCAGCGTCTTTGGCGGCTTCCCATTGCTCCTAGCCTTAGCTGCTGGAATATTACTTTTATTTTGTTTGCTAAGCAATGGCTGCACTTCCTGGGGGCCAACTCGACCAATGTCGACTTCGGATGCTCCGTGAACGCATGCTCATCAGCTTCGGCATCCTACCATTGGCGACACTCGGCGTGTCCTATAGACTTTCTTTTCGCTTTGCGTATTTCACTTGCGTGCAACCTGTGATGTCTTGCTTACGATGTCCTTTCTCTTGGTCCTTGGATGTTTGCCTCTCCAATACGTCTCTGTCGGACCCGCATTTTGGCCAGTTGATGGGCTCCTTAGTGGCCCATGAATGGGACTGTTCCGGCGCTGGATTGATGGCGCGTGCAGCTGCACTTGGAGTTTTGGCGCAATGGGATATCTGGGCGGCTGCTCAGAATCTCCTACAATGAAGTTATATTGAGTATCACGCAAGTTGTCCCGCAATGCTGATCACTGCTCCCTAGTATGAGGAACATGAATGCAGTTTTAATTTGTTGAGCTGGTTGGCATCTCTTTTTTCAGACGATACCAATGATGTCCTCTTGGAAGGTGTGGCAGTTTTCTGCTCATACACTCTATTGGATTAAGGGCCTTCGCTTTCAACGTACTGCATTTCTGGATTTTTTTATTTTTTGTCCGTAAGCGCCCTGATTTCTGGCCCTATCTGGAATTTTTTTGTCCTGAACTTTTTTTTCATTCACTGTCCTTCATGGGGACTTTTCATAAATAGACGTTTACATTCTGCTCCATCTATTTGAACTCTGTTTTCGTCCTATGTCTTGGCCTATGGACTGACCAGGGGAGGGTGTAGTGTGGTTTGTGGCCTCATTGTCTACATTGCTAAGTCAGCTTAGGCCTGGCTGCCATGATGCCTTTTTCGCACACGTTACTCTGTGACTTTGTTTTTCCAGACTCTGCATGTCCCCGGCTATATTAGAACTGTCTGCCTTTTTGCCTTTCACCTTTTCTCATGCTCCCTGTGGGTTTCGTCTGCACACCTTGTACAAGGTCGAAAAACAACGTCCCTTGTTATTGCTGATCTGGTCAGCCCCTCGCACTTAGACATAACACGAAATACAGCTGCACTGGAGAAATTCGTGTGCTTTTAATATTGTGATATCCCTGTTGGTGGCACTTGGAGAAAAACCTTTCCAGGGAGAAGAGCTGTGCTTGTCTGATGATGTAAACCTTGCATCTAGATATTGAGGTATGGGGGTCCGCCTGACAAAGCCCAGAGGTCTTCTATTTTTATAATAAACTAGTTAATAGCACGGGGAGGGTGGTAAGGCCATTTAGCCCTATATCCACTGTCTTTATAAAATGCTGTCCCCGTTTGTATTCTATGGAATTGTAACCATGCTTATTATTTTATCGTTATGCATTATGCTGATAGTACTGGCACGTGTACTTTATCTTAGAGCACGATAGTTGAAATAAACATTTTAAACTATACTGTGTCTCTTATTACGCACGTTGTGGACAAGTATGAGTGAGTTATGAAAGAGTGTTCTTGCTCCCGCGATTCCTGAGAGAGTCCGTGTTCTGGGATGTCTAATCATTGGTAGCTTCGCTGTAGTATGGAGAACGAATGAGACGCTAAAGCTAGTCGGATTGGGATTGTGGGTACTAAGGTGCAGGGTTGGTACACCACTATACACCGAGGTCCTATTTTCCTGTGCATAGCTCTGTATATGTGCAGAATCCCCGCATCATGGCGCCCTACGTGGGGGTTCTTATCTGCGAGACGCTTGAGTAGTGCTTGTGCTTTTCCACAATAACCTTCGCTTACGCCTCCTCAAACGTATGTGAGGGTGATACCTCCTATATTGATGTTTTTATAGGTTCTTTCAAGCTTGAAGTTATTAAAAGGTGTTTATGTTAACCCTATATTGCGCTGCCTCACACTAGGTTGTCGATCATTCCCGGTCTTAATGGCTGTGAATGTAGATATCCCGGCACATAGCCGTGCTGCGCTCCGGGCTCATTTACTGGCTTATGGAGTGCCTGACGCGGGTGTCGCTCTCATCTTTGTGGTGCAGGCTGATCCGGCTCACCACTTTGAGGTGTTTTACTCTTGGGTCACCTTTCCGGCGGTGGAAGGAGCTGACAATTTGTTTCATGTTTACGCTCCCAGTGCCTTACCCAATGCTTATCGGCTGTATCAGGCTCTTGAAGTACCACTTACGGCATGGCAACACCGTATTTGGTTTAATGGCGCCCTCCCACATCCGGTCCCCCGGTTCGTTTAGGCCCCTTATCAATAGAGGGGGCCACTTGGCCAGTCTTGGCCGGGTATACCCCACATCCACGGCATTTAGCAGTTCCGGTTGATGAACTGCGCGTGATGCATACGTCTTTGATCCGCGTGCACAGAGCTTTGGTACAATATGTTACTGGCAACGTCCAGGGGGCCCCTCCTGGAGTTGCGGCGCATCCAGCTGGACCGGTGCGGTGTAACCATAAGTCCCGTCATGGTTAATTCGGTGATGGGCAAGCGCCCACAGAATAAGGATGATTTGCCTTAATGGCTTGCAGAAAAATTTGACCAGCTGGAGGCTGTTTTTCCGAATACTTCTCATGTGGACAAACACAGGATTTTGACGATTAGTTTGCCGAAGACTTAATTCCCGAGTTGACAGAATGCAACAACTGGGGTAAGGTATTCGCAGCTGTGTATGCGAAATGCTTCGGCACTCCTTCCATGACGGTTCTCCCCTCTGTAATTAAACGGGTGCAGGATGAGCATGGCCCTGAAGCGGCTGTGGAATTGGGGTTGAGACTGGTGGGAGTGTTCGATGTAGTGGCTGATCTAATCCTTGCGAACGTCAAGGGTGACGCAGTCAACTTTCAAGTCGCTAATGCTTTGGCTTTGGTCCCGGAGCCGGACAAGCCACGCGAATTACCGAAAATTATTGCACAGGCTTATAAAACCATTGGCCGCAATAGTTTGGGGGTTAAGCCTTTTGCTAAAATGCAGACTCAATCACACCCACAACCAAAAACTCAGTCTGAGAAAGAAGAGAAACCGTTCTTTACTAAAAAGAACTGGAAGTTGAAAAAACAGGGTAAGCAACAATCAAAACCAGGGTCGCGTGCTGCAACCCCGGTTTCCATATCTTCCGAACGCACTTATGATTTGCGTGACAGAGCGAGAATTAAATCTCCAGATAGATTTCAAGTCGCTGATCCGTGTTCTCCTCGTTCTTCACAGGCACCATCGACCTCCCAGACTGGTGGGGGAGATTGCCAGGATAGAGGCAGGGGTCATGAGGCCCCACAGGGACGAGACCAACCTCGACAACCAGGCCGAGGGAAACCAGAAGAATTTCCACGTTCTCGCCCACAATTTCAGAAGAAAAAAGTTGCAGCATTAACAGCGAGGTATGCCACAGACGGTGAGAACGAGACTCCTGAATTGGACGTGGGCAGTGACGCTGCTAGATAGCGCTGCGGAAGTTACCATAGTGCGGGAGGCACTGCGTCCTCATGTGGAGGCGACAGCAACTGATACTTTCATTACTGTCGAGACAGCTGACACCCGAGTGGCACCCCCTGACAGACTATTTAATATTGTCATTCAAATTGAAGGTGACATTGAGCGTGTTATTAAAGGGATTTTTTGGGAAAATCTGACCTCTTCTTACGACATTTTGTTGGCCGAGGCGGATTGGCCGCCCCCATTCGTACTTGCTGCTCGTAGGGGGGAGGAGGTCATCCTTCCGAGCTTTTCTCGTCATGTCCCCAAGGACAAAGCGGAGGCTCTCGCAGCTGAATGGGCTGGGGCCCTGGCTCCGGCGCTATACCGTAACCACGTGGGCTGGGATGAAGATTCTCCACCGCATGATATACCCTTACGGTCTCTGCCACAGCCACAAGCCCAATATCCCCTCCTGCGGGAAGCTAAAGGTCCCGTTTCCGACATTCTGACCCAGTTAGAATATCAAGGAGTAGTTGAAACATGCGTATCACCAATGAATAATCCCCTTTTTGCGGTTTCTAAACCCGATGGGTCGTACCGTTTAGTTTTGGATTACCGACATTTGAACTCTCATTGTCGGACCTTTGCGGTGCCGAATACCCACAGTTCTGCGCTCGTAGACAGTCTTGTGCGCAAAAAATATAAAACGACACTTGACCTATCCAATGGATTTTACACACACAATTTGTCCCCGGAGTGCAGCCAATGGAGTGCTTTCACTTCCGGTGAAAAATAATTTAATTTCGGCGTTTGCCCATGGGCTACGAGAACAGCCCGGGGACTTCGCCGCCCGTGTTGTCTCTTTGTTGGACAGCATAGATCCAGATGCGTATTCGTACGTCGACGATATCTATCTGACAGACGACGAATTATGGCCACATCTTTCCCGGGTGGTCCGCATTATTCTTGAATTTGCGGTCCTAGGCTACAAATTTAATTTTGCCAAATCACACATCGCAGAATTCACTGTTTTGTTTTTGGGCTATGAGCTCAACAATGAAGGTAGGGGCTTAGCTCCCCATTTCTTGGAGAAGTGTGTACTTTTGCGCCTCCAACGACCCTGAAGAAACTTCAGTCTTTACTGGGATTTTTAAACTTTGGGCGTTCATACATTCCCGAATATGCCCAGCGTATCAAGCCTCTCTATGCCTTGATACAACCTAGCTTTTCGAAGTCATGCTGGCTTCCTGAGCATTCCTCTATACTGCACTCTTTGCAGTCTGATCTACTTGAATCTAGATTCTTGTTGACTCGTGATAACCACACGAACCTGGTGATTAGAATGGTGCCAGGGGCAGTGGGTTTCACCTACTTGACGTTTAACGGAGGTGACACAGTACCTATTGCATACAAGTCGCATCTTTACACTTCAGCAGAGATGCGCTTTTCCACTGTGGAGAAAGTTTTGACTGCAGTGCAAATGGCGATTCTTAAGGAACGCGCACTGGCACAGGGACAACGCATTTTGGTGGTAACACCATATCCTGCCCTTGAGGCAGTGACGAAGGCCAGTGTACCGAACTCTAAGGCTTTGCACCCCTGTTGGATACAATGGGCTACATCTCTGACGTCCCCGGATGTCACTTTTATCTTTGATTCCTCTCTTCAGACACAGGAGTTCTTACAGTATGAATTTGTTCATCCTCCTCCTCTGTCTTTGCTGCCGCTTGAGGAGTACAAATGTATCATTTACACCGATGGTTCGGCGCAACTGGCCAGGGGTTCTAAGCATGCTTATTCCACAGCATGTGCTATTGTTGCAGGTACTATGGTGAACGGTGAGTTCAAATCGAGTGTAGTGCACACACAGGCACTAGGAGACAGTACTGCACAATTGGCCGAGCTGTGTGCTTTGGTGCTCGCACTTGAGTTCGCGAATCCAGACGTGAATACACTTATTGTATGCGATTCTTACTACTGTGTTCAATCCTTCAATGACAACTTATTTATTTTGGTCTCAAAACGACTATAGAGATGCAAAAGGCAGCACAATTAAGCATAAAATGCTTTGGGTTCGAGTGGCAGATCTCAAACAACTCTGCCTCTCACACAGGTGATTCTCACTCTTGGCCACCAGTGTGTGGGCACACACGCTGATCGGTAACAGTTTGGCGGATGAAGCTGCCAAATCTGCAGTAGGCACGTGCTCAGTAGCAGCAGTTACAAGATCCATGACAAAAATAGATAATGAGATTTTGGCAGCTATTGCTGCAACAAAGGAAGGTGCTAATTACCCACGGGGTTTCCCTTCCACGTACTCTTATCACTTAAGTCCTGAACAGGTTCCTTACGTAAGAATTCCAGACGTTGGTGATCGGCTGATTCCCAACGCGGACCGCAGAACTTCCTTCATAACGGCCGCACACGACGTCTTGGCTTCGGCCCATGCTGGTGTGTCTGCAACTGTTTCCATCTTGCAGCAGCGTTACTGGTGGCGTGGTTTGTATAAACAAACCCGTACTTATGTGCTTTCTTGTGACGTTTGTCAGCAAATTAAGCCTTCAACAGTTACACGACCACCACAAACGCAGCTCTGCATTTCAAACAAACCTTTTGGGTGTGTTTACCTTGATCACTGCGGTCCATTTTCTTCTGACACTGCATATAAATACATCTTAGTTGCAGTAGACTCGTGCACACGTTTCATCTGGGTTTGGCCACAACGAAGTGCTGACGCTCGAAATGTCATTAGGGATTTGCGTGTCTTTGCGGGAATTTTTGCCTGTGGCACCTTCCATTTCGACCACGGTCCAGCGTTCGCCTCTAAGGCGTACAAGGACGCAATGAGGTCACTGGGGGTGCGGGTGCAATTTTTGTCTCCATATAGACCTGAGGGCAATTCGATTGTGGAGCGAATGAACCGTGACTTAAAGCAATCCTTGACAGCTAGAGTCTTAGGTACTGGCAGGAACTGGCTGGCCCACTTGTATAGCGTTGAACGTGCACTTAATAATGTCCCTCCAAGATCTCTGGGTGGGCGGACCCCATACGAAATGCTCTTTGGCATACAAATGTTTGTGCCAGACCTTGATGGTGTAGACATGGTGGCAAATGCCGCAATCTTTGACATAGATAATCATTCTACTATGTTGCAGGACTTACAAGAGACCCGTGACGATCTTGCTAACGAACACTTGCCTTCAGCCACTGATGCTGCGCTTCAGATTACGGTTGCCGGCTGGCTTCCGAAAGTTGGAGATCTGGTCCGAGAGAAGGTGGAGAACAAAAAAGAATTTGGCCCCTCTTATCGTGCACCAGTTCCTGTCCTTGGCTTGAAGGGTACTCTTACTGTCATCTTACCACTGCTTCCTGGTCGCAAAGACAACAGATACATCTCAGTGGAGAATGTCAAGCTACAACATCTGGCCGATCCTGAATAGCATGACACCTGCGGTATCTTGTCCAGCCATTTCAAGGACTCCTGTTTGTGGCCCTCCACCTTACACAGACACTGATGTTGCCATTGAGATGGTCGATTTGCCTGATCGCCTGCTCAACTTCTCGGCTTCCTCCTGTAACGAGGAGACCGAGTATGCATACCCCACCAACGAGTCAGTGGCTCATTTACCTACAACACCACTGAGCCCAACCCGTTTTTCCTTTGATTCGACTTCCACCTCATCACTTATCCCGTCCAGCTTCAGTATTTTTATATCCTGGTACAGAGACAATTTTTTGGTCCCACCATGGACATACATCTGGTTGGTATTATTCCTGATTTTCTTGTTCATGTCCATTGGCTTTGTGACAGTTTTTTTCTTGCTCATCAATGGTCACTATTTACCAGAATGCTCTGCGGTGAACTGTGTCGCTGGAACTTTGGCTCCGCATTCTTCCTCTCTCATCATGAAGCGTGACCACACATTTGTGAACATTTCAGCATTCCCAGTCGCTGATGGCATCGTATGAGATGCGGTAAATTTCCAAATTCATGGACCAACCGAGATTATTAATGTACCGAATGTCCTCCTTGTTTCCATGGGTGATGTGGTGAAAAGTAATGTTCATTCTGACGATTGGGATGTGCATGCCGTTAAATCGTTATTCTCTGATTTGAAATATTATGCTGCTTTTAATGCTGAAGATTTGTACTTGAATTCTGCAAGTTATGCTGATTTATATTGTTACCAGCATTGGGGCAACCATTTTCTCCATAAACCAAGTACACTTCGGGGTACTTTTAATTACACACAATGGGAACATTGTCCGACCCCTTTGCCAGGTAGCTCCCAAACACTTAAAAGTAAGTTTACTTACTTTACAGACTTTCATAGATCGATCAAACCCTGGGTCCTATTATTTTAAATTGAACACTTCGTCCACTCAGAAGGTCATGTTAACCCACACCAAATTGCTATATTCGAGTTCCTTTCTGAACGCATTAGCCGTGGGTGGTTATGAGCACTGGCAGGACACCATTGACTTAAAATCTATTTGGGGCACCAAATCAAGGCAGGTACGCGGTACGGAGGCCTTACATCGTGCTTGCCTAATCCCGGCCCAAATTTTATTTTTAAATAGTACGATCTATCAAACAACTTGTTGGGGTTTGGCTACTTCCAAACAATTGAATGCACCCTCCATTCCCGTATTGTCTACCACTCCCAACGGGAGCTTGCATTTCAATATTTCCCTTGTAAATTTGCAAGCTTTGTTTCAAAATAATTCCTTTAATATTTCTACGATTGTTCACTCACCCTGGTTGGCTTGGCCCGTGGCATCAAATGCCTGCCAACTGCGTTTTCATGACTCTGCTCCTGGTTACAAACAGGATAAGCCAGATCCGCGGTTTTCTGACTTTCGTACTGTTACAACATATTCTGTTGGTAAATTGTGTAAACAGTGGTTGCAGCACTCTTCATTAGATTCTGTGAAACAACATTTATCACTCCTATCAGGCACCATTGATCTGTCCGATTTTGTTTTAGGGCCTCGTGGTCCTAGACCTAAAAGATTTATATATGAGACTTACAATGAACTCTGGAAGCTTTCGCAGATTGAAGCTGCTTCCCGTTTACGGGAAATCGATCAGGCAAATCTAGAAAAAGTGCTTGCTGTTGTCGACAATATTATTAATACCCTGTCTTCCCTCATTTACACATTAGAAAATATTGTTTCATCTGTTGTTGATATTGTACAGGATGATGTGTCTGTGTTATATCATGGTCAGAATCAATTGCGTTCAGTAATGCAGTTTGCGTGGATGTTGCAGACATTGAAAATGGGCAAGGTTCCTTGGCATTTTTTAAACACGTCTGCCTTGTTCTTGCCTTTTAATTTAACTGAAAAACAGCAATTCATGTCCATGAAAGATGCAACATACACTCTCTTACATATCGAAAAGATAGAACCGTTAACATTCTCTGTGGCGGAGACTGACTCTGCAGTGTGGCTAGTTCACAGGGTTATCGCTTTGCCTTTTTCTTTGTTTGAGTTCAGTTCCTGCATGAAACATTATCCTGTTGGTCGGTTTCAACCTTTAGGCAGTGCCTTCTTGCATGAACTTTGGTCCCTACCTTTCATGTACAGATGCCTGAGGGACGGGAAGGAGGTCTTTCTCACAGGAGAGTCTTGCGATTCTACAGTGGGTCGTTCCCTAATTTGTAAACACATTAAATTGCACGGGGCTTGTAATGTTTCTGCTCCGAATCTTGCTTGTGTTTTGAAGGGCATTCCGGCTCCTGTTATATCACCTACTTTCACTGTGCTTGCAAATGGTAGCTATCTGCTTCTGAATAATCAGGACTGCTGTGGAATGCAGGCAGGCATCCCCTACATTGTAACGGTTTCCCATTGTGTTGTGTGCTGCAAAAATGTGCTTTTTCCACCCCCACAAGACATGATAGATAGTTCCATTTGGCCTTCCATACCCACGTTGAAGGCGGATTTCAATAAATTGAGCAGAATAAAGGCGCTATTATTAAACCAGGAAGTTATGCTCACTTCCGCACGGGAGACCTTCGTCCTCCAGGTGGCTAGTACCCACAGTGAGATACAGGCTCTTTTGAACACAAACCTCCCACAACATTTCGGTGAACTGATTCACCGCGTTTTCAATGCTTCTAATACCGAAGGTCTTGTGCACTTTTTTAAAGTTGTGGGCTCTGGCCTTGTTACCTCCTTTCTAACTATATTTGGTGTAATTCCGGCTTTTATTCATTCTATTTTTTCCAGCGTCTTTGGCGGCTTCCCATTGCTCCTAGCCTTAGCTGCTGGAATATTACTTTTATTTTGTTTGCTAAGCAATGGCTGCACTTCCTGGGGGCCAACTCGACCAATGTCGACTTCGGATGCTCCGTGAACGCATGCTCATCAGCTTCGGCATCCTACCATTGGCGACACTCGGCGTGTCCTATAGACTTTCTTTTCGCTTTGCGTATTTCACTTGCGTGCAACCTGTGATGTCTTGCTTACGATGTCCTTTCTCTTGGTCCTTGGATGTTTGCCTCTCCAATACGTCTCTGTCGGACCCGCATTTTGGCCAGTTGATGGGCTCCTTAGTGGCCCATGAATGGGACTGTTCCGGCGCTGGATTGATGGCGCGTGCAGCTGCACTTGGAGTTTTGGCGCAATGGGATATCTGGGCGGCTGCTCAGAATCTCCTACAATGAAGTTATATTGAGTATCACGCAAGTTGTCCCGCAATGCTGATCACTGCTCCCTAGTATGAGGAACATGAATGCAGTTTTAATTTGTTGAGCTGGTTGGCATCTCTTTTTCAGACGATACCAATGATGTCCTCTTGGAAGGTGTGGCAGTTTTCTGCTCATACACTCTATTGGATTAAGGGCCTTCGCTTTCAACGTACTGCATTTCTGGATTTTTTTATTTTTTGTCCGTAAGCGCCCTGATTTCTGGCCCTATCTGGAATTTTTTTTGTCCTGAACTTTTTTTTTCATTCACTGTCCTTCATGGGGACTTTTCATAAATAGACGTTTACATTCTGCTCCATCTATTTGAACTCTGTTTTCGTCCTATGTCTTGGCCTATGGACTGACCAGGGGAGGGTGTAGTGTGGTTTGTGGCCTCATTGTCTACATTGCTAAGTCAGCTTAGGCCTGGCTGCCATGATGCCTTTTTCGCACACGTTACTCTGTGACTTTGTTTTTCCAGACTCTGCATGTCCCCGGCTATATTAGAACTGTCTGCCTTTTTGCCTTTCACCTTTTCTCATGCTCCCTGTGGGTTTCGTCTGCACACCTTGTACAAGGTCGAAAAACAACGTCCCTTGTTATTGCTGATCTGGTCAGCCCCTCGCACTTAGACCTAACACGAAATACAGCTGCACTGGAGAAATTCGTGTGCTTTTAATATTGTTGGTGGCACTTGGAGAAAAACCTTTCCAGGGAGACGAGCTGTGCTTGTCTGATGATGTAAACCTAGCATCTAGATTTTGAGGTATGGGGGTCCGCCTGACATAGGCCACAGGTCTTCTATTTTTATAATAAACTAGTTAATAGCACGAGGAGGGTGGTAAGGCCATTTAGCCCTATATTCACTGTCTTTATAAAATGCTGTCCCCGTTTGTATTCTATGGAATTGTAACCATGCTTATTATTTTATCGTTATGCATTATGCTGATAGTACTGGCACATGTACTTTATCTTAGAGCACGATAGTTGAAATAAACATTTTAAACTATACTGTGTCTCTTATTACGCATGTTGTGGACAAGTATGAGTGAGTTATGAAAGAGTGTTCTTGCTCCTGCGATTCCTGAGAGAGTCCGTGTTCTGGGATGTCTAATCATTGGTAGCTTCGCTGTAGTACGGAGAACGAATGAGACGCTAAAGCTAGTCGGATTGGGATTGTGGGTACTAAGGTGCATGGTTGGTACACCACTATACACCGAGGTCCTATTTTCCTGTGCATAGCTCTGTATATGTGCAGAATCCCCGCAACAGGCTCCCTTCCCAACATGTAGCAGACTACATTAGTTTCTGGCTCAGAAGGGAGATTCCTAAGGAAGTCAGATCAAGATTGAGGTCTGAGTGCCCACGCCCATCCCTTCCAGATAAAATTGCTTAGACCCCTGAGCTTGACTCTAAGGTCATTGCTTTCATATCCAAGGGTGCAAAAGACCCTAGACAAGAGCCTAAGATCATGTCAAGACCGTCTCTTGGACACCATTGGACCCTTAACCAAAATTTTTGAGTTAGCTGAAAATGCCTACATTGATGGAACACCTATAGACCCTAAAAAACTACGTGAGTGAGTCCAACGGACCATCTGCCTCCTTGGCAATCTCAATACTGCCATCTCTAACGAACGCAGGAAGGGCATTCTCCTCAAAATAGACCCCTTGCTAATAGAGCTGGCAAACAAGAAAGGAGGACCCACTTCACAGGGGCTCCTCTTTGGAGAAGAATTCATTTGCAACATGGCTAAATATGTTGGGGCCTTTAGCTCGATTCAGAAATCGCAGCGTGACATTAAGAAAGTCTTCTTTCGGGGCGTGGCTAAGCACCGAAGCGTAATGGCCGCCTAACGCTGTAGCTCCGTAAACCCTGTCCCCACACGTCTATCCGCCACACTGATCCGCTCCCCCCGAGGAGGAGAAAAGACACCGGAGGCATACCGGAGGGGATTCCCTCGGACCCCGAAACCAGCGAACGTCTGTGCCCCGAGAAACCGGAGCAAACGGAGTGGGGCCTATCCGCAGCGCTGAAGCCGGGGAGCACAGTGCCGGTGAGGCCGCGGCGGTGAGGGGACGGAGCCGCCTTTCCCGGCCGTAGCCACGAGCCTGGCGAAGGGCCCTGAGAATCACCCGCGCTCTGCGGCGGCATCGGCGGAGTGGGCGTCAGGCGGTCCAGGCAGGAAGCACCTGTAGCAGCCCTCACCGTCCCGAGGAGCGACTCGGGAGCCTGAGACGCCATTGCTCCGCGGGGCAGGACCGGAGCACTGCGGCGTGACCTGGAGGTGAGGCGGGGGGCCCGAGTGTCTTGGGGCGGTGTCCCCGAGTGAAATCATCGGTGGACCTTGTCCTTTCCCCCCCCTCGCTGAAGTGTCCGCAACCAGCTGCGGGTCCGTTTTCCCCCCCTCACTGGCATACTGTGGGGTGGCGCCGGGGACTCATAGCCACAGCCCAGTCGAAGAGACGAGGAGAGTGTTTGAGCCGGCCGGCCCTGCGCCTATCACCAGTGGGCCTCTGTAACAGCTAGCAGGGTGAAGCGAGCGCTGGGCTCCCCCATATGGAGCCTCCTGAATCAGCGCTGCCACCATAAAGTGATCTGAGTGCGCGTGGACCACATACCGAGATCCTACAGTCGTGGGCCCCTCCCCCGCCTACACCATTAGACTACTGGCCGGGCACATTACCAGTCAGCACCCCCTGACTACCGGGGCCATAGACGACTCGTTTAATTCCACCACAAGCCCTTTGTGCGACGAAGAGCGGACACAATGGAGAAAAGCAAGCCCCCAGGAACGAGAGGGTCTAAACCAACGCAGACCAATAAACTTGATCGATACACGATGCCCAAAGACATGCTGCAGGGCCGTCAATCCAGAGGCACACCCCTGGGGGACCCCGAAGAAGAGGAGCGAGAACTCTCCCTTAAAGACGTCATGGAGGCCATCACAAGCGTCAAGACCTCTCTTGAACATAAAATGGACACTATCGCGATTGACGTAAACCTAATAAGAGCAGACCTAGCCACATTTAAGGAAAAGGTCAAACAGGTGGAAATCGCTACGACCAGCCTGACGGGAGACGTCGCACAGCTCCAGGGGAGGTCTCGGACCTACAGGATTTCCGTAAATTCACGGAAATGAAACTGGATGATTATGAAGGGCGCCTACGCCGCAACAACCTACGCATTCTGGGAGTTCCGGAACGGGCGGAGGGGCAATCCCCGGACCTCTTCGTGGAAGACCTTATCCTAAAGCACCTCCAACCCAAGGGCCTCAGCCGATTTTTTGTTATTGAGAGGGCCCACAGGGTACCGGGGGGGCGTCCGAAACCCGGGGCTCCTCCGCGCCCTATGCTGGCGAGAGTGTTGAACTTCCGGGACAGGGACGTAATTCTCCAGAATGCTAGGACAGGAGCTCCACTCTACTATGAAAACGCAGGCATCACCTTCTTTCCAGACTTTACACAGAGAGTGCAAAAGATGAGGCGCACCTTCCTTGTGGTGAAGAGGAGCTTCGAGAGCGGGGCCTGAGGTACTCCATGTTGTTTCCGGCACGTTTGCGGGTCGAGGCAGAGGGGCGGACGTGGTTTTTCGAGCATCCTGAAGAGGCAGCTGACTGGCTTGAAAGCAGGAAGATTCCGGGCCCACCGGATAGTCAACCCAGAGAGGAGACTTCGCTGACCCCTACAGGATGAGACACGGTGGTGGAGAGTGGATGTCACTGGGACATTTTGGCCCTTATCCGAGCTAGGTTAAGCACTGGGCGGCTGCGAATTTGATCTGGAGGGGACTTCTTCGAGACTGTTTAAACTCCAACCCTCGAGGGGTGCCTTTTCCTTGGGGTTACAGACTTTACTTTTTATAGGGGGCAGAGATACGGACAGCCACACCCCTATTTTTTTCTACCTTTAGTTTTTTGCTAGGGCGACAGGCACTCTGCAAGTTTGAAATGGGCAGTTCTACGCCCAGAGTGCAGGGCAGCAGGGAGGGGGTTGTTGGGTGGGGGAATTTTTGTTCATAATTTGTTGGAAATTTTGCATCGGTGTCAATTATGGTTTCTTCCACAGAGGGGATGTCGACTTTGTTTCTCCTGGCATTTTAAAATCTATCAAGTTGTACGACAGAGGTTATGGGGGACGGGACAATTAAGGTATTAAGTTGGAATGTCAACGGGCTTGGGGACAAGATTAAGCGGAGCATAGTTCTCCAGTACCTGAAACAGAGATCTCCAGATGTTGTCCTGCTCCAGGAGACGCACCTGGTTGGTAATCTGTGTAAAGCAATGCATAGGGGAGGATACAAAATGGTAGCACACGCAGGGTTCACGTCTGGCTCCAGAGGGGTGGGCATTATGATGAAAAACACACTCCCCTCGCTATAAGTTCCACATGGGCGGATGACCGGGGCAGATACATTGGTATTACGGGAACTTGGGAGGGCCGTCTTATCTCTCTCATGTCCATCTATGTTCCGCCAGGCCTACAGGGCACCACCTTTGCGGACCTGGGTAAGGTCCTCCTCTCCATTCCAGACGGCCTTGTGGTCCTCGGAGGGGACTTCAATGCGGTGGTCTCGGGCACCCTGGACCGCCATCCCCCGCGTGAGGTGGGGTCCGCTTCCCGCTGGCTACCTGACTTCCTAGAAACTATGGGGCTAGTTGATGGTTGGAGAACTTACCATCCAGACCAGATACAGCACACCTTTCACTCCGGGGCACACAATACCCTTTCCCGCCTAGACTACTGTTTGCTGCCAGCCGCACAAGCATCCCTCATACACGAAATTAAACATCTCGCGAGAGGCATCTCCGATCACTCACCGATATGGCTCCGCATGGTCCTCCATCAGAACAAAGTAGGAAGACTAGCCCCAATCAATCCCTGGTATCTCCACAATCCCAAAATCCGCACAGCCCTTATTGAAGCCATGGATAATTATTTCTTAGATAACGAAGGGACGGTCTCCTCATCCAAGTCCCTATGGGAAGCATTTAAGACTGTAATCCGGGGACAGGCGCTATCGCTGATCTCGGGTGCGAAGAAAGAAAAACAGAAAGAAGTTTTGGACATCGAGGCTGAAATCGATAGATTGGAGAGTGAACTGGAGTCTGGGGTGACGCCAGAGAAGCTTCACCTCCTGAGCCTGAAGCAGCACAGCTATAAGGCCTTAGTCACAGACAAAGCCAAATACTTGGGGAGGGAGCGGCTGGGTAGACTTTACGACCTGGGTGACAAAGCAGGGAAGCTTATAGCATGGCTAGATAAACGGGAATGGGCGAGCAGGCTGGTGCCAGAGCTTAGAGTAAAAGGGGACATACCCGTCACGAATTCACAAGAGATAGTCGATAGCTTTGCCAGCCATTACCAAACGGTCTATACGACAGTGTCCCCCTATACGGAGGAGGACTCTCAAGAACTGTTGCATGACATCAAACTCCCCCGCCTCTCCTTAGAAAATCGGGATTTCCTGGACAGTGACTTGACCCCAGATGAGATAGCGCAATCGATCCGTTCATTAAAATCGGGAAAGGCACTCGGCCCCAATGGACTCCCCATCGAGCTCTATAAGCTGCGACCCGATAAACTCTCCCCCTACTTAAAATCTATGTTTGAGGAATCACTGGAGACGGGCATGCTGCCCAGGGAACAGAGGATAGCCACCATAGTTACCATCCATAAAGACGGGAAACCCAGAACAGACTGCAGTTCCTACCGGCCAATTTCCCTCCTAAACGCCGAACCCAAAATTCTCGCCAAGCTCCTGGCCAATCGCTTGGTCAAGGTCATTAGTGCCTTAGTACACCCAGATCAATCCGGCTTTATGCCGCACAGGAGCACGGCCCTGAATCTGCGTCGAGTCCATGGGGTAGTAGCTAGAGCACATACTCTCCGAGAGCCAGCAATGATCGCGTCTCTGGACGCAACCATGGCATTCGACACTATTGAATGGCCTTACCTTTGGGCAGTATTGGCCAAAATGGGTTTCGGCCCTAACTACATAAACTGGATACGACTTCTGTATAACGAACCCCTAGCCCAAGTGGTGGTCAACAATAAGTTATCGGCTACCTTCCAGCTGAGTCGGGGAACCCGTCAGGGCTGCTCGCTTTCACCTCTCCTCTTCGCCCTGGCCCTGGAGCCCTTGGCAGCCTGGATCCGTAGAGATCCCAGGATACGGGGATTAGAATGGTCTCCCGGCTGGGAGGACCGAATCTCCCTCTACGCAGACGACCTGTTGCTTTATTTGGCCTCTCCTAGGAAATCCCTTATAGTGATCTTAGATATCCTGGCGGTATTCGGACGATACTCTGGATTCTCTATCAACTGGAGTAAGTCGCTTTTGTTTCCTCTGTGGGGCGATCCACCCGTCCCTCCCAAGAACTGCCCCATACAAATCAACACGGCAGGCTTCAAATACCTGGGGATTTTCATTTCGCTAGATCCCGCAATCCGGTATACTCAAAACCTTCTCCCCCCTTCGTAAACTTAAAAGCGATATTGCCAACTGGAGGTCGCTACCCCTCTCCCTTCTGGGCAGAGCCGCCCTATTCAAAATGATGTCCCTGCCTAGATTCCTATACACCTTGCAAAACACCCTGGACCCTGTTCCCGCCAAATATTTCAAGGAAATTGAGGGCCTGCAGAGAGACCTGTTGTGGGATGGAAAACCTCGAATCGCCCTGACCAAACTAACACTGAATTGGTATGACGGTGGTATTAGCCTCCCAGATATCAAGAAATACTACTGGGCGGCTCACCTAGCAGCCATCAACCACGGCATGTATGGCCGTGTAGACGATCCCGGATACACCATGGATAAATGGCTCCTCCCAGATGGTAATTATAACAGGGCGCTATACTCACGGCCCAGACGATACACCTTGACTGGCCCCACCAAACATTCTGTCCAGATCTGGCATGATGTTATCGCCTCACTGGGATGGAAAAACACGCTGACATTAGCCACTCCACTTTGGGACTCAGAAAGATTGGGAGACTTATGGAAATCGAAGGGCTTTGACAGATGGGACCTTATCGGTATCTCACACATTAGGGACCTTTGGGGGGCTGGAGGGGTTAAATCCTTTGACACGCTCCAGGCGGACTACGATCTAGCAGCCACCGAGTATTTCCGATACCTGCAGGTCCTGCACTCACTGCAATCTTTGCTGCCTAAGGGGACGTCCCCTCCAGAGGCCTCTCCGCTGGAGGACAGAATATTAGATGGCCACCTTCCCGAGAAAACCATCTCCCTGATTTACAAAAAGTTAATCAACAACATGGAGAGTCCCCTTCAATCACTCCGTGAGAAATGGACGCAGGATGGGGTGGAGGTGGATGATGAGGACTGGCAGCTGGCGGTGGCTTCCCCCAGGGAGGTTGCTATCCCGGCACGTTTGAGGCTGGTACAGCTTAAAATCCTCCACAGAATTTATATGACAGGACCCCGTTTGGTACACATGGGATGGTCAGATAATGGGAACTGTAGGCGGCAATGTGGTCACGTGGGGACATTCATACACATAATTTGGGAGTGCGAACATATCATATCCTTCTGGCTCAAGATCCATGACACTATTAATGCGGTACTGCAGGTTCACCTCCGCCCGGAGGCACGACGATGCCTCCTCAATCTGTGGGAACCTACGGATCTCAACACAAATCAGACACGGTGGGCTACACTGGGGTTCATGCTGGCAAAACGCAACATTGCTCAACTATGGGGTCCACACTATCACCCACACTGGCAGCATGGGAGAAGAACCTTGACTGGTGCATGTTCCGGGAGAAAACAGCCTACCTGGCAAGAGGGTGCCCCAAAAAATGGTCTCGGATATGGAGCCCCTGGAATACCTACCGGGGAGAGATCTGTATGCCTCCTGATTGTCCCGAACAAAATGACCCCCACACCCTGTAACATTCCTCTATCATGTAGAAAGCTGACGTATTTCCTCCTGTACCGACTGTAATGTATGATTTGGCGAACCCTCTGTAATGTTTATTGGAACCGATGTATGTTTAATAAAAAGAATTATAAAAAAAAAAAGAAAGTCTTCTTTCAGGACAGAATTTTTGGAAGGGCCGGGCAAATGCGGGGTCGGTTCCCCGGCCGTGGGCAATCAAGCTCAAGACCCTTTCTGGGACGCGGATCCAAGTTCCAGCAATCATCTTTTTATGGAAGCCAATCGTTCTTCCCACAAAGACAGAGGAGCCGCGGAAGACCATTCCGGGGCGAGAGAAGAAACAGAGGATTCTCCACAGGTAGGAACCTCGAAAGACCCTGCAGGTACCCCTATAAAAGTGGGACGGAGACTAGCCCTTATCTCTGGGAACTGGACCATGATAACACAAGACCCGTGGGTTCTAGATACAGTAAAGGGTTACAAAATAGAATCACGGATGTCCCCACTCAATTAAAGAGACTTCGGGGGATAACCTTCTCTCAAGAACAGAGAAAACTAGTATCACAAGCAGTAAGGGATCTGTTGGCCAAAGGGGCTATAAAAGAGAGCTCCCAAACAGGCTTTGTCAGCAATATATTCCTAGTAGAAAAGAAAGACAAGGGACAGAGACCTGTCATAAACTTAAAGAGCCTAAACGAATGGGTAACGTACCACCACTTCAAGATGGAAGAGATACACCTCCTAAGGGACGTCTTGAGAAAGGGAGACTGGTTAACACATCTGGACTTAAAGTATGCGTACTTGACCATCCCGATTTGGCCCCCACATAGGAAATTCCTCTAATTCTCATGGGAGGAAAAACTTTGGGAGTTCAGCACCCTCCCCAACGGTCTATCTTCAGCCCCTTGGTGCTACACCACGGTCTTGCGCCCGGTAGTAGCATGGCTAAGGGAAAGGGGTGTAAGGTTAATAATATATCTGTGATGGAGCAAGGACTCGTAAAGGAGACTTGCTCGGAAGCAATCCTCTCGTATAACTCACTAACGAATTACTAACAACGTCTTGTAAATAATAACATGCAATACAGAAAACACGCGGGTTAGCGAAGCTTGCGTATGTGTGTACTAATATAAATAACAATGAAAACGGACTAATTCAGCTCTAACTGGGAAATCTTTATCGCGCATGCGTCAACTGCATCTACGCAGTATGACGGTACTAACGCTTGGAGAGAAATTCAAGCGCATGTGCAGAAGGCATTAAAATGGAGTCTTGAAGACTCACATGCATGGCATCTGCTTAGCCGAGATGAAAACCAGCTATTTTACTAATGCTAATGCGGGGAAAGTATTAATAAGTAAAGAGGGATAGAGTAGAGATGGGTGGTATACAGTGAAACCATTTATTTGTGAAAGTAACATTTCTTCTTTTGACTTTATTATTAGTGCGCATTTGGGCCGTCACGTTTGTCTGAATTGAGCCGACTGATTCAAGTTTGCGCATGCCTACACGAGAGTGACCCGGAGGGATGACCACGTTTTTTGACAGCCGTCCAAGGACGAGAATGACGTGCCCTGTGAACAGAGGGTGAAGAGTTCATGCAAGAATACTTGTATTCATAATATTGAAATAATTGTATCTAATAAAGTTTGGACATGTATGGGAACGGAAGAAAGGAATAAAGTTTAAGAGGATGGGTTTTACGAACAATAGTTCAATAGAAAAAAGTAATATGTAAGCATGATGTGATGATCATCCCCTCCTTGCCTGACCAATTAGATTTCGTATTTTTGCGATATTGAAACTTTAGTGGGTGGTACATGGTAAACGAAATGTATAACTGAGGTAGCTTTAGTTAGTTAGAGAAGACGTCGATGCTGGAAGTCGAGAGCTCGGGATGCTGTCGGTGCTGTGGGTGGTGCTGATGCTGAAAGAGACGCTGTGAGATACTGATGAAGACACCGAATGTAGAACCATCTATCTTTAATTAATTGGGTTAGACAAGAAGATCGCGGAAGAAACTCGAGGAGGAAGAGGGTGTCAGAGAGGGGTGCGACGCAGTCATCGGTATTTTTAGAGAGGTTAAGTATCCTGTCCTGATTCCTGTCCTGAAGTCTTTGTCTCCTGATCTATCCCAGGGAACCCTTACCAGCCCTTTGGCCAGAGGGTTTGGTCTACACACCATCCTTGGTAACTATAAATTCATGGTATTTGTAGATGATCTTTTCTCTCTGTCCTCTCCTTTCCGGGCATAGTTATTGTATGTGTCTGAAATATTTTCTTAATGAAGATTTGATTTGTAATCTTACGAATGAGGGTGTTTGTACTGTAATTTGAAATGGTTCACATTCCTTTAATTTAGATAAAGATTTTAAAACTTTCCGAGTCTGTGGTTATTTTCTTTAATTAAAGAATAGTTAATAAGTTATGTTAATTATCACCATCAACTAGTTCAACTAATGGTCCATCGACCAGAGGAGAGAACTTTTTGATCAGTGAAAGGTTAGTTAGGAATAAGAAATAACTAATCATAAATAAGGGAAAATATATAAACTAAACCCAGCGGTCTACTTGGATCTGTGTAAGTGTTTATGGGCTCAGGTGAGTATATGGTAGTAGAGTATCTGTTGTTAGTATACCGCTGGATTAGTTTTCTGGTAGCAGAGTTATGGTTATTATTGACTAGTGTGGTGATTAGTATAGATTATTGATTATTCATTTATGTTTTAACAAAAGAGTTAGCGTCTTTGTTTTATGTTGTCCAGAATTCCCGGGGAATGAGTAGCGGGTGGTGACAGAAGCCGTGAGCCGTGCAGTGAGGTTACTCGTCTGTTGGAATAGCACTGAGAAGCTATGCAGGGCTGGCAGTGTTAAACTAGGGACTATTTTGTATAAAAGTAGATTGCGAATGATAGCAAAAGGGGTTCGCTGGTGAAACTTTGGTCTCATTTCCCAATACGGGTGACACTGGAGGAGTAGCAGGTTCTCTGGAACTTGAATGAAGGGTAAGCGGAAGGTTGTACTCGTAGTGTATGAAGAGTAAGCGGAAGGTTTTACTCGCAGTGGAAAGAAAATCTATCCTTATCCTTTGGTTTTAGTGGTACAGGCAGAGTAGCGAATGTTTTTATGTAGTTAATAACAAAGAATTTAATGCAAAGTATTAAGAAAATACGTTTTCGTATTACCTTGTGAAGGGAGGGTCAGTCGCCGGAGTTGGACTAACGTCACAGAGAGCCGCGCTGGGATAGGTTGAAAGAGCGGGCGTGTGACAGAAGCAGCCTTGTAAAGGAGGGGTCAGTAGTAAGGAGCAGAACTGACGTCAGAAAAGGTCGCGATGGCATTGGTCAGATCACGAGCGTGAGCCTTATTTTGATTGGATAACCAGTTAGAAGCCGCGCTAGGATTGGTGGAAGGAGAGATTGTATGCAGGATTTTGATTTGACTACTAGTGTGAGATGTGCAGATAGAAGATTTCCAGGGTTTGCAGAATACAATTTTATATATCGTTCATCTAGGATGTATGGAGAAAAGAGAAAAATGTCATTTATAAAGAAAATTAAGAATTTCTTTAAGAAAGATAAGCCTGTGTTGACTAGAGAGGGAATTCCTATTCCGCCACCGAAGTCACCAGCATCCTTTATGATGATGGAAAGAGGATATCATACTTGCGTGTGGTTGGAAAATTGGATAGAATATACAAAAGGTGATGGAGTGCTAGCGTTTCCTGAAAATGGTACGTTTAATGGGAGAATTCTTCAGAGTTTGAGAATGAGAATGAATGATTTGGAACCTGGACCTAGGTTAACTCAATATGAGGCTTTGGAAGAAGGGGAGACTGAGTCATATGAACGCAAGAAATGCAGAGGTGGGAGATATAAAGTATTCTTTCCCAGATACTTGCAAGAATCACGCGAAGGGCAGATGAAACAGGGGAGGAGAGCTATGGTATCTGAAGGTTTATATCCAGTATTAATGGTTGAGGAACAGTCTGGAGGAAAGTGTAAAGAGAAAACGAAACACTTGAATACAACAGGATATAGGGAATCAGATGATGAGTTATTAGAGGATATTTTAATTAAAAATCCACCACTGTATCAAGAAGCAACTAGTAAGGTTACCCCAAGCGCACCAGTGATAGGAAAGCCTTTAACCCCACAAATTTTACATGATACGTCATTTAATAGGGTGCTGCAAGATAATGAGAGAGATGTTTTAAATACAACTAGAGAAGAGTTAGTAAAGAAAATAAGTCAATTAAATTTGAATACTGAAGCTTTGACAGTACCAGTGACTATTGGTCCGGTAATCCCATTGTACGGAGATAAAAAGACTTGCCAGAAACCACAAACTGTGACAATTCCGTTAAACAGTCCTAGAAAAGAAGTAATAATTACAGATGATCAGGTCAGTGAAAGTGAATCAGTGCCCTCATTAATGGATCTCCCTAATGTGGAACCTTTAACTGAAACTCCGAAAAGAGTTACGCCTATGAATTTGAGAGAAAAGAGACCTTTGGTTCCTATAGGAACTGGAGGTGCAACAGTAGTTACCCCTGAAGACATAGAAAGATGGGCACAGGAAAGAGATAATCGGAACCCACCACCAAAGATTTTAGACATTAGTAGATTGAAAGTGGAATTGGAAGAAATGATAGTGGGAAGTGTGGGCACAGAAAGATTGAATGTTTACAATGATGAAGAATTATTATTTTTATGTAAAAGTATAACCAGAAGAGCAAGAGTATTTCATGAGAAATTAACAGAAGTTGCTTCAGAAATTGGAATAGATATAGGGAAATCAAAGTTGTTGCAGAAACCATATCGAGTGGATTTTACTGACAAAGATTTAGAAAGTGTTAATGCATCTGGAAAGAGACTACAGATAAAGGAGTTAATGAATATTTTGCGAAAATGGGGAGACATTGATAAATGGAGAATTAGATGGATAAGAAAGAAAGAGGAAGTTCAAGCGAGAGAAGCATCATCTACATTTCCAGTAAGGGAAACAGAAAAGGTTGAGAAATTGTGTCCAATGAGAGAGGTTCCAGGAGGAGGATATGTTCATGTTCCTTGGAGTAGACAAGATATTTTGTCATTTACAAATGATTTTCCAAAATTGAGAGAAAAACCAGTTGAATGGTATAAACAGAAAGATTTGTGAAGGTTTCAAAGGTCTTATTGAAGGATCTGGATGGTTTGTTTGACATTGTGCTACCTGCTGATTTATGGACGGAGTGTAAGATTACAATAGATTGGCCAAGTGAAGAGTACACTAGAGACTCAAAGACAGGAGCACCCTCAGAGGAGGTGATGACGAAATATCACCAAGTGATTACTCATTTGAAAGGGAAAATTCCTCCTAAAGAAACAGATTGGGTAAAGATAGATAGGACAACACAAGAACCAAAAGAATCTGTACATGCGCATTATGAAAGGTTATTGCAGGTGTTTAAGCAGTATAGTGGTTTTGAGAATATTGGTGATAAAGATATGGGACATTTTGTGTATCGGTTTGTATATGGTTTGAAACCAGAGATTAGTCAGATGATACAACAGCACATGTTGTGTTGGCAAGGCAAGACAGTGGATGAGATTTTAAAGTATGCAAAATACTGCGGAGACGACATAGAAGCAAGGCGTAGAAAACTAAAAGAGAAAATGATGTGGGCACAGGTAAAGTTGGCAGAGCAACAGGAGAATAAGACTGATAATCAAGTGAAAGAGCAGAGTCAGAATGATCAAGTAGCGAATGGTAATAAATATAGAGGACGAATGAACAGAGAAGAAGCGAAGAAGAAGTTTCCTTGTCATGCGTGCGGAAAGCTTGGACATTGGAAGAACGAGTGTAAGAGTATTCAGAATATTAATGGGCCAAATCAAAATTTAATCCCACAGATGCAGAATGAAGTACTTATGAATCAGCAGCAGCAGGTAGTTACTCTACAGTATCAGGTGCCACCAGCTCCTATGCCAAACTTTGTGAACCACCAAAAGTTCAGTACGAACACCGGATTTCAAGGAGAAAGTGGTAAGAATAATAGAACAGTTGCGCAATATTTGCTGCAGAATGATGAGGAAAATTCAGACTTTGTACAATGACGGTGCCTGAGGGGGGAGGAAGAGGAGTGGGTGCTTGGCGCATCCTTGCCGGTAGATCAGTCAGGTCCATTTGTTGATGGGAAAGTGGAAGGTAAAGACATCACTTTTCTATTGGATACTGGTGCTACCCGGTCTACTGTGAGAACAGCAGACATCCCAAACCTACCCCTCTGGGGAGAATCTATCCAAGTTGTAGGCGTGTCAAATCAACAGATTAGAACCCCAATCACAAAACCAATGGAGGTGCACATCGGAAACTTTAAAGAAATGCATCGGTTTGTAGTTTGCGATTCCAGTGCCGTAAATCTGTTGGGAAGAGATTTACTGTGCAAAATGAATTGCACGATCTATTGTACACCAGATGGTGTCGCTTTCCAGACCCCTGATGAAGATGTTATATATAAAATGATGCTAGTCAGAAGTAGATGAAATGTTTTCATTAATGACTGAAAATGAATTACCAGATGAGTTGAGAGCCACGGTCAATCCGGAAGTGTGGGATTTTACAGGAAAAGATATTGGGATGATGTCAAATGTAGACCCAGTGAAAGTGACAGTGAAGGAAGGCGCAGTTTATCCAAACACACGACAATACAAGATGAGTCCAGAAGTTAAAGCAGGAATTATTCCAGAAATCGATCGAATGGTTAAACAAGCCATTTTAAAAGAAATAATGAGTAGTCCTTGTAACTCACCAATTATGGGACTTAAAAAGCCTAGTGGAAAATATAGGATAGTGCAAGATTTACGAAAAATAAATAAAATTGTAGTACCATGTTGCCCAATAGTAACAAATCCAGCAGTGATCCTTTATCAGATACCTTGGAATGCGGGCTGGTTTACAGTAATTGATTGATGCCAAGCATTCTTTTCTATTCCTTTGCACCCAGACAGCCAGTATCTTTTTGCATTTAAGTTCGAGAATCGTATCTATGCATGGTGCAGAGTTCCTCAAGGGTACACAGAGAGTCCCTCGATTTTTAATCAGATCCTGAAAAAGTGTTTAGAGTCATTAGTCATGCCTGGAAATTCGGTTCTGGTTCAGTACATTGATGACTTCCTGGTGGCATCAAGAACACGAGAGCATTGTGTCATTGACACAATTGCATTACTGAACCATTTGGCTGAAGGAGGACACAAGGGGGTCGATTCCGATCTCGGCCGGTAGGGCACCTAACAGTATTTGTCCGGAAAAAATACAAGCCGAATGCGTGTTTCCCAACCGATTCGTACACTCGTCCAGATGAACAAGTACGATGCGTATAACAACCCAGTTTCCGAGCGAGCCGTACTCACCCAATCCAGCTCCTGTTGCCCGCCCGAGCCGGATCCGTGAACGCCGAATCGAGCCGCACGGAAGCGAAAATAATCAGCACCTTCCGGCCGGACTAGTACGATGCACAATCCGTACGCGCCGAATCCGTCGCTACGTCCGGCACGTTTGAGCATCCGGGCGAGCCGTACATAAGCTTCGTTTCGCGCCACAAGACGATCCACGGCTACGAGACGAACAAGCCTGCTACGAGTACGACTCGAAGACACGAGAAACCCGAACGAGACGATCCAAGCATGAATCCCATTGCGAAGGTCCTACCTATACTCTACATATATTACCGGGACCGGCACGGACGCGTACGGCGCAGATGGTAAGTCAAACACCAACAATACAAACAAACTACACGTACCCGAAATATGTCACACACACATAGGGATGCACAAATAACGTACACTAGCAACAGCAGAACCATAGGGGTGGGATGTCCAACACCAATGCCATACACACTCATAGGGGGATGGATGCCTACCACCAACACCACCCTACAACCACCCCTACTCATGGGGGGCTAGATGCCTGCCACCACCACCACCCCTACTCAGGGGGGGCTGGATGCCTGTCACTACTACCAACCTCACCCTTAGGGGGCTGGATGCCTGTCACTACTACCAACCTCACCCTTAGGGGGCTGGATGCGTGTCACTACTACCATCCCCACTCATGGGGTGATGGATGCCTACCACTACCACCACCACTACTAATGGGTGCCTGGATGCCTGTCACTACTACCATCCCCACTCATGGGGGATGGATGCCTACCACTACCACCACCCTTACTCAGGGGGGCCTGGATGCCTAACACTACCACCACCCCTACTCAGGGGGCCTGGATGCCTGCCACTACTACCATCCCCACTCATGGGGGATGGATGCCTACCACTACCACCACCCCCACTCAGGGGGGCTAGATGCCTGCCACCACCACCACCCCTACTCAGAGGGGGCTGGATGCCTGTCACTACTACCATCCCCACTCATGGGGGATGGATGCCTACCACTAACACCACCCCTACTCAGGGGGGCCTGGATGCCTACCACTACCACCACCCCTAGTCAGGGGGGCCTGGATGCCTGCCACTACTACCATCCCCACCCTTAGGGAGATGGATGCCTACCACAACCACCACCCCCACTCAGGGGGGCTAGATGCCTGCCACCACCACCACCCCTACTCAGGGGGGGCTGGATGCCTGTCACTACTACCAACCCCAACCTTAGGGGGCTGGATGCCTGTCACTACTACCATCCCCACTCATGGGGGGATGGATGCCTACCACCACCACTACTCAGGGGGGGCTGGATGCCTACCACTACCACCACCCCTACTCATGGGTGCCTGGATGCCTGCCACCACTACCATCCCCACCCTTAGGGGTATGGATGCCTACCACTACCACCATCACTACTCAGGGGGGGCTGGATGCCTACCACTACCACCACCCCTACTCAGGGGGGCCTGGATGGCTGTCACTACTACCATCCCCACTCATGGGGGGATGGATGCCTACCACTACCACAACCCCTACTCAGGGGGGCCTGGATGCCTACCACTACCACCACCCCTACTCAGGGGGGCCTGGATGTCTACCACTACCACCACCCCTACTCAGGGGGGCCTGGATGCCTGCCACTACTACCATCCCCACCCTTAGGGGGATGGATGCCTACCACTACCACCCCCCCACTCAGGGGGGGCTAGATGCCTGCCACCACCACCACCCCTACTCAGGGGGGCCTGGATGCCTGTCACTACTACCATCCCCACTCATGGGGGGATGGATGCCTACCACTACCACAACCCCTACTCAGGGGGGCCTGGATGCCTACCACTACCACCACCCCTACTCAGGGGGGCCTGGATGCCTGCCACTACTACCATCCCCACCCTTAGGGGGATGGATGCCTACCACCACCACCACCCCCACTCAGGGGGGGCTAGATGCCTGCCACCACCACCACCCCTACTCAGGGGGGGCTGGATGCCTGTCACTACTACCAACCCCACCCTTAGGGGGCCGGATGCCTGTCACTACTACCATCCCCACTCATGGGGGGATGGATGCCTACCACTAACACCACTCCTACTCATAGGACAGGTAATGCATGACACAACTAGCATACTCCCACATAAGGAATGACAGAAGATTACATCCCCCCAACACCATGACAAGTGTGTGTAGTCTGTGTCAAATGCCTACAACACTAAACGTGACATTGAACATACAATGTGACCCCCTAGCACATGTGTCACACAGAAATGTGTGTGGCCTCCACAATGCAAGCCGACCATGGCCACTGTGGCAATGGGCTCGAACACCCTATCACCACAGTGACCAAAAGGTAAGTGTGCTATCCATAGCTGATGCACATTTTGAACAGTGTGGCAATGTGGCCTAAAGCCCCATCACCACAGTGACCAAAAGGAAAGTGTGGGGTCCTTAGCTGATGCACATTTTGAACAGTGTGGCAAAGTGGCCTAAAGCCCCATCACCACAGTGACCAAAAGGGAAGTGTGCTATCCATAGCTGTTGCACATTTTGAACAGTGTGGCAATGGGGCCTAAAGCCCCATCACCACAGTGACCAAAAGGGAAGTGTGGAGTCCATAGCTGATGCACATTTTGAACAGTGTGGCAATGGGGCCTAAAGCCCCATCACCACAGTGACCAAAAGGGAAGTGTGGTGTCCATAGCTGATGCACATTTTGAACAGTGTGGCAATGGGGCCTAAAGCCCCATCACCACAGTGACCGAAAGGGAAGTGTGCTGTCCATAGCTGATGCACATTTTGAACAGTGTGGCAATGGGGCCTAAAGCCCCATCACCACAGTGACCAAAAGGGAAGTGTGGAGTCCATAGCTGATGCACATTTTGAACAGTGTGGCAATGCGGCCTAAAGCCCCATCACCACAGTGACCACAAGGGAAGTGTAGTCATGGTAAAACCTGCCAAAGCCAAACTGCATGGATGAATCCTGGTCACACAACAACAAACACATCAGTGGCATAGTAGTGCTTGTGTCCCATAGCAACATACATTGGTCGAGGCAAACAGTGCAGTGTCGCTGAAACATCATTTTGGCCATGTGCATACAAACATCACCCATGGGGGCCCACATTGTCAACATTCACAAATAACACAATGACAGAAGTGACCATCATAATGCTGACCCACATATCTGCACCAATGGACACACAAATGTAGATATCCTGTGGAGACTGTAGATGTCAGGTGAACAAATACCATACCATGGCAGCAATGGGACATACAAACCATGATTATTGTGCTGACTGATGACCTAGGAGTCCCAGGGACAGCAGGGGAAAGCCACCAAACAACATACAGCCAATGGCACACTCAAGATATGCCAATGCAGTGGTGCAAAGGCACAAACACAAACAGGCAGACTCACACTGCATATCAAACACAACAGGTGATGGGGGGTGTGCCAGTGTCCCCAGGCAACCACACAACACATGAGGAGGCCTGAATTCCAACCACACAGATATGTATACAGTGCCATACAAAAGTTACTCATGGATCGGATACCCCTATGTGGGCAATCGGGCATTGTTAGATGAGAGGGAGCCCAAATTACACATGTCACACAAGCTTGTAGGAACAGCAACTAACACAGCAAGAGACAGACCCACCACAGCACTACCCCCAGGGACCCCACATTGTGCTGACACTAGCCTGCATGATAATCCCACTGTGATGACAAAGTTAGATGTCGTTCACACTGTGAACCACAGCCATGTGTCCTGAGCAACTAACTACCATCACACCTACACAAGCTCCAATCAAACAGCACGGCCTGCCAGCCAAGGCCAATATGGAGGTAGGGGTCTAGCCGTGCAACAACTCACTTTTGCACACACTCAACACCACACACCCTGATCTCCACCAATGTGCAGCAGTGAAGCTCACATGGACTGGTGACATTGGACATGCACCCATGACAATACCAGGGGTGGTGGTGGGAACTAAGGTGCAGAAACCCATCACACATGGCCAGTCAACAAGACTCGTCAATGTCTGACACACAGCACGGTATGCCGTACATGGGCATGATGTGAAATCCACCACAATCAATGGGATCCTGGCCATAGTCACACACCAACGAAGAAGCCAAGGTGACACACGAAGAACACACGTACACAACTTCCAACATTGCAGCTCTGACCCTGAGGAGTGGCAGCAGTCACACACACAATGTGTCACAATCACTGAAAGCTACCACAAACTGTAAATCACATGACTTGTGTAAACAACAAGTGCCAAGGGGAATCCTGAATGTGTCCCATCTGCGTTTGCCCACATCCCCAGCCCTGACAACAAAGACAACCTGGTATGACAACCTCATGAACATTAGTTTGCCATGCACCCACATCACGGAGAAACCAGGTCCAAGATGCTGGATGAACACAGAACAACTCAGCAAGCATCACAAACAGGAACATCCCTAGGGACACAGCCTGTGTAGGAAAAGGGAAGGGAACACGCACAGACATGCTTACACAACACACAACACAGGCCCACGCAATGTCACCGGATTACACACTGCCATGAGGGCACTCCACTCCTGTGGAAGGTCCGCTGTGCCAAACCTTGTCTGTGCACGACCCAAACATGTCAGCAGAACACTCCGTCAGTGAGTCAACAACCACAACACACAGAAGGCTCTGCTCACATCAGCCTGGGTACGGGAGTGTCACGTCAGACATCTGCATACACACAAAACACGTGTCAAGCAAGTTGCACTGTATACACAGATGAGTCCTTCGACATTGATGTGCAAAACTGCATGTCCAGTGGAGCTGGGCACACAGTCAGGGAAATCAGAACATTGAACAGTGGTAAGCCCACCAGATGTGCATCAGTGTAAGACAAAGATGTTCATTTACAAATGCAAAATGGACATCCCTGTGTCAAATGCTGAACATTACACCCTCAGACTGTAGCAAAGGATGCCATAGATCCAGACTACAACAGGACACATATCCCATGGACCACATGGAGTCCATCACTGCAACACTTCCTGATATGAACACTATTACAACTGCAAATGCAGGATGCTACTCATCCACATCATGTACATCAAAAGAAAACCCACAAGTAAACAAAAAGAGGCTTTATTCAGCAAATGTCAGGGTAAACACGGAAGTCCAAAAGAAACTAAGGCCAATGGCCAGTCCAAAATCACAGTCCCAACAGGGTGAGAAGTGACAACTGGTCACACATTGCTTGCCTGCACTGGTACGGTTAGGGGACATCCCCCTTGGAGGGGCATACAAGGGGCAGGCCAGGCACCGCAGGGACAGGATCAGGGGATGGCAGAGTGAGGCAGTGAAGGGGTGGTGGGTGCAGGAGTGTCACCGGCAACTGCAGTGGAGGTGTCTGACTCAGGGGGGCCGGCACCACTGTGGTACACAAGTCAGTTGGTGTGGGTGCTGCAACCACTGCAGTGGGCTGGACTGATGTAGTGGACTGGGTACCCACTGCAGTGCCCGAGTCAGACGTGGTGGTTGTGGACTCCACTGCAGTGCATGACTCCAAGGGAGTGGAAGGGTGGGCAGATGAGGTGGGCAGGACAGAGGGGGGGGACCCGGTCTCCACAACAGTGCCACTAACAGGCAGAGCGTCTGGGTTGGGGGTGGAAGAGCAAGTGGCAGGGGGGCGGGCCTAAGCAGTCTGGGGATGCGGTATCGGTGTGTGGGGGAACCTGGGGCAGGGTGTGGTGGGGGAACCTGTGCAGTGGTGGCCTGGGGGATGGAGGAGAGAGACTGGGTGGTGGAGCTGCGTGGTGGTGGTGGGGTCTTGCTCTTCCTGGTCCGGGGGGACTTCCTAATGGGGTCCTGTGTCTGCCTGCGCCTGGGGGAGGGTGTCCGGGGGTGAGGGGCACTCCCCTCTGTGTGGGTGGACTTCCTCTTCCCCCGGTATGTTGGATCAGCAGGATTGGAGGGGAAGAGGCCGAGGTCACACAGGAAGATCTGCTGTGTAGGTGGGGTAGCAGGCGAGGCAAGGGAAGGGGTCTTGGAGGGAGAGGATTTGGAGGACTGCGGAGTGAATGTGGATGCCTGTGTGTGTGTGTGTTCCCCATCCCCTGTGTCTGTGGTATCAGTCCCCTGAGGATGCTTGTGTGCACGTCTTGCCTTTCTCTTGGGTGTGTCTGTGCTGCTCGTGTCTGTGTGTTTGGGTGACTGTGCAGGTGTGCATGTGCTTTGGACAGGTAGGGGGGCAGGAAGTGTGGCTGGGGCAGAGGTGGGAGGGGTGAGGGACTGTTGGAGGAGGGACACTGCTGCCGTCAGGGAGGAGTCCATGGACTTATTGCTCCTCTGTAGGGCAGACATACCCGTCGAGATGCCCTCCATGAACGACACCAGCTGTGTCAACAGAGTGGTGTGTGCATGGAGGACACTCAGCATTGCTGTCTGCCCTACATGGAGCTGCCGAAGGAGGTACACAGACTCCTCACTCAGGGCAGCAGGGGACACAGGGGCAGGGGGTGCGGTGCCTGGCACGAAGGAGACACGCTCCCGAGCACGGGAGCCTCCACGGACCTCAGGAATGGGAGCCAATGGGAGGGCGGTGGTGGTGGTGGTGGTGGCGGGGCCAGACAGACTAGCTGGCCTTTGGTGGCTGCTGAGACCCGCCTCCACAAGGGAGTCATCCTCCGAGCTGCTGTGGTCCTCAGCTGAGGTGGATGGTGCTGAGGACTCCTCGGTGTGGCTCCCCTCGCCCTCCGTGCCACTGGGTCCCTCTGACCACTCGTCCGATGCTGACCCAGTCTGGCTCCGCTGCTCCTCCTGGTCCGTGGAGCTGTCCCCTCCTGTGGCCGTGGATGTATCTGCAAACAATTAGGGAAACAGACAAACATCAGTCACCTGCACTGACCGCACACACCACAGTAAGTACAGCACATTACAGAGCAAGCCCTGGCATCCTTAGTTGAACATTGCCTAAAGTCCTCACACAGATTCGGGGAAGCCAATTGTCAGTCTGATGGTCAACCATGGGACTCACACCCCTCCTGCCCTTGCACCCATCTGTCTGGTGCCTGTCTGATGGTAAGACCCCAGTGTGGACACATGCACCACCTACACAGTTGTTGGACATTGCAGGGAACACAGTGAAGTATGTGAACATGCACACATCACATCTCTTGCCACTGAGTCAGTGCAGGTGTCCGGATAAAGGGATGGCCAGAGTCTAAATAGAAATGCATGTGATGCATGCCAGCACCAAACACCATGATGCACCCATGTCCGGATAGTCAATGCCACAATGGGGTGCCTGTTGCACATGTCACTCCCCTGCAGGATCAGTCTCAGGAAGTTTAATGCCATGACACAGGAATGCGTGCAAAGTCATACATTACTGTCTCAAGTCACATGGCCATGGCAGCCAGCCAACAACAGTCTGCACTGTGTCACAATCCGAGGGCATGGGGAATGCAAGTTATGTGACTGACAAGTGCACATGTCCATCCCACAAAACCACAACATCTGTACTACTATTTGTCCACGTCATACCAACTGGACATATGGGGGACATGAAACACAACTCTCTGAACATGAGCACTTCATAGTGTGCTGTGAATGAAAATACAGCTGCCTGAAAGTCTCAGTCGCAAACACCTATGTGCACAGTCAAGTGATCAGACACCTATAAGTCACAGAAGTATCGTCTATCATGGTCACATCTCCGATGGCATGCTGAGCCCTAACCGATAAACATACCAGTAGTCCTGACAACGAAGACACAGCACAATGAGACAGAGGCAGACACCTGAGGGTACATTTCACTGATCACAACATGCCAGATGATACACGGGAGTGGGAGTACAGAGTGTATTGTATGCCCTGGAGTAGGCATGACTGTCCAGCTCCACCTGTAAGAGGGATGAGTCCTGGACAGTAGGCAGGTGGCTAAGCATGTGTGACACACTGGATACACATACTCCTGAGGCCCAAACATTGTTCCCACCAGCAGCATGGGTGTGTGCCAAATTCCCCAGGGACATGTGGTGAGTCAGAGCAGCAAGCGGACCACATATCAAAGTTACACCCAGATTACATGTCAGAACTTAGGCATTGTGTAAGCAATTGACCCACCCATGAATCGCACAACATAGTCACGGGAACAAATGCTGTCCCCCACCTTGAGCAAAGCTAAATGCAATGACACAGTCCCCAAATGACACAATTTCCTGACTATAAGGGCCACACATATGCGTATCAGAGGAGAAGTGGGCATGTCACAAATGAGGGACATGGGTCCTGGACCACATGACTGATGTACTGTGGAAGTTTAACCAGGCCAGAGGAGGGCACATAGCATGTCAGACAAAGTGCACAGTGCAGTCATGGACTCACCCCCTCCTTGCTGCTGTCTGGCCTTCAGCTGCCCATCCAGGTCAGGGAAGACCACCGCCAGGATCCTGAGCATGTGGGGGGTCAGGGTCCGGTGTCCGCCCCTCCTGCGAGGAGGCGACAGCTTCAGCTGGACCCTTGCGATCCTCCGGGTCCAGCCCCGAAGGTCCTGCCACCTCTTCTGGCAGTTGCGGATCCTGCGCCTGTAGACCCCCACGGATCTTACTTCCCGGGCGATGGTCAGCCAGATTTCCTGCTTCTGGTGGGCATCAACCTGTGAGGATGACAAAGTGAAAAGGCCATTACTACACATGCAACATATACGTGCATCACACAGTTGGATATACATGTCTCAATCACAGGGGCATATGATGTACACAGGCAGTGCAACAATGGCTATGAACAGTTTGCCAGCAGTCACTACATGGTATCATTGCATGGGAAGTAAACCTAGTTGGAATGCACTGTTACTGCACTGTACCAGTTCAGTGCATGTAACTACACACTTTGGGGTGTGACAACTACTCAGTGAGCATGCTAGCCAGTGGTGTGCACACTGTAAGTCCTGCTAGACAGACAACATGCACAATTAGTAAGGCAGTGGACAGCACACTCACCTGCTCCCCTGGTTTCCCATACAGCTTGCTGTACTGTGGAAGGAGGCTGTCCAGCAGGGCCTGGTTCTCCTCAAGGCTGAAGGCTGGGGCTCTCTCCACAGTACGTGCCATTGCAGTAGCCAGAGGATGCATAAACAGCAGCAGTGTTGGTGGCAGATGTCGTCCTGGAGCATGTAGTGCAGGCAAGTGAGCTCTCAGGGGAACAGCCAGCATTATATGTGTGCTGCAGAGGCAGATACTGTCCCATGTGTCCAAAGTGATAGGTCCAAGTCGTTTGCATCTTCTGAATCTGACCAATGCATGGAATAGCAGCACTAATACACGCCCACAGCATCCTTCAAATCTTCAACTTCATGACACCCATGATTTTGCAACATTTTTGTGGCTGGCCAACTGAATTCACTGCATCAGACTCGTTGGAGCTTCGAAAACGCGTCCGTTGCCATGCCAGGCCCCAGCCAATGTGTGCGCACCGTTCGGTCCATTGCTGTACAACGCGTATTTCGGGATACAACGTGTACTCGCACACATCATATGCAATGGGCCGGCCGGGCACACCGATCGGTCCAATGCTGTACAACGCGTACCCGCTCACAACAGATGCAATGGGCCGGCCGGGCAGACCGGTCGGTCCATTGCTGTACAACGCGTATTTCGGGATACAACGCGTACTCGCACACATCGTATGCAATGGGCCGGCCGGGCACACCGATCAGTCCATTGCTGTACAACGCGTATTTCGGGATACAACACATGCAATGGGCCGGCCGGGCACACCGATCGGTCCATTGCTGTACAACGCGTATTTCGGGATACAACACATGCAATGGGCCGGCCGGGCACACCGATCGGCCCATTGCTGTACAACGCGTATTTCGGGATACAACACATGCAATGGGCTGGCCGGGCACACCGATCGGTCCATTGCTGTACAACGCGTCCCTGTACAGGTCAGTCGCATATGTCACCATGCTTGTCACTTGTGAACGTATGCCAGCCACATATACCTGCCAAAGACCCAGGAGCACACCTACAACACCACACCCAGTCCACACTGTTTCCTAAGGCATGTAAGGCTGCATTTCCTTCTCTGTGTATGGGGGTTAACATGTGGTTTCTGTGGTGGCACTTGTGGGCAGCTACACCCAGGATGTGCATGTGTTCATGGGGACAGGGTCCTTTGTGTGTTGTGCACATGACCACTGTGATGTGCAACAGTTCATTTTGGAGCATGTGGCATGGTCACATTTCCAGGTTGTGTATGTGTATGACATGTCACATACCCCCAGGGTCCCATGTGGGAAGGCATGTATGTCACAGGATGACCCATTGCCACAATAGTGATGTCCCTCCCAGTCTGTGTGCATGTTGTGTTTCCGATGTCTCTGATTCCATGTGCACGATGGGAGACAGTCTCCACATCAACGTTGTTTGTGCATGGACTTTGATGTTGTGCGTCACTGGCGTCAATGTCTGTCCTGCGGATGCGACAGGGGCCACTACCTGTGGGAGTCATGTTTCATTTTCTGACGTGTACATGATACGCCATGTCATGCCAGGGTCCATGTGGCAAGATAGGGTCACTGGGAATCTACCTGTCAATGAGCTGTGATGCCTGTGGCGCATCTGTCCAGACATGTCACTGTGGTGTGTGTGTGGAACGTGACAGCAGTAAATGGGTACTGTGACACAGCCTAATGGTTTCCCATAGCCAACCTGGTACCTGTTGTGCACACATGTTGTACTGAGAAGTTAGATGATGGCCATGTAGGTGCGAGTTATGTCCGACAGAACGGCACACACATCAAGTACTTGTGTCACGTAATGATGTTTCATGTGAAATTGTGTATGGTGAATGGCACATATGTGGGGTGACTGACAATCTTTTTTCCTTCAACCTATGCACTGCAGGGCTCCAGCTGTCCATAGACCATTCCCTGACCTGGCAACGATGGTGGAACGTGACAGCATCCGACGGTATCGCTTCACCAGGCAGCTGATTGAGGATTTGGCAGTGCGCTTGGCACCACATTTGCAACCTGGCCGGCCGTACCCTACGGCGCTGACCCCCAAGGTGAAGGTAATGGCAGCCCTACACTTCTTTGCCACCGGTACCTTTCAACACACTGTTGCGACTGCTGGTGCGATGTCACACACTATGTTCAGCCGTGTGCTACGCGATGTTTTGGAGGCAATGTTGAGATGCCTGAACCAGTACATCTATTTCCCTACACGTCAACAACTCACTGACGTCAAGAGTGACTTCTATGCCCTGGGGAGAATGCCACATGTCATTGGCTCTATTGATGGGACACGTGGCTTTGATACCACCACAGGCACATGAGCAGGCATACCGGAACCGTAAACATTACCATTCGATCAATGCTCTGGTGGTATGTTTAGCAGATATGAGCATCACACATGTGTGTGCCCGTTTCCCTGGTTCAGCACACGATGCCTACGTGATGAGGAGTAGTCGCATCCCGAGGATGATGGCACAGATGCAGAACCAGCGTGCCTGGCTTGTCGGTGTGTACTGACTTTGTACCATTGTGTGTGTTCTGATCTGTAGTATTCCACCCACTTTTCCAAATCAGCTAATGTGCACTTGTCTGTCCGTAGGTGACTCCGGATACCCCAATATGCCGTGGTTGCTGACACCCCTCAGGAACCCTGTGACACCAGCCCAGATGCTCTACAATGAGGCACATGGTCGGACCAGGAGAGTGATAGAGCGGACCTTTGGTCTCCTGAAGAGCCTCTTCCGCTGCCTGGACAAGACAGGAGGGGCCCTCCCATATGCCCCAGCAAAGGTGTGCAAGATTGTCATCGTCTGCTGCATGCTACACAACCTGGCAGTGCGGAAGGAGTTGCCTCTCATCCTGGATGACGATGACCAACGTCCGCCACCTGTGGAGGATCCTGGCCTGGACCACGATGCCAGTGATGATGATGATGATGATGGTGATGTCCGCACACAGCTCATCACCAACTTCTTCAGCTGAATGTGAGTATCCAGGGAGATGTAATGTGAATGACGTGAGTTTGCATGATATGTGTGGGTGGTGCTCTGGTGCTGTTTTAGTGTGGCCATGTGCTACTTGAGTGGATGCGTGCAGCGATGTGTCCTTACAGGTAGTCTGACCTCCCCAACAGTTCTGACATGCTAACTTGGTTTTGTGTAGTTGTCTTGTGATATGTATTGGGCATGAGTATTGCAGTACTGTCCTGTTCTACAGTGATTTTAACTGTGTGTCATGTCTGTCCTTCACAGGGTGCTTACTGTGTACTTTGGTCAACTTGGATCCCCCGACACCATGATTCAGCTTTCAGGGTGGCAGCAGTAGTTTCCCTACAAGTGATGTGCCACACACCCCTGGACTTCATATCTTCTGCACTTGTTGACTGTGTGGCCACTGCCACGTGGGTAAACCTTGCATTTGTAGTGGAAACAACATGTTGCTAATGTGTAATAAACCTGTGCTTCACTTTGGGATGTGCGTTGTCTGTGGTCACACATCTGACTGACATTTGCTTACTGCACCTGTGAGCTAGTTGACACAGACTCTGAATAGGTGTGGTGTCTGTGCATTCCACTGTATTTCCAGGCAACATCACTGTGGGCGATGAGTCCGATGGCCCTGGTGTCTGTGTTGTGTAGCCCTAGTGGTGTGTCTCCCTCATATGTGTCACGTCACCATGACTCACACAACGGTGTTGTACTTGCTGTAGCAGTTAGCATACACAGTGTAATTTGGCAGAACATCATCACCATAACAGTATCCACATTTGAATAACAACAGTGGCAAGTATGGTGTACTAGTGATTTTATTTACAGAAATGTGTGTGTGTATAGTGCACAGGATGGTGGGTGCTGTACATTGGGATTGTGATCCAAAGTTCCCAGATGAGTTGGAAGTCTTGGTAGCAGAAATGTCCTGAGTGAAGTCCACAGTCATATGATACATTAGTCCAACTTGAACTCCCCATGTCATGTGGGAAAGTACTGTTGCATTCGACAGGGTGAAACGTTTGCACACAAAGGATAATTTCCGGAACAGGTGTTGGCTTCCTGGGGGATGTACGTGGCCATCAACCTCTCAGTTTTCCTTCCTCGGACGACCCCTCTTCTTTGGGGGGGGACCCTCACGTGCAGGCTGCTGTGGTGCAGGGGAGTCTCCGCCAGAGTCCTCCTCCCTCCCTGTGGCGGTGTCAGGTGTTGCAGCACCAGATGTTGTGGGCACACAGGGAGGTGTGGCCATGTTGGTGCTAATCTGGCGGAGGCATGTCAATATGTCCCTATGCACCGCTGTGAGTTCTTGCAATGTGTCCCACTTGGACTCCATGCGAGACATGTGTGTCTCCACACGGGACATGTGGGAGTCCAAGCGGGCATGATGGGCAGCCTGCTGCTGTTGTATGTCCTTGAGGATCCCCACTACCTGTCTGACCTCTCCGGTGCTATCCTGGTACGCATCAGCGATGCGTGCCAGTTGTGGGTCATCATGCAGTCCAGACCCCTCTGCAAGCAGCGACCTATGTCTACCACCCCTCCCACCACCCCTGGCGACACGTGCAGGACCTGCGGTGGCACGCACAGGTGACCCGAGGCCCACTTGGGGGTTGTTAGTGGTGTTGTCATCCATTGCTCCAGGGTGGGCCTGGGGCCCTGTGCTGTTGTCAGCGGTGGTCGTTGGTCTGTCCGTGTCGGCGGGGGTTGTCTGTATGTTGGCAGTTGTTGGAGGGGTGGGTGCAGGGGGTGCAGATGTTGGTCCTGCTGGTGCTGCATGATGACTCACACCGGAGGTGCCAGGTAGGTCTTCGCCATCCGAGGAGGGCAGAGGCTGTTCCACAACAGTGAGCTCTGTGTCCCCCGGAGCCTGGGACAGGGACTCCTCCTCGCCTGCTGCTGTGTCCCCATCATCATCACCTGTATTTGGAGGAGACACACATTGTATGTAATGTTTCTACAGGCATCAATGGTTCACACACCTGACAGTTGTGACTGTACCTCTGGATACGGGCATGTACATTGCATTGTCCTAAGTTGTCACAGTAAGAGGTTGATATTGGTGTAGCACATTGTCATGCATACCTGGGGCATTTCAATATGAATGTTGAGGTGTGTGCATGGCCAGCATTGGTTGTATTTGGTGGACATCCGGCCATCCTTCTCCACCTGGCCCAGTTATCCCACCATGAAGCATGCCACCCTTGCAGTGGGTTCAGTTTGACTCTCAGGATGTCATTCAGTGGTGTTGTGCTGTTTGTTGGTGCCCAGTTCCCAGCAGGGCCTTGTGCTCCCCACAGCAGTAGCCAGTGTCAGCCATCTTGTCAGTCCTTATCCACTCCCAGTGATGTGAGCATGGTTCAGAGTGGTGTTGATGGGCCAATTGTGAGGGTGAGCAGTATCTGTGACTCCAACTCCCATCATGCTATTGCCTACACCCCCCTTCCCAGCATGCCCGTACTTCGTTCCTTTTGACTCTGCTTCCCTGTGGGGTAGTGTGCCTGTGCTGACAGGAAGGCTGACAGTGTTGTCCTTGCGTTTGTTTGGCTACAAGTCCCAGGTGTGTCCCTGTGCTTCACACAGCATTACCCAGGGTGGTGGTTCTTTGTGGGATCTTCATTTGGTATGTGAGGCATTGCATTCTCCCAGGTGGGTTATGTGGAGTTTGTGTTGAGGGGGTGTGTGAGGTGAGCTGCTTGTAACTATGGTCAGTGCTGTGAGTCCTCCTTCCCACCCAGCCAGATATCCCACCATGCAACGTGCTTGCATTGTAGAGAGTGCAAGTTGGCTTTCAGGATGTCAGGCAGTGGTGTTGTGCTGTTTGTTGGTGCACAGTTCCCAGCAGGGCCTTGTGCTCCCCACAGCAGTAGCCAGTGTCAGCCATCTTGTCAGTCCTTATCCACTTCCTGTGATGTGAGCATGGATCAGAGTGGTGTTGATGGGCCAATTGTGAGGGTGAGCAGTATCTGTGACTACAACTCCCATCATGCTATTGGCTACACTGACTTCACCAGCATACACAGAATTACTTCCTTTAAGTGAGCTTCCCTGTGAGGTGGTGTTCTAGTGGTGGCAAAATATCAGGCAGTGTTTGTTGGTTATATTTGTGCCACTGCCTTGCTCTATTTGTTGTTAGGTTTGTACATGTCATGACACAGTTACATATCACTATGAGATGGCATGTATTGTGTTTATCTAACTGACATACACATCTTGGGATGATTATCTTTTGGTTGCTGTTGATTTACTAGGGGTGGATGGTTTGACTGTCCCCTTGACAGTGTTGTGTGTGTATTGGCACACAATATTGTGTATATTAGTTGTGTACTCACCAGGCTCTGGGATGTCTGTTAGTCCATATACGCTCACTGGTGGTAGGATGGCCCGCACTTTCTCCTCCCTGGGCCTGAGGTATACTGGTTTTGCAGGAGGGCCACTGCCGGTGTGCTGGCTCAGGAGGTAATCCTTCTTGAGTAGGTCTCTGACCCTCCTGCGCACATCATACCACCTGTTCTGGATGTCTTCCTTTGTGCGCAAACATGGTGATTGTGCGTTCACCCTGTCGACGATCCTCGCCCACATCTTGGTTTTCTGCGACATGGGGGTCTGTTGGACCAATGTGCCAAACAACTGTGGCTCTACCCTCAGGATCTCGTCTACCATGACTTCCAATTCACTATCTAGGAACTTTGGATTCTTCTTTAGGGGCATGGTGATGGGTGGTGGTGGTGGTGATTGATGTGTGTGTGTGTGCAAGTGAGGGTGTGTGTGTGTAGGTTTTGCTGTGTGTGTGTGAGGGTGCTATTTGTTGAGGTGCTAATGGTGTGTGGCTTTTGTGTTGGATGAGCTGTGTGTGTGTCTGTGTTTGCTGTGTGATGGTGTTCTGTGCTGGCAGGTCAGTGGAATTTGCAAAGGATCATGGTAGGGATTTGTGGCCTTTATGTAGGTGGAGTCGGGGGTGTGTCCTTGTTCCATTTTTTTCACCCCTGTATTTATTGGCTTTGTCATTGCTTGTTTGGCCCTTTTTTTGTATTTTTTCATTTGTGATTATTGTGCATGTAGGAGTCGTTCTTTTGACCGAGTAGGACGTTGCAGTTGTCTCGTGCGCGCCTCTCCGAGTCGTTCCCGCTGTGTTTCAGCTCAGTTTCATATGCGGCGTACGCGTCGGTCGCGGAGTATTGTGTTTGTTCGGCTGGGTTTTGTATGCGTGTCGGTCGTACGGCTTGGGCTCCGTACGAATCGGTCTGAATTTGTACCCATTTGCATCGTACTGCGCGGGTCGGAGTTCGCGGGTACGTTTCGTTTGGGTTATTTCCTGATGCGTGTCGGTCGGTTTGATTCGCGTGGTTTTCCGGCCGGATAGCTTGTTTCCGTCCGGGTCGGTTGTTCGCCTTGTGTTCCGTACGAGTCGGTCGTGATTCCCATGCATTTCATCGTACTACCCGGGTCGGATGGCGCCGGTACGTGTCGGTCGGACTTAATTCCAGTACCGAGTCGGTCGGTATTTTTTCCGGCCCGAATCGGAATCGGCCCCAAGGTGTCTCCAGAAAAATTACAGTTCTGTCAACAAAGAGTTAAATATTTAGGGCATAAAATAGAAAGAGGAGTAAGAGAAGTGACACCGGAAAGAATAAAAATTATCAAGGAGATGCAACTACCTCAGATGCAAAAAGAAATGAGAATGTTTCTTGGAGTGGTTGGGTACTGTAGGCAGTGGATTAACAGTTTTTCCATGCTAGCAAAACCATTGATACAATTGACACGGAAGAGAGCTAAAGATCCAATTGATTGGAATGATGAATGTTTGGAAGCCTTTGTGAAATTGCGGAATTGTTTATGTGAATCTCCTGCTTTGGGCATGCCTGATTATTCAAAAGAATTTGCGTTGTTTTGCTGTGAGAGAGAAAATCGTGCACTTTCAGTTTTAACACAGAGACATGGATTGAGCCGACGTCCAGTGGTGTATTTTTCTGCCACATTCGATCCAGTGGCTTCATCTTTACCTGGCTGCTTAAAAGCAGTAGCTGCTACTTGTATGAGCCTGGAGCAAAGTGAGTCAATAGTGATGGGACATTCAGTAAAAGTCTATGTTCCACACTCAGTTGAAATTCTTCTGACAAGAACAAGAACACAACATCTCACACCTAGTCGGCTGACTAAGTATGAAAGAGTGATTTTGGGAGCAGAAAATGTGACAGTGATAAGATGTACGGTTATGAACCCTGCCACATTATTGCCAGACCCGTGCAATGAGGAAGTAAGAGATGAAATTGATCATGATTGTTTGGATGTGACTGAATTGTGTACCAAGCCCCGTCTTGACATAAAAGAAACACCATTCAAGGAAGCTGATCATGAGGTATTTGTGGATGGGTCTTGTTTGAGGATAGAAGGAGGATTAAGTGCTGCATATGCTGTATGTAAGATAACAGGGGTAATTGAAGCATCCTGTTTACCGAGAGTCAAATCTGCACAAGTAGCCGAATTGGTGGCCTTAACGAAGGCATGCAAAATTGGAAAAAATTGAGAATAACCATATTTACGGACAGTCAATATGGTTTCGGGGTTGTGCACGATTTTGGCCAACTCTGGATGCAGAGGGGATTTCTGACTTCTTCAGTATCTCCTATAAGAAACAGTAAAAATGTGAAAGATCTGCTGGAAGCATTACAATTGCCAAAGGAAGTAGAAGTTGTTAAATGCGCTGCACATCAGTCAGGAAATGACTATGTGCAGCCGGCAATAGATACGCTGACCAAATTGCTCGATATTGTGCGAAAAATACAATGGCCATAAACAGAAAAGTTGAAACGGGTGAAACCAGCTGACAACTTATGTTTTTCTCAATTCCAGAAACATGGGATGCAATTAGACAGTTACAAGAAGAAGTTGAGGAAAAGGAAAAGGAAATTTGGATAAAAGCAGCCTGTACAAAAAGGTCAGAAGATGAAGTATGGGTGTAATTAGATGGAAGACCAGTCATGCCAGATTGTTTTCTCTCTAAATTGGCAAGAGTATATCATGGAGCAACACACATAGGGAGAGATTCGATGATCAGATTATTCAGACAGAGTTGGTATAATCCGAAGTTCAGGGTAGTTGCAGAGAGCCTTTGCCAAAGATGCTTAACCTGTCAGCAACAAAATCCAGGCAGGAAGACAGTGGTTAGCTGGGGAAAGATTGGAAAGGCAGAAGGACCCTTCACCAGGTTGCAGTTAGATTTCATTGAGTTACCTCCTTGTAATGGACTAAAGTATGTACTAGTCATAGTGTGTCTGTTCTCAAGATGGGTGGAGGCATACCCCACCAGAAGAAATGACGGTCTTACAGTCGCCAAATTACTGTTGAGGGAATTGATTCCTCGTTTTGGTTTTCCAGTCACTTTGGAATCAGATATAGGACCTCATTTTAATAATGAAATAATTCGATTAATCTGTGCTGCATTGAACAAAAACTGCACTGTGCTTATCGTCCAGAGGCTTCTGGAGTAGTCGAACAGCTAAATGGCACAATCAAGTCAAGATTAGGGAAAGTGTGTGCATCCACAATGCTGAAATGGCCAGATGCATTACCTCTTGTATTGATGGATCTTAGAAGTAGTCCTGACAGAAAGACAGGAATGAGTCCTCATGAGGTTCTCATGGGAAGGGCAATGAGGCAAGCATTTATTCCTGGAAACAAATTAATGAGTATAACTGATGATCTGGTATTAGACTATTGCAAAGGATTGGCTGAAATGGTGCATTCTGTCTCTCACCAGGTTGGAGAAGACGCAGTTGAAAGACAGCCAGACCAAGCACATGATTTGAATCCTGGAGATTGGGTGTTAGTGAAGAAACATGCAAGGAAGTCGTGTCTAGCACTAAGGTGGGATAAACCGCGTCAAGTCATACTAGTCACTACCACAGCGGTGAAGTGTGCAGGTTTGCCCAATTGGATTCATGCTAGTCATACCAGAAGAGTATCGAGCCCATCAGAACAACAAGAGCAACCACTGACTGAGCAGGCTGAAACGTCAGAAGTTGAAAGCTGTGAAATTGAAGAGTCTAGAGTGATAGATTCTGAAAGACAACTAAATGACTAACAGCCAAGTACAAGTCAGGAAGATTGGATACCAATAATTGAAATACCTGATGATGCTGTCGAAACAAGAAGAATAATAAAACTGAAAAGGCAGGAAGGTAGACAGGAAAGGACAGGGAAAGAAGAACACACTCAGGTCGAAATAAACAAAGACAATCAGGGACCTGAGGAGGGAGAGTCAGAATTAGAAGAACAAGTTCAGGCAGAAGAAGGACAATCTGAAATAAGACCTTAACAGGATCAGGTAGATCTAGAAGAACAAGTTCAGGCAGAAGAAGAACAAATTATAATAAGACCTGGACAGGTGCAAGTAGAGGACGGTCCAAGCACAGAAAATAGAGAACAAGGACAGATTGTGCCTAGATTAAGTGGAAATAAAAGGATACTAGAAGGAGATAGAGAAGGTGAAAGTGCAGTTCAGGTCAAAAGAGTTAGAAAAGGAGACAATTGGCCAGTAGGAGTGAAGAAATTAAAATATTATTTGAGAAAATCAGAAAAGAAACCAGAACAAGTAAATGAAGTCACAAGTCAAACACAAACTAAGCAAACTTTAGTGAAACTCACTCGAAGAAGCCAGAGACTGAGAAATTTAAACAGAAAATACAAGGCCCCTGAGTGGACTTACGTTATACTCGAAGAATTTGAAAACTTAGGCTTAAGTGAAGAAACAGAAAGGGTTCTTGTTACACAGATTGATAAAAGCAAATTGAGACCTCCTTAAAATAAAAAAAATAAAAAGAAAAGAAAATTTAGCAGACAAAAGAAAGAGAAAAGAGAGAAGAAATTTTCTCAGATTAAAATGGCAGAAGTTGAAGTCACCGAAAAACCAAAACAAGGTTTAAAAAGAAAATGTTTTAGATTTTGTTTTTGTAGTATACTATTGGTAGTATTAGTATGGTTATTCCTAACTGTAGGAGTACCTTTATTAATGGAAACAAGTGACAAAAATAATACCATTACTAATGAAAAGGTAGATAGAATAAAGGGAACTAAAATAGAAATAGGGGTAGAAGATGAGGCAAATTATCATAATGAGTCGGATTATAATATGTCTTCAAATGTGTTTGCTAAATTATTATTTCAGTATATTAATACAATGGAAATTAAAAATTGCTATGTTTGTATGAAGTTACCCTCATCAGTATCAGAGGGGGTGACATATCGCCATATACCTCTAACATATGGTGTGCCATGTAGTATTTTATCAAGTTTATTTTATGCTACAGGGAGACCAGTATTTTTATTCAAATCTAGGTGTAGTATTTTCAGAATTGCCTATTAGAGAGAAAATGAATCCAGTAGCTAGTAGTAAGAATGCACAATTTATGGGTGAATTCTTTTTAACAATGAGTTCAATAGATATAGCTCAAGCACACGAAAATAATTTAGCTTGTACCTTACGTGAAGAAGAAAAGGAGTTTTTGAATTTAGTAGAAGAAAGGAGACAGGATTTAATAAAGAAAGCTGCTGAACAGAAAACCCATGAACCTCCATGGGTTGGGAAAGAGGGAATCTATGCAAATGGCAAAGCTCATGCTGCGATGTCCCTGGATTTTGTGAAAAGGGGAAAATTCTGCCTCCATAGATTAAAGACATTATAATAATAATTACATTGGTTCCAGTGAGTGTGAACACAAATTCCTCATTTTAGGAGGGTGGGGACTAAAAGGGGGAACTGATCCTGTATTTCCAGGAGTTTATTATGTTTGCGGGAACAATGCCTATTATAGGTTACCTGCAAGATGGTACGGGAGCTGTTATTTTGGAATGGTATTCCCGAAAATATATCATGTGGACGGAATCAATGGAAAATCTAATGAACTAATACGAAGAAGAGCTAGTTTTTCTGAAATAGTAGGAGATATATTTAGTGCATTGATACCCTCAGTTGGAGTCATTCTAAATTCGCAGAAAATTTGTAAATTATGGACCATAGTTGATCGTCTTTCTACAGACACTGCAGGAGGATTCTTGATGATTAACACAGAGATGGTTGCAATCAGGTCTATGGTTTTACAGAACCGTCTTGCTCTTGACATTTTATTAGCAAAAGAAGGTGGAGTCTGTGGTATGTTGAAAATTCAACATTGCTGCACTTATATTCCGGACAAGAGCAGAGAAATTAAAGGATATATTGAAAACATTACAAGAATGCATAAAGATTTGACCCAACTGGAGGTTGACAGTGTGGGGGTAAACGAACAAAGAGCATAACATCAATAGGGAAATGGTTTACTAATTTTGGGAAAAGTTTTCTAGGTCAAATAATATTACCATTAGTTGTGATAATAACAATAGTAATGATATTAATGATTACATATAAATGTTGCAAAAATAAAGGGAAAGGAAGAATACATTTAGAAAGAGAGGGAAAAGGAAAGAAACAAAAAAGAGAATATGAGGAGATACAACTAGAAGAAATGAAAGGAAAGATATATAAGAAGATGAAAGATTTAGAAGGAAATGGAAGAATGAGAAAAGAAATAGAAAATTGAGATGTGCTAAAGTTGGCTTCTGGGATGGGATGGGTAATTTTGTGATGGCTTAAAATGACATCAGAGAGGGAATTGATGGAGCAAGGACTCGTAAAGGAGACTTGCTCGGAAGCAATACTCTCGTTTAACTCACTAACGAATTACTAACAACGTCTTGTAAATAATAACACGCAATACAGAAAACACGCGGGTTAGCGAAGCTTGCGTATGTGTGTACTAATCTAAATAACAATGAAAATGGACTAATCCAGCTCTAACCCGTAAATCTTTACCGCGCATGCATCAACTGCATCTACGCAGTATGACGGTACTAACGCTTGGAGGGAAATTCTAGTGCATGTGCAGAAGGCATTAAAATGGAGTCTTGAAGACTCACGTGCATGGCATCTGCTTAGCCGAAATGAAAACCAGCTATTTTACTAATGCTAATACGGGGAAAGTATTAATAAGTAAAGAGGGTTAGAGTAGAGATGGGTGGTATACAGTGAAACCATTTATTTGTGAAAGTAACATTTCTTCTTTTGACTTTATTATTAGTGCGCATTTGGGCCTTTCACATTTGTCTGAATTGAGCCGACTGATTCAAGTTTGCGCATGCCTACATGAGAGTGACCCGGAGGGATGACCAAGTTTTTTGACAGCCGTCCAAAGACGAGAATGACGTGCCCTGTGAACAGAGGGTGAATAGTTCATGCAAGAAGACTTGTATTCATAATATTGAAATAATTGTATCTAATAAAGTTTGGACATGTATGGGAATGGAAGAATGGAAAAAAGTTTAAGGGGATGGGTTTTACGAACAATAGTTCAATAGAAAAAAGTAATATGTAAGCATGGTGTGATGATCATCCCCCCCTTGCCTGACCAATTAGATTTCGTATTTTTGCGATATTGAAACTTTAGTGGGTGGTACATGGTAAAAGAAAGGTATAACTGAGGTAGCTTTAGTTTGTTAGAGAAGACGTTGATGCTGGAAGTCGAGAGCTCGGGATGCTGTCGGTGCTGTGGGTGGTGCTGATGCTGAAAGAGACGCTGTGAGATGCTGATGAAGACACCGAATGCAGAACCATCTATCTTTAATTAATTGGGTTAGACAAGAAGATCGCGGAAGAAACTCAAGGAGGAAGAGAGTGTCAGAGAGGGGTGCGACGCAGTCGTCTGTATTTTTAGAGAGGTTAAGTATCCTGTCCTGATTCCTGTCCTGAAGTCTTTGTCTCCTGATCTATCCCGGGGGACCCTTACCAGCCCTTTGGCCAGAGGGTTTGGTCTTCACACCATCCTTGGTAACTATAAATTCATGGTATTTGTAGATGATCTTTTCTCTCTGTCCTCTCCTTTACGGGCATAGTTATTGTATGTGTCTGAAATATTTTCTTAATGAAGATTTGATTTGTAATCTTACGAATGAGGGTGTTTGTACTGTAATTTGAAATGGTTCAAATTTCCTTTAATTTAGATAAATATTTTAAAACTTCCCGAGTCTGTGGCCATTTTCTTTAATTAAAGAATAGTTAATAAGTTATGTTAATTATCACCATCAACTAGTTCAACTAATGGTCCATCGACCAGAGGAAAGAACTTTTTGATCAGTGAAAGGTTAGTTAGGAATAAGAAATAACTACTCCTAAATAAGGGAAAATATATAAACTAAACCCAGCGGTCTACTTCGATCTGTGTAAGTGTTTATGGGCCCAGGTGAGTATATGGTAGTAGAGTATCTGTTGTTAGTATACCGCTGGATCATCTGGACGATATCCTTATTATGGGTCAGTCCAAAATGACGGTATCTCGTCATACTGATCTTACTATCTGTCTACCGGAACACTTAGGCTTTGTAATAAATGCAAAAACGTCATGTATAATACCAAGCCAAGAAACTCAGTTTCTCGGTTTCATGGTCAACACATTGACTGCAGAACTGAAATTACCAAGGGAAAAGATAAAGAAACTTCAGAAGGATGCTATCAATGGAAGTCTTTCCCTCGAGGCTCTTAGCCAGGATCCTGGGTCTCCTTCCCTCAACCATCCAGGCAATTTTACCGGGCCCTCTACATTACAGGGCCCTTCAGAGACTCAAAGCGAAAGCTCTCAGATCAACACTATCTTACTCGCAAATGACATGCTTAGACCAAGACTCGAGGAAAGAACTGTCATGGTGGCTAAAGAATGCGGAAGCTTGGAATGGCAGAGCCATATTTGGGGAAGCTCCAGAGTTGATAATAGAATCAGATGCGAGTCTGGAAGGATGGGGTGCCACATGTGGCGACTCATCAACAGGGGGTCGTTGGACACAATATGAGAAGGAACTACATATCAACTGTTTGGAACTACTAGCGGGTTATTTTGCGGTTCGAAGCTTCACCCAGAATTCAATGAAATGTTGTATAATGCTGCGCATGGACAATGTCTCTGCAGTGAAATACGTCAACAAGATGGGGGGACCACACTCAAAGGCTATTACAGAGAGAGCGAAGGGATTTTGGAGCTATTGCTTGAACAAGGGACTCTCCGTTACAGCGGAGCACATTCCTGGTTTAAACCATGGTGTAGCGGACTGGTTCTCCAGGAATTTCAAGGATTCCAGCAACTGGAAGCTAGACAGAGGAATATTCATAGCAATCCAAGACAAATGGGGTCCCTTCGGGACAGATCTTTTCGCGGACAGGCTGAACACACAGATGAAGAATTTCTTCAGCTGGAAGCTGAACCCTCAAGCAGCAGGGGTGGATGCCTTCCTCCAGGATTTAAAGCCATATGCCTTCCCGCCGTTTGTCATGCTTCCACGTCTTATCTTACACGCTCGTCGGTACCTGCAGAGCATGGTAGTGATCACCCCTCTTTGGAGGTCTCAGGCATGGTTTCCAGTCATCTTGGAGATGACAATGGACTTTCCACTTCTAATACCACCTTTCGGGCAAGTACGCCTGGGTCCAGAGGGCGAATCACACCCTCTCATAGGCCAAGGTCTAATGGTTCTGACGGCCTGGAAGATTTCAGGAGACAATGGCAAATCCCAGGGCTTTCGCAGGATGCTTTCCAACTCATATCTGCGTCGTGGGCATCTGGAACAAGGAAGGCATATCGACTGGCATGGAACAAATGGGTCCACTGGTGTCTTCAATGACACTACAATCCCGTTTCAGCTGATTTAGTTCACGTAGTAAACTTCCTATCGGAACTCTTTGCTTCTGGCCCAAGTTATAGAACAGTTAATGTCTATAGATCAGCAATAGCTGCAGGTCATTCTTTGGTTGATGGTGTCTCGGTGGGACAAAACCTTCTAACAAAGAAAATTATGAGAAGCATGCGGGTTCTTAACCCTCCAACTCCAAAATATACGGCCTTATGGGACTTAAAAAACATTTTAAAACTTATATCTTTTTGGGAAGACAATATTAACCTCTCTCTTAAGCGTATTTTCTATAAGCTTACTGTGTTACTTTGCTTGGTTTCTTTTAGACAAACCTCAGGTGTTAAAGCATTAGATGTTACTAGCAGGGCTTAACCTGAGGGAGTTTGCTTTTATCTTAAGAAAAGGACAAAAACTATGTCATCCTCTATCTTCTACCCTTTCTTTCCTCTGAATGAAAGTCTATGTGTTGTCAAATGTCTAAAAGAGTATGAAAAGAGAACTGTAAGTCTGAGAGGAGTTGGAACTCGACTGCTGATCTCTTACAGATCCCATCATAAAGCAGTTTCATCTCCCACGCTTGCAAGATGGGTCAAAGAAGTGATGAGTGAGAGTGGTGTCGATGTTTCTATTTTCGGTGCACACTCTCTCAGAGGCACATCAGCTTCTAAAGCTTTTATGTTAGGTGGAGGTCTCCAAGATATTCTTTGAGCCGCTGACTGGTCGAATGAGAGTATGCTTAAAAAATGATACTTTAGACCAATCAATAACGTGATTGACAACGTACTTAGTTCACTTTAAACTTGCATAATGTTGGCCTCCGTGTCATGCCATAAAATTTAAGTTTTTCACAGCCTGGTGGGCAGAAAATCTGGATTTTATTAAAGACACAGAGGCTAAGATTATCCCTCCACTTACTAACCCTCCCTTGGGGTTTTACATTTTTGACCTATTGTGTCTTTTTTCTTCCAGAATAAGACATCTACGGATTGTTAATGAAAGGAGTGAATCGTTCCACATCAAAATTGAAGTTGTGTTTCACTGAGTTTATTTCTTGTTCGCAGCACTTGGCAAAGAAGGAAGATGGCTGCGTGCTTATGGACTATATACTGTAATAGAATGTTGTTTGAAGTTCTATATTCTCTTCATTGTTACTGCTGAGCTGTGGCAATAAAGGAGATTTGCATAATCTTAGCCTCTGTGTCTTTAATAAAATCCAGATTTTCTGCCCACCAGGCTGTGAAAAATCTAAATTATCTGCACTTAGTTACACTGTAAAAATTGTAAGGCCCCTTTGTTTCATTATGAAAATTACAATGTATCATGGAGGATGCTGCATTGATCAGATTCTATGTACATCTTGATTATAATATTCGTTAAGTGTCACTGCTGGACACTGTCACTTGTAGGGTGAATCAATACTCATTTACAAATGGAAAACAGCTCTCACTCGTGATAAATGTCAATTATCGAACTGACTTTTGTATAGATAATAATTTGGCTTCTTCTGCCTCTTTTATCCTAAGAAGAGGACAAAAACGATGTCCTCCTCTATCTTCTACCCTTTCTTTCCTCTGAATGAAAGTCTATGTGTTGTCAAATGTCTAAAAAAGTATGAAAAGAGAACTGTAAGTCTGAGAGAAGTTGGAACTCAACTGCTGATCTCTTACAGATCTCCTCATAAAGCAGTTTCATCTCCCACGCTTGCAAGATGGGTCAAAGAAGTGATGAGTGAGAGTGGTGTTGATGTTTCTATTTTGAATTTCAATCACATTATTGATTGGTCTATAGTAAAACATTTTAAACATACTCTCATTTGACCAGTCAGCGGCTCTAAGAATATCCTGGAGCCCTCCGCCTAACATAAAAGCTTTAGAGGCTGAGGCGCCTCTAAAAGAGTGTGCACCGAAAATAGAAACATCCACACCACTCTCACTCATCACTCCTTTGACCCAGCTCGCAAGCGTGAGAGATGAAACTGCTTAATGAGGAGATCTGTGAGAGATCAGCAGTTGAGTTCCAAATCCTCTCAGACTTACAGTTCTCTTTTCATACTCTTTTAGACATTTGACAACACACAGACTTTCATTCAGAGAAAAGAAAGGGTAGAAGATAGAGGAAGACAAAGTTTTTGTCCTTTTCTTAAGATAAAAGCAAACTCCCTCAGGTTGGTAAGCCCTGCTGGTAACATCTAATGTCTTAACATCTGAGGTTTGTCTGAAAGAGACCAGACAAAGTAACACAGTAAGTTTATAGGAAATACGCTTAAGAGAGAGGTTAACATTATCTCCCTAAGAAGATATAAGTTGTAAAAGGTTTCTTACGTCCCATAAGGCCGTATATTTGAGAGTTGGAGGGTTAAGAACCCGCATGCTTCTCATTATTTTCTTTGTTAAAAGGTTTTGTCCCACCCAGACACCAGCAACCAAGGATTGTCCCACAGCTCTTGCTGATCTATAGACATTAACTGTTCTGTAACTTAGACCAGAAGCAAAGAGTTCCGATAGGAAGTTTACTACGTGGACTAAATCAGTTGAAACGGGATCGTAGTGTCGTTGAAGACACCAGCAAACCCATTTGTTCCCTGCCAGTTGATATGCCTTCCTTGTTCCAGATGCCCACGACTCAGATATGAGTCGGAAAGCTGATGTCTCCTGTTGCCAAGGCAACCCTGCGCGGCCTCCGTCGGGCTTCAGCCCAGGCCGCAGGGTCACCATGGAGATGCAGGAGCAGTGCGTCTCTCAGCACGGGATCGACTTTTGAAAGATGCCGGTCCCGTGTGTGGAAAGCTTTCTTCGGCCTGAAGGAGCCGAAGCAAGTTGAAAAAAAATTAGTCGAATGGAGGCAAGAGTGTCTCTGTCCGACTCCTTGAGTCTACGAGCAGTACGAGTGCTACGAGGCGGAGAGGGAAGGTCTCCGCCTCATTAGGAGACAGTTTAAAATGGCAAATCAGTTACAAAATGAAAGGGGGGCATTTAATTAAGAAAGGGAAATTTATCAAAGAGATGGCAAAATATGTGGGAGTGTTTAACTCCATTCAAAAATCTCAAAAAGATATTAAGAGAGTTTTTTACAATAGGGTTTTTGGAAGGGCCGGGAGAACACGGGGTCGGTTCCCCGGCCGTGGACATTTCTCGACAAGACCCTTCATGGGACGAGGAGGAAGACCCTCCCAATATGGTTTTGCAGGTCAATCAACCGTCTACCCTCAAAATCGAAGATTCCGTGCCTGAGGCTTCAGTGGTGAACGAAGGCAAAGAGGCTTTTCAGCAGGTAAGACTTACGAAAGACCTTTCAGATACCCCTATAAAGGTGGGAGGAAGACTAGCCCAATTCTGTGAGAACTGGAACCTGGTGAGCCAAGACCCTTGGGTACTAGATACGGTCAAAGGGTACAAGATAGAATTCATAGACTTACCAATACAAAAGAGACTACCCCGAGGGATATTGTTCTCCCAAAAAGATTCAGCCCTGGTGACACAAGAGGTAAAAGATCCATACACCAAAGGGGCAATTCGAGAGAGAAAGGAAATAGGCTTCGTGAGCAATGTCTTTCTAGTGGAAAAGAAAGACAAAGGGATGAGACCTGTTATAAATCTAAAAGGTCTGAACCAATGGGTGGTTTACCGTCATTTCAAAATGGAGGAAATCCACCTTCTTTGTTGCTGCTGCTCACAAGATAAGTACTCATGTTTCTTTGCCCATGATATGTGCCTGTTTGAGCATGTTGTTTGAATAGACTGGGTGGCTGATTGGGCGGCTGTACCCCCTCCCCTCCTACGAAATACCTTTCAGATACCCCTATAAAGGTGGGAGAAAGACTAGCCCAATTCTGTGGGAACTGGAACCTGGTGAGCCAAGACCCTTGGGTACTAGATACGGTCAAAGGGTACAAGATAGAATTCATAGACTTACCAATACAAAAGAGTCTACCCCAAGAGATATTGTTCTCCCAAAAAGATTCAGTCCTGGTGACACAAGAGGTAAAAGATCTATACGCCAAAGGGGCAATTCAAGAGGTAAAGCAAATAGGCATCGTGAGCAATGTCTTTCTAGTAAAAAAGAAAGACAAATGGATGAGACCTGTTATAAATCTAAAAGATCTGAACTAATAGGTGGTTTACCGTCATTTCAAAATGGAGGGAATCCACCTTCTTAGTTGCTGCTGCTCACAAGATAAGTACTCATGTTTCTTTGTCCATGATATGTGCCTTAGGGTCAAGCTCAGGGGTCATAGCAATTTTATCTGGAAGGGATGGGAGTGGGCACTCAGACCTCAATCTTGATCTGACTTCCTTAGGAATCTCCCTTCTAAGCCAGAAACTAATGTAATCCGCTACATGTTGGGAAGGGAGCCATTCTGGAGATATGGGGTGTTTGATTAAAAGAGGATCAAAATATCCTCCCGAATGGATCAATAAAGCTCATTTTTGATCCTGAGGCCTTGCTTGCCTCTTCAGAGCTTCCCAAAGTTTTATCCCTCAGGTCCTCAATGTCCGTGTCAAACTCTAAGGAGCATTAGAGATCTATCTCTGCCTCCTGCGGTTCGTCACTGTCAAGGTGTATAGGGAGCTCAGGGCCTGTTCGTTGCCCTCCTATGATGCCCAAGGCATCATACTTATCACCGCCTGAGAAGCGTGAATGTGCTGCTTTACCTGTTTTCCTTGTCTTTTTTGCAGCTTTAACAGGGTGCTCTAGGGCAGCTCTTTTCTTTGGGGCCATTACTGCCCCTTCTTTTGTGTGAGCAGTAGGCGCAGTACTGGTAGAGGGCCATGCCTTGACAGTATTAAATTTTTTTTTTAATGGTTGCATCAAGTGAGTCCATGACTTTGTCAAGGGCCTTATCAACCATTGTCTCAATCTTACCTTCCAGGTTTAGATCAGGGTTGAGAGACATTATGGGGCATAAATATATTATAATGCTGCGCATGGACACCGTCTCTGCAGTGAAATACGTCAACAAGATGGGGGGACCACACTCAAAGGCTCTTACAGAGATAGCGAAGGGATTCTGGAGCTATTGCTTGAACAAGGGACTCTCCGTTACAGCGGAGCACATTCCTGGTTTAAACAATGGTGTAGCGGACTGGTTCTCCAGGAATTTCAAGGATTCCAGCAACTGGAAGCTAGACAGAGGGATATTCATGGCAATCCAAGACAAATGGGTCCCTTCGGGACAGACCTTTTCGGGGACAAGCTGAACACACAGATGAAGTAACTCAAAAATGTTGGTTAAGGGTGCAATGGTGTCCAAGAGACGGTCTTGACATGATCTTAGGCTCTTGTCTATCCCCTTCCTAGGGTCTTTTGCACCCTTGGCTATGAAAGCAATGACCTTAGGGTCAAGCTCAGGGGTATCTGGAAGGGATGGGCGTGGGCACTCGGACCTCAACCTTGATCTGACTTCCTTAGGAATCTCCCTTCTGAGCCAGAAACTAATGTAGTCTGCTACATGTTTGGAAGGGAGTTATTCTGGAGATAGGGGGAGTTTGATTAAAAGGGGATCAAACATATCTTCCCCGAATGGATCAATAATGCCCATTTTTGAGCCTGTGGCCTTACTTGCCTCTTCACTTCAGAGCTTCCCAAAGTTTTATCCCCCAGGTCCTCAATGTCCGTGTCAAATTCTGAGGAGCAGGAGAGATCTATTTCTACCTCCTGTGGTTCATCGCTGTCAAGGTGTATAGGGAGCTCAGGGCCTGTTCGTTGCCCTCCTGTGATGCCCAAGGCATCGTTCTTATCAATGCCTGAGAAGCATGAATATGCTGCTTTCCCTGTTTTCCTTGTCTTTGTCTTCGTTGTCCTTGACTTTGGGAAGCTCTGAAAAGGCAAGCAAGGCCTCAGGCTAAAAAATGGGCATTATTGATCCATTCGGGGAGGATATGTTTGATCCCCTTTTAATCAAACACCCCCTATCGCCAGAATGGCTCCCTTCCCAACATGTAGCGGACTACATTAGTTTCTGGCTCAGAAGGGAGATTCCTAAGAAAGTCGGAGTCTTCGCACTCATCGTTCCAGCCTCGGTAGTGGAACTGTGCTTGAACAATGCAGCACAACTGTGCCAGGAAGAATCCACGCGCCACAGTGTAGCGCAAGATGCCTCCTTACCACAGTGCCTCAATTAGGATGGTGTAACTTTTTAACTATGACCTAAGTGTTAAACCTATTAGCATAGTACGTAAACTCAGTGTTATCTCTTTGCTGTTTGTGATACAGATTATCTGCACTTAGTTACACTGTAAAAATTGTAAGGCACCTTTGTTTCATTATGAAAATTACAATGTATCATGGAGGATGCTGCATTGATCAGATTCTATGTACAGCTTGATTATAATATTCGTTAAGTGTCACTTCTGGACTCTGTCACTTGTAGAGTGAATCAATACTCATTTACAAATGGAAAACAGCTCTCACTCATGTGATAAATGTCAATTATCGAACTGACTTTTGTATTGATAATAATTTGGTTTCTTCTGCCTCTTAAATATTTGTTCAAGTCCTCTACATAAGCGTTATGAATAAGGGCTGTGCTATAAAAGATTTTCTATTGATACCCAGAGTCATTAGAAAAAAACTGCCAATCTGAATTTCTTTTCAGTCTTTTTTTACATCTGTAAACCAATTTAACCAGCATGGGCTTTCATATTTATGTGCACTTCTTTTTAGCCCAACCTCAATGAATTTTGGGAAATTTCATTTCAAAATAAGTAAATATAGCAGTTTGATTGAAGTGTAAAGGCAAGCGTGTCTAAAAATGTAAAGGTTGTAACATTCGCAGTTCATTGATCAAATGAGGATACTACTTTGTTCAAAGTGGGCCACATTATATTTTATGCAAAACATTAAGCAATTTATGACATGAATTGAACGTTAAACAATGGAGTATTGTGACGACTTTTTAAACGTTAGTCTCTATTCATGCCATACTCATAGATGGGAATGTTAGCTCATCAAAGCTGTATCAATATTGCTACCTTCTACTGTCTGCCAAAATATGTGGCGATCTTAATGAGGATTTAGGATTAGCAGGTGATCTATCTTTCCATCCGTATTTAGGAAGTCAATGACAAAAATGGGATCTAGCAGACTAACAGGAAAAAAATATTCTATTTTACATAAACGTAGAACATATACAATTATAGAAGGGTAACAGTGAATTACGGAGATGTAGCATCAAAGTGACTCGTTGCGAAGCTCAAGTTGTTTATGATGTCACTCAGAACCCCTGAGCTGAAAAACATCCCCGTAATTCACCTTTTACCCTTCTTCAATTTTATGTCATGTGTGGCCTTCAAAATCATCTGCCCCTGCCTTTAGCTATTGCACAGGGGTAGAGGATAATGGGAGAGGTATACATAACATGCCCTCTCCTCCCTGACGCAAATGTAAAAAGTAAATATCTTACCTGCTATCCTTCGCCCAAACCAACTGCCTTCTTTGCCTTCCTTCCACTCCTGCAGCTGTGTTATCTGCTTTCAGTCAAAGCAGACAAGCAGTGCTGCACTGACAGGCTCTCAGAGAGCCCTGTCACCTGACTTGGAAGGCTTTTATGACAGTACAACAGTTGTTAACCAGTTTTGTTATCAGCTGTTCTGACATCAAAACAAGTAGTTCAGAAGGTGAAATAAATGGCAAAGGCTCTCTATGAGAGTCATACACATCACTGTAATATATGCACAGAGTAGATACCTGTAACAAATCTGTGGTTTGCAGTACAAATACTGTGGGGTGAAAGGTAGACTAAAAAAGTTGTTTTAATCATGTTATCTACTGAAAAATATAATGAAAACAAGTTCTGACTACAACAAAAACTCAAAAAAGTCATGCCCTATAGGACAAATGGAAGTGTACTGGGAGCTGGGACAAGTTTGCATCCTCCTGCTAAAATAGAGGATCATTTAAAGTGAGGTGGGGAAAGGGATGGTGGTACTATTGATGAGCTTTTAGGATTTAGAGAAGGGTAGCATTATGAGGTTGTAAGGAGTTGGTAGGTTCAAGGGTTGATAGCGTTAAGGGGTAGTTAGGGGTTTTTACAGTTCAGGGAAGAGTAGTGCTAAGGGGTAGTAAGGGTTTTAGGGTTCAGGGAAGAATAGTGTTAGAAATGGGGTTTCTAGTTGGCTAGGGTATGCACCTAAACCAGGCACAACCCACCACTCTAGTCAGGGTAAGAGAGTTACACACCCAAGATAACTCCTGTTCACCCCCTTGGTAGCTTGGAGGAGTAGTCAGGCTTAACCTAGAGACAATGTGTAAAGCATTTGCGCGACATACTCTCACACCAGTGACACACTAAATACACCAGAAAGGAGACTCCACACAGTAGTATATAAAAATATTTCATATATTGTATATAACACATAGACCACAATTACATAAAACACTTTTCCAAGTAGGCATTTGCATAACATCACAGGTGGTGCAATAAAGTAAATACTTTACTAATATAGGTTGCACACTTCGTAAAAATACCATCACTGTATATAATATGCAGGTCCTGAAATAATGCCCCCTATCCTGTCAGTGCAAGGATTAAAACGACAAAGGAAGACATCAGGGCATGAAAAATGCAGTTGGGTAGGGAGAGAAGCACACAAATCACAAAATATCACCATGAACCTATAGGGTGCAGCTTCCCTGCACTCCTACAACACCTTCTATGGTAATTCCACATGACCCCCTAGGGCACCAGAACTTCTGCGTGCCTTTGAGGGGGATTATGGTACTTACTTTTGCTTAGGAAGTACTCATGTAAGTTGTCAGCATGGCCCCTCAGGACCGCGCTGGCGGTGAGAAATGCGGACACTCAGATTGGGGGCCTCCATCGAGGTCTCACCCCATCCGATCAGATTCTGGGTGGAAGCAGCCCCAGCGCGGCAACTGTGGGCCCCCAAGGTATGTGTAGGCACAGGGGGACCGACACACCTCCCACACCGGTGGGGAAACCTCACGAGGTCCACCGCTTGTGGGATGATCCAAAGCAGCTGCCCTCAATGACACATGGAGATCCTGCGCATGTCCCCAAAACAAAGGGCGGCTCCTCAGCTCACGCCCATCTGCATCAGTATGGTCTGAGTGGCACACAGGACATGCTGGTCCCAGTCACTCTGTATGGGAGAGAGTCCCAACCCCCCAGGCGCCGGTGCAGAAAAGAGCAACCTCATGGGACGGCGCAGTCCAGAGCAAGCAATGTGCCGATTCCTCTCCTCAGACACCACTCCTCAGGCAATCACACAGCACCCATCATGCGCCGACTTCTCCTGGTAGGAAGCGGCACTCACACCCAGGAGGGAAGCACCGGCCTCCCAACACGGTTGCAGCCAGAGAGTTCACACAGGGAGAGGTGGCTGAGATTGAGCAGTGCGCTCCCTCTTCTCAGGCGGTTATAGCGCTCCCCATGCCGGCAGGGTTTCTTCAATAAGTAAAACACCAAACAGAATGAAGCGCTCACTTGGCTCTATTTGCTGGCACCAGATGACATGCCAAGGGCAGAACTCACCACATGCTGCATCAGCACATCACTCAGCATGCACTGGTCACATCAAGATACAGGGAGCAGAAACAGCGCTCCCCACGAGCTGGGTTAAAAAATAAAGTGCTCCTCACACACTTTCCTTTACAACAGGTGAAGAACAGTCCAGTCAATCTCCTGCTCCAGACAGGAGCAACTGCAGGCCAAGTCACCCATCACACCACAGAAAGGTTAGTGCTCCTCACACAGCTCTTCAGCTCTCCTTCCAGGCAGGTTACTTTGGGATCCAGCAAGGATCTTTCTTGAAGTCTCTGATTTACCTGAGACTTCCAACAGGAGGCAAGCACATACAAGCCCTTGGAGACCTTCCCAAGCAGGATACCACAGCAGGGCAAAAAGAGTACATCCATTTCTTCTGCCCATAGATAGAAGCAGAAACTGCAGGCCAGACCACCCCTCACACAGAAAAGGCGGGGCTCCTCACACAGCTCTTCAGCTCTTCTTCTTGGCAGGGTCCTCTTGTTTCCAGAAGTAATCTAAAGTTCTGGAGTTTAAGGTCTCATGCTTATACCCCATTTTCTCATTGTTCTCTGTGCTTCAGAGTCCCTGAGCTCAGTTCAAATCAGTTCTGTTCTCCCTGGTCCAGCTTGACCACAGTGGGTGAAGAAAGCATTGTGCAAAGGCGACACAGCCTATTCAGGTGCTAATAAAAACTCCTCCCACCTCTCTAAATGCATACCAGGTCTATTCAGCCTAGCGATGAGTCACCCAGGCAAGGCAGGACACACCTCAACCGCCCCTGTGACTGTCTAGATTGAATGCTCAACCCCAGCTCCTGTCACTCCAAAACCAGACAATGAATAGACAAACAGGCAGAGTCACACAACATGGTAAAGAAGAAAATGCCCACTTTCTAAAAGTGGCATTTTCAAACACATAATTTAAAAAACACCTTTACTAAAAGAGGTGTTATTAAATTCTGAGTTCAGAGAGCCTTAACTTCATTCCTCCATCTTGTCCCAATGGAAACATATGTTAACTTATGGGACAGACAGCCTTTCAATAGTGAGAAAATGAAATGCACTGTATTTCACTATCAGGACATGTAAAACACACCAGTACATATCTTAACTTTCACATAAAATGCACCCTGCCCATGGAGGTACCTTGGGCCTACCTGAGAGGTGCCTTACATGTATGAAAATGGAAGGTTAGGGCCTGGCAAGTAGGTGCACTTGCCAGGTGAACATGGCAGTTTACAACTGCATGGGCAGACTCTGCAGTGGCCGGTCCGAGACACATTTAAATGGCTATTCATGTGGGTGGCACAACCAGTGCTGCAAGCCCACTAGCAGCATTTGATTTATATGCCCTGGCACACTCAGTGCACTTTACTAGGGACTTACCAGTAAATCAAATTTGACAATCATAGATAACCAATCATGATCACAATTTACACAGAGAGCATGTGCACTTTAGCACTAATCAACAGTGGTAAAGTGACCAGAATCCTAACTCTAAAAAAAACAGGTCAGAAAAAAAGGAGGCAAAAGGCAAAAAGTTTGGGGATAAACCTGCAAAAAGGGCCAGGTCCAAAAAGTAGCCATAAGGAGAAGTAAAGGGTTTTCAGGTCCAGGGAAGGGTATTGTTAAGGGATAGTAAGGGGTTTCTAGGATTCAGGGAAGGGTAACATTAAAGGATGCCAAATGGATTTTTGACGTTCAGAAAAAGATAGCTTTAAGGTGTTGTAAGGGTTTTTTATCGTTAAGGGAGGAGTAGCTTTAAGGGGTAGTGAGGAGGTTTTAGAGTTCAGAGAAGAGTAGTGTCAAGTGGTACTACTGTGTTTTACGGCTCAGGAAAGGGTGTGTACAGGGGTAGTGAGGGGTATTTTGTGTTCAGGGAAGGGAAGTGTTAAAGTGTAGTAAGAGCTTGGTAGGAACTAGGGATTGGTAGTAATAAAGAGTAGTTAGGGGCATTTAGTGTTCCGGTAAGGGTAGCGTTAAGGGGATGCAATGATTGTTCAGGGTTCAGGGAAGAGAAGCATTAATGGGTAGTTCAGTGTTTTAAGGTTTCAGTGAGGAAAAGCATGAAGGGGCAATAGGGGTTTATTGCCGTACACTTGGATTAAATAAACAATGCATTTAATAAAAACCACTTTTAAAATTTGACATTTTGGGAATGTCATTGGTAATAATGAAGGACACTACATTATGACCTTGACAATTTCAACTTGAGTTTAATGTAGTCAACATTTTAAAGGTTGACTTTATTGCGTACAACCAAATCTGAATTTTGGGGAAATCTGGGTTCACTAGAATCATCTTGCTTGGTGAAATCAGTTGCATGAGCTGAATGGATAAGTGGATGTTTCCATTATAGTGGTTTTTATTTTTTGAGACTCCATGAAGGAAACAATTGCGGGCCAAGGGAAGACTGTGCATCATCTTTCTTCATTTTTGTGAGGGAAGCAGGCCTCCTCAAGGCTTGGCTATCAATATTTCTTAAGTTATAAATAGGATATAAATATTGGGTGGCAGGGGCATAACTTAGGCCCCTGCTGTGCAAGTGCCCCCATTCATGCTGGGATCCATGAATATATTCATGAGATATGGGAATCTTAAGGGCCCCTCAACACTTTCTGCTGGGGAACCTCATCAATTTGCATTACACTACTGGTGGATGGTTTGATTTGTATGGACCTAGCAGAATATAATTATTGTGTTATAATTAATTATTTAGAGTAACTTGAGAAAACAACCTGGCACTGTAAAACAATGGGTTATTAGATTTGGAGGATGTGGGCCAAACCCAAGTAGCAAATCCCATAATACTGTCAGGTCAAATAAAAAATGTCAATCATTTAAACCTGGGCTCAACCCCTGGTATCTGGCACAGAGCAGGCAGCCTTAACTTGGGAAAATGTACATAGTATTTAGGAAAACTAAAACAGTCTGAAAGTCAAACACAACTCATTATTAATCCCATTTACAAAACTAAGAAAAATGTAATAAGAAAAATAATACCAAAACAACTGAAATCCAAAAAGGGGAACTGAAGTTATGACTTTTTAAAGATTTAACTTGGCAAAGCGCTCCAAAAGCAAAGTGCCAACCAGAAATCACTGTCTGCAATTGACTGGGACCTAGGCACAATTACAGCCCAACCGCGATGGAGCACTAGTGAAATAAAACAAGGGAGTCATTCTTGTCAAAGTTCATACCTTCTTACTCAGTCATGTTTATAGTAGTTGGAATCCTCCAGTGGGGCAAGGGTGAAGGTAGTATCCGCCCAATTCCCTCTGAATTCCGATAGCGGCTGGATGAGTTTGCACTGAAACCATTGGTGTTGGCAGGAAAAACTGAGAGCGAGAAAATTAACTGGAGTCCAAATAGTGTAAGAGTTACTTACAGTGTATCACCTTATAAAACCGTCTAGAAATCATGACTATCACCCTAAAGGAAGTTATTGATGATTTATTCCACCTTTTACATATAGTTTGTTTCTTACACTGTCCCGACATTTCACATGGTAGATTATTCATTGTTGGTAGTTTATAATAAATTCCACTTTCCAACTTTCCTCTTGCAATATATCGTTCAGTGCCCAGGGATACAATGTGTTTTAGAGTATACTCCAGACATAATTTGATTCTATATGTGACCTAGATGAGATGTGAATGATATTATTTCAATTCTTGTTAGTTGCCATTCCATAATCATAAGAATCTTGTCAATGTAGCAACTCCAGTTCACATATTATGTTGATATGAAAATGAGGTTGCTACCTTTCATAAATGCAATGAAAAGGTGTGTGTACGATGGGAAAAATTTGAAGCTCATTGCAGCTTCCTTAATTTGCTGGTATAGTGTGCCCTGATATATAAAAAAATGTTTTGAGAATTAATTCAGTCAAACCAAGTAACATCAGAAAATGATTTATATAGCTGTCTAATTTCATATTGTTTACAGAGTGAGGATCAGTAAGATTGTGTGAGTTCTTAGTTCATGAATGAATGAGGAATCTGCCAAGTAAGGGTAAGGCGAGGAAAGTCAAAATGATTGAGTGTTTTTAATAGAACTGAAATTCTAGAAAGAGTTATGAAGACACTGGGTGTATAAACCTGACTTAAGAAAAGAAAGGCATGAAAACCAGTCTATTATATAGAACTGAAATAAAGCAAGAGAGGTTTGAAGTACGGATATAATCAATGGTATCAAGTAATTATGATGATGTACATGAAATGACATGAAGGAAACAAAATGTATGAAGGAGTTACTTTGAATATCAGTTCAATATTGATCTGAAGAGGATAACAATGTATTATATTGGTCAGAGGATTAAAATACCTTTATAAATATTGTTTGGTTCAAGATATGTCTTGTAATTATCTATGTCACTCTATTTTTCATTCTATTTTTTCAACCTTTATAAAGTGAATGCACAGTGTTATAAATAATGTAATTTGTCATGTGATTAAAATTGTTATGAATGGAGTCATTGAACATGTCATGAATGTTGTAAAATATGAGGGTACAAGCAGTGCATGGCAGGGGCCAAAGATGCACTTCCTTACGGTATGAGTTATAGTTACTTGAGATAACTTTAACTAGTGAATGCAAGTCAGTCAGTCAAACAAGCTTTATTCGACATATTAGTCAGAAAAGCAACATACATACATATATCCTAAATCACAATATATAAAAATACAGTTTAAAAAAAGCTGATTCCAAAGCCTGTTTGATAAGAAAGAATTAAAACTTCAATAGCAAATGACAGTAAAAACAGTTTAAGATTTTTTTTTTTTTTAAAGGAAACAATAATGTTTTTCTAAATTCATTATCTAAGTGATATGATTGAATCATCAGTGAAATAATCCATCAATGTAGTAAGAGCTTTTAGCTACATTACGTGGTAGGTAATTACCTATCCCCTTATAGCATATACAAATAGAAAATTACAGCGTACACTATTTAGGCAGATATGGGGCGCAACCTTAATGTCCACGACCAACCTAGGAATTTTGCCACTGCAACAACAATAGGAGCTGATGTGTCAGAGCGTAATATTCTTAGTGCTTCATCGCTCTTTCTAGTGCCTAGTAACTTACAGATTGGCACCAACCACGCGTCGTGGGGCAGCATAAGCAGGGCAAACAAACAATAAGTGGGCTAATGACTCTATGTTGGCCTGGCATACGGGACAAGTAATGCCACCTCCTTGGGCCCACCTAGCAGTAAAAGCTCTAATTGGCAATGAGCCCACCCTGAATTGAAAAAATAGTTTTTGATCATGCGGCTTTGTAATTAAATCCCAATATTTTTCTAGGCTGGGGGTTACTTTAACTTCCAAGAAGCCACCAGTTAGTGAAGATGACTCACTATTTCTCAATGTATTATGCACTACCACTTCCCAATACTTTTCTTTTAAAATCCTTTTCGAAGGGAATGGAGAGCCTACTGGGTCGGCCCACAGTGCTGACAAACCAATGTTTGTCAATGTAGCTCTGACCTCTCGCAGCCATTTAATTCTATGGAAGTTGTCAGCCTTTATTACATTTATAAGGCCTGCAGCATAGGATGCCAATTCAGGTGTTGTCCATATTCTACGCCAATATAGTATGGGATGTAGTTTGGCTATATCTGCCAATGGTTTTCTGCCAAGATTGTAAAGTAGGGGGCACACTGGGGTACTTTGTGGGAGACTAGTAATTTTTCGTAGGAACCTATTTTCAGCCACAATGAGCTTAGACAGGTTCTCACAACTCCAAAGTTCTGCCCCGTACAACGCTGCGCTAACAACTTTCATGTTGTATATCTGAAGCACCGGGCTGAGTGGTTTAGTAAGTGAAGTGTTATACTCAAGTTGTAGCGCTCCCGATAACTGCCGATGTTTCAGAGTTGCCAGGTCGATCTGTTGGTTCCATTTAAAATCATTCTGTATGTTGACCCCCAGGTAGGTAGAAGCCTTGACTTGCTCCAAAGGACGGTTATTCATTAAAATGCCGCCTTTGAACGCTCTGTGTGGGTTAAAAGCCATACTTTTAGTTTTAGACACATTAACTTTCAAGCCCCTTATACAACAAAACTCCTCAAATTTCATAAGAGCTCGTTGGAGTCCACTTGGGGTTTTTGAAATAATTAATGTGTCATCTGCAAACATTAAAATAGGGATTTTTTCACCTGCTAGTGTTGGAGCATCAGTGGCAGTAGATTCCATATGGTTCACGATTCCATTTATGAACAGGGAAAACAATGTGGGGGCCATGACACAACCCTGTTTAACACCTCTCTCAATGGGGAAGGGATTGGTAACTTGCCCCTGTGAACCCCAGTGGATTTTGGCATAATTATCCTCGTGGAGTCTAGCAATGAGAGTTAGGAGTTCAGGAGGCATCCCCATATTTTTCAGGACTACCCACAATTTAGTACGGGGGACCAAGTCGAAGGCTGACTTTAGGTCAACAAAGGCAGCGTACAAGCTGCCTTTGCCCAGAATCACCGTCTTCCAGTACAGTAAGTTAAAACTAAACACCTGGTCGATGGTGCTGGTAAATGCCCGAAATCCAGCCTGTAAGGGGGATAGAATACTATGTTCATTTATCCAATCTTGCACCTTATTAAGGACAAGCCGCCCCATAACTTTTTGTAGGGAGTCTATCAAACTAATAGGTCTGTAGTTACCTGGGTGAGATTTGTCCTCCTTTTTAAAAACGGGGATGATTTCGGCCCCTTTCCAGGAGACCGGGACAGGTGCACCATGAGCTACCGCATTAGCCAACAGGAGGATATATCGGCACCATCTGGCACTATCATGCAGGAATATATCCGCCGGAATGCCGTCAGGGCCTGGTGCTCTACCCCCATTATTGATCTAAGGGCTACTTCGACATCCTCCCTACAAAAAGCCTTGTCTTGGTATAGCGAGATGGTAGGCTCGCCCAGATCTACTTCCACTGGATTACAGGCATATTGTAGTTTGAAATATTTTACCCAGTCTTCCTGGGTCACATGGTTTTGTGGCTGTTGCGGCTGGCCTCCTCTATTCCATGTAACGATGTTCCAAAAGTTCCATGGCACAAGCCTCCTTGAGGTCCTGCCACCTCTTTTCATCCCAGGCTTTCTTGGCTTTCTTCTGGGTGCACCTATAATTTTGCCTAGCTGTTCTGACACCGGCGGGATCACCTGCTCTGATGGCTTGCCCTAGCGATTCACGTGCCGTTCTGCATGCTTTATCAAACCAGTGGCAGAGCTTCGTGTTTGCAATACTTGGGCGCTTGCTCTGCTTAATAAAATGGGTGCTCAAGAGGGCAAAGAATTTGGTATGGGTAAAGATAGTAGATTCTAGGTCCTCAATTTTGGCTGCACAAACCTCTAGTTCATCTATAGCATAGTCAATGTCTTTGGTGATAATAGATAGAAGTTCGGGCTTCTCCAGAATCTTTGTCTATTAAAGATATCTCATATTATATGAGGGACTACATCAAGAGATAGCAATTCACTACCTATTGGGATATGTGCCTTCTTCCGTGATAACCTCAAGGAGGCACACAAGGGATTGTGATCACTCTCTATCCGGTCCCTCACTCTCATGTCATCCAGGGAATGCCAAAAGTTCAGACTGATGAATAGAAAGTATATTCGACTAGCACTATATCCATTTTTAAATGTATTTGCCCCGCTTTTGTCGGATGTGGATCTTCCATTTGCTGCCCGTAGGCCTTTCTCCAGACAGATGGAATTAATTTGGATAACCACGTCCGTCCATTTTTTTATAGGTGCAAGCTCCAGCTTTGGGATGCCCCAATTGGCATCTTCCTCTTCTGTGAGGTAACCCTCATCATTGGCCAGTGGCTCAAATGGCGAATTGAAGTCGCCCGCAATTAGAACATGGGAATCCCCTGAATAACGATCGAGAAGGTCGTGGAGAGCCGCTAAAACTTCTGACTTCTTCCCCCTTGTTCCTCTCACATAAATATTATAAATGTTTACGTTCCCTTGGGGACCCATGTTCAATCTAATGGCCATAATATCGTTACTTTGGGTCGCGAGTACCTGAATGTTGTAACATAATTCTTGTCTGACCCAAATTGTCAGCCCTCCTGAAGGGCGTCCCCTTGCTCTTTTTATAGCTGGAATATGATAGTTTAAATAGCCTATACGGTGGAGCGGTGCCACTAACCAGGTTTCTTGGAAAAGGCAGATATTGTAACGCTCAATGAAAGCATGCCATTCCGGGGATGTAGTTTTCGCAATCAACCCTGCAATATTCCATGACAACAAGGTTTCCCTCGAAGAGGAAAGACCCATTATCAGTGCCCATTCAGTCTGCTGGGGGGTGTACTTCTAGTCTCCCTCAAACCCTCCATTAAGGATGGCTGTGTCGATATTGATCCTACAATATGGCCTTGGTCCACGTATAAAGACTTGGAGCTAGGGGGACTTTCCTTTGTAGCTGTTGGGTCTAATTGGGATCCTTGATGGATATGAGGCGCGTTCATAAGTCAATCGTTCATCTCCAATGAAGAATTTTCCATCTGCCTAGGGTATGTCTGCCTAAGGTGTGGCCTACACTGACTATCCGGTAGGGAACGTCTGAACTGTATAGCTGATGATTCCGGAGAGCTAGTTCTGAACTCCAGAGCAAAAAGATTTTCAGCAAGTTCTGCCCTTGTTAGTGTAAGCTCAATACAATCAGTTAGATGGGCTGGGGAAGTGAGCCTACGAGCCTTGGTGATGTCGTCCCTTATTACTGAACGGCATCCTCTGCCATATCGTATCCAGTGAATAGCTTTATTTGTCAAGGAGTCATCACTTTCCAAACCTTTCTTAGGGGTAAGTTTAGGAACATTCACCATGTAAATTCTATGTGTATGTGACCCACTGTAATTGTTTGAATCAACCAGGCCAGCTCTAGAACTATCCTGAAGTTGTTTAATCTGAGATGAATAGGTTTGTCTCCCCTGCAGGAACAGTTCCCTCGTGTTTGCTATACTACGTTGATTATTAGGATCTCTAGCTTTAAGGTGGGGTAGATTTATAGTTGGAGCAGATAGTGCTGGCCAAGGTTTCTGAATCAAGGTTGCGGTGGCGGAAGAGGGATGTCCGCTTTGAACGGTTGCATTAAAAAGGGGAACTCCTTCAATCTTTTTGGTGGTAGCCTGGCTAGATAGGGGAAGAGTTCCAGGTGGAGGCTTAGTATTTTCTGTCCAGGTATAATCCCTGTGCAGCAAAATTTTAACCATTTTTGTTAAATCCTCAACCATGGTTTTCATCGTACCTAATTCAAGCCGAAGCATATTGACCAATAAGGTCGTATCCTGTGCAACTAACCCAGTGTTACTAGATAACGGTGTCTGCGGTGACTGGGATATCTCTTCCCCATCAGGGGCTGCCGACAAGGGCAAAAATCTGTTTGTACAGGTAATTACGGGGTCTATATGCTGGGAATTAGTATCAAGAGAACTAACAGGAGAACAAGCAGCCCTTGTTGTAACTTGTTTCCCCTCATTACTCATGACAACGGACCTTTTTGTGCGTGTTTTAAGAAACATGGCTGGGATAGCGGGATTACGGTTTGGACTTCCGTTGGTGATTTGAGAACTTCTATGTGGGGACTTGTCATTGCCAGTTTGCGTGATCGGCTCTGCCTCTAATATGTTCTCACATTCGCTAATTAGAGTGTCAATGCGGTCTAGAACACAGTTGCTTGCTGCAAGCTTTTGCAACTCCTGGCTTTTTTCCCCTTAATACCCCTTCCTGTTTCATTACCTCCCCCCCACATTCCTCCATAGTCTTTCTTTTTCCCATGCTTCTGTAGTATAAGTCAATTTAGTCCAACCAGTAGTTTCACGTATAATCTTGGGTCAAATCAAAATTTACAAAGCGATTATGTCTTGTCAGAAAACCTCTAGTAATGGAAACCGGATAGAATACTCCCCACTTCAGTTTGGAATTTCCCCTTGTGGATACAAGATACAATGTAGGGAGGCAGAAGGATGAACAGTACCTTAATGCAGGTTCGTATAACAATCCAGACTCCATACACCAAATGAAAGTGGGGCGGCCCTGCCCTGCCTCTTCCTGTCAATGACGGGCAAGGACGGGCCCACCCTTGGCCCGGGCTTTGCTTGGGCGCAGCCCGCGCACTCCCCGCATCGCTGGAGTGTTGGTGCACTTTTGAGCGCGAGCAGCAGGACAGCTGGACTTGGCCCCTCCTGCTGGAGCGATGATTCCTGGGACAGGCAGTCCCTCAGCACAGCAGAGGTCGGTGGTTTGTGACCCTTAGCAAGTGGGTTTGTTAGTTTAAAGTGGAGGTTTTAACTGATATTTCAACTCTTTAACATTTTTCAGGGAATTTCTAAGTTTTTAAGTAATGCAAAGTAATATGTATTACAGTTTCTAACTATAATCAGTTTAACCATTTTTTTCAGTGAATTCCTATGTTTAAAAAAAATGTAAAATAAGATGTATATGGCTGTGTGCAGTGTGTGGTTATGTGGTGGGCCTGGCCTGTGGGTGCTCAACCCTCAAAACACAGCCACCCATCCACCCTCCCACCCTCTTATTATCTTTTTTTGGAGCACCAAGGCTCCACGGATCCACCACGATTTTGCCGGGTGCCCCGCTGAGCATTGCAGTGGATATGCAGATCCACAAAATTGTCTTTTGGTTTATTTATTATAACTTTGACCCCCCGGGGGGACCTCCCAATACCACAGGGGGTCAGGATACCTATACACTGCACCCTTTTACCATATTTTAATGTATTTTTGTAAACTCAGGGACCAAGTCCCCCAGTCCTAGAATGGCGACCACAATTTTTCTTTCAGGTTGTGGCCAACCCGTAAGAATGCATGATTGGCCTAAAGGATCCACAGATCGGCCATGGTTAGCTGTGGTCAACCAATCACAGTGCAGCAGGAACCGCAGATCCCCGTGGTGGATCCGCGCAGGATTCGGGGTATGAAATATACATACATTTTGAACCTTAATTATTCACAAACTACTCAGTGGATTTACACCTAATTAAAAAAATCACGCTTTCTGGACCAAGATCTAGTTTTATCTCAAATTTGGTGTAATTCCATTTACCTGTTTTCTCTGCATCCCTGTTCAATTTTCCTTTGGAAAATTCCATGGGCAAGTGTAATTTAGGATCCCACTTTTCTCAGCCCTCACTTGAAAGATCATGCTGAAACGTTCCAGGTAGGAGCTGAGGCGGATTAAACTTTTTTTGGAAAGTTTTGTGAAGATTCATCAAATGGTGCCAAAGTTATTAGTAAAACAAGGAAATGTGGTTCTGACAATAAAAAAAATATATATATATATGTGTATATATATATATAATATATAGATATATTGTTGCTCCAGACCACCAGAAAACACACAGCACTCCGGAGCAGGTGCCTGCCTTGTAGCGTGGCTGTGGTACCACAAATTATATCCAGCTCAAAAGTCTAAAAAAGAAGGGACAGCACTCACGAGAGAGGAAAATAACTTGATTTAATTGAACGAGTTACAAGTCCAATGGAAGCGTTTCGGCTTGCGCCTTTGTCAGAATTCAGCATTCTAACAGCACTTCTGTGTAATTTTAACTATATGATCGGCTGTGGTTTCCTGTGTCGTCATTAGTTCATTAACATCAAAATAGGACTAATATTTAATACATAACCAAAGCATGTTTCACAAGTGCCATATTGAAACATTTCACCTCCTATTAAGAATGAATAATCATTCGTCTAGAATCATTCACAACCAATTTTTCTTACGATCATGAGGGATAATCTTTCAATTCATTCATTGCATGATTAAAACCCATCAATTATAAAACTGAGAAGTTATTCATTAGAACAATTGTTTTTGCTTATATAACCATGTGTAAACACATTGATATATTGTCATTCACAAGATTATCAGTGTTCTCGTATTGTCTTAAGAGACATCCTTATCAAATAATTCATAGCGTCATCATAAGTATTCCCACAATAGAACACATTTTTCAACACGTATAAACATAATTGAGCTCTGTATGAGCCTATACTTCTTTCAGAATATAGTTGACAATATTGATTTTTAATTTTGACTAAAGAATGTTTTTCGGCGCACATGAAACATCTCATGATTTAGCTCTACATGAGCCTACATTACTTCATTGAAAATTAATTCACGTCATTAATTTCAATACTGGCTTACAGGATTTCCACTCATTGCCGCAGATTCAAAATCAACTTGAGAAAAGGAGACTCTACCTGTCGTGTCTTATAATACATTTACTTTCCTTCTTTCATTGATATTATTTTACCCTAAGTGTACAGCTAATTCCTCCTCAGTATTGAGACCGAAAGGCATCTTAGTTTGCAAGTCCACAATATATCTGGACTCAGATCTTAATTTGGTTACTCTATCTCCACCTCTCTCATTCGTTGGGACATGATCCAGACAAACAAATCGAAGTAAGTTTCTGTTACTTTTGTGGTAGGTTGCAAAATGTCTTCCGACTGGGCAAGTTTGATCGTTTTTTCCAATTGCTTGTGCATGCTCCAAAATCCGACGCTTCGTCGGATGAATCGTGCTGCCAATATACATGAGTTGGCACAGACATTTTAAACAATAAACACAGTATGGTGTTTTGCAGGTCAAGAACTTAGTTATAGTTCTTGGTCTGCTGCAGCCCAATACTGTATATGAAAGTGTCTTGACACTATTTCTACAAGCTTTACACTGAGTACAGGGAAAGAACCCTGTAATTTCACGGACTATTGAACTTATTGGAGCTACAGCTAAATGACTCTGTACTATAATGTCTTTGGTTTGGTGTAATTCCAATCAGCAGTTCGGGCTGTAGCCGTGTCTAAATGTCCTATCAAATTACATGGGGAAAAATAGCTTTTAAGAACCCCCTGGTTCTCAGCCCCCACTTGACGTATCACCCCAAATATGTCAAGATAGCAGCAGAAATGAGCGTCATATCAGTTTTTAAAAGTTTGTGCAGATTCGTCAAACGGCGTAAAAATTATTGCCAAATGAAAAAACGTGTTTCTTATGGAAACTAGGTCCTGACTATAACTACCTACTGGCGACTGCCAGATATATATATATAACATATTTAAACTTTACAGAAGCACACAGTCACTGGATGATGTCATCAGTGATGTCATCAGTGATGTCATTTGAGATGTCATCAGTGATGTCATCAGTGATGTCACTGACCATGTCATGTTCGATGTTATATGTGACGTCATCAGCAGTGCATTGCGGGGCGCGAGTTATAGTTAGCTCAACTAACTATATCGGCCAAATTTCTCTGGTTTTGTACGAGTGAAATGTCCAACTAACTATAACGTCCCTGAAACCTGTGGTTTTTTCAGTGAATTTCTAAGGTTTTTTAAATGCTGATTTCTAACTATAACGTCCCTGAAACCTATGGTTTTTTCAGTGAGGTTCAAAGGTTTTTTAAATGCTAATTTCTAACTATGCCTATAGAGGTAGGACATGTGCAGAAACAGGAAGAAAGGCGCAGAAAGAAGCAAGACAAATGCAGAAAGAGGCAACAGAAGTCCAGAAAGACGAAGAAAGGTGCAGAAAGAAGTAAGAGATGTGCACAAAGAAGCAACAGAGGTGCAGAAAGATGCAAGAGAGATGCAGAAACAAGCATGCAAGGTGCAGAAACAGGGAACAGGGGTGCAGAAAGAGGCAAGAGAGGTGCAGAAAGAGAAAAGAGTGGTGCAGAAAGAGGCAAGAGATCTGCAGAAAAAGCAACAGAGGTGCTGAAAAATGCAAGTGAGGTGCAGACAGAGGCAAGAGATCTGCAGAAAAAAGCAACAGAGGTGCTGAAAGAGGCAAGAGAGGTGCAGAAAGAAGCAAGAGAAGTGGAGAAAGAACCAAGAGAAGTGCAGAAATAAGCAAGAGAAGTGCAGAAAGAGGCAACAGAGGTGCAGAAAGACGCAAGAGAGGTGCAGAAACAAGCAAGAGAAGTGCAGAAGAAGGCAAGAGAATTGCTGAAAGAAGCAACAGAGGTTTACAAAGAAGCAAGAGAAGTGCAGAAAGAGGCAAGTGAGGTGCAGAAAGAAGCAAGAGCAGTGCAGAAAGAACCAATAGAGGTGCTGAAAGAGGCAACAGAGGTGCAGAAGGAGGCACAAGGGGTGCAGAAAGAAGGAAGAGGAGTGCAGAAAGAAGCAAGAGATGTGCTGAAAGAGGCACGAGGGGTGCAGAAAGAAGGAAGAGGAGTGCAGAAAGAAGCAACAGAAATGCAGAAAGAGGCAAGAGAGGCGCAGAGAGAGGCGCAGAAGGAAGCAAGAGTGGCACACCATTAGTACCAATTTAACACCCACATTTAGCAATAAGTAACAGGTGACCATTCTAGGTTTGCAAAGGGCCTTCCAACACGCTGTAACACTTGTCGCTGCATTTTGGTAATGTTTGAGCCGTTTGAGCTAGAAAGAAGGCTTTTTTTGTTCAAATCTACAGATTAGGGAGCAAATGATGAATTATGTGGCTAATGCGGAAAATAAATATTTTTGCGAAAGTCGGTGCAGCTAAACAGTCGCATAATTCCAGTGGCCCTGCTCATACCTCTGACTAGGTCCAGAAGTGCTCCTCAGTGATTCCTTATTTTTTTTGTCTCATTGAGTTCATAGTTGAGCTTCTATGGAAACGAGGAAAACTAAACCTGACATTACCACTCCACAACACAGTCTACCAAACCACATAATTACTCTCCATAACACATAATCCCACTCTACATAATTCCTATAAACTAAATACCACATACTTTATATCCACATAATTTCACTGCACAACTTACCGCATAATACCACTACACACAACGTACATCCACTCTACTCCGAAAAACATTAAAAAACTTTTACATTTACATTGCCAATAGCTCTTACTCTTGCAAATGCGAAACCTATAACATTGCAAACACTTCTTTAACTAGTAGCCGCGTTTGCAGAGTGGTGGAGAAATGGTGCTGGGCCTCCGACCAGTGCTCAGGAATTCAGCTGCGTAGGACTTACAGGAGGTACCAGGAGGGCTTCTTGGCCCCCAAAGTCCCTCAGGAGTAAATTGGACTTCTTCCCCCATCCTGTAGTCTGCCAGGAGGCACGTTTGCAGAGTGGTGGAGAAAGGGGAGCATGGCCTCCAAAGACGTCTTAGCAATCCCACTGCGTGGGACTTACTAGAGGTAACAAGAGGGGTAGTTGGCCCCCAAGGACATCCTTGGGGGCCAACTACTCCCCCTATTACCTCCAGTAAGTCCCACACAGCAGGATTGCTAAGTTGTCATAGCAGGCCACGCCCCCTTTCCCCACCACTTTGTAAACGCACTTCCTGGCACGCACTTGGATGGGGATTGAAGTCCCCTTCGCTGCTGGGGGTCCTTTAGGGGCCAACTAGCCTAACTCTTACCTCCAGTAAGCCCCACACCGTGGGATTGCTGAGAGGTGGACATAGGCCACCCCCCTTTTCCCACCACTCTGCAAACGCACCTTCTGGCGCGTTCTAAGTTGTGGTACTAAGTCCCCTTCATTCCTGAGGGTCCCTGGGGGCCAACTAGCCCACCAGGTACCTCCAGTAAGCGCCACACACCTGGATTGCTGAGAGTGGTCGGAGGCCAGGCCTCCTTTTTACACCACTCTGCAAACGCAGCTCCTGGCGCACTGCTGCTCGGGGGATGAAGTCCACTTGTGTCCTGAGGTCCTCAGGACACAAGAGGACCTCATCGCCCTACCACCAGTGCGCCAAGAGGCGCGTTTACAGAGTGGTGTAAAAAGGGGCGTGGTCTCGGACCACTTCTCTGCAACGCAGCTATGTGGCGCATACTGGAGGTACCTGGTGGGCTAGTTGGCTCCCAGGGACCCTCGTATTCAAGGGGAATTAATTTCCCAACTTACAACGCACCAGGGGGTGCGTTTGCAGAGTGGTGCAGGGAGAGGACGGGGCCTCCGGGGAGATGCCGGCTTTTTTTTTATTTTTTATTTTTTAGAAGGGGGCTGTGTGGCCTCCCTTCTTTTACCATTTTTGGGGCCCTGGGGACCCCATCCCCCAAGGCCTGACCCCTTTTCATAAAAAGAAAGAAGAAAAAAAGTGGGAGAGTGGCCCCCCTCCCGAGGCCAATTTCGGCCCGGGGTCCCCATCCCACGGGGCATGGCCAGAATTGTATTTTTTGAAATTTACATTTGGAGGGGGGCCACGTGGCCCCCGCAAATTAATTGGTGAGTGACCCCGGGACTTGGCCCACCCGGGGGCCTCCAAAAACAAAACGCGGGAGCCCGCCCTTTGTTTTTTTGTATTTTTAGTCTGGATTTGCGAACCCAGCGCAAATTCGGATGATTTTTTATTTTGTAAATGCTTTTTTTGGCCCTGGGGGTCCTTGTGGAACCCCCTGAGCAGGCCTAGGGGGTCAGGGTGTTTGTACCCTGCCCCCTTTTCTTGTTTTTCACCTTTTTTTTTACTCTTTTCTTGTGACTCGGGTCCAGAGTCACAAGATGGCTGCCAACACTTCCTGGTTTGGAGTGTTGGCAGCCACTCAGAGTGAAGCTCGTGCCCGGAAGGAGTCGCGACTCCTCCTCGGTGCTCAGATATCGATATTTTTATTTTTTGAATTTCTCAGGAACTACTGAACGGATTAACATCATTTAAAAAAAAGTTCGCTTTCTGGTCCAAGACCTACCTTTTTGCCAAATTTGGTGAAACTCCGTTCAGCAGTTCGGGCTGTAGTCGTGTCTAAAGTTCCTATGGAAATTAACATGGGGAAAACGCGTTTTGGGACCCCCATTTTTTCTTGGCCCCCACTTGACGAATCACCCTGAAACTTTTAAGACAGGAGCTGACCGGAGCGCCCCATTAGTTTTGAAAATTTCGCAAAGTTTCATCAACCGGCGCCAAAGATATTGGCAAAACAAAAAACGCTTTTTGAATAGAAACGAGGTCATAACTATGACTACCTACTGGCGACCGCCAGTAGGTAATATATATATATATATATATATATATATATATATATATATATATATATATATATATCGCAGATGAGCAACCGGGGGTTGCCAGCAGGCACCTAAACACAGATGGTGAACAGCATGTGTCTGCCTTCCTTGCCTAAAACTCAACTTCACTCTCTTGCCCTCATGATACAGGAAGAGACTGGCACTCATAGAGCATTTTCAGATGCATTTATTCTATAGTTGAGGAGATCACAACCAAAACTGTGCATGTCAGCTATTTAATAGCCTTATTCACCCATATATATATTGTAAATGTATTTTAAATGTTAAACTCCTTTATTTAATTTAGTGCTAATTGTTACGGGGTGTTATTTAAATTGCATGTCACTATATATTCACTTATTTTATGGGAGTATGGGATTATGAGCTATAACAGCGGTTCTTCACTTAGTCTAGGCAGAAGTACATGCACCTCTGTTTGACTTTTTTAGTGTTGCAGTAACTTCAGAAGTGTATTTTATGAATCGCAATGGGCTTATTCTTTTTGGGTGTAAGTTTTGTATTATTGTTCACCCTCCCAAATGTCTCCTCCTTAAACTTCCATAAACCCCACCCTTTTTGAGTAATTATTCCTCATTGTCCCACCAATCTCCCAGTCTCTCCCTCGTTCTCAAAAAAATTGTATACCTGTATATGCAGAGATCTTAGCCACTGTGGTGGATATACACAAACAGAAAATATAGGGAAGAACAAGGCTGGGATCTCTGTCCATAGGTTTGTGAACTGGGGAGATCAAACCAGGGATCTCTGTAACTAGGTTTGTGAACTACATTTCAAAGTCCATAAGCAGCATGCTGGAAATCAGGACCTGTTTGCAGTGGCCCATTTGAGAACCCTGAATGCTGGTTTTCTGACTCTGATTGGGTCCTGGGCTCTTCTCTGGGCAGACCCATGGCTAGTGCTATGTTGAAAACACCCAGTGAAAACACAGACTTGCATTAGGGTACACCATGTGTGGTTACACCTATGATTGTCATGACCTACCCCATAAGTCCCTACTAGATAATAGGGCAGGGGGATTAAAATAACCTTTAAGTCCCTAGTACATAACAGGTATGGCAGTTTAAAGGCCAGCAGCCCTTTCTGCACGGTCATGTGTGCACTTTCAAGAGCCTGTGGTCATTTTAAAAGCAGCCCTGTGTTGCAGCACTGCTTTTATTTTTTTAAATATTTTTATTAACATTTGTTTTGGGAGGAGCACATAAAAAAATTCATACACCAGCAATTACAGTAAGAGATTTCATAAAAATGGTACTTAGGAATAAAAGCATTTACGCATTGTAAAAACAGCATTAATTATATATACCATAAAACAATTCAAATCCATATTTCCTCAGGGTTCGCCGGTCTCGACCTTCCATTGATAGATTGGAGCCCAAATAGTTTTCCCCAGTTTTTGGACTTTTTGGCCTTTCCGCTCATAAATTCTTTTCTCCAAATTAAAAGCAGAAAGGAATCGAGCGAGCCACTGAGAGAAAGAGTGAGGTGCAGGGCCCAACCAGGCAATGGAAACACAGATTCTAGTTGCTGCCATGGCCAAAAACATAAAGTATGGCTGTGCTCCATCTGATCCTGAGCTACTCACCCCCAACAGCATTAATTCAGGAGTCAAGGCTACTTTCATCTTCAATGAGGACTCGAAGAATAACTCTATCCCTCTCTTCAAATTATCCAGCTGTGGGCAAGTTGAAAACATATAAACCACGTCTGCCCTTGGGGCTTGGCAACGAGGGCAGCTAATGCCCACAAGACCACCCCATTTTGCTATTTTCCCTGGCGTGTAATAAAGATCTAAAATCGTCTTAAAACGGTGAGCCTGGAGGTCTGATGAGGGAAATAAAATCTGCCCCTTGTTTAGGGAATCAAAAAAGCCCGATCCCTTTAACCCGAGCCTTTGATCCATTTATCTGCCTGCTTCTCAAGATCGTCTGGCTGCATGAAGATCAGCTCCCTGTAAATCTGGCTGATAGTGCATCCAGCTTCGTCCCTCAGCTTATCCATGATGGTGTCTTTGGCTATCCCTTTGGGGCTCCCTGTTTTGTTCACCAAAAAGCTACGTATCTGTAGGTATTTAAAGAAGTCATTTTTCCCACCCCATATGTGTCTTGAATCTCAGAAAATGGCTTGACTCCGTCTGTACTGAACATATCACCAATTGTTTCCACCTCTAAATCCTCCCACTGTCTCATTGTGTTGTCATGAAAAACCACTGGGAGGGATGGATTCATAAAAAGCGGAGTATAATAGTTAATTCTTCCTAGTCCTGTCCTTTTTTTCAGTATCCACCATATTCGCCATACTGCCCATAGAGTCTTAAACCTCACTTTCTTGTAGTAGCTTGTTTCTGAAAATTTTAAAAGGAGGTTTTTAGAGTCTTCCCCAACCAGTAGTTCATAAATATCTGGAACCCTCCCTTGATTCCAGGGGTCCGAGTGGTTTCCCCCAACTAATCCGCTCATGTACTGTAGGGCTGATGCCAAGTGGTATAAATTAAAGTCGGGGACAGCCCAACCGGCTCTCTCTCTAGGAAGGGACATGAATTTCAGGGTCCGCCTTGTCTTTCAATATTCCCATATAAATCTGTTCACCAACCCCACTAACTTTAAACTATAATTTCTCAAATACCAACGGTATTGATCTAAACAAAAAGAGAATTTTGGGAAGGAAAATCATTTTCACAACATTTCAATGACCTACTAAAGACAATTGAAGGTTGTCCAGCTTGTCAAAATCCTTTGACCTCTTTCTGTATGATGGGGGCTAGGTTCTGTTCTACGATTTGCTCTACATTAGCCGAAATCTTTACCCCCAAATAAGATGCGGATTGGACAACCTGGGGATCCACTAAGCCAAGGCGTTCATTAATTAGAATTTAAGTTTTATGCTGATTAGGTAAATAACCTGAGATCTTCCCAAAGGCCGCATTTTCTTTTGTGATTTCTACCAAGGCCGGCTCTGGGGCTGATATAATGAACGCTAAGTCGTCTGCATACCCTAAAATCTTGGTTTCATGTCCAAAATAGCTAATGGGCCTTATACCAGGATTGATATCAATTCTAAATATTAGTGGGTCAATATAGCCGGCAAACAATAAGGGAGAACACGGACAGCCCTGCCTGGTCCCCCTTTTTTATCTTAAATTCGTCCATTTGCCCTCCCATCATTGTGAGTCTAGCTGTGGGTAACCGATATAGTACATGCAGAGCCTTAACAAAACCCTTTCCAGCCCCAAGCCATTCAAGTGAGTTCCACAGGAAGTCCCAGGAGACGCTATCAAATGCTTTCTCTGCATCCAATAGTATAAGTGCCATAGGGTCTCTTGAGACCGAAGCAGCATCAAAAAGCATTATAACCCTTCTTACGTGGTCCGTAGACCCCATACCAGGTATGAAACCATGATGCCTTGGCGATATAACTCGTCCAATAACTGGGCTGAGGCGGTTTGCCAAGACCTTGGAGTATATTTTGGTATCTGTATTCATGAGGATAATTGGCTGATATGACCCTAGATCTATGGGTGACTTCCCTTTTTTCAAGAATGCCACAATGCTAGCTTGAGCCCAAGACTCCGGGGAAGACTCCCCCGTCTGAACCTGGAAGAGAGTGCTAATGAAATCTGCCCCCAGGGATGACCAAAAAACTTTATAGAATTCGAGCGGGATTTGATCTGGCCCTGCTGCCTTACCTGCTGAGAGCTCACTAAGCACCCTGTAAATCTCATCAGATGTAAAAGGAACGTCCATGGCTACCCTATCCTCCATGATGAATTTCTCCTCACTACCATAGGTTAGATACTTCTAATTGCATTTTCCTCCATTTCTCCCTCAACGTCATACAGTTTCTTAGAGAACCCTCGTAACTCTTCTCAGAATCCCAAGGCTGTAGTTACCGGAACCCCTCTCTCATTTTATATTGCTGTTATCTCACTACATACATTATTCTGCCTGGTGCGCACTGCTAATATATACCCTACCCGTTCACTATACTCATAACATTCTGCCTGCCTGATCATATATTGCTTGGTTACTTTTGTTATAGTTACATCCCCTACTGCTGCTTTGGCTATTGCGAGCCTCCCTGTTATACTCTCAATGGCCTTCCCAGCCGCAATAGTTTGAATTAATTCTTCTCGACTGCCCTTAATTTCTGATAAAGATCTTCTAACTGTTGTCGTTGTTTTTTAATACGATATCAGCTATACCCATTCAGGTACTGCCTCTATTCCTTCCCAAAAAATCCTCTATCCATTCCTTCATATGGATAATATACTCCTCTTCCACTAGCAAGCCCCTTTCAAAAGTCCAGCTCTGTTGTGGGCTTTCTCCCCCTTATATGTTATTCCTAATACAAGGGGATTGTGATCTGAAATCACGCAGGGGTATTTATCAATGCGGCAATTCCTCATTATACCCTGAGACACCAAAAAATAGTCCAGCCAAGCAACTGTCCCATGAGGGGGCCGAAAAATAAGTGCTTCCTGAGTCAGTGCATGTTGCTTTTAATTTCGACCATACATCGATAAGCCCATTGCCCTCAATCAAGTGAGTGAGAGCCCTGTCGACTCTGGGCTTACTGCCTGAATATGATCCGGGGTGCTTCCATGAGACCCCGATCCCATTGATATTAAAATCCCCACACAATATAATCGGGATTGGCCAGCGTGCTAATTCTAGATTCAGGAAATCTATTAATTCTGGGTCATCCCCTGTTGGCCCATATACTAAGCACAGGGTAAAAGAAAACATGGTGATATATAGCTCTGCAATAACCCAGTGGCCATATTTATCAGTCGCTTTTTTCTTGGGAAACAAGATGGCGCCACTGTGAGAGAGCCCGTCTGGTCTCTCTCCCGCTCCCCCGACACTCAAGGTTTACGAAGGGCACAGTGAAGCATAAAGAAAGTGCAGAGATGCCCCCATCGCAAAATTAACCAGGCCAGGCAATGCTCACTCCTCACCTGGCTACCGGATCCTGCTCTTTTATTTGCGCATTCACCGGAGTGCGGGAGGTCTTGACGGCGCTTGGAGCCTCGATCATCGGGCTCTCTTCGGGCTGCTGCCGAGTTCCTGGTTGTGCGTGCAGGACGGCTCAGCTGCTCTCGTCCGCAGCATGCACCAAGACAAGGATGCCTCCCAAATGGGCCTCCTAGCCCGAGGCCAGAGTGGGCTGGCAGCTGTAGCTACTGTATCTCGCCCCCCTCAGTGTGTAAAAGGGCTGAAACTGGCTCACACAGGAGGAAACAAAATGACACAAAAAAGAAAAAAGGAATTGGAGCCCAATATGAATAAAAGCACTGAAATGCTGACAAAGAGGTGATGGGGCCAAAAGTAGACTCTCCGCAACAGCAGTCAATTACAGAGTTTTTACCAACACGAGGGCAACACCGGGTGAAAGGCAGCTGACCCTCACTAAGGAGGTAGGAAGGCATGGGGTGAGTGCTCAACAAACTATATCCCCAGGTGAGGAAGTGACCGCTGATGACTTTGCTGGGAGTGATCCCAGGCTAGATCAAGTGAGACGCGGTTTAACTGCGGAATCGCTCTCTGAGGCACCAGCCTAAGTTGAGTTACAGGTGGGGCAGGATCTGACAGTCACAAATATGGAGGTGGGGGGGGCGGCTCATAGTCCACAATAAAATTACTCTGGAAATAAGGGGTCCCCCACCTGGCAACGAGATAAACCTTGAAACAAAAGCTCTGATAGAGGGTGCTGTAGGTTGCTGGACTCTAGAAGATTCTCTGGACTTAGGAGATAAATTCTTCTCCTTGACCAATGGCTCCGACACAAGTGCTGCAGGATCCGAAGGAGAGAGCGAGGTGCTGAGTTTCAGCTCAGATGCCAACAGTCAATATGATGGACTTGACACTGTTGTCCGTAGAAAGAAGAGCCTTCGGCATAGTAAAAACGGTGCATCCCAGGGTTCAGTCAAAGAGGGCTTGAAGAAGCAAGCAAGGGCGGCTTTAAAATGGGATTACTCATCAACTCAAAAATCATATGGTGAGCTCACTTCGGAGGATAAAAAAAGTCAAAGTGATCAGAACCCTGAAGAACCATCTCTGAAGCTGATATACGACTCGATCAAACAGCTTCGGGAATAATCTCGACTAGATGGTAAAAAGACCCACCTGGTGACTAAAACACTTTAAGGCACCATCAGAAAAGTTGCAAAAGCCTGCACTGAAATTGGTGAAAGAATAACTTTAGTCAAAAAACGTACATCAGGTCAGGAGAATGAGGTGTAAAGAGGTCAAGGTCAGATGGTGGCTCAAGGAGCGCAAAGAGTGGATATACAGTGGAAGCTCGAAGATTATGAAAATTGTCTAAGACGTAACAATCTGAGGATCTTGGGCATAGAGGAAGGAGTAGAGGGAAGTGGCATCAGAGCTTATGTTCTAAAACTTCTGAAAGGGGCTTTTCCGGAGCTCCAACAGTGGAATTGGGATATGGAAGTTCAGCGGGTGCATCGCCACCCTCTTATGCTCAGAAATCCCAGACCGGCCCAACCAGGAGGCATGCAACTACCAAGAGCCATCATAGTCTATTTTGGGAACTTTTTACTTCGAGAATTTGTGTTTCATAAAGCTCGCCCTGACTCTAAGCGATCCTTCGAAGGACAATCTTTCTTCACTCGACCTGAATTGCCACACAACGGTGGAAAGACGGTGGCGCATTAGGCAATTGATTCCACCAACCCAAGCCCTAGGAGGAGAGGCATATTTACTAAATCCAGCCTGCCTGAAAATAATCCATAGCAAGAAAGTGAGAGTCTTCACGGCAGAAATAAAGGCAAAGGAATATTTGGAAGATGTGCGGAAGTAGAGATGGACAATGGAAACCGTACCAGATCTGTTGAAAAGAAGAAGATTGGGGCTGGCTTGGTAGTATAAATTCAATGCCCTTAGATACATGGATTAGCTAATATAAGTGTGAACACGGAGCGGTGGGGGGGACAAAGGGACTATCACCCAGACCTCACTTGGTCTGTTTGTTTCACTGTTTGGGTGAGGGGGTGGGATGGGAGGGTTGAGGGGGAAAGGGAGTGAGTTGCTGGGTGGAGTCTGGGTGGGAGTGAGAATAGAGGGAGGAAATGGGGCACAACAAGACGCAAGAGATTTTGGTTCAATGGAGCTTTCAAAAGCTGGGAGAGGCAGAATAGGGCGCTCAATTAAGTGGGAAGGTATGGTCAGAATGCAGAAATCAGACTATCATAAGTAATTTACTAATAGCATCGATTAACATATGTGGCTTAAATGACCCTGGAAACGACGTAGGAACACAGAAGATTTAAAGATGATTCACTCTGACATTGTCTGCTTCCAGGAAACACATATTATGGGTACAGATAAAAGAAAATTAGAACAACTTGGGTATAACCTTATAGCCCATACTACACAGGGCACTAGAACAAGAGGTGTGGCCATCTTAACCCGGAAAAAGGAGCAGCACTGCTTTTAAATGTAAATGTTGCCCAAACTCAACTTTGGTGGTAGGGGCACTCAGAAAGTGATAAACTATAATATTATGGAATGTTAGATACCCCCGAGTCTCTCCTAGGTGTCCCAGGGGTGGGGGTCATGTCATTATAAGGAGGGCCCTTATAAAAGATGTTTTGTATGTCCTGGGGATAGAGAAATTGCACATTTCACCTTTAAGCTTGTAGTAAAGTGCCTCCCAATAAACTACTTTGGTTCTAGGTGCACTGTGGAATGAGGATCTACACTATTTTGACATATTCAGGGCCCCTAAAGTCTCCCATAGGAGTTCCAGGTTTGGAGAGTCCTGAACCTATAAGCTAGGGCATTATAAAAGATGTTTTACATTCCCTGATGATGGAGAAATTGCACATTGCAGTTTCCCCATAGTAGATGCCTAGCCCCATAGGACAACATGGCACTAGTTTATGTATGCATAAATATTGCTAGGAATTACATAAAATAATTTGTTCAAGGACTTAGGAGAATTGTATTGATAAATACAACAATATGCCATTGTTAAATTTATCCTAAAGTATACAGAAAAAAACTTATAAGATTTCCTGTCTGTAAGGCAACATTCAGCCTTCTTGTGCTTTTCCCTGATTGGTCAGAGTTAACAGGATTAGTCAGGCTGCTTTGATGAAGTGATAAGTGGCTCACCTAGGGAGAGGTTATCTGGTAGAGAGAGCTCTGCTACACAGGAATGCCAGAGCGGGGGGGTCGTAAAGCATGGAGTTTCAAAGGGGAATAGGACAGGCAGGGAATGGCAGGTCCATCTACCCACCAGCCCCTCTGACCCAGTTAGATGGCAGGCTTCAGGCAGGAATTTGCAGATGGTAGAGGGAGGAGAGCTATGGAAATGAGCCATCCTGGAGGTTAGTTTAACTAGTTCTTGCTCCTTTGCTGAGATTTCAGACATACTGAAATTTAGAGAAATAGTGCTTTCTGGGAGAAGATTATGCCACACTTTGGAGGAAGTGGTCATGCTCTGGGGTGTCACCCTGCACCTCATTGGACAGCAGTGATCTCCAACTTGACCCTGGAGAACGCTAAATAAATATGAGAGAGGAGCTGAGCCTCTCAGATCTGCTGCTTGAAGCTTAAAGAAGAAGAAGGCTTGCCAAGCTGGAAACTTGATTTGCACCATCAGGCCCTGCATTCTGACTGACTGCGCCTACTGCATTTTATTGAACTACAGCCCTTTGGATGTATCTTGCTTCAAGAGGAATAAAGAGTAGACTCCCTGCAAGCTACAGGTTAACAGAGCTCACCTGGACCATCACCACCAAGACTCCCCTGCCTGGAGTGCGTCCAGTGGATTTGTAAGGGTTTTGTCCAGGTGCATTGTGGGAATTGTGGTCCCAAAATGTGAAGGACCATTTTGGAGATTCCAGACCCTTGGATTGTGTTTTGGACACTTGGACCCACAAGAGTAACTTCAGGAAGAAGTTCCAGAAGTTTGGAGAAATTTGGAGCAACTTTGAAAAAAAGCTCCATAAAGGGACTGACTCAACCGCAACAGCCATGCCGGCCACTTTCCAACCGCGAGCCGGCCTTACCTGCTGGTTCGTCCCACTGAAAAGCTCCGGAGGTCCAACTTCCAGAGTTTGAGCAGGAGCTCCTTAAAAAACAAGCTGGGGGACCCTCACCGAATCCAAACTGGTAAAGAGCATCGAGGGCCACCCGCAGAAAAAGCTTCAGAAGGAAATATTTTGGCCGAGGCCTACCACAGGGGTATTGGAGCAGGGCTTCATCGTGGTCACCCTGATAGTTTGACTTTGTCCCGGTCAAACGCGTCCAGATGTCCCAGCGTGGTGCTATAGGTTTCTCAGTGCTATATAGTGCTAAATCTTTCAAAATTCATATTTACGGTTCACTATATTTGATTTTTGTAGTTTTGGTGTCATTTTAAAGATACAAATATTCCTATTTTTATAAATTGGTGTGGGATTTTTATTGTGTGTTGTGTCTTAATTATTTACTCAATTGGTGTTTTTAAATGCTTTACATACCTGTCTCCTACGTTAAGTTTACCTGCTTGCTGCCAAGCTACCCAAGGTTGAGCATGGGAATAATTGATTGAGACCTGTACTGAACCATAGACTATGTTAGTGGCGTATTTATTGCCAGAGGTAGAAGCATATTTACCACTAGTAATAACCCACTTTCCAACACAGCACAACAGTAGTTCTATTTCACATACCACAAAGTGCAATTTGTGAATCGGGTCATAGTATGAAATGGGTAAAGAGTGATTAACATTTCATGTAACAGTAAATAGCTATCGTAGCTCTTGTCCGTGATAAAAAGTAATTTTAGAAGGCATCAATCAGTGTGTTGTGGTTCTGGTTGGCAAAGTCATTTTTCTGGCCAGTTACCTCTGTTTGCAGTGACATAAGATAGATATAAGTTGTCAATATGTATTTGGTCAAGGTCCCAGCTATTGTGTAACAAGTTGTTTATTATCAGCCAATGGCAGCATTCTTATCCTCACCTCTAAGTGATATCCCAATAATGCATTTGGTGGAAGGACTTAAATAGAGTAATCCATGTTAGCAAATCTCCTCCCCACTGTGTGCAACAAATTAGGAAATGTTTATGTCATCTAATAACATTAGAAATAATAGCAACTTTTCAGATTGTCTTTCCTACAGTGCTAAAGCTCAACAGTTTGGGTTGTTGTCAGAAATCGAAACACTCTTCTTCCCTTTACGCTATGTTCTGTGGTTGCATGCACTCGGAACAACCCGAGGCATAGAAGAGATTTTAAAAAAACGACAGTCCACAATGTTTAATTGGTAAGCCCTAAAGATACAGAAGCAGGCATGTTATTATGGGAGGTGTGTTATTATTTAGGGAGCACATTGACAGGCTAGTAATTATTTTAAAGAAGGGATGCAGGAATAAGATTGGCACTGTGGTTGACGAGCAATCATACATTTAATGGTTTATGAAGTACATGAACACGAGTGGAATAATATTCTATTTAAATATGTTACATATCATTTGTAGTATTTCTGTCTTGCATATGAAACTGGAAGTGGATTCCTAAAAAAGTCTTATAGCAAGAGGCCATAGCAGGACGTGTTATCATGCATTGTGCTTACTGAAAAGAAGCATTTTATCCTCTCTCAATTTGGCATATTACCTGACACTTTAGACATTATGACTTTAAGTCATTCACTGCCAGATTGTGTGCGCACCTGTATGCTATAGATAAAAAAAATTGGCATTAGGTTATTCAAGCATATGTCCCTGTTTGGTGTCTTTGTGCACCCTGCCAGACAAGCAACATTTTTTGGCACATTTCGGACTATGTATTGGTGCAAACCTTAAATCAATATCTCACTGCAACGTGAACATACAATTAAAATATACAGATATTTTTATTTTTTAGGAAATGTGTTCAATATTGTGTGACAGTTTTTCAAAAAGCACAAATACTGGAATACTAACCACGGAAATATTGCCCTGAATATCCGAAGTCCGGCAATGCCAAATATGTGTGGGTTTTCCTGGGAAATTTAGTCTGAACAATGAATTATGCAATATTACCCCAGATCACGACATTGAGGCAGAATCACTTTTTATGGTGCACTGGTCATCGGATGTCAGATGTCAAGCTAATGTCTACATGGAAAGTATAAAACCTGTAGATTTCCATTTCTGTACAACCTATGGAATTTATTGGTACTCGCCAGACCACTCTTGCTCTGACTGCTTGCAGGTAGAGGAAACTGAACATGACATTTGTCTGATTTCTAATCATCTGTTTTCCAAATCATGGGTAACTCTATTAAGTCTTCCTCACATGGCAAAAATACCTGCCTTGGCTTGGCCACCAAGTTTGCTCAACATGAGCACTGAGGTAGCAGATATGTGTGGGTTTTATAGGGGTTCAGGTTTCCCACAAGCAATAAACTAGGTGCAGTGCATTGTGGAAAGTTGGAATCAGCTGCTAGCTCAATGCCGGTTTTTGGTATTTCTTTTTGTCACAGATATTACCCTTGGACTGTATGAAAACATACCAAAACCACAAACAGTTTCTATCTAGACGTCCCTCACCCTATTTGGCTAGCTGGAAAAATGTGCTGAAACAAGACATTTGTCATATTCTCTACATTGTTCCCTAAGGCATGGTTGTTTCCTTCTGTCTTTCTCACACAGGAACATATCACCCAAGACTTGACTTAAATCTGTGTTCCTTTCGGTCTTCTAAATATAGGGTTGTCAGACAAGTGTGAGTTTTCCTTGGGGTTGAGCTGGGATCCACACACTAGACTTCAGGAAATGTTTTTGCAGGGGGGAAATTCTAGGTGGGGGGGAGGTGTGGGTGCATTATTTGGGCCAGCACCAAGGTGAACCCTAGACATTTCAGAAAAATAGAGACAGAGGGAAATCTATGGTGATGTGATTTGCTTGAAATCTAGCAAATGTATTATCCAGCATCAGCTGCGAATGTTAACGTATGAGTACTATTATCCCGATCTCTTCCCATTTGTGTGACAAAAAACTCCAGAAGTTCAAGCAAATCGCAAAGACCTACCATCCAGTGTTCACACACATCTCTCAACCAGAGCAGTACAGTAACCCACATGTACAAATGGGACTATTGCATGGGACAGGAAAAAGCCACAATTATGACCATATGAAGACCACATTGACACAATAAGGATTTCAGAGAGACACATTTTTGGCCTGTTCCTGTAACCGAAGTTTGGGAAATGTGTCTAATTCAGTAGGATAAGATTTACTAGTCTCACTCAAGTCTAGCAAACATTAGGAAAAGTGTATTAAATTGGTGGGTGCAGTATTCTATTCTGTGAGAAAGTGCTTCTTTTTGCACGGTTACCTCACATTTTTGGTTCGGTCTGATATATATATATATATATATATATATATATTACCTACTGGCGGTCGCCAGTAGGTAGTTATAGTTAGGACCTCGTTTCTATTGAAAAATCGTTTTTTGATTTGCTAATATCTTTGGCGTCGTTTAACGAATCTTTGTGAAATTCTCAAAAGAAAAGGTCTATCCGGGGCAGCTCCTATCCTGAAAGTTTGGGGGTGATTCGTCAAGCGGGGGCGGAGAAAAAAGGGGGGTCTCAAAAAGTGTTTTTTGTGTGTTAATTTCCATAGGAAATTTTGAGACAGGCTACAGCCCGAACTTTGGCAGAAAGGTAGCTCTTGGTTCAGAAAGCTACCTTTTTTTAAAATGGTGTAAATCCGTTCAGTAGTTGCCGAGAAATTAAAAAAATAAGAGTCAGAAAATCAATTTCCCATAGGAAACTTTAGGCAAGGCTACAGCCCGAACTGCTGAACGGAATTTCACCAAATTTGGCAAAAAGGTAGTGCTTAATTCAGAAAGTGACCTTTTTTTAAATGGTGTAAATCCGTTCAGTAGTTTTTGAGATATTAAAGAAAAAAATATATATATATATATGTAGGCGGAGCCTAACTCCCCAGCACGAGCTTGGCTCTAATTGGCTGCCAACACCTCAAACCAGGAAGTGTTGGCAGCCATCTTGTGCCTCGCATCAAGTAAAAACGGTGCCCATGTACCCCCTCCACGCACTGGTATCTCTTGTCTCTCCTGCAGTCTACGCAGTGCGCTTCCAGATCCACTGCACGTTATTACTACCAATGTGGCAGCAACTTTCATTTAGGGCAGCGGTTCCCAATCTGTGCGCCACGTAATGCTGGTGCGCCATTGAAACTAGCCAGGGATGCCAGAAAGCAAGCACACAGTTTGGGAACCACAGGCCGGTTCTAACCCAATAAAGGCCACGGTGGATAACTTTGGGCAGCACAGGAACAGCTAATGCACTCACTGCCCCGACTGCCGGGGTACACTCCATCCTAGCGTGGTGCGGCTCCGCGCTCACCATCCATGCCAGTGGAGGGGGGGCGGGCAACACTCTCACCACCCTTCACACCGCAGCATGTCATATGCACAGTCCTTTCCGATACAGGTTATTCAGACACACGGATGGATGAATAAATTCTCCTCAGTAAGGTTTACTTAATATGGAGGTGAGACGCGAGACGCATCTTTCCTCGCCCCCTTCACTTGCAGCATCTGAATAGGGGGTACTGTATAAACAGGAGGCGCCTGTCAGAGTGCGGACCAGTTCAAGGCTCTGTACACATGGGCACTAGGAGAGCCCGCTCCGAGCGTCAGGGGTGGGGACCTCGGTTTAGCAAACAGGGGCTAAAAACCCCAGCGCTCTGGCCTGTCTGGGTGTAATATGTTCATTTATTCATTGCATCAAAGGCGGCGAGCTGAGAGGACACATGCTCTGGCGAGATATGGGAGCACAGAAGGTGTGTGGGGGGGCCAATCTCAGGTTGTTTCTCGAGGGAGGGGCCAACCAAACAAGGGTTAACAAAAGGATCTGGAGCAGAGAAAGCCAGAGAAAGCCAGGTGTGCGGGATGTCAGAGGGCAGCACACACAAAGCCTGCAGCCTAAAAAGGGGAGGGGGAAAAGGGAGGGCAGTAAGGGGAGGGGGGCAGACATAGCAGGTCAGGTTGGCAAAGCGAGAAGCAAGGGGGCACAGACAGGAAAGTGCATGTAGGAGCGAATTGGCTAACAGGGATTAGAGCACAGGCGGCATCGAGGCAGGAGGAGGCAGCCAGCACCAGTACCTCCCACACTGGCAGGCAGCACTGGAAGAGCATCGGGCATAAGCAGTTGACCTAAAAAGGAGACAGGACAGCCTGCTGCCCCCCAGGGGCCCGCACCCCCAGCTGGGGCCCGTGCGCTGGGGGGACCCACCAAAACCTCCCCTCCCAACGCTCCGCCAGCAGGTAAGCAACACTGGACTATCTTATGGGGGGGGGCGCGCAGAGGGCAGTGGGCAAAAAGCCTTAGGTACAGAGAAGAAGACGGAGGCACAGCACAGTAAACAAAAGCACACTTGGAGCACACTTGGAGCCAGCAGGTGCCTCCTGGAGGGTCACAGAAGGGGGGAAGATACAGCACACAACCCTGGAGTGCATTACTTGGCACGCTGTTAGAGGGGGCACAGGTGGTATTTGGCACTGGGGGCAGGGGACAGACACATTTCTTCAAGTAGGGCATCAGGAGCGGATGTGGCCTCACCGCTAGAGCTGCCGACTTTGGAGCTGGGGAACCAGGTGGTTCAAGTCTCGGTGTCTACTCAGCATCCTGTGATTCTGGGCAAATCAATTCATCTCCCCGTACCTACCAAAAAATGAACGTGTCCTTGTATAACGTAACTGGTTCTCGTGTAAAGCGTTCCAGTACCATCGGGTCGAGTTAACGTGATATAAACCTGCAAAAAAAAAAAATGGCACACTGGGGCAAAGGCGCAGCCGTTTAAATACATCTCTGTGTATCTGTAAAAACATATGGCAAAGCTACGGAGATAATTGAGGGGGTATAACTATTGGGGCACAGCACAACGAACTCCTAGGAGGCATCATAGTCTTGGGATATTAGATACATGTACAGATGTGGAGGGGTATCGCTCTTGGGAGTAACACCATTATACCCTGGTGGGCAGTGGGCACCGTTTTCTAAAAACAGCACTACACAAGACTGAGGCACCACTCGGACGTGGTCCACTGAGCACAGGCGACAGGGGGCAATTCTGGACGAAGCGGGGAGGGGCATATTATTGAAGTAGGACCCAGGGTAGGCGTAGCTCACAACAAGGTCGGATAGGGCACAAAATAGGCCCCAGCACCAAAATTAAAGTGCCTCATGAATGAATCAAATAGCTAACAACAAGCGTTCCACATTTGCCAATTGGGGGCGTTTTGAACTTCTAAAGTCGCACTGTACAGATATTATGCGAAGTATGGGAGAATGTACTTATTTATGCTTGCTTCAGGCGGGCCACCAACAGTATAAACCGGCCCTTCAGCCTTCAAACAGGCAATACGCAGCTAAAAAAAGCGACCCACACACTGACATATAACACCAGCCTATCCGGCACTGCCAGGTGGTCCTGGACCAGTCTGACACTGGCTGAGAGACGAGACTCTGGGAATAGGCTCTGGGGTGCACTTGGGAAGGAAAGACATTTGACCATAGTGCACTGAGCACAAGAAAAGGGTACAGGGGCAGACCCCCACAATAGCGCCTCCAGGCTGGCACAGCCTGGGAGAATAAGAGTAGTGCACATATGGGAAAAAGGCACGTTGCACAGCCCAAAAGTGGCACCAGTGACGCAGCACGGGTTCAGTGAAACTAAATGCAAGCAATGGAAATGCCCCCCCACACCTTGGTTCGGCAATAAAAGACAGCCATAATTTAGGTATATTGGCCCCTCATAGCCCCTGGGCCCGGTGCCACTGCGTCTGGTGCTCTATGTATAGCGCTGCCCCGTGGCACCGATAAAATTAACAGGGGCACTATCGTTTGAATCAGCATGGTTTAGAGTACACCTCACAAATCTGGGTTATTGTATTATTTAAATAACTCAATTGTGGCAACCTTTCTTTAAAAATTGTTGTTGAAATCTGCTCACCGAGACACAGGCACACAAGATGTTCTGCAAAATACAAATATCGGCGAGAAATAGATGGGGGCAAACAGGGAGGCATTTCACCTCTGAAAGCTTATCTCTGTACTGCTGCACAACCCACCGAGCTGCAGCAAAGCCTTGTGTTCACCTGCCTGCCATTTCCATCTAGTTATAATATAAGAATTTAATAAGGGTGGGGCGTAAATGCTGCAGGAGGGACATCTCAGCTAAACGACCAAAGATGCAGGCAAAGTTACCAGCGCTATAAATAAGGTGGCCTGGTGCTATATTATAGTTGTTGTTCCTCCAGCGGCGGTTAGCGCCTCCAATGCTTGTTTATGAATTCATCCCCCAATTTACAACGCGCCAGGGGGTGCGTTTGCACAGTGGTGCAGGGATGGGGCGTGGCCTGATGGGACAAGTATGCAAACGCGCCCTGTGGCGCATTTTAAGTTGGGGATTAAGTCCCTTGAATCCTGAGGGTCCCTGGGGCCAACTAGCCCACCAGGTACCTCCAGTAAGCGCCAGGGAGCTGCGTTGCAGAGAGGTGGTCCAAGGCCACGCCCCTTTTACACCACTCTGCAACGCAGCTCTGTGGCGCTTACTGGAGGTAGCTGGTGAGCTAGTTGGCCCCCAGGGACCCTCAGGACTCAAGGGGACTTAATCCCCAATTTACAACGCACCAGGGGTGTGTTTGCACAGTGGTGCAGGGAGGGGCATGGCCTGATGTGACAGTGTGCAAACGCGCCCTGTGGCACGTTTTAAGTTGGGGAATTAAGTCCCTTGAATCCTGAGGGTCCCTGGGGGCCAACTAGCCCACCAGGTACGTCCAGTAAGCGCAACAGAGTTGCGTTGCAGAGAGGTGTAACAAGGGCGTGGCCTCGGACCACCTCTCTGCAACGCAGCTCCCTGGCGCTACTGGAGGTACCTGGTGGGCTAGTTGGCCCCAGGGACCATCAGGATTCAAGGGAATTAATCCCCAAATTAAAACCCGCCAGGGGGTGCGTTTGCACAGTGGTGAAGGGAGGGGCCTGATGTGACATGTGTGTACTTATGCAATCACTCCGCCAAAACCCAAGCACTTATAAATTCACCGTGCACTCTCCTTGCAGCACTCTAATCATCCAGTCACTACCCATGCACTCATGCAATGACCCATGCACTAACTCATGCACTGCTACAATACCCTGAGCAGTACTCATGCAGTCCAGCCATCACCCTGTCACTACCCATGCACTCCTGCAATCACCCAGCGAGCACCATGTACTTATCCAATCACTCCGCCAAAACCCAAGCACTTATAAATTCACCATGCACTCTCCTTGCAGTACTCTAATCATCCAGTCAGTACCCATGTATTCATGCAATGACCCAGGCACTAACTCATGGCAAATACAGAGGTGGCCATGCTAATCACAGGGGTACCCCAACGCATAGTGTTCCCTAGTGTATGTAGGTGTTTTCACTGTATTCTAAGTGTCTTTTAGCATACCACTGGCTCTAGGCCTGGTTAGTCAGAGTCAGTTACCACCAGTACCCGTCAGCAAAACGTTGGGGGCACAAGAGGACTTTCTGCTCCTCTGTTGGTTCTTTCTGCACATCTCTTGCTTCTTCCTGTACTTTTCTTCGTCTTTCTGGACTTTTGTTGCCTCTTTCTGCATTTGTGGTGCTTCTTTCTGCGCTTTTCTTCCAATTTCTTCGCATGTCCTACCTTTGTAGGCATAGTTAGAAATTAGCATTTAAAAAACCATTGAAATTCACTGAAAAAACCATAGGTTTCAGGCACGTTATAGTTAGAAATTAGCATTTAAAAAAACATTGAAATTCACTGAAAAAACCATAGGTTTTAGGCACGTTATAGTTAGAAATTAGCATTTAAAAACCTTAGAAATTCAATGAAAAACCATAGGTTTCAGGAACGTTATAGTTAGTTGGACATTTCACTCGTACAAAACCATAGAAATTCCCCCGTTATAGTTAGTTCAGCTAACTATAACTCGCGCCCCCGCAATGCACTGCTGATGACGTCACATATTACATCATTCATGACATGGTCAGTGACATCACTGGTGACATCACTGATGACATCATCCACGTAATAATCTGATACACCTCCTCACACTCTAATATAACCTTTGATACACCCACTCTAAAATGCAGACTACCATTTTCGAAACCATAGACACACCAATACCAGTTACTACATACACACTCACTGATTCCTAGGTCTACACACATGTCCACTCATTCATCCATACAGTTACTCATACATGCAGTCACTCATCAATACAGCACTATCATATGCACTCATACACCTATACAGACACTCACACACCACCACTCACCCATTGAGTTACTCACACTCCTAGTCAGTCATGCAAAGAATCAATCACACTCCCATTTACTCACCTATACAGTTATACACACACCACCTCACTTATTCTGACAGATACTAACACATACTTACTCTTTTATACAATCACTGATGCAAGCACACACTCATCCATACAGCCACTCTTATAGTCATTTATATACTCCAACACTCACATATACTGCCTTTCACATATGTAGTTACTCGCACATGTACCACTGAGACATCCATTCACTCACCAACACACCCATACACACACTCACCCACCCATACAGCCCTTCACAGATGCACTCTTGAACCCATACACCCAGTGAATCATCTGCTCACACATCTATGCAAAGAGTCACACCCCCCACCCACCCACAAGAACACACAGGCACCCATACAGACACTCAGACAACCAATCAATAACCCATATAGACACTCATGTGGCTACTCATCAACACATGCAGCCGCTTACATACCAACTGATAGACTGATACAGACATTCACACAGTTTAATCACAAACACATGCATTCAGTAACACATGTTTAATCACTCACTTATACAGTCAATCACGCACCTACTAAATCATCCATTTAGACACTTATACACCCACTCATTCTTCAATACACCTTAGCATATATATATATATATATAAAACATATTTAAACTTTACAGAAACACATAGTCACTGGATGATGTCATCAGTGATGTCATTTGAGATGTCATCAGTGATGTCACTGACCATGTCATGAATGATGTAATATGTGACGTCATCAGCAGTGCATTGCGGGGGCGCGAGTTATAGTTAGCTGAACTAACTATAACGGGGGAATTTCTATGGTTTTGTACGAGTGAAATGTCCAACTAACTATAACGTTTCTGAAACCTATGGTTTTTTCAGTCAATTTCTAAGGTTTTTTAAATGCTAATTTCTAACTATAATGTGCCTGAAACCTATGGTTTTTTCAGTGAATATATATATATATATATATATATATATATATATATATATATATATATTATCTACTGGCGGTCGCCAGTAGATAGTTATAGTTAGGACCTATTTTCCATAGGAAATCCGCGACATTCTATTTGAAATAACTCTTGCGTCGGTTGACGAATCTTCGCGAAATTTTCAAACGTTATGGCCCGCTCCGGTCCGCTCCTACCCTGAAAGTTTCAGGGTGATTCGTCAAGCAGGGGCCGAGAAAAAGGGGGTCCCAAAACGTGTTTTTCCCATTCATTTTCCCATAGGAAACTTTAGACACGGCTACAGCCCGAACTGCTGAACGGAATAACACCAAATTTGGCAAAGAGGTAGTTCTTGGTTCAGAAAGAACCCTTTTGTTAAATGGTGTAAATCTGTTCAGTAGTTGCGGAGAAATTAAAAAATAAGAGTCAAAAAATCAATTTCCCATAGGAAACTTTATGCAAGGCTACAGCCCGAACTGCTGAACGGAATTACACCAAATTTGGTAAAGAGGTAGTTCTTGGTTCAAAAAGTACCCTTTTGTTAAATGGTGTAAATCCGTTCAGTAGTTGCTGAGAAAATCAAAAGTAAAAACACATATATATCTGGGCGGAGCCTAACCACACATGTCATCGTGAGATCTGATTGGCTGTCAGCACTTCATCCTGGAATTGCTGGCAGTCATCTTGGGACCAATATAAATGATAGTACCACATTGAAATGCATTGTACTGAATCGAAGATTTTGAGGGTTACCAAAAGGAGAACTATAAAGGGTGATAACAGACTTTAGTTACATTAGAATTCATTTGTTGATGGTACCATACTAATTTCAGGAATTGTGGTGTGTTCTAAGGTGATTTTACCCTGTGAAAACCTTCTGCTGGGATATCATGAATCATGTTTGAGAGAAAACTATTTTCACATGCTTGTCCCATACAGTTTTGGAAGGTGCTCCAGAAGCTAAAATGAGAGCATATTTTCTGTAAATTCACATTATCTTTCTCAGTCATGTGAGAATGAAGTCTGACATTCTCAGTAAAACATGTACATCCAACAAGGGCAGAGACTGTCAGTTGATTCCTTTGTGTTCTACTGCAGCTTCCCAGAGTGTTCTAAAGAACAACTAGAGTGCTAACAGCCTTACTTATGACAAAAGTATGGCACACCTGAAGCCATCTTGATTGGAATAAACTGGTAACACTTAAAACATTTAATTTAAAAAGGAACAAAATGATGGGGTTCATCTTGTCATAGAAATTATGTTTAGTGCTCTGGAAAGAAAAATTAGGACATGTTTCAAGTGTGATCTCAAATATCTTCCTGTTATATTTCAACAGGAGCAGCCTGTCAGTTGATGCCTTTGTGTTCTACTGCAGCTTCCCAGAGTGTTCTAAAGAACAACTAGAGCGCTAACAGTCTTACTTATGACAAAAGTATGGCACACCTGAAGCCATCTTGATTGGAATAAACTGGTAACACTTAAAACATTTAATTTAAAAAGGAACAAAATGATGGGGTTCATTTTGTCATAGAAATTATGGTTAGTGCTGTAGAAAGAAAAATTAGGACATGTTTCAAGTGTGATCTCAAATATCTTCCTGTTATATTTCAACAGGAGCAGCCTGTCAGTTGATGCCTTTGTGTTCTACTGCAGCTTCCCAGAGTGTTCTAAAGAACAACTAGAGTGCTAACAGCCTTACTTATGACAAAAGTATGGCACACCTGAAGCCATCTTGATTGGAATAAACTGGTAACACTTAAAACATTTAATTTAAAAAGGAACAAAATGAGGGGGTTAATTTTGCCACAGAAATTATGGTTAGTGCTGTAGAAAGAAAAATTAGGACATGTTTTAAGTGAGATCTCAAATATCTTCATGTTATATTTCAACAGGAGCAGCCTGTCAGTTGATGCCTTTGTGTTCTACTGCAGCTTCCCAGAGTGTTCTAAAGAACAACTAGAGTGCTAACAGCCTTACTTATGACAAAAGTATGGCACACCTGAAGCCATCTTGATTGGAATGAACTGGTAACATTTAAAACATTTAATTTAAAAAGGAACTAAATGAGGGGTTCATTTTGCCATAGAAATTATGTTTAGTGCTGCAAAAAGAAAATTTAGTGCATGTTTTAAGTGAGATCTCAAATCCTCTTCTATTTCATTAGAAAATTCTGACATGCAGACTGAAACAATCACTTTCAATACCAGCAGTAGACTTCCAGTTAACTCCTTGGTGAGCAGTAGCTTTACTACAGTGATCTAATGAACAACTAGAGTAATAACATTCTGAATTTATGGCAAATGTGTGACACATCTGAATGCCTTCTTGATGGAATCAAAGTAAAAACTGAAAGCATTTCCTACTGAGGAGACTGCAGTAAATGAGGAAATTAGGAAACTTCATAACAAAGAAGTCTTCCAAGATGGCCACCAGTGAAAAAGAGTCCAAATGTAGCACAAATATTACCCAGATGTAGCCCACATATAGCCCAATGACCAAAGTGTGCAAAACACTTTTTATTTTTAGTTTTTTTGCAGTTTTATGTAGTGCAGACTGGTCAGGTATTGGAGCATTGCATCTTAAAACATGACCCCCCTACACTACAAAAACACAACTGCACTAACCTAAACACTAAAACACTACCCCCAGCATGACCGCCTACACTACACAAACACCACTGCACTACCCTAAACCCTAAAACACTACCCCAACACCACTGCACTAACCTAAATCCTAAAATACTACCCCCAGCATCACCCCCTACACTACCCAAACACCACTGCACTACCCTAAAACATGACCCCCTACACTACACAAACACCACTGCACTACCCTAAACCCTAAAACACTACCCCAGCACGACCCCTACACTACACAAACACCACTGCACTACCTTAAACCCTAAAACATTACCCCAGCACGACCCCCTACACTACCCAAACACCACTGCACTACCCTAAATCATAAAACACTACCCCAGCACGACCCCCTACACTACCCAAACACCACTGCACTACCCTAAAACATGACCCCCTACACTACACAAACACCACTGCACTACCCTAAACCCTAAAACACTACCCCCAGCACGACCCCTACACTACACAAGCACCACTGCACTACCCTAAACCCTAAAACACTACCCCCAGCACGACCCCCTACACTGCCCGAACATCCACTGCACTGCCCTAAACCCTGAAACACCAGCCCCTGCACGACCCCTACACTGCCGGAACACCACTGCACTGCCCTAAACCCTGAAACACATACCCTAGCACGACCCCCTACACTGCCCGAACACCACTGCACTGCCCTAAACCCTGAAACACCACCCCCTTCACGACCCCCTACACTGCCCGAACACCACTGCACTGCCCTAAACCCTGAAACACCACCCCCAGCATGACCCCTACACTGCCCGAACACCACTGCACTGCCCTAAACCCTGAAATACTACCCCCAGCAAGACATCCTACACTGCCTGAACACCACTGCACTGCCCTAAACCCTGAAACATCACCCCCAGCAAGACCCCCTACACTGCCCGAACACCACTGCCCTAAACCCTGAAACACCACCCCCAGCACGACCCCCTACACTGCCCGAACACCACTGCACTGCCCTAAACCCTGAAACACCACCCCCAGCACGACCCCCTACACTGCCCGAACACCACTGCACTGCCCTAAACCCTGAAACACCACCCCCTGCACGACCCCCTACACTGCCCGAACACCACTGCACTGCCCTAAACCCTGAAACACCATCCCCAGCACGACCCCCTACACTGCACGAACACCACTGCACTGCCCTAAACCCTGAAACACTACCCCCAGCAAGACCCCCTACACTGCCCGAACACCACTGCACTGCCCTAAACCCTGAAACATCACCCCCAGCAAGACCCCCTACACTGCCCGAACACCACTGCCCTAAGCCCTGAAACACCACCCCCAGCAAGACCCCCTACACTGCCCGAACACCACTGCACTGCCCTAAACCCTGAAACACCAGCCCCAGCACGACCCCTACACTGCCCGAACACCACTGCACTGCCCTAAACCCTGAAACACCACCCCCTGCACGACCCCTACACTGCCCGAACACCACTGCACTGCCCTAAACCCTGAAACACCACCCCCAGCACGACCCCCTACACTGCCCGAACACCACTGCACTGCCCTAAACCCTGAAACACCACCCCCTGCACGATCCCCTACACTGCCCGAACACTACTGCACTGCCCTAAACCCTGAAACACCACCCCCAGCACGACCCCCTACACTGCACGAACACCACTGCACTGCCCTAAACCCCGAAACACTACCCCCAGCAAGACCCCCTACACTGCCCGAACACCACTGCCCTAAACCCTGAAACACCACCCCCAGCAAGACCCCCTACACTGCCCGTACACCACTGCCCTAAACCCTGAAACACCACCCTCAGCATGACCCCATACACTGCCCGAACACCACTGCACTGCCCTAAACCCTGAAACACCACCCCCAGCACGACCCCCTACACTGCCCAAACACCACTGCACTGCCCTAAACCATGAAACACCAGCCCCAGCACGACCCCTACACTGCCCGAACACCACTGCACTGCCCTAAACCCTGAAACACCACCCCCAGCATGACCCCCTACACTGCCCGAACACCACTGCACTGCCCTAAACCCTGAAACACCAGCCCCAGCACAACCCAGTACACTGCCCGAACACCACTGCACTGCCCTAAACCCTGAAACACCACCCCCAGCAAGACCCCCTACACTGCCCGAACACCACTGCACTAAAGCCTGAAACACCACCCCCAGCAAGACCACCTACACTGGCCGAACACCACTGCACTGCCCTAAACCCTGAAACACCACCCCCTGCACGACCCCCTGCACTGCCCAAACACCCCTGCACTGCCCTAAACCCTGAAACACCACCGCCTGCACGACCCCCTACACTGCCCGAACACCACTGCACTGCCCTAAACCCTGAAACACCACCCCTCAGCACGACACCCTACACTGCCCGAACACCACTGCACTGCCCTAAACCCTGAAACACCACCCCCAGCACGACCCCTACACTGCCCAAACACCACTGCACTGCCCTAAACCCTGAAACACCACCCCCTGCACGACCTCCTACACTGCCGGAACACCACTGCACTGCCCTAAACCCTGAAACACCACCCCAGCACGACCCCCTACACTGCCCGAACACCACTGCACTGCCCTAAACCCTGAAACATCAACCCCAGCAAGACCCCCTACACTGCCTGAACACCACTGCCCTAAACCCTGAAACACCACCCCCTACACTGCACGAACACCACTGCACTGCCCTAAACCCTGAAACACCACCTCCAGCAAAACCCCTACACTGCCTGAACACCATTGCTCTGCCCTAAATCCTGAAACACTAGCCCCAGCACGACCCCCTACACTGCCCAAACACCACTGCACTGCCCTAAACCCTGAAACACCACCCCCAGCACGACCCCCTACACTGCCCGAACACCACTGCACTGCCCTAAACCCTGAAACACCAGCCCCAGCAAGACCCCCTACACTGCCCGAACACCACTGCACTGCCCTAGACTCTGAAACACCAGCCCCAGCAAGACCCCCTACACTGCCCGAACACCACTGCACTGCCCTAAACCCTGAAACACCAGCCCCAGCATGACCTCCTACACTGCCCGAACACCACTGCACTGCCCTAAACCCTGAAACACCAGCCCCAGCACGACCACCTACACTGCCCGAACACCACTGCACTGCCCTAAACCCTGAAACACTAGCCCCAGCACGACCCCCTACACTGCCCGAACACCACTGCACTGCCCTAAACCCTGAAACACCATCCCCAGCATGACCCCCTACACTGCCCGAACACCACTGCACTGCCCTAAACCCTGAAACACCACCCCTGCATGACCCCTACACTGCCCGAACACCACTGCACTGCCCTAAACCCTGAAACACCACCCCTGCACCGCCCCCTACACTGCCCGAACACCACTGCACTGCCCTAAACCCTGAAACACCACCCCCAGCACGACCCCCTTTACTGCTCGAATACCACTGCACTGCCCCAAACCCTGAAACACCACCCCCAGCACGACCCACTACACTGCCCGAACACCACTGCCCTAAACTCTGAAATACCACCCCCTGCACGACCCCCTACACTGCCCGAACACCACTGCACTGCCCTAAACCCTGAAACACCACCCCTCAGCACGACACCCTACACTGCCCGAACACCACTGCACTGCCCTAAACCCTGAAACACCACCCCTCAGCACGACACCCTACACTGCCCGAACACCACTGCACTGCCCTAAACCCTGAAACACCATCCCCTGCACCGCCCCTACACTGCCCGAACACCACTGCACTGCCCTAAACCCTGAAACACCACCCCAGCACAACCCCCTTTACTGCTCGAACACCACTGCACTGCCCCAAACCCTGAAACACCACCCCCAGCACGACCCACTACACTGCCCGAACACCACTGCACTGCCCTAAACCCTGAAACACCACCCCTACACTGCCTGAACACCACTGCACTGCCCTAAACCCTGAAACACCACCCCCAGCACGACCCCCTACACTGCCCGAACACCACTGCACTGCCCTAAACCCTAAAACACCACCCCCAGCATTACCCCCTACACTGCCCAAACACCACTGCACTGCCCTAAACCCTAGAACACTACCCCCAGCACGACCCCCTACACTACCCGAACACCACTGCACTACCCTAAACCCTAAAATACTACCCCCAGCACAACCCCCTACACTACCTGAACACGACTGCACTGCCCTAAACCCTCAAACACTCCCCCAGCACGACCCCTACACTACCCGAACACCACTGCACTGCCCTAAACCCTAAAACACTACCCCCAGCATGACCCCCTACACTACCCAAACACCACTGCACTGCCCTAAATCCTAAAACACTACCCCCAGCACGACCCCCTACACTACCCAAACACCAATGCACTACCCTAATCCCTAAAACACTACCCCCAGCATGACCCCCCTACACTACCCCTAAACCCTAAAACACTACCCCCGCACGACTCCCTACACTACCCAAAGACCACTGCACTACCCTAAACCCTAAAACACTGACCTCCTACACTACACAAACACCACTGCACTACCCTAAACCCTAAAACACTACCCCCTACACTACACAAACACCACTGCACTACCCTAAACCCTAAAAACTACCCCCAGCAGTACCCCTACACTACCCAAACACCACTGCACTACCCTAAACCCTAAAACACTACCCCCAGCAGTACCCCCTACACTACCCAAACACCACTGCACTACCCTAAATCCCTACCCCCAGCACGACCCCCTACACTACCCAAACACCACTGCACTACCCTAAACCCTAAAACACTACCCCCAGCACGACCCCCTACACTGCACGAACACCACTGCACTGCCCTAAACCCTGAAACACTACCCCCAGCAAGACCCCCTACACTGCCCGAACACCACTGCACTGCCCTAAACCCTGAAACATCACCCCCAGCAAGATCCCCTATACTGCCCGAACACCACTGCCCTAAGCCCTGAAACACCACCCCCAGCAAGACCCCTACACTGCCCGAACACCACTGCACTGCCCTAAACCCTGAAACACCAGCCCCAGCACGACCCCCTACACTGCCCGAACACCACTGCACTGCCCTAAACCCTGAAACACCACCCCTGCACGACCCCCTACACTGCCCGAACACCACTGCACTGCCCTAAACCCTGAAACACCACCCCCAGCAAGAGCCCCTACACTGCCCGAACACCACTGCACTGCCCTAAACCCTGAAACACCACCCCTGCACGATCCCCTACACTGCCCGAACACTACTGCACTGCCCTAAACCCTGAAACACCACCCCCAGCACGACCCCCTACACTGCACGAACACCAATGCACTGCCCTAAACCCCAAAACACTACCCCCAGCAAGACCCCCTACACTGCCCGAACACCACTGCCCTAAACCCTGAAACACCACCCCCAGCAAGACCCCCTACACTGCCCGTACACCACTGCACTGCCCTAAACCCTGAAACACCACCCTCAGCATGACCCCTACACTGCCCGAACACCACTGCACTGCCCTAAACCCTGAAACACCACCCCCAGCACGACCCCCTACACTGCCCGAACACCACTGCACTGCCCTAAACCATGAAACACCAGCCCCAGCACGACCCCCTACACTGCCTGAACACCACTGCACTGCCCTAAACCCTGAAACACCACCCCCAGCACGACCCCCTACACTGCCCGAACACCACTGCACTGCCCTAAACCCTGAAACACCAGCCCCAGCACAACCCCGTACACTGCCCGAACACCACTGCACTGCCCTAAACCCTGAAACACCAGCCCCAGCACGACCGCCTACACTGCCCGAACACCACTGCACTGCCCTAAACCCTGAAACACCAGCCCCAGCACGAGCCCCTACACTGCCCGAACACCACTGCACTACCCTAAACCCTCAAACACCAGCCCCAGCACGACCCCCTACAATGCCCGAACACCACTGCACTGCCATAAACCCTGAATCACCAGCCCCAGCAAGACCCCTACACTGCCCGAACACCACTGCACTGCCCTAAACCCTGAAACACCACCCCCAGCAAGACCCCCTACACTGCCCGAACACCACTGCACTGCCTAAAGCCTGAAACACCACCCCCAGCAAGACCACCTACACTGGCCGAACACCACTGCACTGCCCTAAACCCTGAAACACCACCCCTGCACGACCCCCTGACACTGCCCAAATACCACTGCACTGCCCTAAACCCTGAAACACCACCGCCTGCATGACCCCTACACTGCCCGAACACCACTGCACTGCCCTAAACCCTGAAACACCACCCCTCAGCACGACACCCTACACTGCCCGAACACCACTGCACTGCCCTAAACCCTGAAACACCACCCCCAGCACGACCCCCTACACTGCCCGAACACCACTGCACTGCCCTAAACCCTGAAACACCACCCCTGCACGACCTCCTACACTGCCGGAACACCACTGCACTGCCCTAAACCCTGAAACACCACCCCCAGCACGACCCCCTACACTGCCCGAACACCACTGCACTGCCCTAAACCCTGAAACATCAACCCCAGCAAGACCCCTACACTGCCTGAACACCACTGCCCTAAACCCTGAAACACCACCCCCTACACTGAACGAACACCACTGCACTGCCCTAAACCCTGAAACACCACCTCCAGCAAAACCCCCTACACTGCCTGAACACCATTGCTCTGCCCTAAATCCTGAAACACTAGCCCCAGCACGACCCCCTACACTGCCCGAACACCACTGCACTGCCCTAAACCCTGAAACACCACCCCCAGCACGACCCCCTACACTGCCCGAACACCACTGCACTGCCCTAAACCCTGAAACACCAGCCCCAGCAAGACCCCTACACTGCCCGAACACCACTGCACTGCCCTAGACTCTGAAACACCAGCCCCAGCAAGACCCCCTACACTGCCCGAACACCACTGCACTGCCCTAAACCCTGAAACACCAGCCCCAGCATGACCTCCTACACTGCCCGAACACCACTGCACTGCCCTAAACCCTGAAACACCAGCCCCAGCACGACCACCTACACTGCCCGAACACCACTGCACTGCCCTAAACCCTGAAACACTAGCCCCAGCACGACCCCCTACACTGCCCGAACACCACTGCACTGCCCTAAACCCTGAAACTCCAGCCCCAGCACGACCCCCTACACTGCCCGAACACCACTGCACTGCCCTAAACCCTGAAACACCACCCCCTGCATGACCCCCTACACTGCCCGAACACCACTGCACTGCCCTAAACCCTGAAACACCACCCCCTGCACCACCCCCTACACTGCCCGAACACCACTGCACTGCCCTAAACCCTGAAACACCACCCCCAGCACGACCCCCTTTACTGCTCGAACACCACTGCACTGCCCCAAACCCTGAAACACCACCCCCAGCACGACCCACTACACTGCCCGAACACCACTGCCCTAAACTCTGAAACACCACCCCCTGCACCACCCCCTACACTGCCCGAACACCACTGCACTGCCCTAAACCCTGAAACACCACCCCTCAGCACGACACCCTACGCTGCCCGAACACCACTGCACTGCCCTAAACCCTGAAACACCACCCCTCAGCACGACACCCTACACTGCCCGAACACCACTGCACTGCCCTAAACCCTGAAACACCATCCCCTGCACCGCCCCTACACTGCCCGAACACCACTGCACTGCCCCAAACCCTGAAACACCACCCCCAGTGTCATAAGGTTTCTGCACATACACAGAGCTATGCACAGGATAATGGGACCCCGGAATACAGTGGTTTGCCTACCATATACCGTAGCACCCAAAAACCCCAACCCAACTAGCTTAGCATCCCATTAGCACCCAAGTACCAATGATTGGACAACCCAGAACACGGTATCTTTATCTCAGGACTCGCAGAAGCAAGAACACTCTTTCGTCACTCACTCGTACTTGTCCACAAGGTGCGTAGGAAGAGACACTGGATAGGTTAAAATGTTTATTCCAACTTACGTGCTCTAATGTACAGTACACGTGTCAGTACTAATAGCATAATGCATATGAATAATATAAGCAGCATGGTTACAATTCCATAGAATACAAACGGGGAAAGCATTTCATAACTCAGTGGATAAATGTCTAAATAACATTACCACCCTCCCCGTGCAGTAAGATAGTTTATTATAAAAATAGAAGACCTCTGGGCTTTGACTAGCGAACCCTCATACCTCGGTCTCTAGATGCAGAACTACATCAGCAGACAATCACAGCTCTTCTCACTGGAAAGGATTCCTCCAAGTGTGTCAAGCGCCAGTAAAAACCCCAGTATTAAAGGCACACAAAGTTTCATGTCATTTGCGCCTAATGTTATGTCTGGGTGCGCGAGACTGGCCAAATCAGGAAGAACCGAGATACATTGTTATGCGACCTTGTACATGTTGTGCAGTCTGAGCCCAAATCGAACAAGAGAAAAGGTGAAAGACAGAAAGTGCAGACAGCGCAAAAGAACTTGGCAAGAGCAAAGGGCGAGGGAGCCCTGGCTCAGTGTAACGTGCGCAAAGAAAAGCAGCATGGCAGCTAGTCCTAGGCCAACATAACAAGGCAGGCAACAAACCACAAGACACCAGCACGACCCACTACACTGCCCGAACACCACTGCCCTAAACTCTGAAACACGACCCCCTGCACCACCCCCTACACTGCCCGAACACCACTGCACTGCCCTAAACCCTGAAACACCACCCCTCAGCACGACACCCTACGCTGCCCGAACACCACTGCACTGCCCTAAACCCTGAAACACCACCCCTCAGCACGACACCCTACGCTGCCCGAACACCACTGCTCTGCCCTAAACCCTGAAACACCACCCCCAGCACGACCCACTACACTGCCCGAACACCACTGCACTGCCCTAAACCCTGAAACACCACCCCCTACACTGCCCGAACACCACTGCACTGCCCTAAACCCTGAAACACCACCCCTAGCACGACCCCCTACACTGCCCGAACACCACTGCACTGCCCTAAACCCTAAAACACCACCCCCAGCATTACCCCCTACACTGCCCAAACACCACTGCACTGCCCTAAACCCTAGAACACTACCCCCAGCACGACCCCCTACACTACCCGAACACCACTGCACTACCCTAAACCCTAAAATACTACCCCAGCACAACCCCCTACACTACCTGAACACGACTGCACTGCCCTAAACCCTCAAACACTCCCCCCAGCACGACCCCCTACACTACCCGAACACCACTGCACTGCCCTAAACCCTAAAACACTCCCCCCAGCATGACCCCCTACACTACCCACACACCAATGCACTACCCTAATCCCTAAAACACTACCCCCCGCATGACCCCCTACACTACCCTAAACCCTAAAACACTACCCCGCACGACTCCCTACACTACCCAAAGACCACTGCACTACCCTAAACCCTAAAACACGACCTCCTACACTACACAAACACCACTGCACTACCCTAAACCCTAAAACACTACCCCTACACTACACAAACACCACTGCACTACCCTAAACCCTAAAAAACTACCCCCAGCACGAACCACTACACTACCCAAACACCACTGCACTACCCTAAACCCTAAAACTACCCCCAGCAGTACCCCTACACTACCCAAACACCACTGCACTACCCTAAACCCTAAAACACTACCCCCAGCAGTACCCCCTACACTACCCAAACACCACTGCACTACCCTAAATCACTACCCCCAGCACGACCCCCTACACTACCCAAACACCACTGCACTACCCTAAACCCTAAAACACTACCCCCAGCACGACCCCCTACACTACCCAAACACCACTGCACTACCCTAAACCCTAAAACACTCCCCCAGCACGACTCTCTACACTACCCAAACACCACTGCACTACCCTAAACCCTAAATCTACCCCCAGCATGACCCCCTACACTACACAAACACCACTGCACTACCCTAAACCCTAAAACACTACCCCCAGCACGACCCTCTTCACTACCTAAACACAACTGCACAATTTGTTACAGGGGTTGCAACGCAGGCCTGGGGTGCTTACTGGAAGTACCTAGTGGGCTAGTTGGGCCCCAGGGACCCTCAGGATTCAAGGTGACCTAATCCCCCAACTTAAAATGCACCACGGGGCGCGTTTGCACAGTGGTGAAGGAGGGGGCGGGGCCTCAGGTGACATGTGCGCAAACACGCCCTGTGGTGCGTTTTAAGTTGGGGAATTAATTCCTTTGAATCCTGAGGGACCCTGGGGCCAACTAGCCCACCAGGTACCTTCAGTAAGCACAACAGAGTTGCTTTGCAGAGAGGTGAAAAAGGTGCGTGGCCTCGGAACGCCTCTCTGCAACTCAGCTCTGTGGTCCTAACTGTAGGTACCTGGGGGCTAGTTGGGCCCCAGGGACCCTCAGAATTCAAGGGGACTTAATCCAGCAACTTAAAACGCGCCACGGGGTGCGTTTGCACACATGTCACCTCAGGCCCCCTCCCTTCACCACTGTGCAAACGCGCCCTGTAGCGCGTTTTAAGAGGTAGTTTTAATCCCCCTGCCCTATTATGTACTAGGGACTTGCAGAGGAGGTCATGCTAATCACAGGGGTACCCCAACGCATAGTGTTCCCTAGTGTATGTAGGTGTTTTCACTGTATTCTAAGTGTCTTTTAGCATAGCACTGGCTCTGGTTAGTCAGAGTCAGTTACCACCAGTACCCGTCTGAAAAAGTTGTGGGCACAGGATGATTTTGCAACAAGGCCTCTTTCTGCTCCTCTGTTGGTTCTTTCTGCACATCTTTTGCTTCTTTCTGTGCTTTTTTTCTTCTTTCTTCACATGTCCTACCTCTGTAGGCATAGTTAGAAACTAGCATTTAAAAAAACCTTTGAAATTCACTTAAAAATCATAGGTTTCAGGCACGTTATAGTTAGAAATTAGCATTTAAAAAACCTTTGAAATTCACTGAAAAAACCATAGGTTTCAGACACGTTATAGTTAGAAATTAGCATTTAAAAACCTTTGAAATTCACTGAAAAAACCATAGGTTTTAGGGACAGTTATAGTTAGTTGGACATTTCACTCGTACAAAACCATAGAAATTCCCCCGTTATAGTTAGTTCAGCTAACTATAACTCGCGCCCCGCAATGCACTGCTGATGACGTCACATATTACATCACTCATGACATGGTCAGTGACATCACTGATGACATCTCAATTGACATCACTGATGACATCATCCATGTGATAATTTCATGCATCTTCTCACACCCTAATATAACTTTTGATACACCCACTCTAAATTACAGACTGCCATTCTCAAAACCATAGACACTCCAACACCAAAAACTACATACCCACTCACTGATTCTTAGGTCTACACACACATCCACTCACTCACCCGTACAGTCACTCATACTTAGTCACTCAGTACAGGACTATCATATGCACTCATACACCTATATAAACACTCACACACCGCCACTCATCCATAGAGGTACTCACACACCTAGACAGTCATGCAAAAACTTAATCACACACCCATTTACTCACCTATACAGTTATACACACACCAGCTCACTTACTCATACAAATACTAGCACATTCTTACGCTCTTATACAATCACTGATACAAGTACACACTCATCCATACAGCCACTCTCACAATCACACACTCTCACTTATAGCCATTTATATACTCCAACACACATATATACTGCCTTTCACATATGTAGTTACTCACACATGTACCACTGAGATATACATTCAATCACTAACACACCCATACACACACTCACCCACCCATACAGTCCATCACAGATGCACTCTTGAAACCATGCACCCAGTGAATCACCAACTCACACATCTATGCACAGTCACACACACCCCACCCACACAAACACTCAGGCACCCATACAGATACTCAGACAATCAATCAATAACCCATGTAGACACTCATGTAGCTATTCAGAAAGCTCATGCAGCCGCTTACAAACCAACAGACAGACGGATACAGACATGCACACAGTTTAGTCACTAACCCATGCATTCAGTAAGATACATTTAATCACTCACTTGTAGAGTCAGTCACTCACGTACTAAATCATCCATTCAGACACTTATACACCCACTCATTCTTCAATACGCCTTTCCCTATATATATTAAACATATTTAAACTTTACAGAAACACACAGTCACTGGATGATGTCATCACTGATGTCATCAGTGATGTCATTTGAGATGTCATCAGTGATGTCATCAGTGATGTCACTGACCATGTCATGAGTGATGTAATATGTGACGTCATCAGCAGTGCATTGAGGGGGCGCGAGTTATAGTTAGCTGAACTAACTATAACTGGGGAATTTCTATGGTTTTGTACGAGTGAAATGTCCAACTAACTATAACTGTCCCTAAAACCTATGTTTTTTTCAGTGAATTTCAAAGGTTTTTTAAATGCTAATTTCTAACTATAACGTGTCTGAAACCTATGGTTTTTTCAGTGAATATATATATATATATATATATGAAAAAAACAAAGTACTGAGATTTCAACAACAACAACTATTCACAACACTTGTTCTTAATTAATTTCTTAAATTGATTTTATTCTTTCTTCAGGTTTTTTCATGTCAATACATCCAAAACAGCTTTGTATACTGTAAGCAGCCAATAAAAAAACAGCCAACACGTGTTTCGCGCACCACTGCGCTTCTTCGGGGCTTTAAGTTATAAATCCTGAGTATTTCACGCTCTCTCTCTGCTTCAAAGTTTATTAACTAATTCCATCAGTCTTTGATACCTCATCTGATTCTGTTAAGCATGTCGCATTTCTTAGATTCGATCCACTCAATAATAAGACTTTCTTAAATGGTATTGGTTCAAAGATCAGATTCCCCTTGATACAGGTCTACAACCGGCTGTAAGCCTCCGATCCGTCTCCTTCTTCAAATGGATCCATTCACGATTTATAACTTAAAGCTCTGAAAAAGCGCAGTGGAGCGCGAAACACGTGTTGGCTGCTTTTTTTTGACTGCTAACAGTATATCAAGCTGTTTTGGATGTATTGACATGAAAAAACCTGAAGAAAGAATAAAGGCAATTTAAGAAATTAATCAAGAAGAAGTGTTGTGAATAGTTGTTGTTGTTTAAATCTCAGTACTTTGTTTTTTTCATATGATTGCAACATAATACTGGTGGGGAACAGTAACTGGGATACTTAGCGCCGGGCAAGATTTCTGTTACCCAAAATGTTTACTATATATATATATATATATATATATATATATATATATATATATATATATATATATATATACAAAGACGTGCCAAGCCCGGTTTGAAGTTGCATAGGTATTTATTTAATTTTGCTGCAAACTTAACCCTACGCGTTTCGGCTTGCGCCTTGTTCACAGGTGGGTAACATCACAATCATGTGCAAGTGCTCAATATCAGTCATGTGACTTTCCAGGGCACTAGGAGTTCCAACATGGAACAGTGTGACTTTTTGACCAGCATAGGCAGTAAATATAATTTCTTTAGACCCAAATAGTCTTGAATGCTGCCTCCTACTGTCATATCCTTCTTGGAAAACAAAGTAAATACGATGTCTGTAGTGCAAAATGTCCCAATTGCAGCGTAGTTATACGGAAATACCTGGCATTTCAAACTGTCCAAGAGAGGTGTAGCCCCTCTTATCTCCCTTTCATCACTCACGCCAGAAATGCCTTTGAACTCCGTTGGTCTGGCAATGAGCAAATCGGGTCATGTCCCCTTCATCCGCAGCACAGCAACAATAATGTCTCCATATTGGGGGCCCCCGACCCTGCAGGGCGGCTCCGGTGGTCAACGGAGATGGAAGACTCCGTCATACAAATACAACAAAGAAGTGCCAAGCCCGGTTTGAAGTTGCACAGGTATTTATTTCATTTAGCTGCAATCTTAACCCTACGCGTTTCGGCTTGTGCCTTGTTCACAGGTGGGTGACATCACAATCATGTGCAAGTGCTCAATACCAGTCATGTGACTTTCCAGGGCACAACGAGTTCCAAGATGCAACAGTGTGACTTTTTGACCAGCATAGGCAGTAAATATAATTTCTCTAGACCCAAATAGTCTTGAATGCTGCCTCCTACTGTCATATCCTTCTTGGAAAACAAAGTAAATACGATGTCTGTAGTGCAAAATGTCCCAATTGCAGCGTAGTTATACGGAAATACCTGGCATTTCAAACTGTCCAAGAGAGTTGTAGCCCCTCTTATCTTCCTTTCATCACTCACGCCAGAAATGCCTTGGAACTCCGTTGGTCTGGCAATGAGCAAAGCGGGTCATGCCCCCTTGATCCGCAGCACGGCAACAATAATGTCCCCATATTGGGGGCCCCTGACCCTGCAGGGCGGCTCCGGCGGTCAACGGAGATGGAGGACTCCGTCATACAAATACAACAAAGAAGTGCCAAGCCCGGTTTGAAGTTGCACAGGTATTTATTTCATTTTGCTGCAAACTTAACCCTACGCGCTTCGGCTTGCGCCTTGTTCACAGGTGGGTGACATCACAATCATGTGCAAGTGCTCAATATGAGTCATGTGACTTTCCAGGGCACTACGAGTTCCAAGATGCCACAGTGTGACTTTTTCACCAGCATAGGCAGTAAATATAATTTCTTTAGACCCAAATAGTCTTGAATGCTGCCTCCTACTGTCATATCCTTCTTAGAAAACAAAGTAAATACGATGTCTGTAGTGCAAAATGTCCCAATTGCAGCGTAGTTATACGGAAATACCTGGCATTTCAAACTGTCCAAGAGAGGTGTAGCCCCTCTTATCTCCCTTTCATCACTCACGCCAGAAATGCCTTGGAACTCCGTTGGTCTGGCAATGAGCAAAGCGGGTCATGCCCCCTTGATCCGCAGCACGGCAACAATAATGTCTCTATATTGATGGCCCCCGACCCTGCAGGGCGGCTCCGTCGGTCAACGGAAATGGAGGACTCCATCATACAAATACAACAAAGAAGTGCCAAACCCTGTTTGAAGTTGCACAGGTATTTATTTCATTTTGCTGCAAACTTAATCCTACGCATTTCGGCTTGCGCCTTGTTCACAGGTGGGTGACATCACAATCATGTGCAAGTGCTCAATATCAGTCATGTGACTTTCCAGGGCACTACGAGTTCCAAGAGGCAACAGTGTGACTTTTTGACCAGCACAGGCAGTAAATATAATTTCTTTAGACCCAAAGAGTCTTGAATGCTGCCTCCTACTATCATATCCTTCTTAGAAAACAAAGTAAATACGATGTCTGTAGTGCAAAATGTCCCAATTGCAGCGTAGTTATACGGAAATACCTGGCATTTCAAACTGTCCAAGAGAGGTGTAGCCCCTCTTATCTTCCTCTCATCACTCACGCCAGAAATGCCTTGGAACTCCGTTGGTCTGGCAATGAGCAGAGCGGGTCATGCCCCCTTGATCCGCAGCATGGCAACAATAATGTCTCCATATTGGGGGCCCTTGACCCTGCAGGGCGCCTCCGGCAGTCAACGGAGATGGAGGACTCCGTCATACAAATACAACAAAGAAGTGCCAAGCCCCGTTTGAAGTTGCACAGGTATTTATTTCATTTTGCTGCAAACTTAACCCTACACGTTTCGGCTTGCGCCTTGTTCACAGGTGGGTGACTTCGCAATCATGTGCAAGTGCTCAATATCAGTCATGTGACTTTCCAGGGCACTACGAGTTCCAAGATGCAACAGTGTGACTTTTTGACCAGCATAGGCAGTACATATAATTTCTTTAGACCCAAATAGTCTTGAATGCTGCCTCCTACAGTCATATCCTTCTTGGAAAACAAAGTAAATACGATGTCTGTAGTGCAAAATGTCCCAATTGCAGCGTAGTTATATGGAAATACCTGGCATTTCAAACTGTCCAAGAGAGGTGTAGCCCCTCTTATCTCCCTTTCATCACTCACGCCAGAAATGCCTTGGAACTCCGTTGGTCTGGCAATGAGCAAAGCGGGTCATGCCCCCTTCATCCACAGCACGGCAACAATAATGTCTCCATATTGGGGGGCCCCCGACCCTGCAGGGCGGCTCCGGCGGTCAACGGAGATGGAGGACTCCGTCATACAAATACAACAAAGAAGTGCCAAGCCCAGTTCGAAGTTGCACAGGTATTTATTTCTTTTTGCTGCAAACTTAACCCTACGCGTTTCGGCTTGCACCTTGTTCACAGGTGGGTGACATCACAATCATGTGCAAGTGCTCAATATCAGTCATGTGACTTTCCAGGGCACTACGAGTTCCAAGATGCAACAGTGTGACTTTTTGACCAGCATAGGCACTAAATATAATTTCTTTAGACCCAAATAGTCTTGAATGCTGCCTCCTACTGTCATATCCTTCTTGAAAAACAAAGTAAATACGATGTCTGTAGTGCAAAATGTCCCAATTGCAGCGTAGTTATACGGAAATACCTGGCATTTCAAACTGTCCAAGAGAGGTGTAGCCCCTCTTTTCTCCCTTTCATCACTCACGCCAGAAATGCCTTGGAACTCCGTTGTTCTGGCAATGAGCAAAGCAGGTCATGCCCCCTTGATCCACAGCACGGCAACGATAATGTCTCCATATTTGGGGGCCCCCGACCCTGCAGGGCGGCTCTGGCTGTCAACGGAGATGGAGGACTCCGTCATACAAATACAACAAATAAGTGCCAAGCCCGGTTCGAAGTTGCACAGGTATTTATTTCATTTTGCTGCAAACTTAACCCTACGCGTTTTGGCTTGCGCCTTGTTCACAGGTGGGTGACATCACAATCATGTGCAAGTGCTCAATATCAGTCATGTGACTTTCGCGGGCACTACGATTTCCAAGTTGCAACAGTGTGACTTTTTGACCAGCAAAGGCAATAAATATAATTTCTTTAGACCCAAATAGTTTTGAATGCTGCCTCCTACTGTCATATCCTTCTTGGAAAACAAAGTAAATATGATGTCTGTAGTGCAAAATGTCCCAATTGCAGCGTAGTTATACGGAAATACCTGGCATTTCAAACTGTCCAAGAGAGGTGTAGCCCCTCTTTTCTCCCTTTCATCACTCACGCCAGAAATGCCTTGGAACTCCGTTGTTCTGGCAATGAGCAAAGCAGGTCATGCCCCCTTGATCCACAGCACGGCAACGATAATGTCTCCATATTTGGGGGCCCCCGACCCTGCAGGGCGGCTCCGGCGGTCAACGGAGATGGAGGACTCCGTCATACAAATACAACAAAGAAGTGCCAAGCCCGGTTCGAAGTTGCACAGGTATTTATTTCATTTTGCTGCAAACTTAACCCTACGCGTTTTGGCTTGCGCCTTGTTCACAGGTGGGTGACTTCACAATCATGTGCAAGTGCTCAATATCAGTCATGTGACTTTCCAGGGCACTACGAGTTCCAAGATGCAACAGTGTGACTTTTTGACCAGCATAGGCAGTAAATATAATTTCTTTAGACCCAAATAGTCTTGAATGCTGCCTCCTACTGTCATATCCTTCTTGGAAAACAAAGTAAATACGATGTCTGTAGTGCAAAATGTCCCAATTGCAGCGTAGTTATACGGAAATACCTGGCATTTCAAACTGTCCAAGAGAGGTGTAGCCCCTCTTATCTCCCTTTCATCACTCACGCCAGAAATGCCTTGGAACTCCGTTGGTCTGGCAATGAGCAAAGCGGGTCATGCCCCCTTGATCCACAGCAGGCAACAATAATGTCTCCATATTGGGGGCCACCAACCCTGCAGGGCGGGTCCGGCGGTCAACGGAGATGGAGGACTCCATCATACAAATACAACAAAGAAGTGCCAAGCCGGTTTGAAGTTGCACAGGTATTTATTTCATTTTGCTGCAAACTTAACCCTACACGTTTCGGCTTGCGCCTTGTTCACAGGTGGGTGACATCACAATCATGTGCAAGTGCTCAATATCAGTCATGTGACTTTCCAGGGCACTACGATTTCCAAGATGCAACAGTGTGACTTTTTGACCAGCATAGGCAGTAAATATAATTTCTTTAGACCCAAATAGTCTTGAATGCTGCCTCCTACTGTCTTATCCTTCTTGGAAAACAAAGTAAATATCATGTCTTTAGTGCAAAATGTCCCAATTGCAGCGTAGTTATACGGAAATACCTGGCATTTCAAACTGTCCAAGAGAGGTGTAGCCCGTCTTATCTCCCTTTCATCACTCAAGCCAGAAATGCCTTGGAACTCCGTTGGTCTGGCAATGAGCAAAGCGGGTCATGCACCCTTGATCCGCAGCACGGCAACAATAATGTCTCCATATTGGGGGGTCCCCGACCCTGCAGGGCGGCTCCGGCGGTCAACGGAGATGGAGGACTCCGTCATACAAATACAACAAAGAAGTGCCAAGCCCGGTTTGAAGTTGCACAGGTATTTATTTCATTTTGCTGCAAACATAACCCTACGCGTTTTGGCTTGCGCCTTGTTCACAGGTGGTTGACATCACAATCATGTGCAAGTGCTCAATATCAGTCATGTGACTTTCCAGGGCACTACGAGTTCCAAGATGCAACAGTGTGACTTTTTGACCAGCATAGGCAGTAAATATAATTTCTTTAGACCCAAATAGTCTTGAATGCTGCCTCCTACTTTCATATCCTTCTTGAAAAACAAAGTAAATACGATGTCTGTAGTGCAAAATGTCCCAATTGCAGCGTAGTTATACGGAAATACCTGGCATTTCAAACTGTCCAAGAGAGGTGTAGCCCCTCTTATCTCCCTTTCATCACTCATGCCAGAAATGCCTTGGAACTCCGTTGGTCTGGCAATGAGCAAAGCGGGTCAGGCCCCCTTGATCCGCAGCACGGCAACAATAATGTCTCCATATTGGGGGCCCTCGACCCTACAGGGTGCCTCTGGCAGTCAGCGGAGATGGAGGACTCCGTCATACAAATACAACAAAGAAGTGCCAAGCCGGGTTTGAAGTTGCACAGGTATTTATTTCATTTTGCTGCAAACTTAACCCTACGCGTTTTGGCTTGCGCCTTGTTCACAGGTGGGTGACATCACAATCATGTGCAAGTGCTCAATATCAGTCATGTGACTTTCCAGGGCACTACGAGTTCCAAGATGCAACAGTGTGACTTTTTGACCAGCATAGGCAGTAAATATAATTTCTTTAGACCCAAAGAGTCTTGAATGCTGCCTCCTACTATCATATCCTTCTTAGAAAACAAAGTAAATACGATGTCTGTAGTGCAAAATGTCCCAATTGCAGCGTAGTTATACGGAAATACCTGGCATTTCAAACTATCCAAGAGAGGTGTAGCCCCTCTTATCTCCCTTTCATCCCTCACGCCAGAAATGCCTTGGAACTCCGTTGGTCTGGCAATGAGCAAAGCGGGTCATGCCCCCTTAATCCGCAGCACGGCAACATATATATACTTCTAACAAAAATGCTGGGACAGAGTTTTTGTCAGTTTGGAGGGTTGCATGCAGATTTCGAAATGAATCAATCGAATGATTCACGAAGCCTGGAGTGCCCAGCAGTTTTGTTGGAAGTAGAAGTGTCCGCGACTCCGTCCTCGTGAGCTAGAAGCACCGGCTGCGCAGAGAGCGGCAATGATTGGCGGAGAACGGTTCACAAGATATATATATATTCTTCAATGTCTGAGTCACGTTTTAAAAGCTAACGAACCCTCCCCTGCACTGTTGCATATGATTAAGAGGTAATTTACCTCGAAACGCGTCATGCTGTGATTGCCAGAAATAAAGTATTTGAACAGTACGCTGGAGTGGCCAATTTCACGCAGCTAAATGGTGCATGTGTTCTGTGGAATTTATAAGGTGTCTGACACACCTAAGACGGGCCCCGACTCGAGAGGCTGTGGTGCTTCTCCTTGTCAGGTTTTCGTTTGGATTTGTACAAAGGAGCACCTGCCGACTGAAACACTTGCCATTGAAAAGGATTGAATGGAAGGGCCACGCTGAGAGGCCCACCTCACCTGGGAGATGAATTTTGAATTAGCCAGAGTCTGCTGGAGGGATTTCCCTGTAACACGCCGGGCTGATGAACTTTGCTTCAAAGGCAAGTAAGAACTAATGGAATCCGGGGTGGTCGTGGAATCTCCCTATGTTACTTTGACCATCGGATGCAGCCGCAGTATGGTACTAAACCCGGTAAAGGCTTTGTAAGCATTTGGTATCGAGTAACAATTAGGTGAAGTTTTGCCAAGATCTACATTGGAGAAACTAAGGACTATGTAGCATATGAGAGGCATTATGGGGATTGTAGCCCAAACCTCTATGGGCAAAAGAACGAAAGCACAGAAATGCAAATGTGAATTTACAATTATGTGATTTCCTCAGAGACTTTCCAAAATGATAAACAAGGAGGGTATTCACCATGCTTACTAAGTGAAAGAACTCGAAAACATGAATATGGACTGCCTCGTTAATTAAGTAAATGGACACTGGTCCTTCTTCAATGTCTGAGTCACGTTTTAAAAGCTAACGAACCCTCCCCTGCACTGTTGCATATGATTAAGAGGTACTTTACCTCGAAACGCGTCATGCTGTGATTGCCAGAAATAAAGTATTTGAACAGTACGCTGGAGTGGTCAGTTTCACGCAGCTAAATGGTGCGTGTGTTCTGTGGAATATATATATATATATATATATATATTTGAAGAGAAGTCGATTCGGGAACTCCCAAAGAAACTACAGCGGCACACCAGAGGACAGCACAATAAATGTTTATTGTGCCACAATCAGAACTATTCTGTTTGTGGCACAATAAAAATTTATTGTGCTGTACTTTGGTGTGCCACTGTAGTTTCTTTGGGAGTTCCCGAATCGACTTCTCTTCAAATTTATATAGAGGGTGTTGCAACCGCTGCTGGCACCGGCGTCGTTAGGAGGGTGAGCGGCCAGCTGTAATGAACTGTTATCGATAGATATATATATATATAATCACTGAAAAAAACATAGGTTTCAGGGACGTTATAGTTAGTTGGACATTTCACTCGTACAAAACCAGAGAAATTCGTCCTTTATAGTTAGATTGAGCTAACTATAAATCGCGCCGCCGCAATGCACTGCTGATGACATCACATATTACATCATTCATGACATGGTCAGTGACATCACTGATGACATCTCAAATGACATCACTGATGACATCATCCAGTGACTGTGTGTTTCTGTAAAGTTTAAATATGTTTTATATATATATATATATATATATATTATATATATATATATATATATTATCTACTGGCGGTCGCCAGTAGATAGTTATAGTTACAACCTATTATCCATAGGAAATCCGCGACATTCTATTTGAAATAACTCTCTTGCCGGTTGACGTATCTTCGCAAAATTTTCAAACTTTGTGGCCCGCTCTGGTCCGCTCCTACCCTGAAAGTCTCGGGGGGATTCGTCAAGCGGGGCTGAGAAAAAGGGGGTCCCAAAACGCGTTTTCCCCATGCAATTTTCCATAGGAAACTTTAGACACGGCTACAGCTCGAACTGTTGAACGGAATTACACCAAATTTGGCAAAGAGGTAGTTCTTGGTTCAGAAAGAACCCTTTTGTTAAATGGTGTAAATCCGTTCAGTAGTTGCTGAGAAAATCAAAAGAAAAAAGATAGGTATATCTAGGGCCGCGGATCCTCCCGAGCACGAGCTTTATGTTAATTGGCTGTCAACACTCCAAATCAGGAAGTGTTGGCAGTTATTTTGTCCCTCGGTAGAACCGAGGGACAGAAACAAGTGCGCAAAGCGCACAAAGGGGGCAGGGTAGAAACACCCTGACCCCCTAGGTCTGCTCAGGGGTCCCACAAGGACCCCTGGGCAAAAAAAATAATATATTTTTTTAAAAAATCGGCAGGATGCGCTCAGGGAGCGCGAACCCTGCCGAAAAAAAAATCGAAGCGCGGTCTCCCGCGCTTCGATAGTTAATTGGCCCCGGGTGGGCCAAGTCCCGGGGGCATGCTGGGGGGGGTTCATTTTATGTGTGGGGGCCTCTAAGGGCCCCCAAGCCCCGGGGACCACCATCCCCCGGGGCTTTATGGATAATGGTGCGGGAGGGCTCTGAGCCCTCCCGCAGCCCCGGGGACCACCACCTCCCCGGGGCTTCTTTTTGTATATTTGAAAACCTGTGTGGGGGGCTCCAGCCCCCCACATGCCCCGGGGACCACCACCTCCCCGGGGCACTAAGAAAATGAAAATGGGGGTCCGTTTTGACCCCCAAGCCCCGGGGACCACCACCTCCCCGGGCTTTCTCGATGTAGGGAGGGGGCCGCGCGGCCCCCCTCCTGGAGCCTGTGGTGGCCCTGGGGACCGCCACCCCCAGGGCCGGCTCCTGCAGTGTCCCGGGTGCCTACCCCCGGGACACTGCTGTTTGCAATGACAGGCCGGAGCCTCGCGGCTCCCGTCCTGTCATTGCAAACTTGCTTTGGATATTGGAAGAGAGAGCAGGAAACCTGCTCTCTCTTCCAATATCCAAGCCGATTGCTTTCCACATGGGGAGCAGCATGTTAGCTGCTCCCCATGTGTAAAGCAATGCCGGCTCCCGTAGGACACGGGGAGCCGGCGGGACTGTGGGGGGCTTGGGGACCCCCCACAGTCCCCAACGAGAGGCCAGGCCCCGGGGGATGGGGTCCCCGGGGCCATAAGTGGCCACGGAGGGGGCCACGCAGCCCCCTCCCCAAAGTAAAAAAATTAAAAAAAAAGTGCAAGGCCGGCCCGGGGGATGGGGTCCCTGGGGCCTTAAATGGCCTGAGGAGGGGGCCACGCAGCCCCCCTCCAAATAAAAACAAAAGAGGCCATGCCCCGGGGGATGGGGTCCCCGGGCCAATACAGGCCCAGGGAAGGGGGCCACGCGGCACCCTTCCCGTTTTTTTTTATTTTAATTAAAAAAAGGGGTAAGGCCCTGGGGGATGGGGTCCCCAGGGCCTAAAAATAGGAAAAGGAAGGGGGCCACACGGCCCCCTTCAGGGAAAAAAAACAAAAAAACGATCGGGCCCGCAGGCCCCGCCCCTTCCTTCACCACTCTGCAAACGCGCCCCTGGCGCGTTTGCAGAGGGGAACGAATTCCCCTTGAATACTGGGGGTCCCTGGGGCCAACTAGCCCACCAGGAACCTCCAGTATGCGCCAGGGGCTGCCTTGCAGAGAGGTGTACAGAGGCCACGCCCCTTTTACACCTCTCTGCAACGCAGCTCTGTGGCGCTTTTGGAGGAACATGGTGGGCTAGTTGGACTCCAGGGACCCTCAGGATTCAAGGGAGTTAATCCCCCGACTTAAAACGCGCCACGGGGCGCGTTTGCACAGTGGTGAAGGGAGGGGCGGGGCTTCAGGTGACATGTGTGCAAACAGGCCCCGTGGCGCGTTTTAAGATGGGGAATTAAATCCTCTTCAATCCTGAGGGTCCCTGGGGCCAACTAGCCCAACAGGTACGTCCAGAAAGCGCCACAGAGCTGCGTTGCAGAGAGGTGTAAAAAGGGGTGTGGCCTCTGTACATGTCTCTGCAACGCAGCCCCCTGGCGCATACTGGAGGTTCCTGGTGGGCTAGTTGGCCCGTAGGGACCCTCATGATTCAAGGGGACTTAATCCCCCAACTTAAAACGCGCCACGGGGCGCGTTTGCACAGATGTCACCTCAGGCCCCGCCCCTCCCTTCACCATTGTGCAAATATTCCTCTAAAATCAGCCGAAATACGAATTCCGATTTACTCACCTGTTATCAGGAGAGACCTCAGTGCTGCATCTTTCAGCCCAGTACTGATCCTCAAAAGTAATTTTAACCGTACTTACCGGTAACTTGAATTTCCTTCATAGGCTAACATTGACTGGTTTCACTTGGAAATTCTTCTAAGTGTGGAGTTTTGGAACTTTAAAATATTCCTCTAAAATCAGCCGAAATACGAATTCCGATTTACTCACCTGTTATCAGGAGAGACCTCAGTGCTGCATCTTTCAGCCCAGTACTGGTCCTGAAAAGTAATTTTAACCGTACTTACCAGTAACTTGAATTTCCTTCCATAGGCTAACATTGACTGGTTTCACTTGGAAATTCTTCTAAGTGTGGAGTTTTGGAACTTTAAAATATTCCTCTAAAATCAGCCGAAATACGAATTCCGATTTACTCACCTGTTATCAGGAGAGACCTCAGTGCTGCATCTTTCAGCCCAGTACTGATCCTCAAAAGTAATTTTAACCGTACTTACCAGTAACTTGAATTTCCTTCCATAGGATATCATTGACTGCTTTTTGCTGAAAAAGTTTCTAAGTGTTGATTTTTGAAACATACAAATATTCCTCTAAAATCAGCCGAAATCCGAATTCTGATTTACTCACCTGTTATCAGGAGAGACCTCAGTGCTGCATCTTTCAGCCCAGTACTGGTCCTGAAAAGTAATTTTAACCGTACTTACCGGTAACTTGAATTTCCTTCATAGGCTAACATTGACTGGTTTCACTTGGAAATTCTTCTAAGTGTGGAGTTTTGGAACTTTAAAATATTCCTCTAAAATCAGCCGAAATACGAATTCCGATTTACTCACTTGTTATCAGGAGAGACCTCAGTGCTGCATCTTTCAGCCCAGTACTGATCCTCAAAAGTAATTTTAACCGTACTTACCAGTAACTTGAATTTCCTTCCATAGGATATCATTGCCTGCTTTTTGCTGAAAAGTTTCAAAGTGTTGATTTTTGAAACATACAAATATTCCTCTAAAATCAGCCGAAATCCGAATTCCGATTTACTCACCTGTTATCAGGAGAGACCTCAGTGCTGCATCTTTCAGCCCAGTACTGATCCTCAAAAGTAATTTTAACCGTACTTACCAGTAACTTGAATTTCCTTCATAGGCTAACATTGACTAGTTTCACTTGGAAATTCTTCTAAGTGTGGAGTTTTGGAACTTTAAAATATTCCTCTAAAATCAGCCGAAATACGAATTCCGATTTACTCACCTGTTATCAGGAGAGACCTCAGTGCTGCATCTTTCAGCCCAGTACTGGTCCTGAAAAGTAATTTTAACCGTACTTACCGGTAACTTGAATTTCCTTCATAGGCTAACATTGACTGGTTTCACTTGGAAATTCTTCTAAGTGTGGAGTTTTGGAACTTTACAAATATTCCTCTAAAATCAGCCGAAATACGAATTCCGATTTACTCACCTGTTATCAGGAGAGACCTCAGTGCTGCATCTTTCAGCCCAGTACTGATCCTCAAAAGTAATTTTAACCGTACTTACCGGTAACTTGAATTTCCTTCATAGGCTAACATTGACTGGTTTCACTTGGAAATTCTTCTAAGTGTGGAGTTTTGGAACTTTAAAATATTCCTCTAAAATCAGCCGAACTACGAATTCCGATTTACTCACCTGTTATCAGGAGAGACCTCAGTGCTGCATCTTTCAGCCCAGTACTGATCCTCAAAAGTAATTTTAACCGTACTTACCAGTAACTTGAATTTCCTTCCATAGGATATCATTGCCTGCTTTTTGCTGAAAAAGTTTCTAAGTGTTGATTTTTGAAACATACAAATATTCCTCTAAAATCAGCCGAAATCCGAATTCTGATTTACTCACCTGTTATCAGGAGAGACCTCAGTGCTGCATCTTTCAGCCCAGTACTGGTCCTGAAAAGTAATTTTAACCGTACTTACCGGTAACTTGAATTTCCTTCATAGGCTAACATTGACTGGTTTCACTTGGAAATTCTTCTAAGTGTGGAGTTTTGGAACTTTAAAATATTCCTCTAAAATCAGTCGAAATACGAATTCCGATTTACTCACCTGTTATCAGGAGAGACCTCAGTGCTGCATCTTTCAGCCCAGTACTGATCCTCAAAAGTAATTTTAACCGTACTTACCAGTAACTTGAATTTCCTTCCATAGGATATCATTGCCTGCTTTTTGCTGAAAAAGTTTCTAAGTGTTGATTTTTGAAACATACAAATATTCCTCTAAAATCAGCCGAAATCCGAATTCTGATTTACTCACCTGTTATCAGGAGAGACCTCAGTGCTGCATCTTTCAGCCCAGTACTGGTCCTGAAAAGTAATTTTAACCGTACTTACCGGTAACTTGAATTTCCTTCATAGGCTAACATTGACTGGTTTCACTTGGAAATTCTTCTAAGTGTGGAGTTTTGGAACTTTAAAATATTCCTCTAAAATCAGCCGAAATCCGAATTCTGATTTACTCACCTGTTATCAGGAGAGACCTCAGTGCTGCATCTTTCAGCCCAGTACTGGTCCTGAAAAGTAATTTTAACCGTACTTACCAGTAACTTGAATTTCCTTCCATAGGCTAACATTGACTGGTTTCACTTGGAAATTCTTCTAAGTGTGGAGTTTTGGAACTTTAAAATAGTCCTCTAAAATCAGCCGAAATACGAATTCCGATTTACTCACCTGTTATCAGGAGAGACCTCAGTGCTGCATCTTTCAGCCCAGTACTGATCCTCAAAAGTAATTTTAACCGTACTTACCAGTAACTTGAATTTCCTTCCATAGGAATCCATTGTCTGGTTTTCAGCAGAAAAGTTTCAAAGTGTCGATTTTCACAAACTACAAATATTCCTAAAAAATCGCCTGTATGACTTAAACGCATTCTTTCAACTGTTTACAGGAGATGCACCAGTGCTGGATCCAGGATCCAACACTGAGTAAAAAAAGTAACGATAACAGTTTTTAACTTCTAAGTGAATTTCCTTCCATAGGATAACATTGGTGATTCTATGAGAAAAAGTTTCTAAGTGTGAACTTTTAAAGTACAATAATATTCCTTAAAAATCACGACTGTAACCAAAACGCTTTTACTCAACTGTTTACAGGAGATGTCCCAGGACTGAATCTAGGATCCAGTAATGTGGTTAGAAAAGTAATCCATAAAGTAACTAATTGCATTTAACTAGAAATTCACATTGAGCTGAATGTTGCATTGTGTTTGAAAATGTGTTGCCCATTGCAACAACTGTAACTACTGTACTTAAAAGTCTATTGCCTATGTGCAAAGTAATTAAACTAAAGTAATTCATTCTGAGAAAGTATTTTTGTAATGTAATGTATAATGTAATTACAATGTAATTTAAAAAATAAAATATGTAAAAAAAAATTGTTTCTAAAAAATTTGGAAATCAATATGAAAAAAATTTATATAACAATTAATACATTTAAAAATTGTCATTTACAAAACCTTTGAAATTCACTGAAAAAACTGTAGGTTTCAGACATGTTATAGTTACAAATTAGCATTTAAAAACCTTTGAAATTCACTGAAAAAACCATAGGTTTCAGGGACGTTATAGTTACAAATTAGCATTTAAAAAACCTTTGAAATTCACTGAAAAAACCATAGGTTTTAGGGACAGTTATAGTTAGTTGGACATTGCACTCGTACAAAACCCGTGAAATTCCCCGTTATAGTGAGTCCAGCTAACTATAACTCGCGCCCCCGCAATGCACTGCTGATGACGTCACATATTACATCACTCATGACATGGTCAGTGACATCACTGATGACATCACTGATGACATCTCAAATGACATCACTGATGACATCATCCAGTGACTGTGTGTTTCTGTAAAGTTTAAATATTTTTAATATATATAGGAAAAGACGTATTGAAGAATGAGTGGGTGTGTAAGTGTCTGTATGGATGATTTAGTAGGTGCATGACTGACTGTATAAGTGAGTGATTTAACGTATCTTACTGAATGCATGGGTTAGTGACTAAACTGGGTGAATGTCTGTATCCGTCTGTCTGTTGCTGTGTAAGTGGCTGCATGTGTTTGTGAATAGCTACATGAGTGTCTATATGAGTTATTGAATGCTTGTGTGAGTATCTGTATGGGTGCCTGAGTGTTTGTGTGGGAGAGGTGTGTGCGACTCTGTGCATAGATGTGTGAGTGGGTGATTCACTGGGTGGATGGTTTCAAGAGTGCATCTGTGATAGACTGTATGGGTGGGTAAGTGTGTGTAAGAGTGTGTTAGTGAGTGAATGTATGTCCCAGTGGTACATGTGTGAGTAACTACATATGTGAAAGGCAGTATATATGTGTGTTGGAGTATATAAATAGCTATAAGCGAGAGTGAGTGATTGTGATAGTGGCTGTATGGATGAGTGTGTGCTTGTATCAGTGATTGTATAAGAGCGTAAGAATGTGCTAGTATTTGTATGAGTAAGTGAGCTGGTGTGTGTATAACTGTATAGGTGAGTAAATGGTAGTGTGTTTAATTATTTGCATGACTGACTAGGTGTGTGAGTACCTCTATGGATGAGTGGCGGTGTTTGAGTGTCTATATAGGAGTATGAGTGCATATGATAGTCCTGTATTGAGTGACCATAAGTATGAGTGACTGTACGGGTGAGTGAGTGGATGTGTGTGTGTAGACCTAAGAATCAGTGAGTGGGTATGTAGTTATTGGTGTTGGAGTGTCTATGGTTTTGCGAATGGCAGTCTGTAATTTAGAGTGGGTGTATCAAAGGTTATATTAGGGTGTGAGAAGATGCATGAAATTATCACATGGATGATGTCATCAGTGATGTCATCAGTGATGTCATTTGAGATGTCATCAGTGATGTCATCAGTGATGTCACTGACCATGTCATGAGTGATGTAATATGTGACGTCATCAGCAGTGCATTGCGGAGCGCGAGTTATAGTTAGCTGGACTAACTATAACGGGGGAATTTCACGGGTTTTGTACGAGTGCAATGTCCAACTAACTATAACTGTCCCTAAAACCTATGGTTTTTTCAGTGAATTTCAAAGGTTTTTTAAATGCTAATTTGTAACTATAACGTCCCTGAAACCTATGGTTTTTTCAGTGAATTTCAAAGGTTTTTTAAATGCTAATTTGTAACTATAACATGTCTGAAACCTACGGTTTTTTCAGTGAATTTCAAAGGTTTTGTAAATGACAATTTTTAAATGTATTAATTGTTATATACATTTTTTTCATACTGATTTACTACATTTTTAGAAACAATTTTTTTTTACATATTTTATTTTTTAAATTACATTGTAATTACATTATACATTACATTACAAAAAATACTTTCTCAGAATGAATTACTTTAGTTTAAATACTTTGCACATAGGCAATAGACTTTTAAGTACAGTAGTTACAGTTGTTGCAATGGGCAACACATTTTCAAACACAATGCAACATTCAGCTCAATGTGAATTTCTAGTTAAATGCAATTAGTTACTTTATGGATTACTTTTCTAACCACAGGACTGGATCCTAGATTCAGTCCTGGGACATCTCCTGTAAACAGTTGAGTAAAAGCGTTTTGGTTACAGTCGTGATTTTTAAGGAATATTATTGTACTTTAAAAGTTGACACTTAGAAACTTTTTCTCATAGAATCACCAATGTTATCCTATGGAAGGAAATTCACTTAGAAGGTAAAAACTGTTATCGTTACTTTTTCTTACTCAGTGTTGGATCCTGGATCCAGCACTGGTGCATCTCCTGTAAACAGTTGAAAGAATGCGTTTAAGTCATACAGGCGATTTTTTAGGAATATTTGTAGTTTGTGAAAATCGACACTTTGAAACTTTTCTGCTAAAAACCAGACAATGGATTCCTCTGGAAGAAAATATAAGTTACTGGTAAGTACGGTTAAAATTACTTTTCAGGGTCAGTGCTGGGCTAAAAGATGCAGCACTGGGTTCTCTCCTGATAACAGGTGAGTAAATTGGAATTCGTACTTTGGTTGATTTTAGAGGAATATTATAAAGTTCCAAAACTCCACACTTAGAAGAATTTCCAAGTGAAACCAGTCAATGTTAGCCTATGGAAGGAAATTCAAGTTACTGGTAAGTACGGTTAAAATTACTTTTCAGGACCAGTACTGGGCTGAAAGATGCAGCACTGAGGTCTCTCCTGATAACAGGTGAGTAAATCAGAATTTGGCTTTCGGCTGATTTTAGAGGAATATTTGTATGTTTCAAAAATCAACACTTAGAAACTTTTTCAGCAAAAAGCAGGCAATGATATCCTATGGAAGGAAATTCAAGTTACTGGTAAGTACGGTTAAAATTACTTTTGAGGATCAGTACTGGGCTGAAAGATGCAGCACTGAGGTCTCTCCTGATAACAGGTGAGTAAATCGGAATTCGTATTTCGGCTGATTTTAGAGGAATATTTTAAAGTTCCAAAACTCCACACTTAGAAGAATTTCCAAGTGAAACCAGTCAATGTTAGCCTATGAAGGAAATTCAAGTTACCGGTAAGTACGGTTAAAATTACTTTTCAGGACCAGTACTGGGCTGAAAGATGCAGCACTGAGGTCTCTCCTGATAACAGCTGAGTAAATCAGAATTCGGATTTCGGCTGATTTTAGAGGAATATTTGTATGTTTCAAAAATCAACACTTAGAAACTTTTTCAGCAAAAAGCAGGCAATGATATCCTATGGAAGGAAATTCAAGTTACTGGTAAGTACGGTTAAAATTACTTTTCAGGATTAGTACTGGGCTGAAAGATGCAGCACTGAGGTCTCTCCTGATAACAGGTAAGTAAATCGGAATTCGTATTTCGGATGATTTTAGAAGAATATTTGCACAATGGTGAAGGGAGGGGCGGGGCCTGAGGTGACATCTGTGCAAACGCGCCCCGTGGCGCGTTTTAAGTTGGGGGATTAAGTCCCCTTGAATCCTGAGGGTCCCTAGGGGCCAACTAGCCCACCAGGAACCTCCAATATGCGCCAGGGGCTGCGTTGCAGAGACGTGTAGAGAGGCCACACCCCTTTTTACACCTCTCTGCAACGCAGCTCTGTGGCGCTTTCTGGATGTACCTGTTGGGCTAGTTGGCCCACAGGGACCCTCAGGATTGAAGGGGATTTAATCCCCCAACTTAAAACGCGCCACGGGGCGCGTTTGCACAGATGTCACCTGAAGCCCCGCCCCCTCCCTTCACCACTGTGCAAACGCGCCCCGTGGCGCGTTTTAAGTCGGGGGATTAACTCCCCTTGAATCCTGAGGGTCCCTGGGGGCCAACTAGCCCAACAGGTATATCCAAAAAGCGCCACAGAGCTGCGTTGCAGAGAGGTGTAAAAAGGGGCGTGGCCTCTGTACACCTCTCTGCAACGCAGCCCCCTGGCGCATACTGGAGGTTCCTGGTGGGCTAGTTGGCCCCCAGGGACCCCCAGTATTCAAGGGGAATTCGTTCCCCCTCTGCAAACGCGCCAGGGGGCGCGTTTGCAGAGTGGTGAAGGAAGGGGGCGGGGCCTGCGGGCCCGATCGTTTTTTTTTTTTTTTTTTTTTTGTCCCCTGAAGGGGGGCTGTGTGGCCCCCCCTTACTTTTTCCTGTTTTTGGGCCCTGGGGACCCCATCCCCCAGGGCCTTACCCCTTTTTTTTAATTAAAAATTTAAAAAAAAAACGGGAAGGGGGCCGCGTGGCCCCCCTTCCCTGGGCCTGTATTGGCCCCGGGGACCCCATCCCCCGGGGCATGGCCTCTATTTTTATTTTTATTCTTTGGAGGGGGGCTGCGTGGCCCCCCTCCTCTGGCCATTTAAGGCCCCGGGGACCCCATCCCCGGGGCCGGCCATACCCTTTTTTTTTTTTTAAATTTTTTAAACTTTGGGGAGGGGGCCGCGTGGCCCCCCTCCCGGGCCACTACTTGCCCCGGGGACCCCATCCCCCGGGGCCTGGCCCTCTCCGTTGGGGACTGTGGGGGGTCCCCAACCCCCCACAGTCCCGCCGGCTCCCCGCGTCCCTACGGGAGCCGGCATTGCTTTACACATGGGGAGCAGCTAAGATGCAGCTCCCCATGTGGAAAGCAGTCAGCTTTGGATATTGGAAGAGAGAGCAGGTTTCCTGCTCTCTCTTCCAATATCCAAAGCAGTTTGCTAATGACAGGACGGGAGCCGCGAGGCTCCCGTCCTGTCATAGCAAACTAGCAGTGTCCCGGGGGTAGGCACCCCGGGACACTGCAGGAGCCGGCCCTGGGGGGTGGCGGTCCCCAGGGCCATCAAGGGCTCCAGGAGGGGGCCGCGCGGCCCCCCTCCCTTAAATTGCACAGCCCCGGGGAGGTGGGGGTCCGTAACGGACCCCCATATTTAAATGTTTAGTGCCCCGGGGAGGTGGCGGTCCCCGGGGCGTGTGGGGGCTGGAGCCCCCCACACAGGTTTTTCAATTTTAAAAAAAAAGCCCCGGGGAGGTGGTGGTCCCGGGGCTGCGGGAGGGCTCAGAGCCCTCCCGCACCATTTAAAAAAAAAAGCCCGGGGGGGTGGCGGTCCCCGGGGCTTGGGGGCCCTTTGAGGCCCCCCACACATAAAATTAACCCCCCCCCACCATGCCCCCGGGACTTGGGCCACCCGGGGGCAAAATTCGCGAACCCTGAGGCAATCCGCACCGATTTTAAAAATTTTTTTTTTTTTTTTGCCCAGGGGTCCTTGTGGGACCCCCTGAGCAAACCTAGGGGGTCAGGGTGTTTCTACCCTGCCCCCTTTGTGCGCTTTGCGCACTTGTTTCTGTCCCTCGGTTCTACCGAGGGACAAAATGGCTGCCAACATTTCCTGAATCGGAATGTTGACAGCCAGCTGACAGCCAATTAACATGCAGCTCGTGATCGGGAGGGTACGCGGACCCTACTCGGCCATAGATATCACTATCTTTTTACTTTTGATTTTCTCAGCAACTACTGAACGGATTTACACCATTTAACAAAAAGGGTTCTTTCTGAACCAAGAACTACCTCTTTGCCAAATTTGGTGTAATTCCGTTCAGCAGTTCGGGCTGTAGCCGTGTCTAAAGTTTCCTATGGAAAATTGCATGGGGAAAACGCGTTTTGGGACCCCCCTTTTTCTCGGCCCCCGCTTGACGAATCCCCCGAGACTTTCAGGGTAGGAGCGGACCGGAGCGGGCCACAAAGTTTGAAAATTTTGCGAAGATACGTCAACCGGCAAGAGAGTTATTTCAAATAGAATGTCGCGGATTTCCTATGGATAATAGGTTGTAACTATAACTATCTACTGGCGACCGCCAGTAGATATATATATATATATATATATATATATATATATATATATATATATATATATATATATATATATATATATGCCAAGGTGTATTAAAGAATGAGTGGGTTTATAAGTGTCTCAATGGATGATTTAGTAGGTGCGTGACTGACTGTATAAGTGAGTGATTAAACGTGTCTTACTGAATGCATGGGTTACTTACTAAACTGTGTGAATGTCTGTATCAGTCTGTCAGTTGGTGTGTAAGCGGCTGCATGGGTTGGTGAGTAGCTACATGAGTGTCTATATGGGTTATTGATTGGTTGTCTGAGTATCTGTATGGGTGCCTTACTGTCTGTGTGGGTGGGTGGAGGGTGTGTGACTCTGTGCATAGATGTGTGAGTGAGTGATTCACTGGGTGTATGGGTTCAAGAGTGCATCTGTGAAGGGCTGTCTGGGTGGGTGAGTGTGTGTATGGGTGTGTTGGTGATTGAATGGATGTCTCAGTGGTACATGTGTGAGTAACTACACATATGAAAGGCAGTATATGTGAGTGTTGGAGTACATGAATGACTATATGTGAGAGTTAATGATTGTGAGAGTGGCTGTATGGATGAGTGTGTGCTTGTATCAGTGATTGTATAAGAGAATAAGTATGTGCTAGTATCTGTATGAATAAGTGAGGTGGTGTGTGTATAACTGTATAGATGAGTAAATAGGCAGTGTGATTGATTCTTTGCATGACTGACTAGGTGTGTGAGTAACTCAATGGGTGAGTGGTGGTGTGTGAGTGTCTGTATAGGTGTATGAGTGCATATGATAGTGCTGTATTGATGAGTGACTGCATGTATGAGTGACTGCATGGGTGAATGAGTAGATGTGTGTGTAGACCTAGGAATTAGTGAGTGGGTATGTAGTAACTGGTATTGGTGTTTCTATGGTTTCAAAAATGGTAGTCTGTATTTTAGAGTGGGTGTATCAAAGGTTATATTAGGGTGTGAGGAGGTGCATCAGATTATCACGTGGATGATGTAATCAGTGATGTCATTTGAGATGTCATCAGTGATATCACTGACCAAGTCACGAATGATGTAATATGTGATGTCATCAGCAGTGCATTGCGGGGGCGGGAGTAATAGTTAACTCAACTAACTATAACGGCCGAATTTCTCTGGTTTTGTACGAGTGAAATGTCCAACTAACTATAATGTCCCTGAAACCTGTGTTTTTTTCAGTGAATTTCTAAGGTTTATTAAATGCTAATTACTAACTATAATGTCCCTGAAACCTATGGTTTTTTCAGTGAATTTCAAAGGTTTTTTAAATGCTAATTTCTAACTATAACGTCCCTGAAACCTATGGTTTTTTCAGTGAATTTCAAAGGTTTTTTAAATGCTAATTTCTAACTATAATGTCCCTGAAACCTCTGTTTTTTTTCAGTGAATTTCAAAGGTTTTTTAAATGCTAATTTCTAAGTATAACGTCCTTGAAAGCTATTTTTTTTCAGTGAATTTCAAAGGTTTTTTAAATGCTAATTTATAACTATGCCTACATAGGTAGGACATGTGCAGAAAGAGGAAGAAAGGTGCAGAAAGAAGCAAGATAAATGCAGAAAGAGGCAACAGTAGTCCAGAAAGAGGAAGAAAGGTCCAGAAAGAAGCAAGAGATATGCAGAAAGAACCAACAGAGGTGTAGAAAGAGGCCTTGTTGCAAAGTCATCCCTTGCCCTGGGCACCCCCCAACTTTTTGCTGACTGGTACTGGTGGTAACTGACTCTGACTGACCCTGGGCTCTGCCTAACCAGGCCCAGAGCCAGTGCTATGCTGAAAGACACTTAAAATACAGTGAAAACACCTACATACACTAGGGTACACTATGGGTTGGGGTATCCCTGTGAGTGGCATGACCTCCCCTGTAAGGCCCTAGTACATTATAGGGTAGGGTATTAAAACGACCTCATAGTCAGAGGTGCAGAAAGAGGCAAGAGAAGTGCAGAAAGAAGCAACAGAGGTGCCAAAACATGCAAGAGAGGTGCAGAAAGAAGCAAGAAAAGTGCAGAAAGAGGCAAGAGAGGTACAGAAAGAGGCAAGAGAGGTTCAGAAAGAGGCAAGGGAAGTGCAGAAACAGGCAAGAGAAATGCACAAAGAGGCAAGAGAGGAGCAGAAAGGGGCAAGAGAGGTATAGAAAGAAGCAAGAGAAGTGCAGAAAGAGGCAGGAGGGGTGCAGAGAGAAGCAATTGAGGTGCAGAAAGATGCAACAGAGGTACAGAAAGATGCAAGAGAGGTGCAGAAACAAGCAAGAGAAGTGGAGAAAGAGGCAAGAGAGGAGCAGAAAGAGGCAAGAGAGATGTAGGAAGAAGCAAGAGAAGTGCAGAAAGAGGCAACCAAAGTGCAGAAAGAGGCAAGAGAGGTGCAGAAAGAGGCAAGAGAGGAGCAAAAAGAGGCAAGAGGGGTGCAGAAAAAGGTAGGAGATGTGCACAAAGAGGCAAGATAGGTACAGAAAGAGGCAGGAGGGGTGCAGAAAGAAGGAAGAGAAGTGCAGAAAGAAGCAACAGAGGTGCTGAAAGAGGAGTAAAGGGTACAGAAAGAGCAAGAGAAGTGCAGAAAAAAGCAACAGAGGTGCAGAAAGAGGCAAGAGAGGAGCAGAAAGAGGGGAGAGGGGTGCAGAAAGAGGCAAGAGTGGTGCAGAAAGAAGCAAGTGAGGTGCAGAAAGACGGAAGAGAGGTGCAGAAACAAGCAAGAGAAGTGCAGAAAGAGGTAAGAGAATTGCTGAAAGAAGCAACAGAGGTGTAGAAAGAAGCAAGAGAAGTGCAGAAAGAGGCAAGTGAGGTGCAGAAAGAAGCAAGAGCAGTGCAGAAAGAACCAACAGAGGTGCAGAAAGAACCAACAGAGATACAAAAAGGAGCAATAGTGGTACAGAAAAAGGTAGAAGAGGTGCACAAAGAGGCAAGAGAGGTACAGAAAGAGGCAGGAGGGGTGCAGAAAGAAGGAAGAGAAGTGCAGAAAGAAGCAACAGAGGTGCTGAAAGAGACGCGAAGGGTGCAGAAAGAGCAAGAGAAGTGCAGAAAGAACCAACAGAAGTACAGAAAGACGTAACAGAGGTGCAGAAAGACGCAAGAGAGGTGCAGAAACAAGTAAGAGAAGTGCATAAAGAAGCAACAGAGATGTAGTAAGGGGGGAGTGGGGTGGAGAAGGAGGCAAGAGGGATACAGAAAGAAACAAGAGAGGTGCAGAAAGAGTGAAGAGGGGTGCAGAAAGAGGGAATATTGGTGTGAAAGAGGCATGAGGGTTGCAGAAAGATGCAACAGAAATGCAAAAAGAGGCAAGAGAGGCGCAGAAAGAAGCAAGAGTGGTTTACACACCATTAGTACCAATTTAATACCCACATGTAGCAATAAGTAACAGGTGAACATTCTAGGTTTGCACAGGGCCTTCCACCACGCTGTAACACTTGTTGCTGTATTTTTGGTAACGTTTGAGCCGTTGAGCTAGAAACAATGTTTTTTTTGTTCAAATCTGCAGATTATGCAGCAGATGATGAATTATGTGGCAAATGCGGTAAATGTATAATTGTGCAAAAGTCGGTGCAGCCAAAGTCACATAATTCCAGTGGCCCTGCTCATACCTCTGACTATGTCCAGAAGTGCTCCTCTGTGGTTCCTTCTTTTTTTTGTCTCATTGTGTTCATAGTTTAGCTTCTATGGAAACGAGGAAGACTAAACCTGAGGTTACCACTCCACAACACAGACTACCATACCACATAATTACTCTCCATAACACATAATCCCACTCTACATAATTCCTACACTCTAAATACCACATACTTTCTATCCACATAATTTCACTGCACAACATACCACATAATTCCACTACACACAACCTACATCCACTCCAAGAAACATTATTAAAACACTTTTACATTTACAACGCCAATAGCTCTAACTCTCGCAAATGCGAAACCTATTACATTACAAATGCTTCTTTAACTAGTAGTCGCGTTTTCAGAGTGGTGGAGAAAGGGGGCTGGGCCTCCAACCAGCGCTCAGGAATTCCGCTGCGTAGGACTTACAGGAGGTACCAGGAGGGATTCTTAGCCCCCAAAGTCCCTCAGGAGAAAAGTGGACTACATCCTCCATCCCGTAGTCTGCCAGCAGGCACGTTTGCAGAGCGGTGGAGAAAGGGGGCGTGGCCTCCGAACACGTCTTAGCAATCCCAGTATGTGGGACTTACTGGAGGTAACAAGAGGGGTAGTTGGCCCCCAAGGACATCCTTGGGGGCCAACTACCCCTCCTATTACCTCCAGTAAGTCCCACACAGCAGGATTGCTATGTTCTCATAGCAGGCCAAGCCCCCTTTGCCCACCACTCTGTAAATGCGCTCCCTGGTGCGCTCTTGGTTGGGGATTGAAGTCCCCTTCACTGCTGGGGGTGGTTAGGGGCCAACTAGCCTACCTCTTACCTACAGTAAGCCCCACACAGTGGGATTGCTGAGAGATGGACACAGGCCACGCCCCCTTTCTCCACCACTCTGCAAACGCGCCTCCTGATGCGCTCTTGGTTGGGGGATGAAGTCCCCTTTCCTCCTGAGGGTCCCTGGGGGCCAACTAGCCCTCCTTTTACCTCCAGTAAGCGCCATACAGCTGGTTTGCTAAGAGTGCTCAAAGGCCACGTCCTCTTTTTACACCATTCTGCAAACGCTTATCCTGGCGCATTGCTGCCCGGTGGATGAAGTCCACTTTAGTCCTGAGGTCCTCAGGACACAAGAGGACCTCATCGCCCCACCAGCAATGCGCCAAGAGGCACGTTTGCAGAGTGGTGTAAAAAGGGGCGTGGCCTCGGACCACCTCTCAGCAATCCCACTGTGTGGGGCTTACTGGACGTACCTGGTGGGCTAGTTGGCTCCTAAGGACCCATAAGACTCTAGGGACAGGCGCTGTTTCCTGAAGGGGGCGCCCCACACCCTGAAGGTAATCTTTACTTTCAAACTCTGAGTTTTTTATGCGCTTTTTAAGCCTGATTTTCTTCTCTTAGAATATGTGCTTTACTTTCAAGACCCCTCGACGAATCTCTCTGAGTATAAAAAATTTGAAATCTTGTATTTTGGCATAAGAATTTAATCCCGGGCTGTCCAGGCGCCTTCCCTTTCCCTGGCATATTTGATACCCAGAGATGTAGCTCAGTGGGTTCGAATACGCTGAAGAAATCAAACAGTAAACTGTCGGGTGCAGGTTTGAATTCCAGCAGGAGAGACCCCGGATTTTATCTTTCCATACATTGTTTTGGGCCGTTCATTCAATAGCTCCAATGCCTGTTATAGTTGTGCGAGGCAACGGCAGCGCTATTAAAACATGAGTCCTTTTTTTTTATAGATTATAATGTCCGTCTCGGGTACAACTGGCCTCCTTCCACTACAGAGTGCCTGGCACAGGGGTGGGAGCTCTCTGCAGAGGTATTCCGGGGTCCTGGAGGGCCACCTGTGGCAGTGCCATTATAAGGAGTTATGGGGCCCCAGGCAAAATAAAGGTTGGGACCCCTCTTCGGAGCCACAATGAATGTTATTATCCATTTTGTGCTAAATGAAGTCCGCACAATGTCCAAAAATATTAAATTCAGTCTCAAAAACAGTTGATATATGCCTTCACGCTGGACTCCAAGATGCTTAAGATGTAATCGATGGTGGAAAGGTTGAAATAGAGAAACAGAAAAAGGTGTGATTAAAAAAAGATCACTTTGGAGGGGGGGCGCTTAACAAGTGGGCTGTGGGCAGTTACCCACTTTGCCTATGCCTTAAAACGTATTGATCTGTGGGTGATCAGAAGATCGCAGAGCGTGCAGGAATAAGTCTGAGTCCAAAAGAAAAAGACTGCCAGAGTGAGCAAACGTAGTTTGTGATTGTGAGTTTGTGTATACGAGAGTGCGTGTGACCAGAGTGTGAGTTCGAGAAAGAGAAAGGGATAGTGAGCGGAATGAAAAGAGAATGCCCGGTCAAAGGGACAAAAAGAGAGAAGGTCATAAGAGGAGAAAACGGAAAAGTGATAGAAGTACAGAAAGGAGAGAGTGCACGAGAAAGAGAAATGTGCAGAAGGATAGAGGGAAAAGAGGAGAAAAGAGAAAGAGAGAAAGGTGCAGAGAGAGCGAGAGAAACGAAAGAGAGAAACGAAAAGAGAGGGAAAGAACATGTATGAGTGAGACAAGCAGACAGATAGGGGGAGAGAGAGAGGTTCCACATTTGGATAACCTATGGTCCATTGTGATTGCACCCACAATTGCCTGACTGCACCACTTAAAAATATAAATTTTAAAATTTGCGCTTTCGTTGGCGTGCTGTTGGTCTCTCCTGCCTTCAGCAGTACTCGCACGCTGATTGGCTGGGTCGTGGCCAATCACTGCGCAGCCCGGGTGGAGCCTGTTGAGCCCCCGCGGCATTTAATGACTGCCGCTGCAAGGACGCGCAGCGGACGCGCGCAGCGGGCGCGCCTAAGGCAAGCCCGTCTGCGCCCGTCCGCGCCTGGACATCGCCACAAGCCAGGGATATTGCCCCTTCCAGGGCACAAAGATTAGTCTACTCGCGCAGAGCACTACTCGACCTACAAAAAGTGGGTGCCTGCGGGACTCATAGTTGGGTCCCAGATGATTGCCCTACCCTCTGTAGAGAATGTACCCTCAGGCGGCTGCCCTCTGAGTGCTCTATACTCTCAGGCCCCAGGACCTCAACATACTCGATTTTGAGTATTAATTGCCGTTCATTGTCCAAACACCATGCCGAGGTATTTGATCTTCTCCAGGATTACTCACCTGAGGCCCTCTTTCTAACGGAAACTTGGCTATCCGATGCCTCAGTGGCCATACCGGCACTAGCCCTTCCCGCAGGTTATGCCATTAGCAGTCTTAATAGAACAGGGGGAGAGGCGGGGGTATTGCGATTGTGTATAAAACAGCCCACGCCTGTAGTTTTATTTCACAAGCTCTGCCAGACTGTGAGAGCGCGCTCTTTAAAATTGCACTGAGTGCTAATTTTACCTTTTCCGGCCTTTTAATTTATCGCCCACCTGGTCCATCGAAAAACTTTAGAGAAGCCTTGGCAAATACTACTTCGGTACTAGCTCTTCAGACCGCCAATTTTAATATTATTGGTGATCTAAATCTTCATCTCGAAATGCTAGATTCCCCGGATACTCTTTGCTTCTTAGGGGACTTGGCAGCTTGCCAATTGATACAGCTGGTCCCTGGCGCCACACACAGCGCTGGGCATCTCCTAGATCCGGTCTTTTCCAATCTTGAGTCACTGGAAGTCCTAACACCCCTTCCTATGATCTGGACGGATCACTTTCTTATCCTTATGCGGCTAACACTGGCCGATCTCCAGCCCCAGTTAACCCAGTACCCTTCACTGAAACGGCCTTGGCACAAATTTGATCAAGAGGCCTTCCTCGCAGCCTTATGCACTAATCCACCAGGCAAAGCTACTAATATAGAAGAGGCTGATGCTCTTTTCCATAGGTGGGTAATCCAAGCTTTGGATACCTGCATTCCTCTCAAACTTACCTACTCCAAAGGTACGCGGGCTAATGCCTGGTTTAATGAGGATCTGACCCTAGCCCGGAAGAACTGTAAAGTTCTAGAAAGAATGTGGAGACGTGCTTATGATCCCCAGGCTAAAGTACTGTATAGATTAACTATAAAATCCTACCACAAACTAGTGCGTAAGGCTAGGGCAGCTCACTTTTCCAGCTTGATTTCCATGAGTACCAATCGTAGCAAAACCATTTTCTCTCTCCTGAAGGATTTGGTCTCCCCTCCCTCAGCTTCAGGTAGCATTATATCATCTAGCCAACAATGTGAGGAGCTGGCGAACTTCTTCTTGGAGAAAGTGGAAGGCATTTACCGTAACTTTGCTCACACTGGTACTCTGGGCGCTAGCTGGAAGAACGCTTACATGGGTGTGGAGACTGCTTCTCTCACATCATTCCCTATCATTCTCCTTAAAGACCTGGAGGATTTAGCGATTAAAATTAAATCAGGGTCCCCAGATGACCCCTTAAGACCAGATGCCTTTAGGAAAGTTCAACAGGGCCTCCTACCAGAGTGCCTGGACTTGCTTAACTTATCTCTTACCTTGGCGGCAGTCCCAAAATCTTGGAAACACGCTAAAGTGGTCCCCCTGCTGAAAAAACCGTCATTGGATACCTCCAAGCCAGAAAACTATCGTCCAATATCACTGCTCCCATTTTTATCTAAAATCTTGGAAGCTCACGTGAATTCGACGTTAATCCACTTTTTGGAAGCTAATCACATTCTTGATAGATCCCAGAATGGGTTCCGACCACGTCACAGTACCGAATCTGCACTGTTGACGGTGGTAGAACAACTTAGATCCGCCTCGGATGCCGGCAGGACCTCTGCTTTGGTCCTGCTGGACCTGAGTGCGGCATTTGATACGGTTTCCCATGAAATCTTGCTCCACCGTTTGGAGGAGATAGGGATCAGTAATAATGCCCTGTTGTGGTTCTCCTCCTTTCTGGCTGATCGGACCTTTCAAGTGATTGCCCCCCTTTACTTCTCAGGTTCATCCTCTGCGCTGTGGGGTCCCTCAGGGCTCGGCACTGAGCCCTACGCTCTTCAACATATATATGAGTCCACTGGCCCGGATGGCCAAAGCAAGAGGAATCTCCTTGGTGTCGTATGCTGACGACACCCAGTTGGTGATCACCATGTCTGACAACCCCAGCCAGGACAGAACAAAATTTAGGGAAGACTTACTGGCTGTTGCAGAGTGGATGTCAGCGAACTTTCTGCAGCTGAACTCCGCGAAATCCGAGATCCTTCTGCTAGGCAAAGCATCCCACCTCTGGACCAACGAATGGTGGCCTTTGGCCCTTGGAACCCCTCCTGCCCCCAAGTCCGTAGTGAAAAATCTCGGCTTTATGGTTGATAAAGACCTCACCTTTGAGATGCATTCCAAATCTGTTGCAGGGAAATGCTTTGGGATTCTACGCGGCCTCAGACCAATACTTGGTCTTTTTGATGCCCAAACGCGGCAGCTGATTATTCAGGCCTCTGTGTTGGCTCGTTTGGACTACTGCAATGTGCTCTTGCTTGGCTCCAATAAGTCGGTGCTGACTCGACTGCAACGGGTTCAGAACGCTGCAGCACGTGCTATTTTTGCTCTTCCTAAGTACAGCCATGTTTCCAACCTCCTTCTCCGTCTGCATTGGCTGCCCTTTGCACATCGTGTGCATTTTAAGGCGCTCTGCACTGTGCACAAGATTCTGACCGGTATTGGTCCGGACACTCTGAGTGACCTGTGTACTCTCTATCACCCTCCTCGAGCATTGAGATCGGCTAATCTTGCCCTCGCATGCATTCTACGCGTACGAAGGACTAGATCTGGTGGTCGCTCCTTCAGGCGATTGGCCCCTGCCCTCTGGAACTCTCTTCCTCTCTATATTCGTAACATCTCCGATCATCAGACCTTCAGACGGCATGTGAAGACATGGCTTTTTCCTCAACCCTAATCTCCTCTATGCCTCTCTCTGTCTTGCTCAGCGCTGGGACGCCTCATTGCCGAGGCAGACATGCGCTTTACAAGTATTCTAATCTAATCTAATCTAATCTTCAACGTCATCCTTTCTGACCACAGGGACAAAAGAACAGCACCAAAATATTTAGAAAAAAAGGAAGAGAAGAGACTTAAGTGGCAGAGAGCAGACAAGATAAAGCCAGTTTTGGGCAGAAGAAAAAGGAGTGGAGAGCGAAGAGGAACAGTGTGTGCGTGAGAAAGCAGGTGTGCGTGCATGTCTGACTGTATGCAGTCTGTTCAGAAAATGCAAAGAAGGCGGGTGAGCGGTGGCAGGGGGCTTGCATTCAGAAAAGAAAGAAAACAGAAATGGGAAGGAGTAAAAAGAGAATGTAAGGTGTTTGGGAACAAGGGGGAACATGGACAAAAGAAAAGGCAATGGAGAGGGCAGGGACAAACAAAACAAGAGACAATAGAAAGGGGAGACGAGACATGCTAGGGAGGAAGGGGCAAAATGAGAGAAGATGAGAAATATAAAATAAGAAGGGCAGGAGTTGAGTGAAAAGGGGGAACAAAGAGAGAGACTTGTGGATAGAGGATAGATCTGACAGACAAAATCAAGGAGAGAAGTCAGGGAGAAAAATGAACAGAGGCAAAACCTAGCGGGGGGTAATGTGCACCTCCTCGGTCTGCACTCTGAGCCCTCTGGCATTAGGCCGAGCCCTCACCTGGGCCAGTATCACAAGCCCTCGTGTGAAGCCTCGGATCCGACAGATAGGAGGGTAGCATTGCCCTCAGTCTGCAAACGAGCTCTCAATAGGCAGCCAGAACCCTTACCTACAGTCCCGGCTCTGGTTGAGGGAAGGTGTGCCCTCAACAAGCACTGAGCCCTCTCTTGCAACCCCAGCTCCGATAGACAAAAGGGATTTGGTGCCCTCAGACTGCACTCCGACACTGTCCTGTGGCTCCGGCACTGACTGGAAAGGTGCGCTGCCCTCAGGCCGGACCTGCAAGTCCTCCGCCTGCACCGAGGTCCTCTCCTGTAGCTCCAGATAGAGAGGACGGAGCGTCAACCCACACCGAGCCCTCCTGCAGCCCCCGCTCTGCCACCTGCAGCCCTCGCACGGTTGGAGGGAGCGGTGTCCACAGCCCACACCAAGCCTCCACCTGCAGCCCCGGCTCTTGTTGGAGGGGAGACTGAGGTACCCTTAGTCGGCACTCCGAGCCCTCTTCTGCAGACCCAGCTCTACTTGGATGGGGGAAGTGTTCTCGGCCAGCACCATGAACTCCCTCTCCTACAACCCTGGCACTGGCTGGAGGGGACCTCAGCCCGCACTGAGCCCTCACCCGGCTCCCCGAACCCACCCTGAAGTCCCGGTCTGGCCACGAAGGAAGAGGTGCCCTCAGTCACCGCCGAGCCCTCTCCTGCAGCCCAGGCACGGGAAGAGGCAGGGGTCTGTGTGCGGCTCAGCTCCTCTCAGCCTGCCTGGGCTCCACAGTCTCCCCCTCTGCGCACATCTCTCCATCTCCCCCTGCTTCCAGCAGGACTATATTGAGTGGAGAGGCTCTGCAATCACGTGGTCCGGGGGAGGAGGGGGGCCTCCGCAGTTTGCTATTTGTTGGGTCTCAGACACACATAGTGTTGGAGGGTGCTGGAAGTCTAAGCCTTCGCTGTCGCCCCGGGGAGGTGGCGGTCCCCGGGGCTGCAGGGGCCCCCCGAGGGCCCCCGCTAATTATTTGCGCATTGCCCCAGGGACCTGGCCCACCCGGGGGCTTATAGATAATGAAGTGCAGAAGCCCGCGCTTTGTTTTCTTTTTGTTTTCTCGCCTGGATTCATGCACCCAGCGCGAATTCGGACGATTTAAAAAAATATATATATATTTTTTTGGGCAATGGGGGTCCCTGAGAAGGCCTGGGGATCAGGGAGCTTCTACTCTGCCCCCTTTTCTTGTTTTTCACCTTTTTTTCTACTGATTTCTTGTGACTCGGTTGCCGAGTCACAAGTTGGCTGCCAACACTTCCTGGTTTGGAGTGTTGGCAGCCAATCAGAAGTCAGCTCGTGCTCGGGAGGAGACGCGAATCCTCCTCGGTGCTCAGATATCGATATTTTCATGTTTTGAATTTCTCAGCAACTACTGAATGGATTTAAACCATTTAAAAAAAAAGCACGCTTTCTAGACCAAGACCTAACTTTTTGCCAAATTTGGTGTAATTTCGTTCAGCAGTTCGGGCTGTAGCTTTGGCTAAAGTTTCCTATGTAAATTAACATGGAGAAAACGCATTTTGGGACCCCCCTTTTTTCTCGGAACCCGCTTGGCGATTCACCCAGAAACTTTCAAGACAGGAGCTGACCGGAGCGCCCATTAGTTTTGAAAATTTCGCGAACATTCGTCAAACGGCGCCAAAGATATTGGCAAATAAAAAAACGCTTTTCCTATGGAAACTAGGTCCTGACTATAACTACCTACTGGCGACCGCCAGTAGGTAATATATATGTATATATATATTCACTGAAAAAACCATAGGTTTTAGGGACAGTTATAGTTAGTTGGACATTTCACTCGTACAAAACCCGTGAAATCCCCCCGTTATAGTTAGTTCAGCTAACTATAACTCGCGCCCCCGCAATGCACTGCTGATGACGTCGCATATTACATCACTCATGACATGGTCAGTGACATCACTGATGACATCACTGATGACATCTCAAATGACATCACTGTTGACATCATGCAGTGACTGTGTGTTTCTGTAACGTTTAAATATTTTTAATATATATAGGAAAAGACGTATTGAAGAATGAGTGGGTGTATGGATGATTTAGCAGGTGCGTGACTGACTCTATAAGTGAGTGATTTAACGTATCTTACTGAATGCATGGGTTAGTGACTAAACTGGGTGAATGTCTGTATCCGTCTGTCTGTTGCTGTGTAAGTGGCTGCATGTGTTTGTGAATAGCTACATGAGTGTGTATATGAGTTATTGAATGGTTGTCTGAGTATCTGTATGGGTACCTGAGTGTTTGTGTGGGAGGGGTGTGTGCGACTCTGTGCATAGATGTGTGAGTGGGTGATTCACTGGGTGGATGGTTTCAAGAGTGCATCTGTGATAGACTGTCTGGGTGGGTAAGTGTGTGTAAGAGTGTGTTAGTGAGTGAATGTATGTCCCAGTGGTACATGTGTGAGTAACTACATATGTGAAAGGCAGTATATATGTGTGTTGGAGTATATAAATAGCTATTAGCGAGAGTGAGTGATTGTGATAGTGGCTGTATGGATGAGTGTGTGCTTGTATCAGTGATTGTATAAGAGCGTAACAATGTGCTAGTATTTGTATGATTAAGTGAGCTGGTGTGTGTATAACTGTATAGGTGAGTAAATTGCAGTGTGTTTAATTATTTGCATGACTGACTAGGTGTGTGAGTACCTCTATGGATGAGTGGCGGTGTTTGAGTGTCTATATAGGAGTAAGAGTGCATATGATAGTCCTGTACTGAGTGACCATAAGTATGAGTGACTGTACGGGTGAGTGAGTGGATGTGTGTGTGTAGACCTAAGAATCAGTGAGTGGGTATGTAGTTATTGGTGTTGAAGTGTCTATGGTTTTGCGAATGGCAGTCTGTAATTTAGAGTGGGTGTATCAAAGGTTATATTAGGGTGTGAGGAGGTGCATCAGATTATCACGTGGATGATGTCATCAGTGATGTCATCAGTGATGTCATTTGAGATGTCATCAGTGATGTCATAAGTGATGTCACTGACCATGTCATGAGTGATGTAATATGTGACGTCATCAGCAGTGCATTGCGGGGGCGCGAGTTATAGTTAGCTGAACTAACTATAACGGGGGAATTTCACGGGTTTTGTACGAGTGAAATGTCCAACTAACTATAACTGTCCCTAAAACCTATGGTTTTTTCAGTGAATTTCAAAGGTTTTTTAAATGCTAATTTCTAACTATAACGTGTCTGAAACCTATGGTTTTTTCTGTGAATTTCAAAGGTTTTTTAAATGCTAATTTCTAACTATAACGTGCCTGAAACCTATGGTTTTTTCAGTGAATTTCAAAGGTTTTTTAAATGCTAATTTCTAACTATAACGCCCCTAAAACCTATGGTTTTTTCAGTGAATTTCAAAGGTTTTGTAAATGACAATTTTTAAATGTATTAATTGTTATATTTATTTTTTTGATAATGATTTACTACATTTTTTAAACTATTTATTTTTAGATATTTTATTTATTAAATTACATTGTAATTACATTATACATTACATTACAAAATATACTTTCTCTGAATGAATTACTTTAGTTTAAATAGTTTGCAAATAGGCAATAGAGTTTTAAGTACAGTAGTTACAGTTGTTGCAATGGGCAACACAATTTCAAACACAATGCAACATTGAGCTGAATGTGAATTTCTAGTTAAATGCAATTAGTTACTTTATGGATTACTTTTCTAACCACAGGACTGGATCCTAGATTCAGTCCTGGGACATCTCCTGTAAACAGTTGAGTAAAAGCGTTTTGGTTACAGTAGTGATTTTTAAGGAATATTATTGTATTTTAAAAGTTGACACTTAGAAACTTTTTCACATAGAATCACCTATGTTATCCTATGGGAGGAAATTCACTTAGCAGGTAAGTAGTGTTATCGTTACTTTTTCTTACTAAGTGTTGGATCCTGGATCCAGCACTGGTGCATCTCCTGTAAACAGTTGAAAGAATGCGTTTAAGTCATACAGGCGATTTTTAAGGAATATTTGTAATTTGTGAAAATCGACACTTTGAAACTTTTCTGCTGAAAACCAGACAATGGATTCCTATGGAAGGAAATATAAGTTACTGGTAAGTACGGTTAGAATTACTTTTCAGGGTCAGTGCTGGGCTAAAAGATGCAGCACTGGGTTCTCTCCTGATAACAGGTGAGTAAATCGGAATTCGTAGTTCGGTTGATTTTAGAGGAATATTATAAAGTTACAAAACTGCACACTTAGAAGAATTTCCAAGTGAAACCAGTCAATGTTAGCCTATGGAAGGAAATTCAAGTTGCTGGTAAGTACGGTTAAAATGACTTTTCAGGATCAGTACTGGGCTGAAAGATGCAGCACTGAGGTCTCTCCTGATAACAGGTGAGTAAATCGGAATCCGTATTTCGGCTGATTTTAGAGGAATATTATAAAGTTCCAAAACTGCACACTTAGAAGAATTTCCAAGTGAAACCAGTCAATGTTAGCCTATGGAAGGAAATTCAAGTTACTGGTAAGTACGGTTAGAATTACTTTTCAGGACCAGTACTGGGCTGAAAGATGCAGCACTGAGGTCTCTCCTGATAACAGGTGAGTAAATCGGAATTCGTATTTCGGCTGATTTTAGAGGAATATTATAAAGTTTCAAAAATCGACACTTAGAAGAATTTCCAAATGAAACCAGTCAATGATATCCTACGGAAGGAAATTCAAGTTACTGGTAAGTACGGTTAAAATTACTTTACAGGATCAGTACTGGGCTGAAAGATGCAGCACTGAGGTCTCTCCTGATAACAGGTGAGTAAATCAGAATTCGTAGTTCGGCTGATTTTAGAGGAATATTTGCACAATGGTGAAGGGAGTGGGCGGGGCCTGAGGTGACATCTGTGCAAACGCGCCCCGTGGCACGTTTTAAGTTGGGGGATTAAGTCCCCTTGAATCATGAGGGTCCCTGGGGGCCAACTAGCCCACCAGGAACCTCCAGTATGCGCCAGGGGCTGCGTTGCAGAGACGTGTACAGAGGCCACACCCCTTTTACACCTCTCTGCAACGCAGCTCTGTGGCGCTTTCTGGACGTACCTGTTGGGCTAGTTGGCCCCCAGGGACCCTCAGGATTGAAGGGGATTTAATTCCCCATCTTAAAACACGCCACGGGGCCTGTTTGCACACATGTCACCTGAAGCCCCGCCCCTCCCTTCACCACTGTGCAAACGTGCCCCGTGGCACGTTTTAAGTTGGGGATTAAGTCCCCTTGAATCCTGAGGGGCCCTGGAGTCCAACTAGCCCCCATGTACTTCCAAAGCGCCACAGAGCTGCGTTGCAGAGAGGTGTAAAAGGGGCATGGCCTCTGTACACCTCTCTGCAACGCAGCCCCTGGTGCATACTGGAGGTTCCTGGTGGGCTAGTTTGCCCCCAGGGACCCCCAATATTCAAGGGGAATTACTTCCCTTCTCAAAACGCGCCAGGGCGCGTTTGCAGACTGCTGCAGGGAGGGCGGGGCCTCCGGCACGATGCCGGTCTTTTTTTTTCTTTTTTTGATTGGGAGGGGGGCTGCGTGGCCCCCTTCCCTTGGCCACTTTTGGCCCCGGGGACCCCATCCCCGGGGCCTGAGCATTTTATTTTATTTTTAAATAAAAAAAAAAAAACGGGAAGGGGGCCCTCAATTTTTATTTTTTTAATTTGGAGGGGCTGCGTGGCCCCCTCCTCAGGCCATTTAAGGCCCCGGGGACCCCATCCCCGGGGCCGGCCTTGCTCCTTTTTAATTTTTTTTATAATTTGGGGAGGGGGGCTGCGTGGCCCCCTCCCTGGCCACTTATGGCCCCGGGGACCCCATCCCCCGGGGCCTGGCCTCTGGTTGGGGACTGTGGGGGTCCCCAATTCCCCCACAGTCCCAGCCGGCTCCCCGTGTCCTACAGAGCCGGCATTGCTTTTCCACATGGGGAGCAGCTAACATGCTGCTCCCCGTGTGGAAAAGCAATTGGGTTTGCATTTTGAAAGAGAGAGCAGGTTTCCTGCTCTCTCTTTCAAAATGCAAACCAAGTTTGCTATGACAGGACGGGAGCCGCGAGGCTCCCGTCCTGTCATAGCAAACTACAGTGTCCCGGGGTAGGCACCCCGGGACACTGCAGGAGCCGGCCCTGGAGGGTGGCGGTCCCCAGGGCCATCAAGGGCTCCAGGAGGGGGGCCGCGCGGCCCCCCTCCCATCCAGTGCACAGCCCCGGGGAGGTGGTGGTCCCCGGGGCGTGTGGGGGGGCTGGAGCCCCCCCATACAGGTCAAAAAGTTTAAAAAAGAAGCCTCGGGGAGGTGGCGGTCCCCGGGGCAGCGGGAGGGCAAAGAGCCCTCCCGCACCATTATTCTTTAAGCCCCGGGGGTGACGGTCCCCGGGCTTGGGAGGCCTTAGAGGCCCCCTACATATTAAAAGAAACATTGCATGCCCCGGGACTTGGCCCATCCGGGGCCAGTGTAACAACGAGTGCGGGAGACCGCGCTTCGTTTTTTTCTCGGCGGGATCCGCGCACCCTGAGCGCATGCCGCCGATTTTTTTTTTTAAATGCTTTTTTCTGCCCAGGAGGTCCTTGAGGGAGCCCCTGAGCAGACCTAGGGGGTCAGGGTGTTTCTACCCTCCCCACTTTGTGCGTTTTGCGCACTTGTTTCTTCTGTTTTTTTTTTCTAATCGGCAGGATCCGCGCACCCTGAGCTATATATGTGATTTTCCTTTTGATTTTCTCTGGAACTACTGAACGGATTTACACCATTTAACAAAAAGGGTTCTTTCTGAACCAAGAACTACCTCTTTGCCAAATTTGGTGTAATTCCGTTCAGCAGTTCAGGCTGTAGCCGTGTCTAAAGTTTCCTATGGGAAAATGAATGGGGAAAACACGTTTTGGGACCCCCTTTTTCTCGGCCCCGCTTGACGAATCACCCCGAAACTTTCAGAGTAGGAGCGGACCGGAGCGGGCCATAAAGTTTGAAAATTTCGCGAAGATTCGTCAACCGGCAAGAGAGTTATTTCAAATAGAATGTCGTGGATTTCCTATGGAAAATAGGTCCTAACTATAACTATCTACTGGCGACCGCCAGTAGATAATATATATATAGATATATATATATATATACAACTGAACTTTCTCCAACAGGCGGGAGCCCCCATCCCTGTAGGGCGGCTTCGCAGCAACGGTCATGGAGCATCCTGTCATCTGGCCCAACCACACAACAAATGAAGCGAAGCCCGACTTGAAAACACACAGGCTTTTATTTGTGCTTAGGCAGGCAGAACATCCCCCTGACGCGTTTCGGCCATTGGGTGTGGCCTTGTTCACAGGTGAGGTAAATCACAGAAGGTGAGATCACACTTTTTACCAGTCCAAGTGGTCACGTGACACATTGCAGAACTACTGTTCCCAAAATGCACCTGAAAAGCTGTGGTACTGTTGGAATCTTGCTCAATGGTGTCTTTTCCCACAAACTTATCCAAATGCATCTGTTGATATATATATATATATATATAAATATTTTTTTACAACAGCCCCCACAAAGAAAGAGCGAATGCAGGCACTCCCGGTAAGCAGCATATTCTTTATTCATCAAGTCATGGCATGATGTCCGTCCTATATATAAAAGGGCACGTAGCGGTAGCGTCTTAATGAGCACCACCTGCGATAAGGCGCTAGAAGGCAGATCGCTCCAGGAGGAGTAAGCAAAGCAGCAACCTTCAAGCCCCTGTACCTGTGACTGTGGCAGGTGTGCAAGACAGGCGCAAGGTGCTCGCCACGGCATCGGGAGGACTACAACCTCACGAGCGTGATCGGCAGGCACTTGGAGTGAAGCCTGACTTCGACCTGCCCGCATTTTTTCAGGACTACGGAGCAGGGCTCTGCGAGAAGCAGGGAAGAGGAGGGTGAGTGGCAACCCCGAAAAAGACAGAGAAACGAGATGAGACCCAAAGTACTGTTGTTCATAAGAACTGCCAGCGTGTTTGTTTGATGAACTGTTTAAACACTGACTGCTCTCATTGTCCAGCTGGGGACTACGTTTACTATGACGCCAGCGTGGAGTGCAAAATATCAATCGGTGCCATCCTCATTTTTACAAAAATGAATGTTACACTTCTTATGGACTGCAAATTAAACGCCTCAGATTGACAAAGGCATTTACCGCCGAAACGCGTCTCTGAAGGCAAAGAGGTGTAAATAAAGTTTGTTGCCACACCCTCCCTTGAGTGACAGGTTTCCTTGGGGAAAGTGTAAGGAGCATTGGTGTATATAGATATATATATATATATATATATATATATATATATATATATATATATATATATATAATGCCATAGCATATGGTGCAAGAAAAGACAGCCAATAGCATTTTTTTTTTTACGGTGTTTTATATAGCGCGAACTTGACCCGAAGGTATTGGGTATCAGAGCACTTTACATAGCACCAGTTGCATTACATGAGGACACATTCATTTTTGTTAGGCACGGGGAGATTAAGTGATTTGCCCAGAATCACAGGATGTTCAGCATCATTGCCGAGACGCGAACCCAGTTCCCCAGATTCGAGGTTGACCGCCCTAGCCGTTAGGCCAACTCCTCTCCCCTAAATAGCATACAAAGGTAAATGTCACCTGGGTTCTGCAGCACCCATTGTTCCATTCACTATGCTGAAAAAAGAAAAACATGGCTTGCATGTGTCACCTGAATCCAGTCGCTTTTAAACCACCAGGTAGACCAGCCAAAATAAACTCCATGACAGGAGGAAACCCCTACTTTTAATTAATAAGTAAGTCTCCTCTGAGTAGGCCTGGTAGGCCAGAAGGTAGGGTGCCAGTATATAAAACTGAAGCATGTAAGACTTTAATGTTGAGCAGTCTCTGAAAGCTATTTTCACTGTTTGCTGGGTCTATGAAGAAAAAGCTAAAGTACAATAAATGTGTTAATCTTTGACCTTGGCTTTCAAATAAGCTACAGAGATGGTTGAACCACTGATTCAATATTTTGTAAAAATCCAATTCAATAGTGAAGTTGAATTCTTGATAGGTCTATAGGAAAAGTTATACCTTCCCTCCCTGAAGTCCCTACAGCTACTAAGTATTGACCTACCTGCTGCAGTTGACCTGTTAGTGCTGCTTTAATGAGGTGTGAAATACTGCTCTCAGAGCAGAGATAATGGCTTGGGCCTGTCAGAAGGGGTTGCTGGAGGAATGTGATCCAACTTAGCCCAAGCAGGGCAGTTTAAGAGTGTCCAAGAACTGCAGTGACTTAAAAGGGACCAGGGTAAGACCTGTAATTTTATAGCTTTGTTTTAAGGCCTGGAGGAAAGGGGTATTTTGATCCCTAAATACACGTAAACCTCCTGGCTTTACTTTTAGTGGATGAGGGAGCTGGTTGCAGACGTAGATTGGAACGGTTGAGTGGGAGGGGACTGATAATTACCTTAAACACACCCTTAGGTGTGTCAAAAGTTCCCTCCAGGGCAGAAATATTTTGTCTCTTGGTTTTCACTAAGAATCGTTCACTATGTGAAGGTTTGCAGTGTGGCTAACATGACGTGCTGCAAAAGTCTAAAGTTTTGCCCTGGGAACCTTTTTCACTTTGGTCAGAGAGTGTACAGGAGCCCCCATGGCAGTGAATTTAACAAACGTATCACTTAACCTGGTTGCAGACGTAGATTGGAACGGTTGAGTGGGAGGGGACTGATAATTACCTTAAACACACCCTTAGGTGTGTCAAAAGTTCCGTCCAGGGCAGAAATATTTTGTCTCTTGGTTTTCACTAAGAATCGTTCACTATGTGAAGGTTTGCAGTGTGGCTAACATGACGTGCTGCAAAAGTCTAAAGTTTTGCCCTGGGAACCTTTTTCACTTTGGTCAGAGAGTGTACAGGAGCCCCCATGGCAGTGAATTTAACAAACGTATCACCTAACCTTGAGAATACTTAGAATAATTCTGGACCTGTGGCAGAACAGAAGAAGACTGAACCCGCTGTCTGTAACCTGTGTGAAAACCTGAAGGGCTGAACCTGCTTCCACTTGTCAACAGGATGCAGGAAGAAGAAACAGACACCAGGGGTCAGTTGATTGACCTCCTAAGTAGTTACAAGGACATAACAGGTTGCAAGAGGCCTTTTTTCTGGAGTGACCAAATGAACAGTTACAACAGTAAATGGATTGGACCTTGCTGGTAGCCTCTGCTGGAGTATCCCTTGGCCTCTAAGTGCTTTCTCTGAGGTCCTGTGAGTCTTAGAAGTAAATAAGAGGAACAGCCCCAGGAAATCTAAAAAGATGGGACTTCCAAGAACTCTTTAGATCTGGCTGGATCTTGTGGCCTAAGTGTCCCATTTCTGAAGGACTTCATTGGATGCAGCTTCAGGCTTGCCCAGGAGGAAGATTTTGAACACCAAAAAGAGACTGAGGCCCTCAAGTATGAACCATTTTTGGAGGTTGCAAATGGCCTGATTTTCAGAATCGGGCCGTTTACAACCACAAAAAAGCTTTTTTAAATGAACAAAAGACAAGTTGTGATTCGGTAACCTGTTACCGAATCGCAATATGGGTTTGGGAATTGGTATTTGGAAGGGGCGTGTTAAGGGCATCCCTTCCAAATGCCAATTCACAATGGTATGTATTAATGTTTTGCCACTGAATTTGCGACTGAATTCCGGTTGCAAAACATTAATATTTTGCCGGCCCATTTAAAAAGAAAAATGACACTTTAAAGTTTCTTTTTTAGTGCTCTTAAGGAGGAAGGGCGACCCTTGGGGACCCCCTTCACATTTTCGAATGGTTACCGCTACCTTTTAGTAGTAGTTAAAACCTCGAAAAAGGTGGTAATCCATTTGCAAATAGTAAAGGGTGCCCAAGGGACCCCTACCCCTTTAAGAATGTAAAAAATGTTTTTTATAAGAGCAGGCAAATAGGTCCCGTGGACCGCTGCCTACTCTTAACAAATGAAACTTAAAATTTTCATTCACTTTTTTTAAAACACATCCCTTTTTCCTTTAAAGAAAATGGGCATTCAGAATTTTTTTTTTGATTTATTAAAAAGCAATCGCAGACATGGTGGCCTGCTGCCCCAGCAGGCCGCCATCCCTGTGATTGCTGTAACTCCTAGTGGGTCACAAATTGTGACCTACTTCATTAATATTCATGATTCGTGATTTGCAAACCCACTTAAATTCGCGATGTTAAAAATAAGTCTTTAGCACAATAGGAATTGTGATTTCCAAATTGTGATTCAGCAATTCCTATTTTTTTTCCTAGCCCTTGGTCTGAAGGTAGAAATCTTGACGGGGAAGGCGTGAAAAGTATCCACCTGACAAGAAGGCTGAGGCATCCTTGTCCAGTGTCTGTCCTGATTTGGAGGGACTTTATTGGATACAGCCTTCTTCTTTGCCCTCAGGATTCAGCTTTCATAAAAAAGACTAAGGGAATGATTTAAAGTTTGATGGACAGGTCACTCCATCACTCATGCGACAAAGTACCCTGCCTGCCAAACCTTTGTTCTGCACACTTCATTTAGAGATGGGCGGGCCTTAAGTATTTCATCACTGGAATAGTTCCTCTGAAGCCACACGTATAGAGACTATCGGACATTACACTGCCTGCCCTATGTAGGGTGGTTTGTCTAATATCTTTTTTTCCTGTCCATCACCAAACTTTTAGTACATTAAGACTGACCACCATGATGGTGGTGCCCTTCAGTGCACAGAGATGACCAGTGGGGCGGCGGTCATCTCTAAGTCTGGTGAGCGGTATTCCATCTGGGTGACAGAGGTAACGTTCTCCTGGCCTTCTGCAACCTTGATGGACAACCACTTGGTGTAACCTACCTCAGCATCGTCATGGGCGGGCTGAAATTGTGCCTAGGTCCTCGTTATCCATGATTTCTGATTGGTACTTTGCTTTTACTTGGCATGTTGTGCCTTCAAAATTTTAAAAATATTATCTCCTGTCCCCCTTATTGTATTTTAGTTATTTTGGTGTCATTCTTCTAAATACATTTGTCTTAATTTTTAGAAATTGGCTGTGGGATTTTTATTGAGTTGTGTTTTATCTGTTTGACTGTTTCGTGATGCTAAATACTTTACATGTTTTCCTAAATTAAGCCTATCTGCTCTGTGCCATAGTTGCCTGGGGAACCCAAAAAGAAATAGATTATTAAAATTAACTTAACATTAAAACACTATATATTCAATTCCCCAATAAACATCATGACAATAATGTAATTATTCATTTTAAATTATACACCTTAAAGTGCCTGGACCCCCACATATTTTAAAAAATCACATTCTAAGATTATAGGGCCACATGTACCAAATTTAGGAATTGCAATTCTTACCGAATCACAATTAGGAAATCGCAATTCCTAATGTAAGAAAAAATGCAAGTTTTCAATAGCGATCCCAAATTGGGTCGTAAATCGACCTATCTCATGAATATCAATGACATAGAGGAAAAATAGCCATCACAGGGATGGTGGACTACTGGAGTCAGCATATCACCATGTCTGTGATTGCTTTTTAATAAAGTAAACTTTTATTGTTAAATGCAACCCATTTTCCTTAACCCGTTCGATGCGTCGGACGGCCCCGGCCGTCCGACGTCACGGTGGGCGTGTGCGGAGGACGGCCGGGGGCCGTCCCAGACACACCCACTCAATAAATCACCCGCACCGTGGCGGAATTCGCGCCGCGGTCAACGGGTTAAAGTAAAATGGGATGTGTTTAAAAAAAAATGAAACATTGAAGTTTAATTCTTTATGTTCTCAAAGGGAAGGAGTCTCTCGGGACTGCCTTCCCATTTTCGAATGGTTACCACTACCTGTTAGTAATTGGTAAAAAAATAATGCTTTGCAACCGTAGCTCAGTCGCAAACATTAAGACATAGCACGCAAGTTCAACAATATTTTATACTCGATATTTAGGTACCATACCCTGAAGGGGGTGGCTTGTTTTTAAAACAAAATTATTGAGCATGGCCAAAGCAACATGGTGTCCGCTTGGCAATCTGTTCTGGCACAAGGGCGAATGCACAGAAGATATTGAGATCCCCTGCAGACAGTCAAGAAGCTCATAAAATGGCAGTCAGTCCTCATAAAGAGGAATAGAGGACATGGAAGGCTGGCAGGCTTCGGGTCAAGGTATAAGTGACTTCCATAGTGTCTAGCTGCAGTTGAAGGATGTGTCCTGCAATCTATGAGCAGGACGTGCTCTAGAATGGCTCCCACTGACTCTACAAACTGGCACCAGAATCCTACTTCATTGGTGCCTGATTGCTACACCACACTCCCCACAACTGGACTCCACTGGATTCCTCCACTGGGCTCCTCACAGAATGTCAGCTTTCCCTCACTGGCTGATCACCAACTGGGGCGTGTAACAAGCGGAACAGCCAGGAAATTGTGAGCATGAGGTGCTCCATAAAAAAAGAGAGCAAGTGTGAGTGAGGTGGCTTGACCTGGACTGTGAAAGCTTCTCAGCTTAGGTGGTGGGGAACACTACTGGAGATGAGCATGGGTGAGCAATTGGTGCTCTGAAGCAGGGAGACTACTCAGGCGGAGGCAGTGCTTTAACGGTGCATTGAGCAAAACCATGTGTTTGGGGATCTCCTCTGCTGGATGGTGGCATCCCTAAATATGCACTGGGCTTTGTGAGAATAAAAAGCACTGTAACTTACTTTATGCCCCAGGCAGAGGCCAGTTTTGATGAAAGCATGTCAGATGTGTATAACTTCACAATGTGATATCACAATGATCATATGAGATGGAGTGGCAGACATCTTCTATGAGGGGATAGTGAAGAACGCACTGCCTGTCGTATTGGAGAGTTGATAAGGGTTATGTGTTGGAAGAAGGTGGCAAAGACAAACTGTTGTGAGCTGATCCTTTCTGGGTGTAGTAGGGGGTGGCTATTAAACCAGAATGGTACACCTAATTTAGATAAACCAGAAAGGCCCTGAGTCAGTATTGCTCCGATGTGAAAGGGTAGCCTAACTCAGGCTTCCAGTGAAGATTAATAGCACTGCTCCAAATAAGTATGGGCCATTGAAGGAAGGTATGAGAATGGGCATGTACAGGCTGCTGTATCCTGGAAGAACCTCCACTGAGGAACACTCACTAATCCACGTCAGCTGAAGACACAATGACTGGGCAGTATAGATAATATTCTGATACTGATAAAGAAAACCAGAAAAACACTGGAGAATAAAAATATTGCATTTGCCTATAGTCCTCAACTTGATGCAACTGATCAGAAATCAATGGACGGGGTCTTGCCCAGCGAGAAAATCTTGGAAAGACTTCAACCTCCAGTGAAAGACATCCACCAGCAGATGTCGACATACAAAAGAAAATACAAATGTTGGAAGTTAGAGCAGAAGATGCAGAGTAATTTTTCCGCAATGATATTAGGATTGTTGTTCTTCCTGGCAGGTGGATGTTCACAGTATCAACACCTCTTTGGATGGTTGGACAACGCATAACATTGCACTTGTGGGTCTATCACAGCACTTCATTATAGAAAGAGTCCATAAGGTCCCTGTTATGTTGGTCATGCCTTGTGTTTCCCCTCTTCCAAAGTAGCCAAGCTACTCGGTTACCACAACAGGGATGTCATCTTGCTGGCAGCCTCAAAGATGAGCTTGCTGAGGATGGACAACCAAAGACTCTTCATTTATCCTGACTATTCAGCGGCTGTCCAAGCTAAAATGAGCTACTTCATGAAACTAATCAGTAACTTCCCCAAAGGGATGTTAAATATATAGGTTGATTTTTCCTGCAAACCTAAAAATTATTCTAGATAAAAAACAACTTTTCTTCTGGAGAGGCATGGGTCTGATCCAACAGATGGGCATTGGAGCACAGTAAAAAGATTCCTGAACCTTTGCCTCAAAGACTGCGGAGGCCGAAGGAGAAGAAAAATGACAGGCAAACAAAATGTCTTTCAGGCCAACAATGGAGCAGAATGCTGCTATGCAAAAAGAAGTACTAGGCATTGCCAGTCAGTGGAACGAGGTGTAGTCCTTGACCTTGGATTTCAAGACAAATCCTAATTCTAAACACCCAGGGTTGGTGGAATAGGAGGCTATGTTGGCCAATTTAGCCCTGTCTGCATTGACTCAGATTTCAGCCAACAAGATCATATCATGAGAACTTTGGTATAAATATATATAAATTACTTACTGGTGGTCACCAGTAGTTAGTTATAGTTAGGACCTAATTTCCCCAGGAAAAGTGTTTTTGGACTTGCCTATATCTTTGACGCCATTCGATGAATCTTCATATAATTTTCTAAAAAGAGTGCACCAGTATTTCTAGTTGAACATTGGAAGTTTCGGTATGATTTGTCAAGCAGGGGCCGAGAAAAAGGGGGTGAGGTAAAAAAAAGTGCATTTCCCATGTTAATTCCCATTGGGATTTTAGACACGACTACAGCCTGAACTGCTGGACAGGATTACACCAAATTTGGCAGAAAGCTAGCTCTTGGTAAAGAAAGAGAACTTTTTGATATTTAGTGTAAATCCGTTCAGTAGTTTTCAAATTATTTAAAGAAAATCAAATTTGTATATATAGGGACGATGATCCTCTGAGGACTCGTCAGTCCTTGTGCTGAAATTGGCTGCCAACACTAACACTAAAAGAAAAACAAAAGAAAAGGGGGAAAGGTAGGAATTCCCTGACCCTCTATCTCTGGTCATGGGGTCCCACTAGACCCCCAAAGTGAAAAAAATTTTTTTTGTTACATTCTTATCTGTGGCAAAAAAAAAAGCACAGACTCCAATGCTTCTTTGAAGATTTACCCCCGGGTGGCCTGGTCCCGGGGGCTGTTTTTTTTTTTAAATAAGGTGACGGGGTACACGAGGGCCCCCCTCTCCATGGCCAAACTTGGCCCTGGGGACTGCCACTTCCCTGGGCTAACCGAGTCTTATACAAAATGGAGGAGGGCTGCATGGCCCTTCTCCTCAAGCTCTAAGAACCTCAGGGACCACCACATCCCCGGGGGCTTTATGAGGCAAAAGGAGGGGGCAACACAGACCCTCCTGCATTGCCCATCGGTGCCCCGAGGACCATCACCTCCCTGGGGCCATGTATATAATAATGGGAGGGGGCCGTGCAGCTCCCTTTCCGGGGCCACATACGGCTTCAGGGACCACCACCTCCCAGGGGCCTGCCCATGCATTGTAAAGAAGGGGGGCCATGAGGGCCCCTTTATGGAGCCATTAATGGCCCTGGGGACTGACACCCCCCAAGGTCAGCCCCTGCTATTTCCCAGGGTGCCCACTGCCAGGACATAGTAGTTTGCTCCCGCTTGCTGGAAGTTGAGTTTTCATCTGTTTTCCTGCTCACAATCAAATGTTAAAAAAAAAACTTTGAAATTTACTTAAAAAACCAAAGGTTTTAAGGATATTATAGTTAGGAAATAACATTAAAAAAGGTAGACATTCACTAAAAATATCAAAGGTGACAGGGACATTATAGTTAGTAAATAGAATTAAGAAAACCTTAGCAATTCACTGAAAAAACAAAGGTTACAGGGACACTATAGTTAGTGGTGAGTGGTTCTGTGGGTGATGTCATCAGTGATGCCACTGACCATGTCATGAATGATGTAATATGTGAGGTTGCAAGCAGTGCAGTGTAGGGGCATAAGTTATAGTTAGCTCAGGTTACTATAACTGCTGGATTTCCCTGGTATTGTATGAGTGAAATCTGAGCCCAACTATAACGTCCTTGTAATCTTCATTTTTTTCAGTGAAAATATATATGTGTATATATGTTCACTGAAAAAAATGAATATATATTATATATATATATATTTATATATATATATATATATATATGTGTTTATATATATATATATATATAAAAAATATATTATATATATATACACACACACATATATAAACATAAATATACATATTTGTATTCAAGTTGTTTGTATGCATCCTGAAGATGGTTGCATACTACTACCACTATGATGTCTATGAGAACCATGTGTTGAAATGTAATTACACTTCTGCTGTGGCTTCCTGGATAAATTATTTTGTTGATTTACATGAGATGTATCCTTCTATCGACAGAAGATATGGATGAGACCCCAGGGCACTGCAAAGTTCAGCGTGTGATGTGATACACAAATAATGACCTAGGCATTTACAAGGAATTTAGAGTATTCTTAGAGTCCTGATGATGATCCTTCTATCTGTCTATAGGATCGAAACACCAATAACTAGTTCCACGGACCCAAATAGATTGTAAATAAGAATAAAAGGACTGTGTTGTTCTTACTTGATACACACTCTTGATCTAGCCACTGGAAATGGGAACCTCACTGACTCTGTATCAGTGTGGCAGACTTTCTCAGTCGAACCGGAATTGCGCACCATGCACATTACACTGTGCCCCGTCCATGGAAGGGGAGCGCTGGAGTGAACACCGGAGAGATGCTGAGGAGAGATCAATTCACCGCAACGCCTGCCCCATGCTTGCCACCCACACTTGGCCCATGGCCAACAGCTTACGGCCATGGGCCAAGTGTGGGCTGCTCGATTCAGCTCGGTCCCGGCCTTGGTATCCCAGAGTTCCCACAACTTTCACCAGGATGTAGTGTGATCTTCATTCACCTGCCCCTATCCATTGTTACGGACTTTCAGCACTTTATGGGGAACATGGATCAAGTCTAGGAGCCCAAAAGTAGCCTGGGGGGTAGTGTGTGTGCTTGCGCGAGGCACTGGTGACTTTCTTCTCCAGCGGAAGAGGCCGGCATTAGGCTGGTGTGGCTTGCTGGGGTTGCTGGCGGCCAGCCATTAGCACAACCTCTCCCCGCCTGCACCACATCATTGTTTCAAGCGAAGTGGCCAACACCGAGTGTCCAGTCAACGTCGAGACATGGGGGCTGCTGGTACACTGGTGTGCTTGTGACTCTCCTTGTTGCCATGTTGTTGAGCAAGCTCCCTTGACTGCTCTGGGAAGAAGGTGGCACCAGCGCACGGCAAGGCAGTAGATAAACAGTATACATACAGCAATACCCAACAGTAATCACTCAGCAAGCATTAAGGGGGACAACAAGGAGGGAATAAAAGAGAAAACTAGAGGGTGGAATAAAATCCCTAAGGCCTCTAGCATAGTTTTACCACACGGTAGCTCAGATTTGCTACCAGCTAAATCCAGCAGAGTCTGCCTCATTGGAGCATATATGCAGAAGGACTATATCCAAAAGACAAAATGTATCCATTAGAGGCTCAATAACAGGCTCAAGGATTAAGTAAGGTATGATGCAGATTAGTTATCTTCACTGTAGGTGGAGAGTCGCGGGATAACATAAATGGCCTGTCTAGGTTCAAGTTCAGTTTTCATGCCACGCGTGAGCTCCTCCACCTTTGTATTTGCTTCTACTACTGCAAAAGTAGTAAAAATGTAAAAGAAACCACAAATAACCATTTTTGAACCCACAATGAGGTTGGGTCATTCCAGAGGGCTGCTACAATCACAATGTAAATAGAGTAAAACAAAAATGAATAAATCCGTATCAGCCACCAACGTAGACACCCTTCCATTGGTTAATAAATCTACCTCAAGGGCTTTGCAGGGTCCTTCCCTCTCTGAAGCCATGGTAGAGTTGCCAAACTACAGCAGCAGTGTTGTTACTCAACCTACCATTGTGGACTATTTCAAATATAAAAAAAAAAATATCTAAAGCGGATGGAAGCTTCCCAAACACTGTTATATTTACAGAAATAAGTCCCTTCAAACCTGTACCAAGCGAAGGACCGGACACTCTTGGTCTGGCTTCTGCAAGTGGGCTATCATCTGAATGTGGTGCACCATGTATCTCAAGTAAACCACCTGCAGAAAAAGTTGCATCATCTGACCTTGAGTCAGGCTCTCGTACATTGATAGTATAGGCTCAAGTTCATTAAACACTAGGTACTTACCCCCCTAAGCCCCCTCAATCAAGTATCTCACCATTGTAAGGCTCGGAACAACAAAAGCCATGGAAATATATATTGGAAGAAACACGTGTCCACCAATCAGGATATTATAAATTTGGATGAGGAAATATTAATCTGGATGGGAGTTCAAATCTGAATGATACTGTTATCACCTTATCATCCGGCCCAGACTCAACTTAAAGTCAACCTGTACCTTTTCTACTGGGATGCCTCCGACGACATCACCACTAAAGTCGGTAGTGAGTGTCGATGTTGATCAGGCGGCACAAGATGTAACAAGCTGTAAAAGGCTAGAGGACAAGCCCAATGCATATCCCTTCAGCCCAGTCTTTATATTTGGAAGCAAAGAGCCCGATCTAAACACGACGCTTACTCCGCAGAAAATAAACTTTGGGGGGCATATTTAGAAGGGGTTATCACCACCAGAACATCACTTTTTGTCTTAGATTGCTGATACGAGGTGAAAGAGCAAATTGCCTTAAACTTCCACTCTGACAAATTGAATATACTAGTAGAGTTGCTCAACACTCTTGCTCTTTATGTCACTGGAATTGATTCTAAGCTACTCAAACTGACGAATGTATTAGTAAAGGCTCAATCCGATAGAGACAATCAATTAATTATTTGTACTTGTGCCCACCTTATATATAAAGATTCAGAACTCCCAAATATAGTTAGTTCTCTTGTGGATGAAGTTAAAACCATGACCACATTACAAAGACCTGAGCCTGTTGAGTATGCAACAACAGTGGGCCACAAACAAAGTATATGCCAAGCCAATAATGAGCTAAATTTACAATTCACACACCCAGTCTCGAATGATAAAGCCGCCATGTTTGAGCAAGACAACACACGTCATACACAGGATATTCCGGAGACTGGAAGATCAGATGCGGATGAAATGACACCATCATTGACTGTACATGAAGGTGACATTTTCCATGTAATAAACTCTACTAATTCCTCAACTTCCACTAAAACAGATGTGCTAACAAAAAGAGCCAGGAAAAGGTTAAGAAAGGCATGTAATAAAGCCAATTACTCAGCTAAGATGGCTAAGACAGACAGGCCAAAGGATTGCTATCAAATCTTTTAACCTAATACTTCAGGATAACCGACAGATCAAATCTACAGAGGTTGTGATGGGTGAAGCTTCATCCAACCATGTCCAGTTAATATAGCCAGTGGACGAAACAGGAGAAATATCACCAAATCCTAGTGATGGTGCCTTGATCAACCATTCTCCATGTACCAGAAAAGAGGCAGCGGCATCGACTGTCGAGAAAGATTTGGTTGTATCTCCTTTGGGCAAAAAGATGTTCAGGCAACAAATGGCACCCTCAGTTCTTCAGCATAGCACAGTAAAAGAGATCATACCAATAAGTAATTGTATCTTCACACAAGGAAATTAAAATGATCAATCGTGCAATGACCTAAGGGGGTCAGTGGGGTAAGACTAGGTAATATTCAAGTACCTTTTTCAACCAGTGAATCCCCCATGCAACTGGTGACCCAAGGTGTGAGATTAAATCAGACTTCCCCATAAGAAAAAACACTAGAATAAACGAGGATAAATGCCCTTCTAATTCCACTCAGACCCTCTTTCTCCCATTATATGAATCAAGAGGTCTTCATGACATCCTTAACCTTGTTAATATATTAATATTGCTTGCCTCAATTCCAGCAATCTCACATCTTACATCCAACACCCTTGAATGTGTCCAATTTAAACTGGACTTGACTATCTCTCCGAGGGAAATTACCTGCACCTTGTGGCTAAACAATGATATTGCAAACAAGGTAATTGAAAATAGTCAATATTTCATGGAATGGGGAATAGAGATCAGGATAAGTAAAAAGTTAATTATCCCACACTTCTGATCCCTAAAATGCCAACAAAGAAAAATGAACAACTGGGTAAAATAACATCCAGGATCCCAGATAAAAACACCCCAATGCTAAGAGGAGCTATCAGTCCCTTATTTATTCCAACAATATCTTCAGGTCTGGTAATTACAAGTTCAATCACTGGCCCAAGTGTTTGCAAACAAATTTCAGAGGCAAGGCCTAATGGAAGATTGGTCTTGGCTTCCAACAATCATTACAACTGGAAACCCAGAGGAAAATGACTGAAGGTTGATTGCTTCAGCTAAGTCTCAATTACCTATTATTCTATGTTCCTGGAGTGCTCATGGCCTTTCTAGACTGCTGGAAGATCGAGACACAACAACCTTTCTACGGAAGTTTGAAATATTGATGTTCCGGGAACCTTGGAATGAAGCTAATACTATTATCCTAGGTTACCTATAATTTTCCATCCCAGTTACCCACTCATCAACATTTGGCCATGCGAAAGGAGGGCTCACAATATACATTACTTTGGAATTAGACACTAGGGCACAAGAAATTGATCTACAACTACTCTGGCTCCAATGCGTAAAATTACTCCTCCATATCCCAATCAATCTACTGAACATCTACTTGAGCACAAAAAGATCAATTAAATCAACCCACTTTGCTAAACTCTGGAAAATCTCTTACTTTCCAACATCCTGATGAAAGCTTAATCATCTCGGATGACTTTAATACAAACATTGCTAAGAGAAAAGCAAATGAAAGCTTACACAGTGGTATAATTCAGTCTTGTTGTAACCATCTGTATATTCTGGGCCTAATATTACTGAGTGATAATTCATCGAACAATATAAATCCAGTGCCAACTTTTAAAAATTCCTAGTACTTCTCCGTAATTCAGCACACCATAAGTTCTTAGGACTTGGCAGCCAGTATCCTTGGGTATCATGTCAAAGTACGAGTTGAAAGTAAGCATAACGCGCAAGTATTAATTTTGGTGCTAAATGCCCATCGCCTGCCGAACGCCCATAACCTCCATCAAATGCCAGCATCCTATAATTTGAAAAAACTGATATGGCAGTCCTCGAAACAGGCTGAAATAATGAGTTTTGTTGAGAAACAAATAAGATCTGTTCATTATGAATCTCAAAAGGGAATACCTATGGTGGAGACTTGGCAGCAAATATGCTCATCTTTAATAGAAAATCTCCTGGCTAGAGCTATACTAAGTGGACTCTCCATTGTATCAATTTATAATAAATGGTACGCGCACAAGCTTCACCAACTAAAACAAGTGTAGCCTACCATCAAGCATATCAAGCCACGAATGCTGAACAAAAGTGCACAATAAAATCCCTGATTATGGAATACAAACAAGAGAATTGGAAGGCAAAAAGGGTACACCATGAGATGTTATGGGCTAAGCTACTTTATGCCAGTAAGACCAACAACATTTAGGCATTTTGGGGAACTATCAATGAAATGGACAACAGTGACTGCAGGGCTAATAGTGCTAATATTCCTGAATCTGGTTGGGAAACTTTTATCTCTGGTCTGTTTGGCAAGCACCCTGAATCTATTACAGAGGATAACATACAGTGGGAAATACCAATCCTGGCTGCTCTAAGCGACTCAAACCAACTTTCCATGGGGCTCGAGTGTTCTCATACAGAATTGTTGTCATCAATTGAGCAAATAACTAAGGAATTGATTATCAACTCTTTAAGCAGTATCAGATCAGACGGTGCACCAGGTCCCAACGGTCTCCCCAGTGCTGTTTTTAAAGAAAATCCAGAATTGTGGGAATCAGTATTGACTCCATTATGTAATGAGATCTTATTGACTAGAATTAGCCTGGATTCATGGCAAAGGAGTATTCTGCAATCTTTTAATAAGAACGGCCCTCCAGAAAATCCAGCAAACTACTGGCTAATAGCCCTAACCGACATCCAGGCAAAAGGTTTTCGCCTCATGTTTACTCAAGCACCTCGAAGAGTGGTCTGCATCGACCAATATAATCCCAATCTACCAATCAGGTTTCCGAAAAGGCCAGTGAACTTCTACAAAATATTGTCTCCCACTTTAATGTTAGAGATAGCAGTTTATAAAAGGCAAAAATTATTCATCTGCTTTGTTGATTTGGTAGTCACCTTTGACATGGTTCCACATAAGTTGCTATGGTCCAAGCTTCCAGCATGGGGGGGGGCGCCGCACAAACTCTTTGATATGATTATCTTCCTATATACCAACACATGGTTCCAGATGAAGATGGGAGATGGCAACAATATAACTCTGCGATTTGACACCTTTGGTGGCCTGAAGCAAGGTTGCGTGCTAGCACCATGTCTTTTTAATCTCTTTATGGCCGATCTACCTCTCCATCTGTATAAAGTAAATGCACACTCTCCCAACCTTTCAGGATGTAATATAAAATACTTACAATATGCAGATGACACCATACTACTCACCTATACTCCAATAGGCCTCCAACAGTTAATTGAGTCCTTTGATAAATATATAACAGTAAACCTGTTAAAGATTAACAGAAAGAAAACCAAAATAATGGTATTAGGGTGAATTAGACCGAAGTCCCAAGTATGGAAAGTAGGAAGAATGGCAATCGAATCAGCCAGGTCACACAAATACCTAGGAATCACATTTGATGACAGAGTATCGTTCAAAGACCACTTTAACACCTTTAAAACTACTTCCCTAATTTTCAACTGTAGAACCTTACATGACAAGCCATGCTGCCCCAGCCACGAACATTTGTTAAAAACCATGAAGTCTAAGCTGGCCCCTGAATTAGTTTATGGCTTGGTAATTTTCCAATGTGTCGCTCCCAATTTGTGTCGCTCCCAATTTATTGAACCAGCTACAAATGAAAGCCTTTAAATCCATCATCAGGATCCCGGTGAACATTGGCCATGCTGAAATTCATTTGGAGTTCGGCCTGCAAAGCCAAATATTAGTGAGACAGTCTGCCTTTTTAAAAAGCTTACATTTCCTGTTTTTATCTGAACCTGGTTCCCTAGCCAAACTGTGTTGGCAAGAACTTACAAATCATGATTTTACAAGTGTTTGGAGAGCTTACTTATCTGAGCACTTCAATACTTTTAATTGCCAGCCATTCAGGCTCCCAACAATAAATAAAGCCTTATTTAAGGTCACTCTAAATGGAGCTACAAATGTTTTGTCTTTTAAAAGGGACAGATAGGCTTTAGTGGCAAAATGTTATGCCACATCTGTCATCAATTCATCTGGAAAATATGAGGTCCAGCCTTACTTACAGGCAAATCTACCAACACGCACAAGGGACTTATTTTTCAAGTTAAAACTTGGCAGGTACCCAACCAAGGATGGCACTCCCCAGTGGGTGCAATAATGGCAAACAAACTGTTGCCGGCTATGCGGCTATTCAAAGGAATCTTTATTGCATGCAGTTTGGGTATGCCCTCGTCTACTACAAGCAAGATAAACTCTGTTGAAACCATTGTTCATTGAACTTGATGTGAGAACATGCTGCCAAGCCCTTATTCTTTGTTTATCTGGAAAATCAATCTCTCTGTTTTGTTGTCTTATCAAGTATTTGATTTTGATGGGAAACATGTTGACCATGACCTAACAAGCTCTGATGATTACCATGGTGCTATTTGTTATGAAATGATAAACTTTAATTTTAGCTTTATCTAGAATGATTTGATGAATTCTTTGGAACTGTTGTACCTCGCTCAAACGTGTTTTTGTTCGCAATTTATAACAAATAGTGGAGGTTTGTGTGGTCCACATAGGGTCAAAGCACCATGTCACCAACCTGATGGGGCACTGGAGACCGAGGCCGGATCATTCGTCCTTGCCTGTTCCGGAAGTCAGGCAGAGGGGAGGAGTCACGTCTCTCCACGCGACCCGGAAGAAGAAGACGGGAAAGAACGGCGTCTCGGAGAACACCTACAAGAAGGGAAAAAGCCGCGTCCATGGAGAGAGGAACGAAAAGAAAACGGAGGAGCCAGGGGAGCAACGGAACGAAGCAACGTGCCAGTTCTTGAGGAAGCCAGCGTCACGGGCGAGGAGCAAAAGGCATCAGCAGGACTGGAGTCTCCTACCCGCCAGCTGACTCTGGAACCCCGCCGCGTCCCATGAGGGACGTGGCTTCACCAGGTGCGTGCCCGGTTCCTAACCAGGAACCAAAGGAACTGAAACGAATCGGGGGGAGGGCGAGTAGGGGGAAAAGAGCGTAGAAAACAGAAAAGGAGGTGGGAGGGAGAAGAAAAAAAACATTAGGAAAAAAGGAAGGGGCGGAAAAAGAGGAAGAAATATATAAGCAAAGTGAAACAATAAAGAGGAGTTATAAAAGCAGAAAGGTATCTATTGAGCTAATCGTTTGACCACAGGTGCAGTCAACATTTCCTTTGGGCATATACCTTATTTTATTTTGCGTTTTGTTGCTAACAAACACTCTCTTCACCAGACAGAGAAAAAGATCACCTTACTAATCCACTCATAGTGAGACAAGTATAGAGACTTACCAGTTTCTTTGCTTCTGTCGAGGTTGCTGGCGGCAAGGAACTCCAGAGGACCTGGAAAAGAGAAGGAAAACGCTATTAGGGACCGGAATGTGACTTTCTTTCCTCTTCTTTGAACAAAGTATTCTGTTTGAAATAAAGTTTAAGTACAATTATATCTATCCTGAGTAGTTGCTTAACTCACGTGGTCATAAGTGGTAGAGAATGCAGGCAGATTCCCTCCATTGATACAAATGGATGCCCTAATGGAACATCTTGTCCAGAGTCAACGAAAACCCGATTGGGCTTTAGAACATCAGATGTCTTCCGCAAATGCTGATCGAGAACTGCTTCGTGATGCGTTGAAAACACAGACCGAACAGTTGACCAAATTACCCCAGGAACAACTACAGTTGACCTCTGGATTAACCAATTGTAAAGCGATTCCAACCAGTACCCCTATGGTGACATTACAAAAACTACTACCTGGTGATGACCTCGATGCCTTTCTAACAAACTTTGAATGCACGGCAAGAGCATGTGCGTGGCCCTCGAGAAATGGCCCTTTTATTTAGCCCCACTGCTGTCCGGTGATACGCAAGCAGCATATCAAACCGCCAATTCCCAAGGGAATGCTACCTATGATGAAGTAAAGAAAGTGATATTAGATAGGGCGGGCCTAGACGAAGAAGCCAGCAGACTACGATTCAGACAAGAAAGGGGAAACCAGGTGACACCCCGAAGGTATTATATTTTAAGCTAAAAACGGCAGTTGAAAAATGGCTGAGACCTCAGGATCTTACGAAGGAGGAGATAGTGGAGAAGATATGTCTTGAACAGTTCATAGAGGCTCTTCCCCATCAAACCCAACAATGGCTACGTCAACATTCGGGACTCAGCAGTGGACAGGCTATTGAAATGGCCACTACTTTTTCAAGGGTCCAACCCCGGTTTTCCACTCAGGAAACGGATAGACACACCAAGAATTCCTCTAAAGCTGCAAACTTTCATCCTGAATGAAAACAAAATAAAGTGTCCAGTGAAACCAGGAGATCCTTTCAAACAAAACCAGACTTTCAGGTCCCCTCTGGTCCTCAGTGTTTTGAATGCGGTGAATGGGGCCATACACCCCGTCTCTACAAAACAAGAAAGTCACGGTCACGTATACTTCACTCAAGAGATGGGACCCATATTTCTTGTAAGTGTACAGATCAATACCAAATGGACAACTTCCCTGTTGGACTCTGGGTGCAAACAGTCAGTTGTGCAAGCAGAACTTGTTTTACCTTCCTAAGTAGTACCCAAGAAATGTGTACTAATTAGGTGTGTACATGGGGAAGTTAAAAATATCCCATTGCCAGACTGGCCCTTTCCACGCCCAATAGGACAATGGACTTTGAAGTAGGGGTACTTCCTAATTTACCTGAAGATATCCTGGGAACTGATAATCCAAATTTTTTTAATATGTTTTATACAACGCTTACCTGAATAAGGGAAGCCCAAGACTCCAGCCCCAAGAACGCCTTACTAGCTCCAGAACCCTGGATGATAGATCGTAGTTTCCGTTTCACACAGATGAACGATGTGCTCCTACAACACATTTGGGAGAAGGCCCGACAAAATAATACCCACGTTTTTCCCCATTTCCAAATAAAAAACAGACTTCTATATACAATACCAGGGCCCACTGACCGACCTCCGCTATTGGTACCAAAGGATTTTCAGGATCAAATTAGGTTTTATGCTCACTCACATTTATTGGCCGGACATTTAGGACCTAAAAAAATAATTAAAGAAATCCTTACAAATTTCTATTGGCCCGGTATCTTTGACCATATAAAAAGGTACTGTCTAGAGTGTGAGGTGTGTCAGAAAAAAAATCCATATGTACCTCCGAAAGCACCCCTCCAACCCTTACCTGTTATAGGGACCCCATTTGAGAGAATTGGGATGGACTTGTTAGGTCCTCCACCGAAAACCACAAAAGGATATCAATATGCCCTTGTTATGGTCGATTATGCTAGCCGCTACCCGGAAGCCTTTTCTCTTCGTAGCCCTGACACCAAGTCCATCGCAGGATGTCTTATAGAATTCTTTTCCCGTGTCGGATTTCCTAAAGAAATCATTACAGATCAGGGTACCCCCTTTGTGTCCCGACTCATGACACAGATATGTAAACAGTTGAATATTAAACATCTAAAAACTTCAGTATATCATCCCCAGACTGATGGGTTAGTTGAGAGATATAATGGTTCACTCAAACTCCTTCTAAAGAAAATGTTATCTGGAGAAGGAGGACATTGGGATCAAATGCTCCCACTAGCTCTTTTCATGTTGAGAAGTCAGGTCCAGAGTAGCTTGGGGTGTTCCTCCTTTGAATTACTTTACGGACAAAGACCCCGGACCCTCTTGGAAATAACCCGAGAGACATGGGAGAAAGACATAAAACCCGTGGCAGATAACCTCTTAGAGTACACACAACAATTAAAGGCCTGCATTGGAAAACTCTGCGAATTAGCTATGATAAATTTAGAGAAAAGTCAAAACAAACAGAAGCAGATCTACGACAAAGGAAAAAAAACTAAGAGTATACCAACCAGGTGATTGGGTTCTAGTACTATTACCAAACTCTTCCCATAAGATGAAATCTGAATGGATAGGCCCCTTTAAAATTCTAGCAAGGGTTGCTAATCTTTCATATAAATAAAAAATTGGGAAACATAGAGAACAGACCTTTCATATCAACCTCTTAAAAAAATGGTTAGGACCCTTACCCCAAGACATACATACAGCACGTCCAGAAGATAATGTTCCAACTACTCTGGAACAGCTATGTATTAACGAGGAATTATCTGGGGAACAAAAAGAAGACCTGAGGAGAACATTACAACCATTTGCTTTGATCTTTTCAGACAGCCCAGGGAAAACACACTTAGCTCAAAACTCTATTCCCACTCCCGAACGAAGTGTGATAAAACAAAAACCCTATCGGATACCCGCAGCAAGACGACAAGCAGTGCTTGCAGAGATAGAACAAATGCTGAAAATGAATGTTATAGAACCCTCACAGAGTAACTGGTCTTCTCCCATAGTGTTAGTTCCCAAACCCAATGGGAGCATTAGATTCTGCATAGACTTCCGCGCAGTTAATAAGATCTCCAAATTAGACGCATACCCTCTCCCCAGAGTTGACGAATTGATAGAGAGAATAAGAGATGCCAAATATGTCACCACAATAGATCTCACAAAGGGATACTGGCAGTTTCCCTTAAAAACTGAAGACAATTAGAAAACGGCTTTTTCCACACCTTTTGGCCTCTTTAATTTCACAGTACTGGCGTTCGGGCTACACGGAGCCCCTGCTACTTTTCAGAGATTAATGAATGTTGTTCTCAAAAACCACTCAAAATACTCCTCTGTCTACTTAGATGATATCATTGTATTTAGCCGTTTGTGGGATGACCATTTGAAACATCTATATTCAGTCCTGAATGATTTGACAAAAGCCAACCTTCAAATAAACACAAAAAAATCAAAAGTGGGCTTTAATAAAGTCAAATACCTGGGATATTTGTTAGGCTATGGACTGATTGAACCCCAAAACGAAAAGGTTAGAGCAATTACTGAAATTCCTTTTCCAACTACTAAAAAGTCCTACGGTCTTTCTTGGGAATGGTAGGGTATTATCGTCGGTTTATTCATGGATATTCCATAGCTGCACCCCTGACCGATCTTTTAAGGAAAGGAACACCAACTGTCAAGTTTCAATATCCCACCAAAGAAGCAATAAAGGCATTCCAGACTCTAAAGGAGAGTATCACCTCCGTCCCAATTCTCACCACCCCAGACTTTACAAAAGTGTTTCTTCTACAGACTGACGCTTCTGACGTGGGTATAGGAGCTGTCCTCACTCCGAAGGACGATGAAGGTGTTGAAAAACCTATCCTATATATTAGTAGAAAATAATTTCCCCATGAGACTGCTTATTCCACAATAGAAAAAGAATGCTTGGCCATTAAATGGGCAACAGAGAAACTTCTTTATTACCCTGAGGGTAAGCCTTTTGTCCTATATACAGATCATGCACCCTTAACCTGGCTAAGCAAAAACAAAGGGAACAATCCCAGGGTTCTTAGATGGTTCCTCTCATTACAACCCTTTCAATTCGAGGTGTTCCATAAATCAGGCAAAGACCTAACAGGGCCAGACTTCCTATCACGTTTTCCTTTTTTTCCCGATCAGGAAAATCCAGGGATGGGGATATGTCACCATCCTGATGGGGCACTGGAGGCCGAGGCCGGATCATTCGTCCTTGCCTGTCCCGGAAGTCAGGCAGAGGGGAGGAGTCACGTCTCTCCACGTGACCCGGAAGAAGAAGACGGGAAAGAACGGCGTCTCGGAGAACGCCTACACGAAGGGAAAAAGCCGCGTCCGTGGAGAGAGGAACGAGAAGAAAACAGAGGAGCCAGGGGAGCAACGGAATGAAGCAACAAGCCAGTTCCTGAGGAAGCCAGCATCACGGGCGAGGAGCGATAGGCATCGGCAGGAGTGGAGTCTCCTACCCGCCAGCTGACTCTGGAACCCCGCCGCGTCCCATGAGGGACGTGGCTTCACCAGGTGCGTGCCCGGTTCCTAACCAGGAACCAAAGGAACTGAAACGAATCGGGGGGAGGGCGAGTAGGGGGAAAAGAGCGTAGAAAACAGAAAAGGAGGTGGGAGGGAGAAGAAAAAAAAACATTAGGAAAAAAGGAAGGGGCGGAAAAAGAGGAAGAAATATATAAGCAAAGTGAAACAATAAAGAGGAGTTATAAAAGCAGAAAGGTATCTATTGAGCTAATCGTTTGACCACAGGTGCAGTCAACATTTCCTTTGGGCATATACCTTATTTTATTTTGCGTTTTGTTGCTAACAAACACTCTCTTCACCAGACAGAGAAAAAGATCACCTTACTAATCCACTCATAGTGAGACAAGTATAGAGACTTACCAGTTTCTTTGCTTCTGTCGAGGTTGCTGGCGGCAAGGAACTCCAGAGGACCTGGAAAAGAGAAGGAAAACGCTATTAAGGACCGGAATGTGACTTTCTTTCCTCTTCTTTGAACAAAGTATTCTGTTTGAAATAAAGTTTAAGTACAATTATATCTATCCTGAGTAGTTGCTTAACTCACGTGGTCATAAGTGGTAGAGAATGCAGGCAGATTCCCTCCATTGATACAAATGGATGCCCTAATGGAACATCTTGTCCAGAGTCAACGAAAACCCGATTGGGCTTTAGAACATCAGATGTCTTCCGCAAATGCTGATCGAGAACTGCTTCGTGATGCGTTGAAAACACAGACCGAACAGTTGACCAAATTACCCCAGGAACAACTACAGTTGACCTCTGGATTAACCAATTGTAAAGCGATTCCAACCAGTACCCCTATGGTGACATTACAAAAACTACTACCTGGTGATGACCTCGATGCCTTTCTAACAAACTTTGAATGCACGGCAAGAGCATGTGCGTGGCCCCTCGAGAAATGGCCCTTTTATTTAGCCCCACTGCTGTCCGGTGATACGCAAGCAGCATATCAAACCGCCAATTCCCAAGGGAATGCTACCTATGATGAAGTAAAGAAAGTGATATTAGATAGGGCGGGCCTAGACGAAGAAGCCAGCAGACTACGATTCAGACAAGAAAGGGGGAAACCAGGTGACACCCCGAAGGTATTATATTTTAAGCTAAAAACGGCAGTTGAAAAATGGCTGAGACCTCAGGATCTTACGAAGGAGGAGATAGTGGAGAAGATATGTCTTGAACAGTTCATAGAGGCTCTTCCCCATCAAACCCAACAATGGCTACGTCAACATTCGGGACTCAGCAGTGGACAGGCTATTGAAATGGCCACTACTTTTTCAAGGGTCCAACCCCGGTTTTCCACTCAGGAAACGGATAGACACACCAAGAATTCCTCTAAAGCTGCAAACTTTCATCCTGAATGAAAACAAAATAAAGTGTCCAGTGAAACCAGGAGATCCTTTCAAACAAAACCAGACTTTCAGGTCCCCTCTGGTCCTCAGTGTTTTGAATGCGGTGAATGGGGCCATACACCCCGTCTCTACAAAACAAGAAAGTCACGGTCACGTATACTTCACTCAAGAGATGGGACCCATATTTCTTGTAAGTGTACAGATCAATACCAAATGGACAACTTCCCTGTTGGACTCTGGGTGCAAACAGTCAGTTGTGCAAGCAGAACTTGTTTTACCTTCCTAAGTAGTACCCAAGAAATGTGTACTAATTAGGTGTGTACATGGGGAAGTTAAAAATATCCCATTGCCAGACTGGCCCTTTCCACGCCCAATAGGACAATGTACTTTGAAGTAGGGGTACTTCCTAATTTACCTGAAGATATCCTGGGAACTGATAATCCAAATTTTTTTAATATGTTTTATACAACGCTTACCTGAATAAGGAAGCCCAAGACTCCAGCCCCAAGAACGCCTTACTAGCTCCAGAACCCTGGATGATAGATCGTAGTTTCCGTTTCACACAGATGAACGATGTGCTCCTACAACACATTTGGGAGAAGGCCCGACAAAATAATACCCACGTTTTCCCCATTTCCAAATAAAAAACAGACTTCTATATACAATACCAGGGCCCACTGACCGACCTCCGCTATTGGTACCAAAGGATTTTCAGGATCAAATTAGGTTTTATGCTCACTCACATTTATTGGCCGGACATTTAGGACCTAAAAAAATAATTAAAGAAATCCTTACAAATTTCTATTGGCCCGGTATCTTTGACCATATAAAAAGGTACTGTCTAGAGTGTGAGGTGTGTCAGAAAAAAAATCCATATGTACCTCCGAAAGCACCCCTCCAACCCTTACCTGTTATAGGGACCCCATTTGAGAGAATTGGGATGGACTTGATAGGTCCTCCACCGAAAACCACAAAAGGATATCAATATGCCCTTGTTATGGTCGATTATGCTAGCCGCTACCCGGAAGCCTTTTCTCTTCGTAGCCCTGACACCAAGTCCATCGCAGGATGTCTTATAGAATTCTTTTCCCGTGTCGGATTTCCTAAAGAAATCATTACGGATCAGGGTACCCCCTTTGTGTCCCGACTCATGACACAGATATGTAAACAGTTGAATATTAAACATCTAAAAACTTCAGTATATCATCCCCAGACTGATGGGTTAGTTGAGAGATATAATGGTTCACTCAAACTCCTTCTAAAGAAAATGTTATCTGGAGAAGGAGGACATTGGGATCAAATGCTCCCACTAGCTCTTTTCATGTTGAGAAGTCAGGTCCAGAGTAGCTTGGGGTGTTCCTCCTTTGAATTACTTTACGGACAAAGACCCCGGACCCTCTTGGAAATAACCCGAGAGACATGGGAGAAAGACATAAAACCCGAGGCAGATAACCTCTTAGAGTACACACAACAATTAAAGGCCTGCATTGGAAAACTCTGCGAATTAGCTATGATAAATTTAGAGAAAAGTCAAAACAAACAGAAGCAGATCTACGACAAAGGAAAAAAAACTAAGAGTATACCAACCAGGTGATTGGGTTCTAGTACTATTACCAAACTCTTCCCATAAGATGAAATCTGAATGGATAGGCCCCTTTAAAATTCTAGCAAGGGTTGCTAATCTTTCATATAAATAAAAAATTGGGAAACATAGAGAACAGACCTTTCATATCAACCTCTTAAAAAATGGTTAGGACCCTTACCCCAAGACATACATACAGCACGTCCAGAAGATAATGTTCCAACTACTCTGGAACAGCTATGTATTAACGAGGAATTATCTGGGGAACAAAAAGAAGACCTGAGGAGAACATTACAACCATTTGCTTTGATCTTTTCAGACAGCCCAGGGAAAACACACTTAGCTCAAAACTCTATTCCCACTCCCGAACGAAGTGTGATAAAACAAAAACCCTATCGGATACCCGCAGCAAGACGACAAGCAGTGCTTGCAGAGATAGAACAAATGCTGAAAATGAATGTTATAGAACCCTCACAGAGTAACTGGTCTTCTCCCATAGTGTTAGTTCCCAAACCCAATGGGAGCATTAGATTCTGCATAGACTTCCGCGCAGTTAATAAGATCTCCAAATTAGACGCATACCCTCTCCCCAGAGTTGACGAATTGATAGAGAGAATAAGAGATGCCAAATATGTCACCACAATAGATCTCACAAAGGGATACTGGCAGTTTCCCTTAAAAACTGAAGACAATTAGAAAACGGCTTTTTCCACACCTTTTGGCCTCTTTAATTTCACAGTACTGGCGTTCGGGCTACACGGAGCCCCTGCTACTTTTCAGAGATTAATGAATGTTGTTCTCAAAAACCACTCAAAATACTCCTCTGTCTACTTAGATGATATCATTGTATTTAGCCGTTTGTGGGATGACCATTTGAAACATCTATATTCAGTCCTGAATGATTTGACAAAAGCCAACCTTCAAATAAACACAAAAAAATCAAAAGTGGGCTTTAATAAAGTCAAATACCTGGGATATTTGTTAGGCTATGGACTGATTGAACCCCAAAACGAAAAGGTTAGAGCAATTACTGAAATTCCTTTTCCAACTACTAAAAAGTCCTACGGTCTTTCTTGGGAATGGTAGGGTATTATCGTCGGTTTATTCATGGATATTCCATAGCTGCACCCCTGACCGATCTTTTAAGGAAAGGAACACCCACTGTCAAGTTTCAATATCCCACCAAAGAAGCAATAAAGGCATTCCAGACTCTAAAGGAGAGTATCACCTCCGTCCCAATTCTCACCACCCCAGACTTTACAAAAGTGTTTCTTCTACAGACTGACGCTTCTGACGTGGGTATAGGAGCTGTCCTCACTCCGAAGGACGATGAAGGTGTTGAAAAACCTATCCTATATATTAGTAGAAAATAATTTCCCCATGAGACTGCTTATTCCACAATAGAAAAAGAATGCTTGGCCATTAAATGGGCAACAGAGAAACTTCTTTATTACCCTGAGGGTAAGCCTTTTGTCCTATATACAGATCATGCACCCTTAACCTGGCTAAGCAAAAACAAAGGGAACAATCCCAGGGTTCTTAGATGGTTCCTCTCATTACAACCCTTTCAATTCGAGGTGTTCCATAAATCAGGCAAAGACCTAACAGGGCCAGACTTCCTATCACGTTTTCCTTTTTTTCCCGATCAGGAAAATCCAGGGATGGGGATATGTCACCATCCTGATGGGGCACTGGAGGCCGAGGCCGGATCATTCGTCCTTGCCTGTCCCGGAAGTCAGGCAGAGGGGAGGAGTCACGTCTCTCCACGTGACCCGGAAGAAGAAGACGGGAAAGAACGGCGTCTCGGAGAACGCCTACACGAAGGGAAAAAGCCGCGTCCGTGGAGAGAGGAACGAGAAGAAAACAGAGGAGCCAGGGGAGCAACGGAATGAAGCAACAAGCCAGTTCCTGAGGAAGCCAGCATCACGGGCGAGGAGCGATAGGCATCGGCAGGAGTGGAGTCTCCTACCCGCCAGCTGACTCTGGAACCCTGCCGCGTCCCAGGAGGGACGTGGCTTCACCAGGTGCGTGCCCGGTTCCTAACCAGGAACCAAAGGAACGGAAACGAATCGGGGGGAGGGCGAGTAGGGGGAAAAGAGCGTAGAAAACGGAAAAGGAGGTGGGAGGGAGAAGAAAAAAAAACATTAGGAAAAAAGGAAGGGGAGGACGAAATAAATAAACAAAGTAAAACAATGAAGAGGAGTTATAAAAGCAGAGAGGCCTATTGAGCTAATTGTTTGACCACAGATGCAGTCAACATTTCCTTTGGGCATATACCTTATTTTATTTTGCGTTTTGTTGCTAACAAACACTCTCTTCACCAGACAGAGAAAAGATCACCTTACTAATCCACTCATAGTGAGACAAGTATAGAGACTTACCAGTTTCTTTGCTTCTGTCGAGGGTGCTGGCGGCAAGGAACTCCAGAGGACCTGGAAAAGAGAAGGAAAACGGTATTAAGGACCGGAATGTGACTTTCTTTCCTCTTCTTTGAACAAAGTATTCTGTTTGAAATAAAGTTTAAGTACAATTATATCTATCCTGAGTAGTTGCTTAGCTCACGTGGTCACACAGCGTTAAGTATTTTTATTAATCGCAGAATCAGTATTAAATAGATTAGATTTTGGGTAGAATAAGCAAGGCTAATCCAGTGTTCACTGTTTTAATAGGGATGTTATTCTTGATGCACTTTAGCAATACTTTGCACTAACCTTCGAACAAGGATAGATATCTATTTTTTATGGATCTTGACTAATAGGAGGCACCTTAATATTTTTTTAAACATCCATTCTTTGCACAATGATAGATATTGTTCTTGGTTATGAATTTGTAATCGAATTGCAACCAGTGCATCACAGTGTGTTGTATGTTTTATGTACATTGTAATGATTTTTATTAATCAGACAATTAATAAAATGTACTTTCTTACTTACACTCTTGATTACATATTGACACACTCATGTATCACTTTCATGAGAGCACCAAGCACCTTTCTCACAGCCACCACACACCCACTGCGCCGTCACATTGTTTTTAATGTTTTTTTATATACAATTGAATAAATTGGTCATTTGCTGAACTTATACATTGATTGTGATATCTATGGTCTTGGGGCCAATGTTCTTTACGCATAAGCTTACCCAAGGTCCCAAATGACACTCAGGTTCTCTTACTACCTATACATTTCTAAAAGTGGTATTTTCAAAATCCGACTTTACCATAAAATAAGATTTTTTATTATAATTGCAAAGACACCACAATTGAACTGTTTACCAGTTCCCATTTGGAAGATATCCTTATTAAATGTAATAAGTTAACTCCAATCTTATCCTATGGGAGAGGCAGGTTTTGCAATGAATGAATGAAATTAATGAAAATAATCTTGTAAAGCGTGCACATACCCGAGGGTGTTGTAGCGCTAAAGGAGAGAGCAAGAAGAGAAAGAGAGAATTGGAAAAAAGAGGAGGACACTGTAAAAGTTGGTAGGAGTGAACCTGGTACGTACCGCAGCCTATTCTACTACTTTTGTGAACAGCCAAGTTTTTCAGCTGTTTCCTAAATTGCATCAAGGAGGCTTGCCCTCGCAATGAGAGAGGGAGTAGGTTCCACCATTTACCTGCACATATGGAGAAGGCCCTACCCCACCCATCTAGCTTTGTTGAATCTGGAGATGTTAACAAAGCATAGAGCGCTGGATCTAAGGTTCCTACTTGGCAAATGCCAAGAGAAGCGCTCTTGTAGGTACTTTGGGCCAATCAGATAAAGGGCTTTGTGCACCATGCACATGGCCTTGAAGGTAATCCTTTTCTGTACTGGGAGCCAGTGAAGATTTTTTGTGATTCCAACACGGAGCTAAACTTAGGAATCTTTAAAAGTACTCTTGCCGCTGCATTTTGCAGAGCCTGCAGCTTCCGTATAACACACTTCTGAGCACCCAGATACAGGACATTACAGTAATCAAGCTTAGAGAAAACCAGAGCTGATATAACTGTCTTCTGAAGGTCATGGAGGATAAATGGGAAGATTTTTTTAAATCTTTAACACCTCAAAACCAGAGGAGGTGATGGAATTTATCTGCTTCGAAAAGGATAATTCAGTGTCAAATATGACTCCTAGATTTCGAACCTTCTGGACAGGAGCGGGTAGTGTACCCAGGCTTAATGGCCACCATGAGTCGTTCCAGAAGGTGGTTTCCCTTCCAAACAGCAACACTTCCATCTTATCCGTGTTCAGTTTTAAACAATTATTCTGCTTCCACAATTATTCTAGCCTCTTTAACCACATCTGATGAGATGGAAACCACTTTCTGCGTATCATCAGCAGAGGAGAGCACAGCTAGTCCCTGACTTTGAATGAGCTTAATAAGGAGGCTCACATGCACATTAAACAGTGTGGGGCTGAGGGAGGACCCCTGAGGGACACCACAGGGTAATGAGAAGGATGTTGAACTCGCTTCCCCCATCTCCACTCGTTGCTGCCTGTTGCTCAAGAATGAACTTAGCCAAGTCAAAGCAGAGTTTCTGAACCCAAGCTGATGAAAACGCTTTATGAGGAGTGAGTGGTGGACATTGTCAAAGGCGGCAGAAAGATCTAAAAGGATCAGTGCCGCCTTTCCACCCTTCTCAACTACCATTCTAACTTCCTCTGAGGCTGCTACCAGGGCCGACTCCGTACAGTGGTTTGCTCTAAAACCATACTGTAAGGGGTCGAGCAAAGAGTTAGCATCCAAAAACGCTAGGACATCCTCATTCAATGATTTCTCAAGAATTTTAGCTGGGAAAGGTAGACGGGATATAGGCCTATAGCTCTCCGTCTTCATTGGGTCCATGGAAGGTTTCTTTATTAATGGCAGAATGGAGGCCCTCTTCCATATATCTGGAAAGTGCCCTACCCTCAGTATCTCATTAAAAATGTCCATAAGCGGGCCAGCAATCACCTTAGCAATTTATTTGGGAACCAGTGGAGGACAAGGATCTGATGGAGCCCCAGATTTAATAAGGTCAATGAACTTAATGACTTTCTCCTTAGTAAAACAGGAGAAATCATTAAATTGAGGGAATTCTGAAGGGGTAGCAGTATCTTGCACATCAGATTCCGTCATGTGCATTGAGAAATCGTCAACGCTGAATGGATTAAGAGAAGGTGAAAAGTCTTGATAGATAGAATTAACTTTGGACTGGAAGAAAATTGCCAGTTTATTACAATGGCAAAAAACAAATTGAGTTTTCACTTTCAAGACATGTAAAACTTAAAACTGCATGAACTTATTTTTAAATACATTGCAACCTGCCCTGTGGGTTGTTTGGGGCCTACCCTACAGTTGACCTATGTGTACTAAAAATGAAGGTTTAGGCCTGGCAAAGGGTTTCTTTTGCCAGATCGAATTGACAGTCTAAAACTGCACACACAGGCTTCAATGGCAGGCCTGAGACAGGTTTGCAGGGCTACTTAAGTGGAAGGCACAACTAGTGCTGCAGGCCCATTAGTAGCATTTAAAGTACTGGTCCTGGGTACATGTACTACCCCTTTACTAGGGACTGATAGAAAAAATTAAGTATGCTAATTGGGGTAAAGCCAATACTACCATTTTTTAAGGAGTGAGCACATGTAGTTTAGCACTGGCAGCAGTGATAATGTGCACAGAGTCCTAAGGCCAATGAAAACGAGATCAGAAAAATATGGGGGAATAAGGCAAAAAGTTTAGGGAAAGACCGCCCTAAGGCTGACAGGTCTAACACACCAAATTGACAAAAAAATAGCTGCTAAAAGTTCAGAGCACCAATCGCAGACATCAAATCATGCGAGGACGGGCCAAAGTAAAAAGAAATGGCCAAATGCAATGGAGCATGAGTCAGATACAAAAGTGGATTGGGCCCAGTCGGCACTTACCTCTGAACCTAGAAAAAATTTGAAGAAAAATATCTGACAAGGTAGAAGTTCAACGAAGCAAGTCTGCAGGTGCTTCCTGAGGAGGAGGCATCGGCGTCGGGCAGCCACTGGATGAATTTGCAATGAAGATTCCTACATTTGGACTTAGTCTTTTTTTTGGAAGTCAAAAATCTCCAGCGGGACGAAGCTGGAGGGTGTAGCTGATGAGAGTTCCATGAGGCCGGACAACTCATTGGTGAAGGACTGCTGACCAGGATTTGCTGCTGTGAAGAACGTAGCTGGAGCTGCCCCAATGTCAGGAAGACCGGCAATGCACCTTGGGTGGACAGAGCAGCAGGTTGAGCCCAGTCTCCTTTCTGTTCCCAGATCAGGTTCTAGCCAAAGTTTTGGATTTGGACACCTTTAGCGCCACCACCAAAGGTCCAGAAGTGGTGGGGCACCACTTGGGGGATGATTATGTCTCACTCAGGCTGGGTCCAGGAGTGTGTTCAAGATGGTTGGAGCATTTTCTGTCCTTGAGGCTCTGATCAGGAAGCCAGCCAACTAGCACTCTGGTAGACATGGGTTCAAGAAGTGGAGCAGGGCTCAAGCAGCAGGACAGACTTTGGAGGGTTCAAGGCAGGCTTCAGGCAACAGAGCAGTCCTTCCTGCAATGCAGTCCTCTGAAGTACACAGCAGGCCACAGCAGCAGGCAGCCCTCTGAGAGTCCTTCACAGGTCTAAAAAGTGAACGGAATAGTAGGTCTGAGGGTCCTATCTTTATACCTGGTGCTTTATTTGAAGTAGGAGAAGTTTCTAGAGAATTCCCTTTGAAGTGCTTGAAGTTTCCTGCTTCCCCTGCCCTGGCACCTGGCTGTTCCATGAACAAGGCAGGGGTGACAATTTCTTTGTGTTTCGGCAGGGCATAGCCTATTTAATAGCAAGTGGATCTGTGCCCAGCTCCAGCCCCCATTCTGCCAGTGATGACCCATCCAGGCACACCTAATCCCTCTATTGTGTGGCTGTCTGGGAGGAATAGACAAAATCCAACTGCCAACTACACCCAGTCACGTGACCCTGGAATTGGGTGCAGCCACCAAAAAGGTCAACTTTCTAAAAGTGACATTTTCAAAATTGTTACTTAAAATCTGACTTTACCATTAAAGAGGGTTTTCAATTAAAATTTCTCGGACACCAAACATGGCATGTTTACCTGTTCAAGTTAGCACTTACTAAATGTAATAAGGCAACCCAACATTATCCTATGGGAGAGGTACGCCTCACAGTAGTGGAAACACGAATTTAGGATTTTTTTCACTACCAGGACATGTAAAACTTAAAAGTACATTTCCAGCCTTTCAACTACAATGCACCCTGCCCTATGCGCTACCTAAGGGGTGACTTATATGTAACAAAAGGGGGTTTTAAGGCTTGGCAAGGGGTTATATTGCCAAGTCGAATTGGCAGTGTAAAATTGCATTCAGGCTGTACTACCACTTTCCTTTTTCCAATTAAATATGCCAATCAGGTGTAAGCCAATTTTACCATGTTTTAGGGAGTGAGCACAAGCAATTTAGCACTGGTTAGCAGTGGTAAAGTGCAGAGAGTCCTAAAGTCAACAAAAACTAATTCAGCAAAATAGGAGGGTAAAGGCAAAATGTTTATGGGAGGACCACCCTAAAGCTGACAGGTCTTACTATTCCCTGCTGTGGTATTCCGTTATTCATTGTCGATCAGGTAATCGTTTAGCAACATCAGGCGTGGGCCCATGGGCGGCTCAAAGAGCGATCTGCTTCGTCGGCAACGCGAATGCCAACCTCATTACTGAGCGTAAAAAGGCGGTACTGTTGAAAATGAACCCCAAGCTCGCGGACCTATCTGCTAAGAAGGATATGAGTGACACCAAGGGTCTCCTTTTTGGTGACAATTTTGTCAAATCCCTGGGTAATTATGTATCTACCTTTAACGCCTTTAGCAGAGCTCAATCGAGTATGCGCAGAGTCTTTGGAGGCCGCCCACTTTTTGGAAGGGACGACAGAAGGGGACATTCTGTTGGCCGCGGATCCTATCGGTCCCAATTTTATCCCCAAGATGAAAGAGGCTCATTTCGCTCAAATAGAGGCTACCGCTCAAATTTTAACTTCTACCCCCAGAGAACAACAAGGGGTCCAAGATCCCGTGGTGGCAGAGCCAGAGCTTCAAACCAAACCTACCAAGGTAAGTTCGAAGTCTTCTTTCCCCTTAAAGGTGGCAGGAAGACTGAAACACTTTGCTCACAATTGGTCGAGAGTTACTCAAGACCCCTGGGTTCTAGAAACTGTTGTGGGGTTCAAGATAGATTTTTGGCAACAACCTTTCCAGAAAAAAATTCCAAGAGAGATGTCCCTAGACACGGAGAATGCAAAGTTGATAGAATTAGAGATTTCACAAATGTTAGACAAGGGTGCCATTGTACGGATTCCCTTATCAGAGATCACAAAAGGGTTTCTGAGTACTATTTTTTTGGTCAAGAAGAAAGACAAGGGTTGGAGACCTGTAATAAACCTGAAATATTTAAACAGCTTTCTAATGTACAGACATTTCAAGATGGAGGGTATCCATCTCTTAAGAGACATTTTGCAAGCCAAGGATTGGCTGGTAAAACTAGATCTAAAGGACGCTTATTTCACTATACCCATAGACGAAAGCTGTCGAAAGTACCTTCGTTTTACCTGGAGGGGGACTCTCTACCAGTTTCAGTGTCTTCCCTTCGGCCTGTCCTCAGCACCCTGGTGTTTCACCAAGGTCCTCAGACCAGTGGTCAGCTATCTCAGGGAGAGAGGGGTTCGTCTAATCATCTACTTAGACGATATCCTCATTATGTCTCAAGACAAACTGGATATTTTGAATCATCTGCAAATGACTGTAGACCTCCTTCAGGATCTAGGGTTTATCATAAATACAGAAAAATCTATCATGATTCCCACACAAGAACTAGAATTCCTTGGTTTTCAAGTAAATACAATTTTCTCCAATCTAATCCTACCTCACCAAAAAGTTACAAAGATAAAGAAACTCGTTTCTCTTATCCTTTCAATGGATCTAATTCGTTTAAAAGACCTGGCCAGGGTTCTAGGTCTGCTGTCATCTTCTATCCAAGCTATCTCTCCCGGTCCTCTTCATTACAGAGGCCTACAAAGATTTAAAGCTCTTGGACTGAGGAAAGGCCTTTGGTACGAGGACTCTATTCCCCTTTCGGAAGACGCTCGAGAGGATCTTCACTGGTGGTTGAAGAATCTCCAAGCTTGGAACGGGAAAGCTATTTTCGGGAACATCCCAGATTTTACTTTAGAATCGGACGCGAGCAACCGCGGGTGGGGTGCTCGCCTAAACGACTTAGAGACCGGTGGGAGATGGTCCTTAGAGGAACAATCCCTTCACATAAATTCTCTGGAGATGTTGGCAGCTCTGAATGCTCTTATGAGCTTCAAAGAATTCCTAAAGAATTCCAATACCTTAATCCGCTTGGACAATTTTTCAGCTGTCTCATACATAAATCGCCTGGGTGGCGCGAGATCCAAGAATCTCTCAGAAATCGCCAAACGGATTTGGTATTTTTGTTGGGATCAAAAGATTACTCTCAGGGCGGAATTCATTCCGGGGATTCAGAATTTAAGGGCAGATTGGAATTCCCGTTTCCTCCACGATTCCAGCGATTGGAAATTGAATCCAGTGACATTTGCTCTAATACAAAAGTTATGGGGTCCGATCCAGATAGACTTGTTCGCCAGCAGATTAACCCACCAGGTTCAGAGATATTTCAGCTGGAGACCAGACCCGTATGCATCAGGGGTAGATGCCTTCCTCCAACCCTGGGAAGGGATCAGAGCTTATGCCTTTCCCCCCTTCTCAATGATTCAGAGACTATTGTGGAAGGTCAGACTCGAGTCTTGCTCCATCATTCTGATAACTCCTTTTGGAAATCCCAGGTTTGGTTTCCCGGGTAATGGAATTAGCAGTGGACTTTCCTCTGCTGATCCCATCGTCCTTAGGCCTACTCCAGGGCCCAGGGGGAGAAGAACACCCTTTAGTCTTAGAAGGGAAGATGAACCTTCTTGCCTGGAGGATATCAGGAATTCAGGTAGATATTCTGACCTTTCGGGAGAAGCTAAAGGATTATTGGAAGATTCATGGGCACCCGGTACAAGAAAGAGATACAAGGGCATTTGGAGAAAATGGTCTTGTTGGTGCCTGGAAAGGGATTTGGATCCCGTACAGTGTCCTCTTCAACAGGTAGCTAACTATCTTGCTCATCTCTTTGAGTTAGGTCTTTCCTTTAGAACCATCAATTGTTACAGATCAGCAATCTCCTCAGGACATACTCTCATTAATAATTTTGCAATTGGTAGCAACTCCCTTATCAAAAGAGTTATGAAGGGTATTAGACTTAGAAGACCTCCCAAGGCCCGTTACCAATCCCTTTGGGATGTTAACCTTATTTTTAATCTCTTCCTTTCCTGGCCAGTTAATGATTTACTTTCTCTCAAAAGGATCTCTATGAAATTAGCAACTCTGTTGTGTCTGATCTCCTTTAGAAGGGTTTCAGATATTAAGGCATTGGAACTTTCTAATAGATTCTACTCTTCCGATGGTGTTCACTTCGATGTTTGGAAAAGAACTAAGACAATGTCTGAATCTATTTTCTATCCACGTTTTCATGAGTGTGAAAAGTTATGTGTTGTGAATTGTATGAAATGTTATGAAAATAAAATCGAAACATTTAGACCTGTTGGAACTGATCAACTTATCCTGTCATATGTTAGTCCTTTTAGACCTGTTTCTTCAGCCACCCTAGCCAGATGGGTCCGCCTGATTATGTCTGAAGCTGGGGTCGACCTCTCTAGATTTGGTGCTCACTCTTCTAGAGGAGCTATGGCTAGTAAAGTATTTTGGGCTGGGGGATCCCTACCCGAAATACTTAAAGCCGCAGATTGGTCTAATGCAGGTACCTTCTCACAATTCTATTTAAGACCAATTGAGCATGTTAGCAGTGTAGCTCTACATGGCTTTAAACATGCATAATGGTAGCCTCCGGTCTTGTAATGAAATGACGATTCTCCAATTATTATGCAGAGAGAATCTTGATTTCATTAAAGACATACGGAGAGCTAACATTATCCCACCCGCCTCTCCTGAGAGGTTTTGGGTTTGAGACTACTTATCGTTTCAAATATATTGTTTATTGTATTTACCTACTCTGATGTTTTAAGCATTGTTTTTCTTCATTATCTATTCATGAAGACCGCCTTTATTTCTTTCACTATACTGTATTCATTTGATTCCTTCCTCAGATAACAGCGTTTAAGAACAACTGGAATACCTCGTTTTACGCCTGTGTCATCGCAGCCTAAGAGGAAGATGGGAGTGTACACTGTCCTATTATGCTGATGTTAAAGTTCTATTTATTGTGATGTATTGACATTCTTTAAAGGGCTGCATGTTGGGCAGCAAATAAAAGTATTTGCATAATGTTAGCCTCTGTATGTCTTTAATGAAATCAAGATTCTCTCTGCATAATAATTGGAGAATCGTCATTCCCAAAAAACATCCACAACATAAGTGTGGAGAACAAGCAAGTCTCCGACGTGTCCTTGCACACCTCTGGCAACTGGCACAAAACTTTGCAAAGTAAATTCCAAGATAACAGCCTGTGAGCAGGTCCTACCTGGCCCCACTCCTGCGCACAGTCCTCCAGCATCCTGCAGCCCAGTTCACCCACCGGTGGAGGGTATCTCCACAACAACTTTCCCATACGGGCAATTCCAGCGAATTTTCCTGCAATGGTAACCCAAAAAAAGCCCCTGTCTATTAAGTCCAAAACATACTGAATCACATCTTCTGCCCGCAACCAGACTTACTCACTTCGCTCTATTCCTGATGCTAAGAATTCCTTTCATGTATGTTATCCTTGTCAATTCCGCGAGGGACCCTACCACCAGTTGTACAATCTAGCGTTGCCTATGGACCACAATTTCTCAGGCATGGGCATCGGGTCTCTGTCGGCGTCATTGGCCAATCCACAGAATCTTCCCCACTGTGAACGAGACAAAGCATCCACAATGTCATTGTCCATGCCGGCCATGTGCTGTGTCCTGAAAGAAATGTCATAACGCAAGCAGCCCAACACAAACATCCGCAGCAGTTTCACTACCTGCGCCTCCCTGGCAGACTGACGGTTCACTACCTCCACCACAGACATATTGTCTTCTTGAAAAAGCACCTTCCTGTTTTTTAGCTCTGCGCCTCACAGTGTCACTGCTACCACTATAGGAAACAATTCTCAGAAGTCTATGCTCCTGTCCCATTGATCCTTGGCTCAGACCAGGGCTCTGCACACCATCCGCACTGCCAATACAGTCAGAAACCCAGCCCCCCAGCTGCATCCAAGAAAATATGGACATCCCAGGCAAAATCCTCCACCTTGCTAAAGGACTACCATTGAAGGACTGGAAAAAGAAGCACCACATTCTAAGATCTTCCTTGACCCCCGCTGAAAGTCTGACATGGTGGTGAGGCAGTGAAAAGCCAGAGAGCACTCACCCCAGCCTCCTGCAACAACCGCTAACCTAGCCCGCCGCATTGTGGTAACCTGTAACACACTTGACACTTGATTAGTGGACCCCCCAACCCACTCTGGCTCCTCATCAGGCACTTCGCCTTCTTCCAGGCTATCCTCCTCATAGTCTAACACTGTGACCCCTATAGGGTCCTCCATGTCGCCCCAACTGGCGCTTAGGTACCAACTTAGAAGTCACAACCATAGCCCATTGGGAGCTGAATTAACCTGCCCCTCCTGCTCCGCCGATGCTACCCACCTGCCCGTTACCGAGCATACGCCAAAGGCCGTCCTAGACCTATGAGCTGGTGGGGCCAATGAGGTTGTCCTGGACCTTTGTATGTCGGCCACCTAGGGCTCTACCACTGTCGTCAGGTGAACCGCACTGGGCCCAGCCCTCTTTTCCCCTCGATGTTGACAAGCCACCCCCAGCTCTACCAAGTCTGAAAATCTGCACTGCTCCTCTACCTGTAAAAAAGACTACAGGACTGGTGTGCTGGTACCCTGCACCTCCCCTGACATCTCCCTCACACCCCTTGCTCTGCTCTACCTCCTAGAGGCCACTCTTCTTCCCATAACATCAGTGTGTCCCCCTTATGCCCCCTGTGGCTACTGAATATGAACCTCGATTAAATCCTCATCATCCAATAGCTCCTTGTCCCCCGTCCTCCCCACTCCATTCCAACATAGACACCACCAAAGCCCCTCCTTATCCCACTGCAGGGACTAACTTATCCCTAAATACGTATCCAACTGCACAATCCTGTCACCCCTCACCTCACCCTCTTTTCCCAGTGGTCAAAATATCCAATCCCCCCCAGTCTGCTTTATCCCTCTCAGGGTTACGAGGACCTCACTACTTCTCTTTCTCCCTGGCCCCTCCCTTCTTCTATCAGCTTAGTAGGGTGCCTATCTCCCTCTGCCTGCTGACCAAGAATGTGGCTTCCTTCAGGCCGCCCCTCAGATCCCAGCCCCCTCCCCCACCCTTCCTCCCCTTTCCACTCTTCGTCTTCCTCAAGTTGGATTGCGAGCATGTAGCTCAATACAAAATGGCAGTTCTAGGACTGCACCAACCTCCCAATCTGTCCGAGGGCAGACTTCCCGGTGGTCAGCTGCCCCCCCAAACCCCACTTCCCTCTGTGCCTGGTCCCAGCAACATACATGCAGACATGTGGTGGGTCTCCAGGCCCTTTGATTGTCATTCCTGAGAGGGGTAGGTGTTGGTAATACTCCACCAGAGTGCTCCGTAGTCAACATACTGTTGGTCAGTCGAGCCATAAATTGGGTGGGCGGATGGAGAGTTTGGTCATTGCAACGGAGTTCCGCCTCTCAATCAGCCCCATAGTATTCCTAGGTTTACATTTTCTTAGTCCCATTTCCCGCTATCCTCACAATATACAAAAATATATGGCATTAGGGTGACCAAATACATTCTTGACATCCTGAATACAGTTCCTTATTTAGACATTAGCACACAGATCACTGTGCCTCAAACATGGCATATTACTCTAGCCAATACAATCATGTTTTTTAGGGGAAGATTCATCTGACTCAGCTGGTGTAATCCTTAGCCACATGATCTGCTGCAACATGTGACTTTGGTCAATGTATGTCACACAGTCTCACATTTTAATTACTTAAGATTTAAATAAATAGTGAACATGTTTGTGGTTGGTAGGGAAAGACTCTTATACCCGATCAGGATTAATTAAAAATACTTCACAAGTGCTATATCAACACTCCAAAGGTATCTGGGTTTTTTCAGTGAAATATCTAGCATATTTAAAATAAGCTTGGCTTATTAAAAAAGACTGTGAGTGCCTACAATGAATATGGTGGTTGCTCATGAAGCTGCTTTTCTGTTTGAGGTCCTGCTGTGGCAGTGCCTCCTGTGAAAGTACCGTGGCATGGCAGGCAGGTGCGGATATATAGGTATGGATGCTTGCTTTCCTCATGTATGGTAGATTTAATGCATTCTGTTATTAGAGGACCAACGTATTTGCTGCTAAACTTAAAGTAACACCGAATCATTAAACCGCTAGTTATGAAGCCATTATCAATGAACTTCTGTTAGTAATAATTTAAATTTTAGTCATAGACAACTGGGGCCGTATTACACTTAGTGCCCCGGGGGCACTTCCCGAGGCACTTTCATATTACAAAAGGGGTTGTAAACATGCTTGTGCTGCCCTTTCTGTAAAACCGATAGCACTGGCACATATAAAGCGCCAGCGCAATCTTCAGGGGCTTCCCCTCATTTGCATGGGGGTGTGTCCCATGCAAATGAGGGAATCCCATTGCCTCTGCGCCCGCGCTGTATTACAGATGTGTTTGCTGTATTACAGATGCGGGCACAGAGGCAAAGAAACTCTCAGGAGGCGCACTGACAGTGCCCCACCTATAAGGTGGCGCACTGTCAGTGCACCTCCTGAGTTCAGCCCTCTGGAGGGGGGAAAAGGGGTCCTATGACTGACTGACTGCACCCGCCTGCATGGGGATCTCAAATCCCCCTTCAAAGTGCAGACGGGTTGCAGCCTGCACTGTGAAAACACGGAGCAGCTGCTTTAAAGCAGCCGCTCCATTTTTCACATGAATGCTGTGCCCCCAGGGCAGCTCGAATCCGCGGCTGTCCTGAGCACAGCGCAGTCATCATGATATGGTGCATTTTCCTTCATTGCGCTGGGCGCACCTATTTAACCACTTGAGTGCTCATGACGGCTCCCGGCCGTCATGAGTCACAGTAGGTGTGTGCTCATGACGGCCGGGAGCCGTCCGAACGTTGCCGCTCCGCCCACGCGGTATTAATTCCCCGCCTGTGCGGGGACATTAATCAGTGGGCGGAGTTCGGACGGCTCCCGGCCGTCATGAGCACACGCCCACCGTGATTTATGATGGCCGGGAGCCGTCCTGAGTACGGGAGCGCCACGCCCAACCCCGACCCCTCTCGCACCGCGGCGGAATTTGCCCCGCAGCGTAGGGGTTAAAGGTGCAACCAGCACAATGAAGGAAAATGCGCCACATGTATAATGCAGCCCTTAGTGTATCAGTAAGAGATACATATATGTGATGAAAAAAAAACATTCTGTGAAAATGCATGCAAAGGAAGAGTGAAAGTTCATATTTTTAACAAATGTTTGCCTGAACCGCACCACTTGCTGTGGTCTTTGGTAGGAAAAAGATGACACATCAAATACATTTGTATGTCACAATATTGCTTTCTAAAGTAGGTTTCTCTCTTTCTATTACAGTAAAACTACATTTCATTTTAGATAAAAGAAATGAGGTAAGAAGCTACAAATGAATTTGCTTATTTAGAAGTCTGCCCATTTCTGGAAAAATATAGCTAAAGGTGAATTCCTCATGTAATTTCTCTAAACATCTTGAATCATTGCTTTCAGTGTTGCTGAGCTTTTACCTGTTTTCATTGATGAACAACATCTTTATCAGGCTTTATTTATTTATTCATGTATTTATATATTTGGTACAAGGTATAATTTAATTGTCCAGATAGGTCCAGGCCACTGTAAATCAGTCATGAATTTGGTCATACCTTAGTCAGTCTCTTCTTAAAGACATTTTCCCCAATTGTGAAGTAACTGCATGTGATATTCTAGAAAGTGTTTCAGGGAAATTCAAAAACGTGTAGCATTTTCACTGTGCATACCATGTATTACTAAACAATTCAAGATGCTTCCTTTTCACTCAGTTCTCTCCTCATTCAATCCTGCTGTGGAATTTTAGGTATCTTTTTTCAGGGGATTGTCATAGGCCCAGTGCTTTGCTAACTAGTTACCCAAACCACCAATGCAGAAGACCATCACAGGTTAGACTTTGATAACCCCCAGTTGGAGCTGATGTATTTCTCGTACTTGCCCCGCCTTCTGGTAGATCTTTAAAAAGTATCAGATTATCAAAGAGCGGGCAGTATCGGCCAGATTTTCTCTTGGTAAAAGGGGCGAGGAGGATACGTATACAAGGCATACATTTTCAGTGTACCATGAGACCCTTATTTTTGGTAGTGAATTTGCTTGCATACACATATACATCTGTAATGTAGGATTGAAAAATGTCTGCAATGTAAGAATTTCAGTGATTTTAAATCTCGATTGGGATTCAAAAATCAAGCCTTTTTAATGGATTGGCCATCAACAATAAGGAATCACAGCAGAAAAATGAAATATGAATGTATTGGCAAATGAGGTCCCTGAGGAAGGCAAAAAATCAAATTACGCACCCTCAAATTAGAATATCTGTGAAAACAGTGACACACTGATGGATCAAGAGGAATAGGCAAATTAAAATAATGTATGGCCAGATGTATGCAGGAAAGTGTTTGTGATTACTATAACACACGCACTGTGCCTATTCCCGGACTGCATGCAAACTTCCTTATATGTGAATAACCACAGGACAGCCAACACTCGTTGTAGTTTGTGGTCGTTGTTGGCCGCAGTTTTATTACCCTTATATACGTACTCGGTTTGCAATCCCCTGGACATACATTCCAAGGCCAGAGTCAAAAATCATTACCATCCATTATCTTGCAATGTGGTGTCATAAATTATTTAGTGGCTCATCATAAATCACATGTCATAAATCATTCAGCCATCGTAAATCATTTGGGTCATAAATCATCTGTTGGTCATAAATCACTTGTTTGTCATAACTCATTTGTATATCATAGAATCATAAATCACCATGACAGTTCGCCATTCTGCTGTTTGGCTGGCGTATCTCCTTTCTTGCAAGCGTGTGGGGGTAGTCTCTTCTCGGAGTTAGGCCCCAACTCGCTACCTTGCTAGCCTCTTTTTGTGCCCTGCCGTCTGGCGGGGTCTGGGCTGCGAGCGCCGTCTCTGTTTGCAACCCCCTTTTGTCAGGCCTACTCACCCTGCCGTAAGGCATCCCAAAGTGAGCGGCCCTTGTTTTACACACCGCCCTGTCGGTATGCTTCCATAACCAACCAAATGTACCCCTCTTATCCGCCAGCACTGCGGCACTGCTGCTGTGTAGGTGTGGGTGGGTGGGTCTTGAAAAACTTTTGACGCCGCTCCCCAGCTCCACGACTAGTGAGCTGAAATGAGGGGAGCGCACCTTATATCCCCCCATGCTGTTATTGCCACTACTGGGGTCACTCTATTATTGGGGGTTTGAAAATCACCTGGCCCCCCCCATTGGCCAGGTGACTAGGCGCCTCTCTGGTGCGAGCTTGGCGCGAAGGGAGCAACCCTTCTGCCTTGGGGCACCTTTCAGGCAGCTGAAACCGGCTCCTTGCCAGGCACTGGCATCCCTTATGGCGCTGGCCCTGGAGGACCTCTTCAAGGGTGGCCTCGGCGATAACACATGCACTGTGCCCATTCTTGGACTGCATGCAAACTTCCTTATATGTGAATAACCACACGACAGCCAACACTCGTAGTTTGTGGTAGTTGTTGGCCGCAGTTTTATTACCCTTATATACATACTCAGTTTGCTATCCCCTGGACATACATTCCAAGGCAAGGGTCATAAATCGTTATCATGCATTATCTTGCAATGTGGTATCATAAATCATTTAGTGGCTCATCATAAATCACATGTCATAAATCATTCGGGCATCGTAAATCATTTGGGCCATAAATCATCCGTTGGTCATAAATCACTTGTTTGTCATAACTCATTTGCATATTATAGAATCATAAATCACCGTGACAGTTCATCATTCTGCTGTTTGGCAGGCGTATCTCCTTTCTTGCAAGCGTGTGGGGGTAGCCTCTTTCGAAGTTAGGCCCCAACTCGCTACCTTGCTAGTCTCTTTTTGTGCCCTGCTGTCTGGAGGGGTCTGGGCTGCGAGCGCCATCTCTGTTTGTACCCCCTTTTGTCAGGCCTACTCACCCTGCCGTAAGGCATCCCAAAGTGAGCTGCTCTCCTTCTACACACCGCCCTGTCGGTGTACCTCCATAACCAGCCAAATGTATCCCTCTTATCCGCCACGCCGCCAGGGAGGCTCACGTATACCTGCGGCTCCCCCTATGCTGTCAGTTTTTTTATTTTTTATTTAGGTGCAGCCTGCTAGACACATCGCACCCCATAGGTTGCTCCAGAATACACACATCCCTTCCTCTGAGAGATGCACCCCGTCCTGCTTGTAGAACTCTGGGCGGCCCGGGTGGATGAGGCCATGCCTGATGCTCTCCAAGCCAATGGTCCTGCAAAATTTACTTGGAGCGGTATTCATTTTCCTTTTTGAGTTCTCGACCGCCTTATGCGACTCCGCCCCACACCACACCAGCCTGCTAATCAACTCGGACCAAATGATGATGGTGCTCCAGAAGCGCCGAGCTGTCTCTGTTGGGTCAGCCTGGATGGTGAGGACTAGCTCTTTTCTCTCCAGCTGGGCTAAGTCGTTCCCACCCAGATGGATAATCAGCACGTCTGGGTGCCAGGCTGCATCTGCCTGTATCTCTGCAAGCACCGCTGGAAGTTGGTCCCATCTCATACCCAGGCGACCCCACCAATGGAAGCATGTGTTGACCGGCCCGTCTCTCTGCCTGTGGCCTCCCTGCTGCCACCACGTCTTCATCCGGGAGACGAAGGAGTGACCCACCACCCATACCAGCCAGGGGTGCTGCCGTCCTGCTGAGGCAAAATTCACAATGTAATGCGTGTGTCAGGCAAACAACATACTTCTGTGGTCATGTCCCACTCATGGTCCTGTCTCTTTTTTTGTGTTGCTGGGTATGTTTATAATAGCTAGGGTCTCACATAGGTCCTGTAGGCCTTGGACTTCAACCTGCCGATGGCCTTGATCCCCACCTCAGACATCCCGTGCTGGGCGGCAGTGGTCGCCACCCCAAACCTAAATGAATGAGAGCCAAAGGAGGCCGTCGGGAGGCCCGCCCTACCCAGTGCCTGGCGCATCACAGCAGTGAACTGGAATTTACTTAGGCGGGTCATATCTCTATGTTGGAACAGGGGGCCCTCTCCCGCCAGACGTGATGCCATGTAGGTCAGCAGGCCGCATACTGCGCAGTATTTAGGGTCTGTGATGCATTCCAGCCTTAATACTGTCCCATTACCTGCCTGGTCAGTCTTTGACCTTCTCAGCCGCAGCTCTACTGCCACCGTCGGCCGCATGCAGGCAGCTCCCCGCGGGGCCTATGCTAGCCGGGGCTACTAGCTCGCTGACCCTAAATGTCCCAAAGAATGCAGTCGTGAAGGCTGCTTTGAACAGGTTCAGTTCGTATGTGTCCTTTGCTATGTCCCCCAGCGTGTCCATGAGTAAAGCCAATCTATTGAAGTCTATGGGTCTCCGATTATCCTCTTTTACCCCTTCCAACCACCTCCAACCCTTCATCGCTGCCTTGATGTAGTAGGAGGCGGCGGGGTCCTGTCCCGTGATTAACTTGGAAAAATGTTTTACTGCTGACAGGTGGGCCTGGGCCCAAAACCTTGACTTTCTGTTTGTAAATGCCCACTGAATGAACTGTTCCACTGCCCCTTGTGTCCCGCTTATGTTGCCCAGTGTCTGGATGTTGCCTATTTGCATCACTGTCTCTGCCTATTTCTTGTAGCACTGGCTGTGTCAGGAGTCAGGGCCTGGAACACTAGGATCAACAAGTCCGTCCCGCCATGGACCATAAGTCCTCTGGGAAGGGGGTCATGTCCCTCTCCACCCTTAGAGCCAGTTCCCTGAATCTGTGCATCTGACGGCGGGAGAGGGCATCTGCCACTGCATTCTCCACCCCGGTACATGCCGCGCTTTCAGTTCTAAGTTCCCTTCCAACTGTAAGTGAACCAGGCAACGCATTAGCCTCAATGTATCCGGACACCTGGCTGTGCCTCTGTTGATTGCCAGCACTACCCCTTTGTTATCGGACCAGAGAGTCAGTTTCATGTCCCTCAAATCCTGCTTCCAGACTGCCAGGGCCACTATAATGGGGAACAACTCCAGAAATGTGATGTTGCTGGTGACGCCCTGTCTATACAAATGAACAAAGCAAGTGTGACTAATCACTTGCCCCTACCCGCACTGCGAAGTGCAAATCTCAGTTTGCTCAATTAATCAACGCACAATCACACAATAAATCGTAATGTCATCTTGTTTACGCAAAAAACAAAATTCTTTGTTAAAAATGAGACCTTGTAACCATTACATATTCATTTTAACAGTTTCTGAAATGTAATTTACATATACAATCAGTAATTCAAAATAAATATACATGAAATAAATGTAAACAAAAACATTTAACGACAGTTTCCCTGTTGACTTTCCCAATGCATTTCGAGATAAACTATCCCTTCGTCAGGGGAACCGTGGGTAAAAAAATCGAATTAACAATATTCAGTACACAGATGGAGGAACATAACTCACCATAAAAGCCATGTACAAGTAAATGAACCCTTGATTTGACTATGCCGTGATTGAATGATGAATAACCAAAAAAGTGAAAACACACCTTCACCAGTGAGACAAAACCTCTAAAATATACATGATACTAACTCAGCATCTATCAATGATGATATCAATAAAAACTTTACTCACAAAAAACGTCAACTCAGCTAGAAACCAACTCGAACAAAATACCAAATGACTGCTGCAACATGAACAAAAGATATCTGTCAGCACACAATGATCTGCAACCTATTTGATGATGATCGTATAATCACCCCTATTATATAAATTACCTGGCTCAGCACTCATCGCCAGCGTGTAAACCGCTGTGTATTGATCCTTGTTCAGACACCAGATCCACGCAGTAGTACGGACGCTAAAAAAGTATAATTCCAACATTACAGCACCATCTGTATGTGGCCTAATGATATGAAAACATGAATAATTCCTATACCAATCAGCATTTGTCAAGATGTAATCATGCTCAAATTTGGCCATGTAGGTATTTGCAAAAGCTGGAGCTCCGGAAAACCCCATGGATGTACCACTAATTTGTAAGAAGTAATCTTCTTTCCATTTAAAGTAAGAGTGTTGCAGGCAATATTGCAGTAGCTCCAAAATGAACACTTTATTGGCTGGTATGTTTGTTTGTTGTAATAATGCCCACTCGCAGGCCTCCATGCCTTCCGCCAAGGGTATTGAAGTGTATAATGCAGTGACATCAATCGTATACAAAATTGCATTAGATAAATCCATGTTTAATGATTTGAGTGTTTGTAAGAAGTGTGAGGTATCCCGAATGTATGTTGTCCATCCTTGGACAAATGGTTGTAGACATTTTCAAGGAATCAATCTCTTCTTCCAAATCTTTAATGGTTTTAGACAGTTCTTCGTCAATTAGAATTTTTATCAAGGAGAGTATTGAATCAAAGACTTCATGCCTCAACACTAATACAGTACCATAAGGTACAAAGGATTCCACGAGGATTACGTTTATCAATTAAGCCCATGTTATTTCGTTTTCAGTTCAATAAACATTTCATGGACAAATGGTATGCTATTGTAAATAAATGTTCGCTTGATTTGATCTTGCTATTAGTGGAAGAATTGTCTAAAACCATTAAAGATTTGGAAGAAGAGATTGATTCCTTGAAAATTGAGTTGACCAACGAAAACTAATCTCAATAAACATGAACAACGCATCATGATGGAGCTGGCCAATGATACTTCATTGACCTTTCAGACAGCGGACAAAGGTGGTGCACTTGTCATAATGGACACTACATTTTACGAGACAAAAGTCAATCAACACGTCAGTGATGAGTCCACCTATTTGAAATTAACCGAGAACCCAGGGGCTGAGATTGCACAGACATTGAAGGAGATTTTGGAGAATGCATTAGAAATGGATTGGATAAATGAAAACACAAAAAGATTTTTAACAACCTCACATCCTAGATGTCCATAACTTTATATGCTTCCCAAAGTACATAAGAACTTGACAGAAACACCGTTTAGACCGATAGTGAGTGGGTGCGGGTCAATTTTTGAACCCTTAGGTAAATACATAGATGAATTTCTACAACCATTTGTCCAAGGATGGACAACATACATTCGGGATACCTCACACTTCTTTCAAACACTCAAATCATTAAACATGGATTTATCTAATGCAATTTTGTGTACAATTGATGTCACTGCATTATACACTTCAATACCCTTGGCGGAAGGCATGGAGGCCTGCGAGTGGGCATTATTGCAACAAACAAACATACCAGCCAATAAAGTGTTCATTTTGGAGCTACTGCAATATTGCCTGCAACACTCTTACTTTAAATGGAAAAGAAGATTACTTCTTACAAATTAGTGGTACATCCATGGGGTTTTCCGGAGCTCCAGCTTTTGTAAATACCTACATGGCCAAATTTGAGCATGATTACATCTTGACAAATGCTGATTGGTATAGGAAATATTCATGTTTTCATATCATTAGACCACATACAGATGGTGCTGTAATGTTGGAATTATACTTTTTTAGCGTCCGTACTACTGCGTGGATCTGGTGTCTGAACTAGGATCAATACACAGCGGTTTACACGCTGGCGATGAGTGCTGAGCCAGGTAATTTATATAATAGGGGTGATTATACGATCATCATCAAATAGGTTGCAGTTCATTGTGTGCTGACAGATATCTTTTGTTCATGTTGCAGCAGTCATTTGGTATTTCGTTCGAGTTGGTTTCTAGCTGAGTTGACGTTTTTTGTGAGTAAAGTTTTTATTTATATCATCATTGAGAGATGCTGAGTTAGTAGCATGTATATTTTAGAGGTTTTGTCTCACTGGTGAAGGTGTGTTTTCACTTTTTTGGTTATTCATTATTCAATCACGGCATAGTCAAATAAAGGGTTCATTTACTTTTACATGGCTTTTATGGTGAGTTATGTTCTTCCATCTGTGTACTGAATATTGTTAATTCGATTTTTTTACCCACGGTTCCCCTGACGAAGGGATAGTTTATCCCGAAATGCATTGGGAAAGTCAACAGGAAAACTGTCATTAAATGTTTTTGTTTACATTTATTTCATGTATATTTATTTTGAATTACTGATTGTAATGCAAATTACATTTCAGAAACTGTTAAAATGAATATGTAATGGTTACAAGGTCTCATTTTTAACAAAGAATTTTGTTTTTTGCGTAAACAAGATGACATTACGATTTATTGTGTGATTGTGCGTTGATTAATTGAGCAAACTGAGATTTGCACTTCGCAGTGCGGGTAGGGGCAAGTGATTAGTCACACTTGCTTTGTTCATTTGTTTAGTCATTTCAAGAGGTTAGCTACCTCTTTCCCTCCCGGCACGCCTTGATATATTATTTGTTAAAAACAAAACAGGTTTTTTCAGCACATAAGCAGGTGTGCGCAGTCCAAACAATTATTGTTTCTGTAGGCGCCCTGTCTATGCCAGCTGTCTGGCCAGCACCCTGCGCACCACTTGTCGCCTAGTATCGCCCCAAAGCCAGTGCTACCTGAAGCGTCTGTGAAAGTGATCAGCCTGGCCGAGACCCAACCTTTTCTCCAAATCAACAGGCCATTAAACTCAGCCAGGAATGAGTCCCACATCATGAGGTCATGTTTGACCCCCGCCCCAACTTGACGTGGTGGTGTCTGTGGGTCAGCTCTGCCGTTAACTGAGTTAGGCATCTGGCAAAGACCCTGCCAGCAGGTATGATCCTGGCTGCAAAGTTGAGTTTTCCAATTAGCTGTTGTAACTCGTGAAGGGTTGCCTTTCGCCTACCGCATAAATTACGTATGTCGTCCCTGAATTCCCTTACTTTAGCATCTGGGAACCTGGGCGTTCCTGCAAACGAGTCGAGCTCAATCCCTAAAAATGTGAGTCATGTGGAGGGACCTACAGTTTTGTTTGCTGCCAGTGGCACCCCCAGCTCCCGTGCAAGCTCCTGGAATGCTGAAAGGGTCTCACCACACTCCGCCGACTTGGCAGGCCCTACGAACAAAAAATCGTCGAGGTCGTGCAGCTTGCCCCCTGCGGGGTGTCGGTCATGCAACGCCCATTCTAAAAAGGTGCTAAATTGCTCAAAATATGCGCAGGACACTGAACATCATATTAGCATTGCTTTGTCAAAGTAAGTTCCCCCTTCTCACTGGAAACCCAACAGGTGAAAGCTAACCGGGTGAACCGGGAGGAGGCAGAATGCAGACTCAATGTCCGCTTTCTCCATGAGGGCGCCCTGACCTGCTGCCCTTACTAGGTCAATGGCATCCACTGTCGCATAGCCCACTGAACATACCTCTGAGCTAATACCATCGTTAACTGACTCCCCCTCAGGGAAGGAAAGGTGGTGAATGAGTCTGAATTGACCTACTCCAATCTTGGGTACCACTCCCAGTGGAGAGATCGCCAATCCTTTTGGGACCGAGGGGGTAAGGGGACCTTCCATTCGCCCTAGGGCTCTCTCTTTCTGTATCTTTTGGCGCACTATCTCTGGGTGCTGCAGCGCTGATTTTAGATTGCTTGGGTTGCCTATGGGAAGGGGGTCTTCACATGGAATAACAAAACCTTCTTCAAAACCTTTCACTAGCATACTTGCGCACTCTTTGTTATGGTATTTGTTAGCTAGCTTCCTTAGCTGGGTTGTGTTAACGGGGTATGCGGCTAGCCGAAAACTGCTCAGTTCTTCTAGTCCCCCTGCTCCCTCAGCGTCAATGTTATTGCTTCTTCTTTTTCTCTTTCTTGTCCCCTCACTGGTCTTTCCTGCGTATGTATCCTGCTGCTGGGTGTCCCCCCCCGCAAGTAGAGCATATGTGTTGAAACTTACAAGAGGCTCCCCATGTGCATTCATTGGCCTCGTACTTCCAGCAGATGGGGGCCTGGCCGCCGGTGGGGGGGTTCCAAACAATTATACATTTTTGGCCTGTGAAATTACCTGCATTTGCCTTTGTGAAAGGAGCACTGAAAGGACTGCTCACTCTTACCCCCCCCAGGTCTTGACCTCATTTGCAACCATCATTTTATGAATGAAACCGGATATGTCCTCCTCATTCCATTCCATCTCGGGATGTGTCTGCATTTTTAATCTGAAGCCTTTATCATACTCTAACCATGCATCCCCTGGTAACTGCCTTTGTGCCCCGTGAATGTTGGCTTCATACAGCCACAGGCCTGCTGCCTTCTGATGGAATTTCTCTACAATAATGCAAGCCATGATTCTGAAGGCATCCAACCAGTTGTCAAAATTCCTTTCTTTCCTCTCCTTTCTCCTTTCTCTCCTATCCTCATCCTTCTTATCACATACTGTTAGATCCAGTCCTTCCAGTTGTATCTCTAACAGGGAAAAGATATCTATAAACTCTTTCCTCCATATCCTCTCCTTAACTGCTAGCGGGATGAGACATGCTAACACTGTGGCCCTCGTGGTCAGTGAAGCGGGACCTGGTGATGGCTTGGTGTATGCATCAGGTGGTTGGCCAGCTATGCCTTGGACAGTCGGTCTGTTTGTGCTACCCCATGCTTCTATGGGGGATGCCAGCTCCCCCCCTGCCTCATGCGCCTGGGGGTTGTTGTCGGTTGGCCCCACCGGCTGGCCCCGTAAGCGCTCTTGCCGCGAGCTGCCTGGGTCTATTACGTGCCATGGTAGTCCTGAAACTCTCCCCTGCAGTGGCGTGTCCGCCGCTCCCTGCGCCCCCAGACCCTTAAAAAGCATAGGAGCAAAAGACTTCAAGCATTCTTGCACTATCGTGCAAATATGCTCACCGTTCGTAGTGTTGGCATCGTTGATCGGTCCTGCCGCCGCCGGGATGGCTACAGGCGGCAGGTCATCCTTCTTGGACCCTCTCTTGGCGGAAGGCTTCCTTGGCCCTTTCACTGGGGCCCTCTGCCTCTTCCTGGTTGCAGGACGATCCCCGGCTTTGGATGGCTGCGTGCGTCCTCCCTCTGCCTCCTCCTCCATGTGTGTCTGCAGCCAGCTACTTCCGTGCACCTCTTCTGCTGCCCTGATCTGCCGCAATAAATCCCCCAACTCGGCTGGCTGATCTCAGTTCACTCCCTTATGGTTTGCCATACCGTGAGGTTCTCCCGTTGGGGTCAGGCGGGGTGCAGCAGGAAACAGCGTTTACAACGCTGTCATTACATCGCGTGCTATTACAACATGGTCGTTACAACGGCCGCGTTGTTAGTACGCGATGTAGTGACATTGCAAGTCATTACAACGACTTCCAGTAGAGGGCGCTCAGGTATTGGAAATGAATTCCAACACCTTCCCTACTTTTGCGCAAACTGGAGTAGGAATGGTAAATAATACTATTCTTAAGTCCAGCGCGCCCCCTACTGGAAGTCGTTGTAAAGTCTTGCGATGTAATACATCGCGTACTAACAACGCGGTAGTTGTAACGACATATACGATATATATACGATATATGTAGCGATGTGTGCCATATTCGGTGCAGCCGCCGTAATTATGCACCAAAGGGTTGTTCCCAACGTGAGGATTTAGGGGCATGCCAAAGACTTTGCTGCAAACTATTTGCTGTTATTTGTCCTCTTTTTATTTATTTATTTTTTTATATATCATCCAAAAGTATCAGGAAAAGAGTTTTTTACAAGTGGAGCCCTGCAAGAGCTCAAGCCAGGTCTGGCCCCATGCACCAAGGATGTCACTGCATTACCGCCCCTCGGTCATCTCTGTGAGCAGCCTTAGGTTCCCTTCGTGTGTTTGCGGTCGCTGTGGGTGAATACCGGCCGTTCGTGAGCAGCTCAGCAGCCAATAATAAAGTTGATTTGGTAGTGAGTATGCCGGGGAGCGGACCCTGGGATTGAGCGCTCCAAGTGGTGTCCGCTCCCCAAGTTAATTCAGGCGCACTGGCTCTTGCCGACTTCGCAGGTGTTTCCTCCCCACTCCGGGAGCCGCACTGTATTTAGTCTGTGCGCTTCCCTCCTGGAGTGTGCGGCGAGGCTGCGGCAGTTCCTACGCTGTTTTGGTCAGGGCGGGGCTGCCGCTTTGGAATGGAGGCGTTTGTGGTGGCTGCGTCGCTTCTCCCGCTACCCCGGCTCCTGCCTGACTCTGCACCGGCTCTTGCCGACTTCGCAGGTGTTCCCTCCCTACTCCATGAGCCGGCCCCAACGTCGCTCGATGGCCGCAAGACGCTACCCCTGGTTTCAAGGTGGCACCGGTACCTTGGTCCCGTGGAGCAATGGGGAACTTCACCGGCCTTTGAGGCCATGGATCCTTCTCCGCTCTTCCCCGATGACGTCGGAAGCTGCAAGGTGCTCCACCTTGCCAAGGATACTTCTCCGCTCTTCCCTGATGGCGTCGGAAGCCGCACAGTGTTCCTCCTCGTGCGATGGCCGCACCAGACGCTCCCTCCGGTCTTGGCAAGGTGCTTTGGTCCCCGTGGAGCCTGGGGAAAGTTTGCCTGCGGTTGAGGCCCAGAATAGGCGACGCAGTGGAATCTGGTAAGGCCAGGCTTCGCTTCACGATCTTTTCCCGCGCCGTTTCTTGGAAATTGATCCTCGTCTTCAAAAACTTTCGGCGCCGCTCCCCAGCTCCATGACTAGGCGCCTCTCTGGTGCAAGCTTGGCACGAAGGAAGCGCCCTTTCTGCCTTGGGGCGCTTCCAGGTGGCTGAAACCGGCTCCTTGCCGGGCACTGGCATCCGTTATGGCACCGGCCCTTGAGGCCCCCTTCAGGGGCGGCCTCTGCAAAATAACTCATTTTTTCAATTTGCTTTTTGGTAATTGCAAACAGCTATGTACAAATGCGTGTTTAACACATTTTGCGATTCCCTGACAAATAGACCTACCTCAATAACATTCATGAGGTAGGTCTCGTGTGCAACCCATTGAGAATCGCAAAAATCACAGGGATAGTGGCCTACTGGGGTCAGCAGATCACCATGTCTGAGATTGGTTTTCAAAAAAGCAATTTTTTCTTTTTTTAATTGGACCGTGGGACCACTGCCTGCTCTCAAAAAATGTTTTTACAAACATTCACAAAGGGAAAGGGGTCCTTTGGGGACCCCTTTCCCATTTGCGAATGGGTTGCCAGTGCCACCTACTTGCAGTAGGTGGTAAAATGTGAATGTTTTGCGACCAAATATTCACGCTTTCCTTTGGTAGAAGACCTATCTTTGACAACCCATGACAAAGTCATAGAATGGCTTGATGACATCTTTGCAATGTGGGGCATCCCCGAAAATATCAAATCTGATAATGTGCACCTTGGTGGCTGTGGTTATCTTTTCTGCCCTAATTTCTATGGCCAGTTTAGTGGCCTACTGCAAAACATCAGCACATGTATATAAAGCACATGTACACATTCATCACACCATTGAGTGGTTATTCAGGTTCTTAAAGTCAAACTTCAGGGAATGTATCCTACTGGTGGAATGTTTTTATAATACATGGAATTTTGCAATCCCTGTATGGGAACTTATGTCTAATTTCTATATAGTTGTCAAATTGTGAGGCACCCAGTCGCTGATTATAAAGACATTTCATCAGTAATAGCTTATAATAGTTGAGCTCTGACATCAAACTGCCTGCTGCCAGAGTCAGCAGGAGAGGGGAAAGGCAGGTCATGTCACGGAGCATGATTAAAGCAGCTGTTTAGAGAACGAAAATGAAACATTGCTTTTCATTCTTCTGCTCTGTTTTTCTAGTTGTACAGTGCCAATCAGAAAGTAGATATGTATGGCAATATGTTTATTTTTTGACTCCTATGACTTGTATTAAACTAATATTTGTTTCCAACAACTATCTAACAGAATTTTTTGATGTGCTTAAATTTGCACTAGAGACTCTTTCTATTCTTCATCTTTGCAAACATACTCTCTCTTTCACATGAAAGAGCTACAAATATGAACTTACATGCTTTGTGTAAATGTACTCTTTTTCAGTATTCACAAAACTGCAACTTATTTGTAAGTTTACAAATGCGAAGACTTGGTAGTCAGAACGGAAAAACTCCATACATAAAAATATATGACAGGCCTATTTTTTAATGTGCAGAGTCTTCTCAGTCAAAAACATAAAATTAAGTTGCAGTTTTCTGAACACCGAAAAATGTGTAAGTTTAACTTTGTGAATCAGGCCCCAAGGATTTAAGCAGTTTTTGGCAAAGGTTATAGTGTGACCATGTATTATGATGAATAAAGCACCTCCTGCTGTATATGATAAGGGTATTGCAAGTCACCTTGGAGTTCCATAACCTTATAAAGAAACTCGGCCTTCTGCCTTGTTCCTCGATATTGTCATGGAACTCCTTGTAGCTTGCAATATCCTTTCAATGTTCGAGAGGGGTCCTTTATCCCATATGTAATGCCTAGCAGTTGTTTTTGGCACCATATTGTAGTGCACCCATCCATACATTTTGATCTCACTCTTCTGCTCCAGTTGTCACACCCTTGTCGGCTATTTTGCAGAGGTAAAGGGAACAGGGATAGAGGTACTGAACTATTTGGTGGCCTCTTTTTTCACATGAGTTATCTTCTTGTGAGCTCTGACCAGTGATGAGAAATGTTAACTGCACAAAAGAGTTATTTAAAACCCTGAAGGAGGTGACTACAGCCTAGGTGATTTTAAAGGACCACCGAACTCCACCAAGAGCGGTATCTTTAGATGCTCTGACTTTGTTTGAGAAGAATATCCAACTAATGCAGGAAATTATTATTCTGGAGAATGGTGTTTCTAGGGGAGTTTTCAGGGAATTCAAAAATTATTTTTTGAAATTATACTACATTTCTAGAAGAGATTATAGTGCATACATTTTGGTTTTAGGCCATGGTTTCATGGCCATGATTTTCAAAAAGTGCTTATAAAGTGTTTATGAATGAGTGCATGCCATAGGGCAGAATGTTTCCATCAATAAATTATGATCTAATCTCAGCTTATGATATTTAGAACACTGCACACTGTTTTATAGATCATAATGGTACTGGAAACGAACAAGTCTCCAGTATTGCAAAATCCTGAATTAGCCCATCTGATTCATAGGGCACCAATTTGGAATATGTGACTTATGGTTGCCACATACTGCTGGGTAACACTACGGGCATATTCTCAAGCCCCCATCGCCACCACGACGTCACTTACAGTGACGTTGTTGTGGCGATAGGGGCTTAGCCCTATTCACAAGGCAGCGTTAAGCCACGTTAAATAACTTAACGCGGCTTAACGCTGCCTTGTGAATAGGGCCCCCTTCACGCTGTTTTTAGCGTGAAAGGGGCGTGCAGTGGGTGTTGCGGTGGGCATTCCACTGCAACACCCATTGAGTTTGACGCTACCTCCTATTCACAAGGGCAGCGTAAATAGGCGGTAGGGCCAAACTTAAGACCAGGAAAAATCTGGTCTTAAGGTGGCGAAACGCGGAGAAATGCTTTATTTCTCCTCGTTTCTGCTTTTTCCATGTGTGATGCCTTGTGCAGCACACATGGAAAAAGCTAAATGCCATGGTTTGTTCATGTACAGGAAGGTGTCCCTTCCTGTACATGAACAAACCTTTTTTTTAAATGGTGATTTGTAACTTACATGTGTGCTGCATGAAGCAGCACACATGTAAGTTACAAACTGGCATTTTCGGTTTGTTTATGTGCAGGAAGGGGCGCCTTCCTGTACATGAACAAACCTCCCTGCTTGCAGGCACCCTTGCAAGGTGCAAGGGTGCCTTCGTTGGCGCTAAGTTGTGAAACTTAGTGCCATCGCCATCGGCCGTCACCTACCCAGCCGGACATCTGACATTATTTTCCTCGTTTTTCCCTTTGTGTATTCACTCCCTCCCCCTCCTCCTCCCCCTGTGACTCTTTGATTTAAGTGATGTAACTTTGTAACCTGTAACTCGCTGTAACTCATGTAAAGCGCTCTGATACCTCCGGGTCTAGCCAGCGCTATATAAAACTTTTCAAATAAAATAAAATAAATAAATCCTTGAGAATAGGGTGCAGCCTTGCGTTTCCGAAGTGGCGGAGAGCGGCGTTAAGCCAAGAAGGCTAACGCCTCTCTCCGCCACTTCCTTGAGAATATGGCCCTCCCTTTCTTAACAAGTTAACGCATTTTCCACTAGATTTGCATATTTTGATCATATCAATCAGAGGCTTCAGATTTTTGTTATCGTTTTCGATCTTTATTTCAACAGAAAAAAACATGGGGGATATTAGCAACAACTTGCGATAATTATCGCAAACCGCGCTTAGCGCGTTTTTATTAATCGATGCGTATCGCTGGATATTATCGCGGAGATAACACGCTATTAGCAACGTTTATCTCCAATGCGATAAAAAATCCAGCGATAGCGGCGAAATGCGTGAATATCGCTGGAAATCCAGCGATATTCACGCATTAACGCCATGTGGGACTTAGCCTGACAACCCACCTCCCATTCAACAAACAGGTAAGTCATGTTTTTAGCAGGTGTTAAATTCTAGCGATATTCGCGCTTTGCGCGAATTTTTTTATCGCTTCGCCTGCGTTGCTAATAGGGGGAAGTTGTGTTAGCGACTGTTTTCAGTCGCTTTTAGTTGGGAACGCCTACCTTGCATGTCATTAGCGATAATTATCGCTGGCATGCAAGGCGATGGGAAAACGGGCCGCTATCGCCAGAAAGCTGTTGCTAACGCCTCTTAGCGACAGCTTGCTGATAGGGCGATAAAAAAATCGCCGCTTTACCGGCAAAAAGTGCCACTAAAGCGGCAAAAAAGCCCTTGCTAATATGCCACATGGTTTATTGGTAAAGTCAGATGTTTTGCATTTGATAGTTTGAGTGAGTACATTAATTTATTTGGCAAATCTACGACCAAAACCTGTTATGCAATAGAGTTGTAAAATGTGGTGTTGCCAAATCTCAACATCAGAGAGAGACTTTTAGTATGTTTTGAAGATCTTTGAACCTTTTTTGATCCCCAAATAAACTATAGAAGACATTTGAAACCAGTGTTTGATCCTATATGAGTAGCACATGGAAACAGTATTTCAACGTTGCTTGAGTAGTCATTTAGTCTAAGTGGATTCTTCACAGAAGTGACGTAATGGGGGGTTGGCACGCATCTATAAGGTGCCTGGCTTGTTTCAACATTTGCTTAAAAATGCTATATAATGATGGGAAAAAAGTCAGACATATGCAATATTCAGGTTTGCTGAAAACAGAATGATGAAAACATAATAGATTAGTGATAATCATCAATGTTATGATTTGAGTCTTATGTGAATCCAGGGCTTAACATGAGAAGGAACCAGGTTGAGCAGTGCTTTCCTCTGCGGCTGCCAATGCTTGCATATTTGATATCAAGATATATATGATATTTTAGAGAAGCTCCACACCAAAAATTTTGCGCAAGTACGATGTGGGAAATATGGAGAACTTACTTCCCGTTTCCCCGTACTCAAAGGGGTATGGCAGGGGTGTGTCTTAGCCCCTACTTTATTCTGCCTTTTTATAAACGGGCTTATTGATCATCTTAGAAATACCAAGGACATTGATGCCCCTAAATTAGCATCTGGGAAGGTTCCGGCGTTGATGTTCGCTGATGATACCCTGTTACTTTCAAAAACACCATCGGGTATCCAGCGGACGTTGGACGGGTTTGCGAACTTTTGCAAGTTGCGTGGGCTGGAGATCAATTTGATGAAAACTAAATTTATGGTCTTCAACCCCACCAAAACGTCACGCCCTAATCCCACTTTACACGGTATCCCACTGGAAAGAGTGAATTTATTTGATTACTTGGGTGTGACTATATCAGAGTACTTTGAGTGGGGGCCACAGGTAGCTAAGGCTAGACTTAGGCTAACCCAGACTCTGGGGGGCTTAATGAAATTACATAGAACCTCAGCTGCTAAGCCAGCAGCCCCTGTGGTTGAAATTTATAAAGCACAAGCTAGGGGGGCATCACTATACGGGGTGGAGTTGTGGGGTCACTGCTCCACCACCAATTTGATGAGGGTGGAGAATAACTTTATGAGACAGCTCTTAGGTTTACCTTGCAGTACCCCCCTTATTCCCCTCCAAATGGGTTTGGGCATTAGGCCCCTTGATGAAGAGGCTGCTTTGAGACCTCTTACATTCTGGCGGCGATTATGGGCGACCCCAGAGCTGGCCGTCCTTAGGGATGAGCTAAGAGAGTTATTGCGTATTTGCCCGATCAAGAAAACTCCCTGGCTTCGACATATAAGGGATCTTGCCACCAAGCTAGACATACCGGGTCTCTGGAGGACTCTGGAGATTTCTTGCCCTACGATTTCTAGGTTGGAATTAGTCAAACATTACAGATTAGCTAAATTAACGGCTATCCAAGAAAGTTCCTCATGTGGCCGCCTAACTGTAGAGTTTTTACTAATTAAAGATGTATACAGCAAGGAACGTTTCCTGGATCTTATTCAACCCCCACTGGCCAGGAAACTGTATATGCAATTCAGATTAGGGACTCTCCCGTTACGTGCATACACTAGTAAATGGGGAAAAGAGATAACGGGTGAATGTCCCGCATGCAAGTACAAGGTAGAATCTGATGTGCACGTCCTGCTTCTTTGTCCCGCCTATCAGACGGCGCGCAAGCGCTGGTTAATACAACTCTGCAAGAACATGGCTTTCGCGCACTGCGCAGTGGCCTTCAGAGTTTTGAAGTATGATACTCACCCTCCAATTGTCTTTGCTGTATCCCGCTTTTTAAACTGCATGTTGCATATTCGGCGGGCCTTTTTAAAGTAATTCTTGGAGAAAGCAGGTATTTTACTGTGGTTCGTGGTTTAGCACTCCTTTTCTTATTATCATAATTTGGGTATATATTAGCTCATAATTATGTGTAGATGATTGTTTTTAGCATGTTTTAATGGATTGTTTGAACTTATATATACAATTTTTATAGTTTTTAAGTGTTTTTTAAACTGGTGTCTTTTAGTCAATCTTTAGGTGTGTAGATCAATTTACATTTTAACTATGAATGTATTTTTGTGTTTTTTTTTGTTTGTGTTTTGTGACTTTTATGGTCCATGTGGCCGAAATAAAGTTATATTGATTGATTGATTGATATCAAGACCCTTCTTTATCCAGATGATTAGCATGAGATAATGAGTAAGGTAGCACAATCCTGCTTTGTACCTCACTGGAGGAGAAAAGGATATGACAGAGATCTATTGCATATATTTTACACTCTTGGTTGAGAATAGAGTTTGCACAGGTTTGAAATGTAGTGAAATTTAATTCCAAATTTGGAAAGTAGAATCAAAATGTACTCTGGGCCGGATTCACAAAGTTAAACTCACACATTGGTGTAAATGTAATATTCTTTTGGTATTCACAAACTACATGTTGAATTTTACTAATAGAAATTCTACAACTGCAGAGACTCTGCACTTATAGTGGAGACTTTGCACATAAAAAGATAGTCCTGTCCTATCCTTATGTGCCGAGTTCTCCGCTCCGACTGCAGAGTCGCTACAGGTGTAAAATTACCACTGATATAATTAAATTCATAGCTTGTGAATGCCCCAAAAAATATTAAATTTACACAAAAGTGTAAGTTTACTTTTGTGAATCAGGCCCTCTGAGTTAGTGAATCAGGCCTTCTGAGTCTAACCCGCCAAACACCTTCTCTTTACCAAGACATATTATTAACAATGGAATGTTCAAGTCTGAGGTAGCCCAAAAGCAAAGTCGGTCAGGATTGAATATTTAGTGATATTTGTTTCCAGAAACACACTGCTATTGAGGTGTACAAAGTCATTTTTGGTTTTCTAATACAGTCTGGATTAAATTGATCAAAAATGTTTCTGCAAAGCTTTATTGGTAAAATAAGTATGTTGGGTAGTTAATGTAGAGGCAGGTAATGTTCTATATCTTTTTTCTTTGTCAGTATATGACGATATTAGCCTTCTGTCATGATAACGATAAGTAGGCTTCAATAGAGAAAGCCAAAATCAAAGGGGAGAAAGCTGGAAATTCATTACACAACATCTTTTGTAGAATTCAGTTGGTATGCTGCGTTACTGACAACGTGTTCTGTTTCGAATTTTATTTCATCATTTAGCTTTTCAGCTGGAATATGAGAGGCTAAATTAAGTGTTTGCACAGGAGATAATTGTGACAGATTGAAATGATTTGACCGACGTAACAAAAAACACATCCATCTGGTGAGAAGAAAGCACACACTTGGAACACCACCTACATCAGAGAGACATGCGTGCATATTCCCATAGCAAAGTCGGCCATGGATTCTTTACTTTCTTGCCAGAAAATATGATGGCTTCAATAGAGGGTAGCTATGTTGGTGTGGGAGAGAGGCACCCAATGTTCAGAGTACGTGGAAGTTGCACAAGTGTATTGTTGACCAATCGATGAATTGTGCACAAGTGCATTGGTGGGCAATCGATGAATTGCAACACCCTTTGCGTTGACATTCATATTTTCTGAGCACTTTCTTACAACTCGTAGCAACTGAAGTGACAAACATGGGATCGAGATTCATTGGGTGGTAATGCAGTTGTGTGTCTGTATTTGCTGATTCGGCCAACAGTATGTTGACAAATATTCCTTGTAGTTCCCAGGACTTTTCCTTCCAGCCGGCGAGCGATAACAACACCCTCTACTGCCCAGACTGGAATCACTTTCACTTATTGTCAGGCCTTCTTTGGTATCCTGTGGACCTGCAAGCAAATCAAAACTAATGCTTGGCTTAATTTTATACACAATCTGATCATTTCTTATTGATCTTTGACTGATTATGTAATTTGTGTCACTTGTAATGTCTGTAAAGTATTACCCTGCATCAATGTCTATGTTGTAAACGTAATTATACAATAATGATAAAATGAAAATAGGCTGTAGTGGAATTTTCCAAACAGTCCTCCATGCCCAGATTTATTTTCCATGTTCAGATTAACTAAAACTCTGTTGCATGTGATTCCTTAGTTCTGAGAATATTTGATTTCCTTTGGTTTAAAGCCCATGTCTGTGTGACATGTATATAACACATAATTTATTTTAGCAGGGGTTGGCAGGTCAAATTTCCAAGCCTGTCACTAAAATACATTGCATGTTTGCATTGCTCTGATTGCATGTAAGTGTTTATTTAGGTGCTCAGGATGAAATTGCATGACACCTGAGACATTACTCCTCATTGGCGTGTCTTGTCCATGTGAATATACCTTCAAATTCAGTTCCTCAAAGCAGTGAATTACATCTATGGGCCTACACCCAAACTCGGCTTGGTTGCCCACTCTGGTGGGCATATATAGATATCCTGCTAGTAGAAGGAGAGCTGAACCCTTCTATGATGCTCCCTATATTGATGTTGTGAGATATGTCTTTTTATGTGTTGTCATTTTTGCTCCTATGGAACTATAAACTGTTTTGATATTAGAAGAAGAGTGCTATATTCTGCTGATTCAATTATTGTGTGCCCTCTGAGCATCATTCAAACATGCATTAGCTCCAGAAAGGAAGAATGGACACAACTCCATGCAGATCAGTTCAATCCTGTCCAAAAAAACAAGGGCTGGCAAAGACAAATGATCTTCAAGATGTATTGACACTGCAAATGCTTTTTAGGTCAGGCATTCGAGACCTCTAGTATATACTTTAGTATATACTTATATGTGTATGTACTTTGTGGGCTCTGGAGATCATCCCTAGGACTTGTCTGCTTCCGCTTAGGGACTTTTTTTTCTGTTCAACTGCCTCTATTTAACTGTCTTGATAGAAAATGTCCAGTAAAGGTCAGTAAAATACCACAATTGCTTTCTGCTTGTTCAACTGCCTCTATCTAACTGTCTTGAAAGAAAACGACCAGTAAAGGTCAGTAAAATACCAGAATTGCTTTCTGCTGAGGGACTTTTGTTCCTTTATTTTTCTGGCAACTGCCTCTATTTACCTTTCTTGATAGAAAACGACCAGCAGACGTCAGTAAAATACCAGAATCGCTTTAGCATTCTCTAGATTCCAGTCCATAAAAATTGTCTTCCACGAGCACCCGTAGACAATAATATTTTTTTCAAATCTTGTATTTTCAGTGATATGATCACCGAAGGCCCTGATTTTATAATAAAAACAGAGCTTTGGACTATACCATTTCCAGCTGAAAGGCAATATTTCTCTCCATGCGTTCCTATACCTGGCGTGTCATGCAGTTTGGTGCTTACTTTCCCTCCATGTTAAAGAACAGTAGATCTTTCAGCACCCAGGGTAATGTGCTGCATAGCTAAATATATATAAGGTCCCAAAGGCGAGACCGATTGCATTGCAAATGCTTGTTCTAATACTGTTCTAAAAAGCCCATTGGTCACGCTAGAACAATAAAATAAAAACATCAAAATGGCCGATGGTGCATCACGATGCATGTGCATGCATAACAGGGATCAACTGCCATGGTAGAGTGGTTTAATTCCAACGTGGCCACCGTGAGCCCATACGAGACATTTGCATACATTTGAATGCATGCATTGTGACTCGTGAACACAACACAGGCATCTTGATGCCCCCACAGATATCTTGTTTTCTTATTTAACTATTCCAACATAGATAACTGTCATGCTAGAACAGTAAAAAAAAATGCAAATGTGCACAGGAGCACAAAAAGAAAGCAAGCAAGTCTATAGCATTTAACAGCTGCCGGGCCCTCGAAAAGGAAACAAATACAATGCTTTATATTAAAAAAGAGTGGAACAGAGTTGGAAGAACAGGGGAAGAAATAAGGAGAAACATAAAAAGTGGGGTGAGTTAGAGGTAGGGTTAAGCTAAAAGACCTCTTGGAGAGAACTCTTGCATTAAAAAAATAAAAAAAGGAATCCATATCAATGAGTGTATTAACTAATTTTTAAGTAGTTTAAATCCGCAAAATGCAATGGGCTGATACCAATGCTAATGGGAAAACACTAACACCAATGCCTAAAGCCAGCTGAACCACAGTAACCAATTGCTGAAAGGGGCTGTACAAAAGCCCAATTTTCTCTGTATGTGTATGTTGTTCTCGGTGTGTGATCATATGAGTTCTTGCGTTTAACCGATGTCTTTACCTACTCCACTGATATAGTGGATTTCCACAAGAGAAGATTTAATAGATATGTGCTTTCTAAACTTCAATTAGTATATCACACCTCTGCTATGTCTGTTTATTAGGTCTCAAAAGATCCCTTTACTGACAATATGGATAGTGTTGGACACTGACACCTGCAGTGATCGAAAGGTCATGAAATCTAATACAGGCAAGGCAAGCACAATCTTCCTTCAAAGGGTAGTAATTTGAGCTCTATTAAATTTGATAATTGTATTATTGGTTAGAGTGCTTCAAAATGACAGAAGTGTGGTATAAAGCGCTATTATAAAGGAGTTATTATAAAAACAAATAGCACAAATGGATAATAGGGTAAAGCCACACTAGAAACACATTTCACAGTGTAAGTGTATTACTCCTGTCTAGATGACAGCCCTAAGGCACCGTTTAGTTAACAGTGGAGCCTTGTAAAAGAAACAGTATCCATAAGAGAGTTCTCTTTCGGTGGCTGTCTCAGTAGTGCGAAGGTTTGAGTCCTTGTATCAAGTATTCTGGCTGAAGAGTATGGTCACTGTGATGCTGGTAGAAAGGCCCAACTGGTACGGCGACAGTACTGGCCTTCTCAGAGTCTGGCATGATACCTTGCACCATGACTGTTGCACACCCAGCTTCTAGTATATCCTTAGTGCACTGCCCTGATAAAATAATCATGGGCCAGAGGTACTAAGCATTTTAACAGTTGCAAATGCTCCAATTCAGTATTTGCAACAGTTAAAAAGTATTTTTTCTTATCTTCGGCAAAACCCCTTCCCCTTGGTGGATGCAAAAAAAAAAGTTTGTTTAAGAGGTAGCAGTAGTCCCTTCCTTTAAGGAAAATGGGCTGCATTAAAAAATAGTTTGCCTAATTAAAAATCAATCACAGACATGGTAGTCAGCTGGCCACCATCCCTCTGATGGTGTCCAATAAAAGTGAGCCGATATTTGCGACCTACCTCAATAATGTTATGTGGTAGGACAGATTCTGACCCTCTACGATTCGGAATTTTAATTACTGACCTATTAGTACATAGTCCGGTTCTTAATATTATTTGCTAGTCGCAAAAATACTGGTCGCAAATTGCGACCAGTATTTTGCATCCAGTAAATAGGGCACATTGCCCTGCATTCCTGAGACTTACGGGCACATGAATCAATGTAGGCTTTTGCGATTCCTTAATTGCGATTATTAAGGAATCGCAATTAAGGAATTGCAAAAGCCTATGCATGTAGGAATCGCTATAAAATTAGCGATTCCCAAACATTCCTTAATTGCAACTCGCAAATTGAGAGTCGCAATTAAGGAATGCCTTCCCATTCATTCCTATGGGCCTACAGGCCCATAGGAATGAATGGGAGATTGCATGCGCAATTTGCGAGTACCAATAGGTACTCGCAAATTACGCATGCATTCAAGGGTGCAAGGGTGTCAAAAGGACACCCTGTTGCACCCCTGAAATTGCTCTGTGCACACATGTTGCGCACACACATGCCCCAAGGGCATGTGTGTGTGTAACTCATAACTTTGAAAAATGCACTTTAGTGCATTTTTCAAAGTTTTGCAAATTACCATCAAGTTCAACTTGATGGTAATTTGCGCCCTAGTAGCGAAATCGCTATTCTAAAGTGGTTCTTGCACTGCATTTAAGGAATCGCAAATTGCGATTCCTTAATGTATCGCATTTGAGAATTCGCAATTAATTGCGAATTCTCAAATTGCGAGTGCCTTGAACCTTGATGCATCGCAAATGCCCTTTTTGCGGGCGCAAACGGACGATTTTTGCGAATCGCACCGTTTGCGCTTGCAAAAATGGTTGATGCATGTGCCTGTTAGAGTTCCAGATCATCGCACTGCTCGACCTTTTCTCTGTCCGTGAATGTGCAGTGGAAGAGGTAGCCAGCTGAACCTCAGTAGCCAGTGTCTGAAATGGGCTGTCCAAGAGGTCGTTTCACTGCCTCTATGAATGTGTTTGTGTTCGCTGTGCGTTTGCTTTGTGTTGTGTGATGAGGTGGGATCTTTCCAGTCAGCTAAAGCTGTCTTTAGTCAAGCCCTAAAGAGAAGACCTGGAAAATGGCAAGGCCAGCTCCACCCGGTATGAGATACGGAGTAACAAAGCATACTTTATCTGTGAAGCGCTGCTTTGGTCTATGTCCCATACATGTCTTCTTTCTCCTCGATGGAGTGCCTCATTACGTCCATACATTTAGAGTATGAACTTTCATTTTACAATATGTGTGTTTTCCTCCACAGTGTTCCAAAGCAAAGAGAGGAGGATTGTATTGATCCTTGGTCAATGTGATGACTTTTTCCACAAACCTTGGAAGCATTGCTTGTTCAGAATGTAGGTCCTCACTGTAATCTTACCAAAAAACAATTTTGGATTACAACGATTGTATTTCTGACTGTGCATCCTCCTCATTAGCGTATCATCGTTTCCCAATTGAAACCAAGGTTTCATCCTCAAAGCTTCCATGATTACAGCCGCAATAAGGGTGGGTTTGCAAGGACTCGGAGCACCTCCTCCTTCATGCCTGCTCCTACTTCTCGCCTTTGCTGCTGCCAGATAAAGTGGAACCATGGTCGGGAGGGTCAATGCTGGTGTCTTAGGGGCATATTATCAAGGGCTGGCGATATAATTATCGCCGCTTTAGCGTCCGTTTTCGGGCGAAAAGCGGCGATAATTATATCGCAATATCATCAAGGACACGCTAGCGCGTGTTTCCTTGATGTAGAGCCCGTTTTTTCACAGCCTCGCCTTGCATCGCTAATGAGATGCAAAGAAGGCGTGGCTGTGAAAACAACACAAGTTAATATCGCGAAGGCAGCTTCGCGATATTAACAAGGAGGTGCAGCGATAAAAGAAATCGCGCTACCTCAGCTTTAACTCAGGAATTTAACGTCTGTTAAATTCCTGACTTAAGCATACTTTACATGGGAGATGGATTCTGCTGATACGACCACATGGTCGTATCAGCAAGGTTATCGCCGTTTTCCATGGAACATCGCTGGAAAACCAGCGATGTTCCATGGAAAACAAGCTATCGCAGGAATAATTATCGCCATTGCGCTATGCGTTGTTAATACAGCGCTAGCATGGCGATAATTATCTGCGGTAGCCGGCGATAACTATTCTCACGCTGTGAACGGCCAGCGATAATTATCGCTGGCCGTTGATAATATGCCCCTTATTTTCTAATGATGGCAGCAATCCCAAGGAATCGATTCCCTTCTAGGGCAAAATACCATCTCAGTTCCAATGACTGGGGACACAAATAGGGAAAATGAATTCCCCTTGTAAAATCCACAAATCACAAATGCTGTATTTTTCTCATTCTCCCACTTCTATGGATGTATTCATAGAGAAAATTCAAAACCACAAAGCCACATTTCCGGGTGTGCATGCAGAAAACCTGTGCTAGAGAAATGATAATTCTGGTCAGGCGTGGGGAATATATAGATGATGGCTTGATTGAGAAAGTGGCACGGAGAAAGGCCTGAAGTGTTTGAAATGAGGATTTGGACGTGGCACCGACTCAAGGAAGCAGCTGCAAGTCAGACAACAGTGGGGAAATTATCCGTATCTCACGATAATCGTGATTCCAGATTGTGCGGTAGAAATTTTCTACACATCAGGCGCATTTTTAAAGAAAAGTTTCAGATTCTTTTGAAAAAAATGACAGAACACAAAAAGAGGTCTGTGAATAGTTGAGCAATGCTTGAAGTAAAGCAAAGGAGTACACGCAAAGAGACATATAATTGGCAGTAAAGCAGATTGTGTCATCTTTTGTCAGATCACCCGAATTCACAGATGGAGAAGACCATCTGCGACCCAGTCACTCATCCCAGTGTATTTTATTAATGAGCCAATTGTATTCGAACTAACATGCAGAACTTTCAGTAAAATACAAAAGATTCTGCTGGTTAGGGGCTCTCAGTAGTTAGCAGTAACCGTAGGTTTTATCGAGGGTACCTGGAAATGCCAGTAGTGCTACTTTTCAATTTACTTTATTTCTCTGTGTTTTGATTCTGCGCATAACGAAGCGAAATTAAAGCAAGGTTTTCTGATTGTTTTGAATAATCAGAGACAATTAGCATCATTCTGAAGAGGTTGCTTACTAATTATTCTTGAACAAATCATACTGTGGCTCATGAATCACAGAGGCCGAAGGACAGTGCGTGGTGGTGGCTTGCAGCAGGATTGTCGAGCAGCGGAGGTGAGATCTAAAAGCTGAGGAAGAGAAGACGAGGGGTGCACAATCGCGGATGAGAGAGCGAAAGAAGACACTGGAGATATATACAGGGCCTGACTGGGAACACAAATCACCCCTGGCAATTCAGGTGCACCGGGCCAGGCGTGGGGGCTGGGGGGTGCTAGTGAGAAGCACTGCTGCCGGCGGCCTTAGCTCTGCTGCTGCTTTTGTTACTGGGAGACAATATTGCAGCACTGCTGCAAAACCGGCCCCCAGTAACAAAACCGGCCCCCATCCTTCCAGCCCACCGGGAAGACGCCTGGCGCCTGCTACGGCCAGTCCGACCCTGGATATGTAGCCCACCAGTGGCGTAGCTAGGGGGGGGCGATGGGGGTGGACCGCCCCAGGTGGCACGAGTTTTGGGGCGGCAGCCGGCCCCCCTTCCCCCGCTCTTACCTGCGGCCGTTGCGGCCGCTACCCCCCCGCTCTTCTATCATTTTGCCGAGGGCAGCAAATGCAGGGGCCGCCACGTGCAGCCTAAGGCCTAGCTACGCCCCTGTAGCCCACCATGGGGGACAATTGAGAAACCATGTGGGGGTGGGAGGGTTGTGAGATGGAACCCCACCCCCAATAAAGTTTCAGTCAGGACCGGTGACACATCCCAGTTTTGGTCAGAACTTTTATTGACTTGATAGTTAGAGGATGAGTGTTATTTTTCACCAAGCTGCTGTGGTGCTGGAACAATTTTCAGAGTGGTGGTTCTGCCATCAACGTTACAACACTGAAGTCATAGGGATTGTGAAAAATCCAAGCATCACACAAAGAACAAGTGTAGCATATGTGCAACACCCATTCAGCAGGAGAGTTGTATGGGTGTGGTATGAAGCAGAGGTGCATTTCAGACACACTGTCACCAATATATTACTAAAGCATGGTGTGGTAGTGAACTCTCCTTTACAGGCAGCACATTTTCCATTGAAATGACCACTAAGGTTGCACAGTTTTGCTGAAAAAATATATAGCACACCAATGACGGTGTGTGGAAATCGGGTTTCACAAATAATTATCATTTACACATCACTAAGTAAAGTGTCTTTATTCTATCCATCACACTTCAAAATAACAAAAAATACTGTCAAAATTCATAGCCTGACACTTGGCCTCTGTCTTTGAACGCACTACTCTGGATGTAGCCCTGCTTTTGCATGCTCCAGGGCCCATGGCATCACACCTCCCTCGCACCACACCCTCTCATTGGCCCAAGGTTCACAATTATGTGCTGCCTGAGCTGGTGTCACATTTGAGTCAAGACGGAAGGAACAGCTGGGGCTTCACTCCATTCCCAAGTGCCTGTGTCTGAAGTACCTGATGTCTCTCACCAAGTCAGCTGACTGCAGCTATCTCTCTCATTCCCCCATTCTCTCACTCCCTCTCCACTTCTTTGTCATGCTGTCCATCTCTCTCTCTCTATCTCTAATAAGACAAATTGGAATTCCATACAACCCAGCCCTTTTCCCTAGAAACACGGACTGCTGTGAGCACACCATGAAAAACCCTGCCATGTTCACTTGTATCCACCTCCACCATGATTCAGTGCACTTTCCGGTATACTTATCCTAGTCAGGATCATGGTACTGCTAGGGTGACCATCTGACATGGGGGCAAATTCTGGACAGGACTGAAAAAAAATCAGAAAAAAGGGTAACAATTCAGGACAAACACTTAGGACAAAATGTCATTTTTACAGAGACATCCAAGGAGAGGCCATACCCCTATACTTTATCAGGGCATTTATTTACTATTTTCTGCATAGCACTATTTATTCAGTAAGGCCCTTATGTGATTGCCTCTAGGTATGCTACATTCTTGTGACACATTTTGTCCTTGTTCAATAGTAAATGAATGCCTTAGAGCACAGTGTCAAGGGCATCGCCCTTGATTTACCCAAACTATCTTGGAGAGAAAGCAACAGCAACATTTCGATTATGTTTCTAAACATTTTAAAACCTATGGCAAACAGTTTGATAAACATTAAGGTAAGTGACCGTATGTTAGTTTAGACAAATTGAACAAAAACATCTGGGTCACCTCAACCTCCAGTCAATGTTAAACCTAAAAAAGAATAATGAGGCAGAGCAGATGGTGTGAGAGACAGTCTCACATCTAATGTCAGGATGTGAGGAGCCCACAACTTGTCTGTTGTCTCACAGCACTAGAGTGTGCATCCAGGACTCGACATTTAGCTCACAACTGGGAGCCCAGAATACAAGTCAAGTAGAATTAAAGAGCAGGATGAAATCGAGATCAAATGGGAAATCCACAGCAACTGATTCAAAAGGTTGTTGCCAAGAACCAGACAAATAAGGAAGAGAAGAACAAGATGGGACAATTCCTAAAATCAGATAAGATGGGCCCGCCGTGAGTATTAGAAAGTATTGTGTACCTGGGGATTTGTCTCAGCAGGGAGGAGAGAAACAGAAGAGGCACTGTCAAGTGGCTTAACCAGCAGCACCACCCACCCTGGCAAACAGTGCTGATACAATAGTCCACCGGTCGTGCTTGTGAAGGGTGAGCAGGGGCCTGGCCCCTTGGAAGGTTGTGCTGGGCAATTGTCCACTCTCTCCATGTCTTAAAATGGTTCTGAAGTCAAGTCAAGGCCAAACCAGTGAGCTGGCTTTTCCCTAAGTGCCAAAGTACATGTAGAATCTTCAAAATAATTAGGATGTAAATTACACAAGAAAAATGTACAAACATGATAAAGATTTTACAATGTAAGAACTGTTTATTTAACCATATGGTAGTGTTTTTCCCTTTATATACAATTAGATCCCAGATTGAACTGGAAGTCAGTTACCTTTCGATACTAAGGGATTAATATCTACCATCACTCCACTGATTTGCAGGATGGAAATCTGGGCAAAGCAACACGGTCCCTAAGATCCCAGTTGCTTTTTGGTCTTCTCTTCCACTTTCAATAATGGGCCACATAGCACTAGTAGAGATGGTGGTGCACCACCACTTATTGTATTATTTTGCCAACCTTCACCTGCTCATCCCTCGTTCCTTCTTCGGACACCTGAACATGTCCCACATCTGATTTGAGGGCTAGGGTGCCACTGGGTAGCTCTTTTCACTCTAAAGTCACCCATTACTGTGAGTGGATTAGCCCATCTGGACTTAGAACACCAATATTTAGCTTCACAGCTCCAATGGGTGTTTCTCTGGCTGTTTGGTTGTCCCATGAATTAGATGGGGTTTACCCGTATAGACTTTAAGGAGGACTTACTGGACTTACTTTCTCTTACCGTACCAGAACCCGTAAACTCTCAAACGCGAAGAATCTCTACACTCCTGCAATGCCTTTGATAGACCTCCCCACTCAGACAGGATGGTTTTGCTCAGGGCAAGTCGGTCGGGGGCATGTAGAAGGCCTCTCAAAATTGGGATATTTGTTTGTTGATGATGAGCTACTAGATTTCTAAACCCTTAAGGCAGACTAAAGTCTTCACCCGGGTGAATTCCTTTCTTATGAACATCTTAAACAATCATTAAATGCCATATTTCATATCTGCCACCAATCACAAACCACACATGAAGTGTCCAGATGCTGTACACCATAGGGCTGGCGGCAAATTGATAAAAGGGTGTACAGAGCATTCTTGCAACATGGGGACCACAACTAAGCTTCTTTCCCTGCTAACTGGGTGACTGACTTTGGCCAAATCTCTGCATGATGCGGACTGGGCTAAAATATTGAAATATCCCCACAAAGTATCCCACGACTTCTGTTTCAAGTATATTCAATTTAATATTCAATTTATATTCAATGTAATATTCTGAGATGATCCTACCTCACACCTGTCCGAATTAACAAAATATACGATGTCCTTGCTGTATGCAATTAGATGCAGATTTATTCCATATGCTTTGGTCATGCCCTACACTCTTTTCATACTGGCAAAGAGTTCTCGAGGTGCTGTCGACCACGATGGTCTGTGTAGTCGCGAATTCCCCAGAAGTGGTCTTATTGGACATGTTCCCCTGCCCTAGATTTGAGAAACCCTCCAAGTTCCTCGACCTGACTCTTCTTGCATAACACAATATTACTCTGCTCTGAAAGGATTTCCTTCTTCCGGTTATCAGAAGTTGGACCACAGTCTCGCTCTCTTAGTTTCGATCTGTGAGCACCCTCGTACACAGGGAGGAATGAGCCAGTCTGTTAAAATATTTTATTGCACGTACATGGGATATTTTGGTGGAGGGCTTTAAAGACTCTATCAAGGATGATACACTCCCCCCATAATCCACCCCAGCAGATGTACTCTTTGTTTCTATACAGTAGTTGTTCTTGCCACATCTAGGCAACAACTCAATGCAATGGTTTAAGGGTGCCTATCATCGACACACTGTCATAATTTACCCTCTAGAATACTTTCTTCTAAGCACTGCAGGGTTGATTGTACTGCTTCCCTACACTGATAGTTAAAGCAATGGCAACTGGGAGGAGGGGAGGGACCGTTTATTATGGGCCAGTTTGTTACACAGAAAAGTTTTACAATTGTATGCTAGCTCTTCATAAATAGCCCGCACTGTTCTTCTGTACGTGTACAATGGAATCTATTGCTACATACATGGCTACTGCCAAACTATGTAACCTATTTTGACATACAATAATGAATTATTTTTAAAAAACATATAGTAGTGGTTCAGTTTAGAGCAATAGATCACAACATTGCATTGACATTTATTTGAAGTGAAAGTTTCTAAACATAAATTTTGAAACATTCATTAATCCTCCCTCTTAACAACACCGGAAGTGAACAAAGTGAACTAATTATCTGGTGTCCCTTACCTCATGGCCAATATTATTATTATAAAAAGTGGAACATTCCAGGATAATAAAGCATACATAATACAACATAAGCAATGAGGGCATAGACCACATGTGCACTAGTCACAATTTAAATTATTAAAGTAGTTTGGTGTTGACGCTCTACTCTCAGTGGTCCACCGCTTCAGGCCACTATTTCAAAAGACAAATAGTGATTTAAGTGAAAGGAGCGTCTTCTCAGTATCCCCAATTATATCAGTCCATAATTCACATATGTCCAAAGAACAATCGACAGGCCAGGTTCCAGTTGTAATGAAAAAATTTCCGTTTAATTCCAGCAATCTCAAAAAGACAGTATCATGTTCAATATAAAACGGTCTTGACAACCTACGCGTTTCGTCCTGTGCTGGACGTCATCAGGGCTGCAAGAAGAAAAAAATATACATATAAACACTAATCAGTACATTTACATCAACAAACATCTTGACAACTTTATTATGTTAAGTCCTGCCTATCTCCATTCTATACCTAATATCCCAGGATCTTGACATTCAATACTTCCAAACAAAGCAATGTATTATTTATTTATACAAAAAAGTAATGCATTTTTATTTATACAAATAAATTCATTCACTGAGATGATATCCAGATCAGCAGTATCTATGTACCATTACACTAATGATCGTAATCTGAATACCCTAATTCTTATTTGCAAATCCTTATTAGACTATTTTGTCCATTTATTTTATTACTAAAGAAAAAATGAATAAGTAATTCTTATTTGCGAATCCTTATTGGACTATTTTGTCCATTTATTTTATTACTAAAGACGTAAAATGAATAAGGGACATACCTAGATTTAAATTCTGCATTTGATTGGTCCTCGATATGATAACACATCTACCTCTGATAGTTTTAACTCATACATTTTGATTTCTAAAGGTAAAATATGAAATCATTAATTATTTGTATAATAATTCTGATTACCCTAATTCTTATCACTGTAATGATCAAAAACCTACCTAATTCGTTATATTGTCCGTAATTATGTTGATTCCCATGTTTTTCACTTCAGCTCTATTCCTCGCTGTATTTAATTTCAAGGTGGCAGTATATATTTTTCCACACACCACTTAATAATCTTCTTATGCGAATATACTAGGACAAAAGAAATTAGTCATCATAAAAACCTTATATTCATCCACAATTCTGAATCCTATATGCCTACAAAAATCAATCTGTTTTATTCTGGTACATACCTTCTACAACACTTTCTTTATCCCAAATATGTGTTCATCCCATCCAAATCCTTATTATTCCTTGCAATTATTAGTCTGTTTCCGCAAAAAACAAAAAAAGCACCAATCTCAATAAACTCGCATTCTTAATTTCACAGTTCACTAATATACCCACAACAATCTAAACAGCAGTCCACAGTGGTATACTGTGATATTGTGCCATTTAAAACTCCTACATGTTAAGCGTAAAACCCAGAAACTGAGTCACTAAAACTAAACACTCCTATTGCTCGCCCTCTAGAATAAATGTGGGGAGACTCATATTATCTATCTGACAACATGCCGTCTCAAAAAGCCTTGAACTGCTTACCTGCAACTGCCACAAAGCGCTCGTGTCCACGAACAGCCGGTCTGATAAATCCCGCTGTCGTGGAACTCTTCGCTCTGTACTCCCTTTAAATGTAGTAAGGACCAATCAAAACGACCCATCAATCGTGCACCAATCACAATTCCCGTATTCCTTAGTTGCATAATTTGCATGTTCAACCTATTGCTTCCTATCTGGTCCGATTCTGTTGCGACCAATCACATTACTCTATCCTCCCGTCTCTCTATAGGCCGTTTTCCGGTCACTTTTCGCGCAAACGGAGCTAATATCGGGTGTCTTTTTAGCCAATAAAAGCTCCGTACCTAGTACTGCATGTATTCTCTCTGGTCCGATTCCGATTGGACCAATCAACTCACTCTATCGTTATGACTTTACCGCATGCCTTTTACTCATCAATATGGGCGAAAATCAGGTTAGATTGCGCGAAAAGTGACAGGAAAACGGCCTATAGAGAGAATACGGGAATTGTGATTGGTGCACGATTGACGGGTCGTTTTGATAGGTCCTTACTACATTTAAAGGGAGTACAGCACGAAGAGTTCCACGACAGTGTGATTTATCGGACCGGCTGTTCGTGGACATGAGCGCTTTGTAGCAGTTGCGGGTAAGCAGTTCAAGGCTTTTGAGACGGCATGTTGTCAGATAGATAATTCGAGTCTCCCCACATTTATTCTAGAGGGCGAGCAACAGGAGTGTTTAGTTTTAGTGACTCAGTTTCTGGGTTTTACCCTTAACATGTAGGAGTTTTAAATGGCACAATATCACAGTATACCACTGTGGACTGCTGTTTAGATTGTTGTGGGTATATTAGTGAACTGTGAAATTAAGAATGCGAGTTTATTGAGATTGGTTCTTTTTTTGTTTTTTGCGGAAACAGACTAATAATTTCAAGGAATAATAAGGATTTGGATGGGATGAACACATATTCGGGATAAAGAAAGTGTTGTAGAAGGTATGTACCAGAATAAAACAGATTGATTTTTGTAGGCATATAGGATTCAGAATTGTGGATGAATACAGGGTTTTTATGATGACTAATTTCTTTTGTCCTAGTATATTCGCATAAGAAGATTATTAAGTGGTGTGTGGAAAAATATATACTGCCACCTTGAAATTAAATACAATGAGGAATAGAGCTGAAGTGAAAAACATGGGAATCAACATAATTACGGACAATATAACGAATTAGGTAGGTTTTTGATCATTACAGTGATAAGAATTAGGGTAATCAGAATTATTATACAAATAATTAATGATTTCATATTTTACCTTTAGAAATCAAAATTTATGAGTTAAAACTATCAGAGGAAGACGTGTTATCATATCGATGACCAATCAAATGCAGAATTTAAATCTAGGTATGTCCCTTATTCATTTTACTTCTTTAGTAATAAAATAAATGGACAAAATAGTCCAATAAGGATTCGCAAATAAGAATTACTTATTCATTTTTTCTTTAGTAATAAAATAAATGGACAAAATAGTCCAATAAGGATTCGCAAATAAGAATTAGGTATTCAGATTACGATCATTAGTGTAATGGTACATAGATATTGCTGATCTGGATATCATCTCAGTGAATGAATGTATTTGTATAAATAAAAATGCATTACTTTTTGTATAAATAAATAATACATTGCTTTGTTTGGAAGTATTGAATGTCAAGATCCTGGGATATTAGGTATAGAATGGAGATAGGCAGGACTTAACATAATAAAGTTGTCAAGATGTTTGTTGATGTAAATGTACTGATTAGTGTTTATATGTATATTTTTTTCTTCTTGCAGCCTTGATGACGTCCAGCACAGGACGAAACGCGTAGGCTGTCAAGACCGTTTTATATTGAACATGATACTGTCTTTTTGAGATTGCTGGAATTAAACGGAGAATTTTTCATTACAACTGGAACCTGGCCTGTCGATTGTTCTTTGGACATATGTTAATTATGGACTGATTAAATTGGGGATACTGAGAAGACGCTCCTTTCACTTAAATCACTATTAATAAAGCATACAAGTGAGTTTTTAGTGAACAGTCTATCTTTAACTAAATTACTTAAAGGTGCTGTCAAATGTCACTATCAAGTAAATTAGACACATGCAGTAAATTGATTTGACTAAGATCACACAATTTAGCCATGCAGGAATTCTGGAATTTGAACCCAGGCTTCACGGTCACACATAGTGCACTTACACCACTGACTAGATTAATTTATTTTTCTCAATCCCCTTTAAAACCAGAAGAAAGTGTTTTTGTACAACCCTGTAAGATTAATTGTATACTGTGATAAATACAGATCGCAGACTTATCTGACACAATATCTAAAAAAAAAGCTTCATAACGAAGATTAAGGGAAGGCAGGACATCATGAGCTAAAATCTCTGACTTTTTAGACATTATATAGCTATTCTAGAGGTGAGCGAGCTGCTGAAAGCTTGAGTGAGGCTTGAGCCTGAAGCCTGTCTTTGACTCAGCTCGAGGTCCTGTTGGAACCTTCATCCCACAACGAGCCGCCCTTTCATGTAGATTCTGCAAGCCTCCTTCTCGCAACCCAGGATATGGTGTTAGGGAAAGGGCTGCTGACTTTGGAACTGGGGAACTAGGTTCGAGTCTCGGCAACAGCTCAACATCCTGTGATTCTGGCCCAACCACCTAATCTTCCCATGCCTATAAACAATGAATGTGACCTTGTGTAATGTAAGTGGTGCTCATGCAAAGTGCTCCAATACCTTTGGGTTGAATTCACTCTATATAAAAACTGCAGAAAAATGCACAAAGAAGTAAAAACACAGCCCTTAACATAAGGACAGACAAATACCTATTTCCTGGCTGATCTGTGCAAAGCTACATTAATAAACAGGGATAAATTGCAGCTTCCCTGCTTAAACTGTGTGATCTTAGGCAAATGCTTTATTTCACCAAAACTCTTTTGTCTTCATGAATGCATATGAAAGCACTTTCAAAATGTATTGTATTTGATTTAATAGACTTTAATGTGATGTATTAACGTCAATGCCTCAAATACACCTTCTTGAATTATATTAAGTCAAAATATCTTTATTCGGCCAGTACATACGACCAAGAAAGCACAAAATGATAATATTCTGCATTTATATAACTACTGCAAACCAGACAAAAATGATTAAAATAGATAAATTATATCAAATTCTCTTTAAAAATATACCAACATACCATAAATCATTCCATTTAGATTAAAAATCCATAAAATCTTTTACAATGACTATGGCTAATTAACAATAGTTATTCTCAAATGGATAGTGTTTACCTAATCAAAGGATAAAGTGCATAGTTTCTTCTTAACTTGATTGCAGTGACAATGTAATTAAGGACAGCAGGACCAATTTCAACCTAAAATAAATTTAACAAGTAAAGTAACCCCTCTCTTTTAGATACAAAGTGCTTTTTTAAGAGATTTGGACGTAAAAGGCGTAGTCTAAAAAAATCATACAAATTGCAAAAAAGCATAAAGTGCACAGTAGATTGGGCAGTGACCGCATCGTATGGACAACATGGTAGAGAAGCATACCAGGTTCATTCCATAGGAAAGGCCACAGGAAAGTGAACTGTGTTCAGTCTCAGCCTAGTGAGGAAAATTCTGTGCTCAGGTTTAGTTATCCAGCTAAGGTTGGGCTTCAGGCCTGTAGATACAGACATTTGCATGTATTTAATAATAGATGGCATATCCAGCAGTTTCGCAAGTCTTCTTGTCTCTCTAAGTGATCTGATTGCCCCTCTAACTATTTCTTTAGATCTACGGCCAGTGTTTCCAGGGCAGTCAAAGAGGTTGCTAAGGCCCAGGTTGCAAAAGGTGTTTTTAACATAAGCCAGCCATGGTATGGCAGTCATGTTCTCTAGATTTATACAATCGGCTATCACCTGCTGTGAAAATTGGGCCTTAGGGGAAATCCATATCTTTAGCCATAAAAGAAGCGGGCCATGTTAACTTGGGCTTCAATAAAACATAAACCCAACTCCATGAATGCAATGAGGTTCGCAGTGGATTTTGGGACAGCTAGTAGTCTGCACAAAAAGCTGTTTTCGGTGACCTGAAGTTTTCCGGGGAAAACATGTTCCCAGACACCGGCCCCATAGGTGCCCACTGACAGACATTTGCTCCTATATAGCTGAAGCATCTCCTGAATTGGCTTTTGACCGAGCCTTTTGGCAAATCTAAATATTGCGTCACCAGTCGCCCCCATTTTCTGCGCTCTTTGGATAGTTAGCTTGCCCCAGCTCCCATTGGCATCCAATAGAATACCTAGATAATTAAAAGTTAGTATTTTCTCGATGGGTCTCCCTTCTATAATTTTTTTTCGGATTTTATATTTTTAGGGCCACATGACATGATAAAAGACTTTTGCTGATTCACCTTGAGTCTGAGACTGGGCATAAAATTGTTAAAACAATGTAAAAGTTTCTGGAGGCCATTAGCTGTCCAGGCTAGAAGAACTGCATTGTCTGCGTATAGCGATACAGAGACTACCTGAGAACTGATTCTAGGGACATCCTAACTGGACGATTTCAATGCTGAATTCAAAGAATTTATATATAAGAGGAAAAGAAAGGGGGTAAAATACAGCCTTGCCTAACCCTTCTTACAACCTTTACAATATTTTACATGAAGTTTGTTATATCATTTACATAGCAAACATATCAGGGCTTTGCTCGTGCGCGGGCTCTAATATCTGAGCCAGACTCTAGGCTAGCTCTCCTTGTTAATTTGTTGGCTCGCTCACCTCGAAGCTTTTCAATGCTGCTGTTGAAGTGCATAACAAAAGTATGGATGCTGCCTTGGGCACAGGGTCAGTAAGCGCAGAGGTATAACCAAAGGCGTGGCTAAAAAGAGCAAAATATTCTGTAACTATTTTGTTGATCTCTCACCGTCAGGTGACTACATATAAAATAACACACAGAAAAATGAATAAATGTTAAGCTAATCAGTGGAAAATGCACTATTTTATGCTTTTTATCCAATGTTGGTTAATGCAATCACTACAGATGTATGTGTGCAACCAGAGGCCCACAGAATTGAATCCTGTTTGGTGCAGCAGGGAAAATGACTTGTGAATTTTAGTGCTCAGAGGTCCCTGAAAGCACTGTGAATGTTTAAGTCATTATTTTTAAATGTCAATTATACACAGTATAAAAATAAATTTAGATTACAGATAAGAAGTGCTTTAAAGTATAGATTTTATTAATATGCAGACCTAGTGCAAACATTTTTATAACTGTCCTCTAAAAGCCCGCACTCTTCAGCTCAGCTTGGAACAGCTTTACAGTACCTTGCAAAAAGAAAATATCTTTTCATCAGGAAGCTTCAAGTGATTCCATCAATTAATGCATCCCAAGCAGCCTTTACATTTGTATTTTGTGGGGAACAGACACCCTGACAAGAAGGCTTATTTCTTTTTTAGCCGTCTGCCCCTCCCTCCGGAATGCAGCACAGGAGACTCCTTCACTTGAACTTCAGCTGGGGAATTTAAATTGTGAAAATGAACTTTTGTTCTTTAGCTGCGAGGCTAGAATTATGGGCAAATTCCGTCCATTAAGACATTTATCAGGGACAATGGGCTTTAGGGCTAATTTACGGACAGTCCGTTAAAATTATGGGCATTTGGTCACGCTAGGTGCTGCCTGCTCCAAGCACAGTCCTGTAAGAGAATATGTGCTGTTAATATTCATCCGTATAGTTATTCTACCCACTAGGTACAGTCATGAAGCTTCGAACCCACCATCTTGACTAAAGGGCATATTTATCATACTTTCATGCAGTGAAACACAGCTAGCCACCTTGCTGCACTGCGTGAAAGGGCAGGAATGTGCTGTATTTAACATCATGTGCCGCATTTCTGTCCTTTCCTTGCACTGGTGCACTTTTGGCTGCCAAGAGTTCTTATAGTTACAAGGCATGTCAGATTTATCAAGACATGAAGGACACCTTGCAACTATAAGCAGGGACATTATATAATATATTTTATAAGCCCTGGTGAAGAAGAAACTGCCAATTTAGTTTTTCCCTATTGTAGATAATGAGCTTCAGAGGCTAAAATTAGAATATTTTATTTACTTATAAATATTGATAGGAGCGAGATAAAAATGTCATTCAAGGTATCAAAATGCTAGCTATGATAAATCCAACAACTTGCCACTGTTAGATTTCTAATAACTAAGAAAGAAAATAAGTTATTTAACTTTCTTTTCTGTAAGCCAAAATCCAGCCTTGCAGCTGCTCTCTCCTGATTGGCTAGCCTCTGCCAGACGGAGCCAAGCTGTCTTAATGAGGTGTGAATTTGTCTGCTCTGAGACAATGGGTTTCCTGTGGGTGGAGAACTGTAGCTGCAGAAGCATACAACAGGATGATGGGGGTGATAGCCAAACTGGCCTTCAAAGGGAGAATGACACTTTAGGCCAGCACAGGTTCACCCCCACATCCTGCAACCCCAGCCACACAGGAGCCCCTGTAATTAGATTAGTGAAGGGGGTGGAAAGGAAGTGTTAGTGAATCTTAGCCATACCAGTGGGTTGGCTTAGCCTGATCTAACCTTCGAGGAGAGAAATTCTCCATGTTGGATTTTGGAAGAATGGTACTTTATGGGAGAATAATATGCCTCACTCTGGAGGATGTGGTCATACACCTGGGTGTCAACCTGCATCCAATTGGTCAGGATTGCCCCCCTGCCTGACATCCAGAAATATGGAAGAGCTGCCTGGCAACTTACTCAGATCTGCTGCCTGAAACTGCATGGAGAAGAAGGACTGCCCTGCTGGAAACCTGATCTGCACTCCAAAGGTCTGCACTCTGAAGAACTGCACCTGCTGCACATTCTGGGAATACAGCCCTAAGGACTTTGCCTTGCTTCAGAAGGATTAAGAAGGACAGGTTAACAGAGCCCACCTGCATCATCTCCACCAAGAAGCTCCCACTCTAGAGTGCATCCAGTGGACTTTTAAGGATTTGTCCAGGTGCATTGTGGGAATTGCAGTCCCAAACTTCCAAGGAGCATCTCAGTGCTTCTAGACCCTTGGATTTATGTTGTGGACACTTTGAACCCTCAAGGAGATCTTCTGGAAGAAGATCCAGAAGTTTGGAGACGTTTGGTGAACTTTTTATAAAAGCTCCATAAGGTGACCGACTCGATGTCTAGATTCAAGCCGGCTACCTTCAACCACAACCCAGCCTGGATTTTAGGTTTATCACACTGAAAGCTCTGGAGCTCCATACTAACAGGATTTGACCAGTCTCGCAGAAAATCAAGCGGATGATGTTGATGCAGATCAAGCCTGAAGAGGAGCTCTGCTCGAGGTTGAGAGAAAAATCTTCAGAAAAACGACTAAGTGCGAAGGTAAAATTTTGACCAGGGCCTCCCACTTAGTGTATCCAACAAGGGCTCCATCGCAGTCGGCCAGACAATTTGACTTTGTTCCAGTCAAGCGCAACCAGATGTCCCAATTTGGTAATATAGATTTTTAAGCACTATAGAAAGTGCTTATTCTTTAAAAATTCATATATCTGATTTGTGTCGTTTCAGTGTCTATTTCTTCATAAAAATATAACCTAATTTTATAAATTGGAGTTGGATTTTTATTGTGTTGTGTCTTACTTATTTAATGGATTGGTGTTTTAAAAGCTTTACACACCTGTCTTCTAAGTTACACCTGCCTGCTTGTTGCCAGCTACCAAGGGTTGTGCAAGAGAATAATTTATTGAGACCTTGACTGACCCTTTTTATTGTGCTTGTCACCTTATTAGTAGTGGTAAGTCACTACTTATCACTACTAATAATCCACTTTCCAACACCTACTATCTTTTAGGTCTACATGAGCTGCAATCCTCCAAACCTGGAAAATAAACCCCTCCACCAAGTCCTCCTTTTCCCAGAGATCTACTAGTGAACCTCTTCGTAGCACCTGGAAAAGGCACCTTTAAAAATGTTAGATACACACAAACAACCTTTTTGTTCAAATGGGTAGGGAACAGGAGGCTACGGGGCAAACAGGGTAAGCTGGCCTCCAACCAACATATATAACACAACAAGAAGCTACCCAGTTTTTATAGTCTGATCCTTAGTGAAACTTAAGGCACCTTTTGCCGATGATTCAGGTGATGTTGGACATCTCAAAAAAATGTATGGACTGGCCTCACACATCACCAGGTGTCATGCTTCATCATCGGCTGTCCTCACCCTTTAAAAACCGCATTTGATAAAGGGCGGGCCTACACCTGAAGACAGGGAGGCACTTCTAAAACTAAGTGGGGGCCCGTGCTGAAAATAAGTGAGTGTCGTCATGAGGATGCCGGCAATGTATCGGCGCCACATCTTTAGTTGTTGTCTGAAGGGGTTTCCTGAGTTGTATATGAAGTCTTCCTCAAAGTGGCAGACATAGAGGCACGCCATACTTGGAGCAAAGGTGCTACCCATAGACGTGCCTCTGATTTGGTGGTATATGGCATTGTCATACTCAAAAAAGTTCTCCGTAAGGGCCATTTCTGCGCATTCCATGATGAAACTGCGAGGAGTGATGTAGTCCCATTCTTTTTCTTGAAATATGTGTTCCACAACTGTTAACGTGCGTCTCTGGGGGATGCTTGTGTACAAAGCCTCTATGTCCATTGTGATCAACCAATCTTCTACTGGGTCGATCTCCATGTCTCTAAGGAGGCAAAGCACATCCTTCGTGTCTTTAAGGTATGATGTTGATGTTTGGACAATCGGTTTGAGGAACCAGTCGCAAAACTGTGAAAGGGGCTCGAGTGACATGGACCCTCCAGGCCGTAGTGGCAGAAACATGTTGGCAACACAAATGGAGATGGGGTACCAGACCCCCTAGTCTCCACCTTTTCTTTTAATATCGAGCACACTCATCGATTTTTAGACATCACTCACTCACTTATTTTCAGCACGGGCCCCCACTTAGTTTTAGAAGGGCCTCCCTGTCTTCAGGTGTAGGCCCGCCCTTTATCAAACGCGGTTTTTAAAGGGCGAGGACAGCCGATGATGAAGCATGACACCTGGTGGTGTGTGAGGCCAGTCCATACATTTTTTTGAGATGTCCAACACCACCTGAATCATCGGCAAAAGGTGCCTTAACTTTCACTAAGGATCAGACTATAAAAACAGGGTAGCTTCTTGTTGTGTTATATACCTTTAAAAATGTACCTGTCTCTTCCCCTTGCAAGTTGTAACTTTAAAGTAAGCAAATTCTAGAATCTTTGCCGCTCAGCTTGAATTTAGATATTAAAAACTGCCTCATCCTCATTATAAACTGAAACCTTGATTGTTTTCCTGAGTCCTTGCCAGAGACACATGTATAACCTGGAAACAAAACCCAGGTTTAGTCAGTCAGTCATGTAGAAAGCCCTTCTGATGGGATCCAAAAAGTTCTGAATCTACCTGGAATCAATTGATTCTCATCCTGTTCCTCTGTAGCTACTGGCCATTCCAAAGAGGCCCATTAATGGTGCTGTTCATTTCAGGTTTGTCGTCTGCAGAAAACAGTGGCAAAGACAGTTGTAATGTTCAAGGTGGCTGTTAGACTTGGCACCATTGGCGTGGGTCTCCCTTCCATTTTTTTGCTGTTGCCTCTTATGTTTTGCTGGTTTTAGATGCTTTTGGGCACTGTGCCACTGCTGTTCAGTGCCACAGTGCAAGTGCTCCCTACTGTAAATTGATGTATGGATTAGTGACTCCATGATTGGATGATTGGTTTACTTGTCAGTCCCTAGTACAGTGCACTGAGTGTGCCCAGGGCTTGTAAATCCAATGCTGCTGGTGGGCTTGCAGCACTGGTTGTGCCACCCACAGAAGCAGCTTGTAAAATGTGTCTCAGGCCTGCCATTGCAGAGCCTGTGTGCGGTCTGTGACTGCCATGTCGACTTGGCAAGTGCACCCACTTGCCAGTCCCTAAACCTTCCCTTATCTTCATATCAGACACCCCTAAGGTAGGCCCAAGGGCAGGGTGCATTGTAAGTATAAGGTAGGACATGCCGTGGTGTGTGTGGCATGTCCTAATAGTGAATTACAGCCATTTTCGTTTTTCACTATTGCAAGGCTACCTGTTCTCCATAGGCCAGAATGGGCAGTTTGATTATTACACCTTATAATCCTAACTGACCCAGGGAACATGGTAGAAAAACGAATTTAGTATGCCTGAACTCAGAATGATAAAATACATCTTTTAGTGAAGTTGGTTTTAACATTCTGTGTTTGAAAATACCACTTTTAGAAAGTGGGTATTTTCTTGCCTAAACTTCCAAGCCTGCCTCTGCTAGGGTGTGTATTCCTTGTCTGGAGATTGAGTGACAGGGGCTGGGGGTGGCTACAGGAGACAGGGTGAGTCAGCACAGGGCTGAATACAAAGATCTGCATCCAGAGTGGAGGGAGGAGTTGGAGAGGTGGAGAGTATGTGGAGAGGTGTGGTGCAGCGGCCAGGGCAGCTGTCTTCGGAGCACAGGGTTCACGGTTCGATCCCCGGCTCCGGCGGCAGCTCAGCTCAGCACCATGTGACTCTGGGCAATAGCTCGCTTAATTTCCACGACGGCCCCCAGCGCCTTGAGACCCGTAAGGGTGAGTAGTTCGCGCTTTACAAATACGGATTTAGATTTAGGAGTTGCACCTGGGTCTGAATAGGGCTGTGCCTGCCTTCCACAATGCTGGCTCCACCTCCTGCCGGGCGTCTGATGGCTCTGCCCCTCACTCACAAAGGAAAGAAAGAGTCAGAAAAACAAAGAGCTCCAGGACTGACCAGAACTGGTTTTGGACTAGGCAGAGGCCTCTCTGCCTTCAGAGAACAAAGAGAAACTGTGTATAAAAAGGGGACCCAGACCCCTAGGAAATTAGATCACTTCTGGGAAATCAAGAAACCTGTTGCCAAGGAGAAGAACCGGAGAAGCTGAAGGAGGAGTACTGCCCCTGTGCTGTTTTGCTGATTGGGGTTGGCCTGCAGTGGTTGCTTTCTACCAAGGACAGGAGAAAAGACTTTGCTGTGCTTTGTCATCTTGAAGAAGAGAATCTCCAAGGGCTTGAACTAGAGCTTGCCTCCTGCCTGAAGTCTCAGGGATACTTCACCAACCAGCTCCCCCCCTGCATTCCCTTGCTGGGAATTGAAGTGCCTGCTGTTGTGCTGGGCCTTCTGAGAGACTGCGTGTCGCTGGGAGCTGGAAGCGCGACGCAACAACGAGAAGCGTGTCGCCGCCGCAGCCGCGGTCATCGCATCGCCAAGGAAGCGAGACGCCGCTGCCGCTGTCATCCTCGCATCGCCGAGCGCGGCGCATCACCGGAGAAGCGGGACGCTGCCACAGAGGTCATCGTCGCATCACCGGAGAAGCGCGTCGCAGGGCCTGTCGCGGCTCCAAAGATCATCGAGTCGCCGCACGGCCGTCGGGCGTGCACGCATCACACCAACGTTGTCACATCGCAACCAAGACGCCATTTTGTCGCATCGTACCGGAGAAGAGTATCGCATCGAGGTGCCATCTTGTCGCATTGCACCGGAAAGCAGTAAGAAACCGACGCATCACCTCCCCACACAGTAAGGAAGCGAGCATCAACTCCCCTGCCCAGCAGTAAGGAAGCGAGCATCAACTCCCCTGAGTGTAAGGAACCGACGCATCACCTTCCCTGCGACCCTTTTGTTTTCTTTGCGTTACGCATTCAAGGTACATTGAGAGTAAAGTGTCGCATTTACAACTTGAGAGAACTGAACTATTTTATAACCTTTTAAAGTCTATTTTTGAGTACAGTATTGTGGATTTTTGCTATTGGGTCTTGTGATAAGTCTATATAAAGATTACTTATTTTTACATAACAACCTGTGTGGTGTCCATCTGTAGTGTTTTCACTGTATTACTGTATGTGTTCCCAAATGCTTTACACACTGCCTCTGAGATAAGCCTGTCTGCTCGTGCCAAGCTACCAGGGGGTGAGCAGGGGTTATTTTAGGAGTGTATCCCCTTATCCTGACTAGAAGCAAGGGTCCCTATTTGGACAAAGGTGCAAACCATTGCCAACTAGAGACCCCCAGTTCTAACATTGGTGGTCAGCGGTGAAGATTTGGACTTGCATTTGTGATTCATATACAGTGATTGGTGTACACTACTAGTGAGTGCAGACCAATACGCGACCACATACATTTTGAAAGGACTTTTTTTCCTGGGAACCTTTATTTTTGTTGAGAACTGCCAATTTTCACAATGAGCAAAAGAGGATCCATTGCACCTGCAGATATTGAATTTGAAGAAGATAGGGTTGATACCTACACTGTGCCAGAGCTCAAAGCCGTTTGTAAAAGTTTAAAATCTCTATGAGAGGCCTCACCAGGAAGGAGGAGCTTCAAAAGGCGCTGAGGGCCTGGTTGGAAGCACGGAATGCCGGTGGGTAGCCCGAGGAGCCTGTGGAGGAGGCAGAGAATTTAGATGAGCAGCTTGAGGGGCCATTAGGCTTACCCGGGAGGAGAGTGCCTTCCAGGGAGGGCAGCAGTGTTTCTCAAAGGGCCTGTCTCCAGAGGAGCTGGAGGACAGGGACAAAAGCAGGATGCATGAAATGGAAATGGCCAAACTGAAACAGGGAAGCCATGATAGCCTTGAGCACAAGAAATTGGAGTTGGAAAGTAAGAGGTTGGCCATGGAAGAAAAAGGATGCTTTTAGAGCATGAGAGAGTGGTGAGGAGCTAGAGCTAAAGGCTAGGAGCCTAGAGATCACTCCCTCTGGTGGCAGCACACCTCCAGTGCCTGTAGAAAGTAGAGTATACATCCCCAAGGAGGTTATTAAGGATTTCATGAAGGGGAGGACATTGGGCAATGGTTTAAAGCATATGAGATCGCCATGACATCACACTGGGTCCCTGAGAAGGATTGGGGAGCGGGGTTGTGGGGCCGCTTTACAGGTGAGGGAAGGGAAACCTTGCTAGCCTTGCCCACAGAGGATCAGATGTCCTATGCCCACCTGAAGGAACCTTTAGTGGCAAGGTATGGGTTAACTCCAGAGCTGTATAGGCAGAAGTTTAGGAACTGCAAAAAGCTGGAGTCTAGTACCTGGGTGGAGTATGTGTCTTATTTTTGCAGAGCATTGGATGGATGGGTGAAGGGTAGCAAAGTAAATGACTTGCAGGGGTTCTATGATTTAATTGCATGGGAGCCCTTGTCCAGTAGTTGTTTTCCAGAGCTACGCCAGCACCTTGTTGACAGTAAGCTGACTAATCCTAGGAAGCTTGCTGAGGAGGCGGACCGCTGGGTCAGTACCCGGGTCCACAAGGGTCTTGTGGGAGACTCCGCCAAAGGTGGGCAGGGTCCCCAGCAGAAGAGTGGGGGGACAAGGGTAAACAGAAGGAGTTCCAAAAGGGCCCCAAAGTAAACCCCAAGAGAACCAAGGTAAGGGTTCTCAGCCTCCCACTGAGAAAAGACCATGGGTCCCAACAGATAAGTCTGTTCAGAAGGGGCCCAAAGCATGTTTTAGTTGTGGTCAGGTGGGTCACTTTGTAGGAAGTCCCAAGTGCCCCAATACCGTGACCACTGCACCCACTGGTGCACCACCCCGGCAGATGGCTAGTGTAGCCCTGGGGGAGGAGTTGGGTGCCCAAGGTAGGTGGGGTCCCGCAGAGATGTCCCTGGTCTCTTTAGGGAGACAGTGAGATGGTCCCTAGGACCCAGCTGCCTGATAACACTAAAAATACAGGCAGTGGGTGACCATCAATGGCCATAGGGTGGAGGCTCTCAGAGACACCGGGGCCAGTGTGACAGCTGTCAGTTGTCGGCTGGTGTCTGAGGAGCAGGTGGTCCCCAATGTATTCTACCCTGTAGTTGCCGCTGACAACTCAGAGAGCCACTGCAAGGTGGCCCAGGTTCCCTTTGAGTGGGGGGTCTCAGGTATCCTTCAAGTAGCTGTGAGGCCAGCCATGCCTGTTGACTGTCTGCTAGGCAATGATTTGGAGAGCTCCCCTTGGGCAAAGGTGGAGCGGAGGTCTCATTTGGAGATGTTGGGTCTGCCAGAGTGGGCGTGTGTGACCACTCGGTCAATGGCAGCCGGTAAGGGTATTCAGGAGAACCTGGAGCCTGGAAGAAAGGCCCAGGTGCCTGCCTTAAAGAGAGGAGGCGGGGGCACGGGAAACCGGCCCCGAAGTTCCCACGGTCCAGGAGGAGGCAGACCTTGAGGGGGATGCCCTGGAACCTACAGGGGAACAAGTGGCTGAACTGGGGGACCTGCCTGAGCTGACCCATTGGCAGCAGGAAGGAGGCCCCTCCAGGGAAGAGTTCTGCGAGGAGCAGAAGAAGTGCCCTTCTCTTGAGGGCTTGCGGCAACAGGCTGCAAGCCAGGCAGCAGGTGATCAGTCTGGATCACACTGGATCTACTGGGAGAATGGTCTCCTGTATAGTGAGCCTAAGGTTGCTGAGCCTGGGTCAGCCCGTGTGCTGGTGGTACCCCAGCGCTTCAGAGCCTTCCTACTGGGTCTGGCTCATGATGTGCCTTTAGCAGGACATTTGGGGCAAGACAAGACCTTTCAAAGGCTTGTCACCCACTTTCATTGGCTCCAAATGCGCAAGAGTTCAGATACTCATTGCAGGACCTGTCAGACTTGCCAGGCAAGTGGTAAGAGTGGGAGGAAGCACAAGGCTCCTCTCCAACCTTTCCCTGTTGTCAGCACCCCCTTTGAGAGGGTGGGTATTGACATTGTGGGGCCTCTGGATCCCAAGACAGCCATGGGCAACAGGTTCATCCTGGTCTTGGTGGACCATGCCACCCGGTACCCGGAAGCCATCCCTCTTCGGACAGTGACGGCCCCGTGGTGGGACGTGCACTGATGGGGATTTTCTCCCGTGTGGGGTTCCCCAAGGAGGTGGTGTCCGACCGTGGTACCAACTTCATTTCCAAGTATATGAAGTCCCTGTGGCAGGAGTGTGGTGTAACCTATAAGTTCACCACTCCTTACCACCCCCAAGGTAATGGGCTGGTTGAGAGATTCAACCGGACCCTGAAAGGCATGATTATGGGTCTTGAAGAACCCATGAGGCGTAAGTGGGACGTCCTCTTGCCATGCCTGCTCTTTGCTTACAGAGAGGTGCCCCAGAAGTCCTTAGGGTTCAGTCCCTTTGAACTGCTGTACGGCCATCCTGTAAGAGGACCTCTGAGTCTGGTCAAGGAAGGCTGGGAGGAAGCTCCCAGGAAAACTCCCCAGGATGTATTTAGTTACATGCTGGCCTTCAGGAACCAGACTCGGCGTTTCAGACAACACGCTGAGGCGAATCTGGAAGCCAGCCAGGAAGAGATGAAACGTTGGCATGATCAGAATGCCACTCTGATCGAGTTTCAGCCTGGACAAAAGGTTTGGGTCATGGCCCCAGTGGAGCCCTGTGCGCTCCAGGATAAGTGGACCGGACCATTTGAGGTGGTGGAGCGCAAGAGTGATGTCACCTACTTGGTGGACTTGCAGTCTCCCAGGAACCTCTTGCGGGTCCTGCATGTGAACCGCCTGAAGCCCCACTTTGAGAGGTCTGAAGTGGGCATGCTCTTAGCAACAGATGCTGGGATGGAAGAGGAGACTGAACCTCTTCCTGACCTCCTGTATGCAAAAGAGCAAGATGGGTCAGTGGATGGTGTGAACCTCTCTCCCACCCTGACCCCTGAGCATCAGAATGACTGTCGCCAACTGTTGGGGCAGTTTTATGATCTGTTCTCCCTGACTCCCAGTATCACTGAATGGTGCATCCATGATGTGGACACTGGGGACAGTCCTCCTGTGAAGCACAAAACTTTCAGAGTGACTGACAGGGTGAGAGCTTGCATCAAGGAGGAGGTCTCCAAGATGTTTGCCTTAGGGGTGATTGAGTCCTCTAACAGCCCTTGGGCCAGCCCAGTGGTCTTGGTCCCAAAGGCTGCCGCGCCTGGTGCCACACCCGAACTCCGGTTCTGTGTGGACTACCGAGGACTCAATTCAGTCACCAGGACTGACACGCACCCCATCCCCAGAGCTGATGAGCTCATTGATCGGTTAGGGGCTGCCCGGTACCTCAGCACGTTTGATCTAACGTCTGGATACTGGCAGATTGCCTTAACTGATGGGGCCAAAGAGAGGTCAGCATTCTCCACACCAGATGGGCACTACCAATTCCGGGTGATGCCCTTTGGGATGAAGAATGCCCCTGCCACCTTTCAGAGGTTGGTCAACCAGGTGTTGGCTGGGCTGGAGGATTTCAGTGCCGCCTACCTGGATGACATTGCAGTGTTCAGCGCCACTTGGGAGGAACATCTGCACCACCTCTGGGAAGTGTTGAAGGCGCTGCGGAGGGCGGGCCTCACGATCAAGGCGAGTAAGTGCCAGATCGGGCAGGGTTCTGTGGTGTACTTGGGACACCAGGTTGGGAGCGGCCAGGTGGCGCCCTACAACCCAAGATAGATACCATCCTGGCTTGGGAACCCCCAAAACCCAGACAGAGGTGAGAGCCTTCTTAGGACTCACCGGGTATTACAGGAGGTTTGTCAAGGGGTATGGCAACATTGTTGCACCCTTGACTGAGCTGACTTCCAGGAGGCAGCCCAGGAAAGTGAACTGGACTGATGCCTGCCAAAAGGCTTTTGATGCCCTGAAATCTGCCATGTGCACGGCGCCCGTGCTTCAGGCGCCCAACTTCTCAAGGGAATTCATTGTGCAGACAGATGCTTCAGAGCATGGTGTTGGGGCTGTGCTTTCACAGATGAATGAGGAGGGCCTAGACCAACCTGTAGCCTTTATTAGTAGGAGGTTACTCCCACGGGAACAGAGGTGGAGTGCGATTGAACGTGAGGCATTTGCTGTGGTCTGGGCACTGAAGAAGTTGAGACCATACTTGTTTGGGACTCACTTCCGGGTTCAGACAGACCACAGGCCCCTCAGATGGTTAATGCAGATGAGGGGTGAGAACCCAAAACTGTTGAGGTGGTCCATTTCCCTACAGGGGATGGACTTCACGGTGGAACACCGCCCTGGTACAGAACACGCCAATGCTGATGGTCTGTCCAGATTTTTCCGCCTTAGTGATGAGAACTCCCAGGAGGAAGGGTAGTTATCCCCACATTTCAGCTGGAGGGGACACGTGTTAGACTTGGCACCATTGGCGTGGGTCTCCCTTCCATTTTTTTGCTGTTGCCTCTTATGTTTTGCTGGTTTTAGATGCTTTTGGGCACTGTGCCACTGCTGTTCAGTGCCACAGTGCAAGTGCTCCCTACTGTAAATTGATGTATGGATTAGTGACTCCATGATTGGATGATTGGTTTACTTGTCAGTCCCTAGTACAGTGCACTGAGTGTGCCCAGGGCTTGTAAATCCAATGCTGCTGGTGGGCTTGCAGCACTGGTTGTGCCACCCACAGAAGCAGCTTGTAAAATGTGTCTCAGGCCTGCCATTGCAGAGCCTGTGTGCGGTCTGTGACTGCCATGTCGACTTGGCAAGTGCACCCACTTGCCAGTCCCTAAACCTTCCCTTATCTTCATATCAGACACCCCTAAGGTAGGCCCAAGGGCAGGGTGCATTGTAAGTATAAGGTAGGACATGCCGTGGTGTGTGTGGCATGTCCTAATAGTGAATTACAGCCATTTTCGTTTTTCACTATTGCAAGGCTACCTGTTCTCCATAGGCCAGAATGGGCAGTTTGATTATTACACCTTATAATCCTAACTGACCCAGGGAACATGGTTGAAAAACGAATTTAGTATGCCTGAACTCAGAATGATAAAATACATCTTTTAGTGAAGTTGGTTTTAACATTCTGTGTTTGAAAATACCGCTTTTAGAAAGTGGGTATTTTCTTGCCTAAACTTCCAAGCCTGCCTCTGCTAGGGTGTGTATTCCTTGTCTGGAGATTGAGTGACAGGGGCTGGGGGTGGCTACAGGAGACAGGGTGAGTCAGCACAGGGCTGAATAGAAAGATCTGCATCCAGAGTGGAGGGAGGAGTTGCACCTGGGTCTGAATAGGGCTGTGCCTGCCTTCCACAATGCTGGCTCCACCTCCTGCCGGGCGTCTGATGGCTCTGCCCCTCACTCACAAAGGAAAGAAGGAGTCAGAAAAACAAAGTGCTCCAGGACTGACCAGAACTGGTTTTGGACTAGGCAGAGGCCTCTCTGCCTTCAGAGAACACAGAGAAACTGTGTATAAAAAGGGGACCCAGACCCCTAGGAAATTAGATCACTTCTGGGAAATCAAGAAACCTGTTGCCAAGGAGAAGAACCGGAGAAGCTGAAGGAGGAGTACTGCCCCTGTGCTGTTTTGCTGATTGGGGTTGGCCTGCAGTGGTTGCTTTCTACCAAGGACAGGAGAAAAGACTTTGCTGTGCTTTGTCATCTTGAAGAAGAGAATCTCCAAGGGCTTGAACTAGACCTTGCCTCCTGCCTGAAGTCTCAGGGATACAAGACTTCACCAACCAGCTCCCCCCCTGCATTCACTTGCTGGGAATTGAAGTGCCTGCTGTTGTGCTGGGCCTTCTGAGAGACTGTGTGTCGCTGGGAGCTGGAAGCGCGACGCAACAACGAGAAGCGTGTCGCCGCCGCAGCCGCGGTCAACGCATCGCCAAGGAAGCGAGACGCCGCTGCCGCTGTCATCCTCGCATCGCCGAAGCGCGGCGCATCACCGGAGAAGCGGGACGCTGCCACAGAGGTCATCGTCGCATCACCGGAGAAGCACGTCGCAGGGCCTGTCGCGGCTCCAAAGATCATCGAGTCGCCGCACGGCCGTCGGGCGTGCACGCATCACACCAACGTTGTCACATCGCAACCAAGACGCCATTTTGTCGCATCGTACCGGAGAAGAGTATCGCATCGAGGTGCCATCTTGTCGCATCGCACCGGAAAGCAGTAAGAAACCGACGCATCACCTCCCCACACAGTAAGGAAGCGAGCATCAACTCCCCTGCGCAGCAGTAAGGAACCGATGCATCCATCCCCTGAGTGTAAGGAACCGACGCATCACCTTCCCTGCGACCCTTTTGTTTTCTTTGCGTTACGCATTCAATGTACATTGAGAGTAAAGTGTCGCATTTACAACTTGAGAGAACTGAACTATTTTATAACCTTTTAAAGTCTATTTTTGAGTACAGTATTGTGGATTTTTGCTATTGGGTCTTGTGATAAGTCTATATAAAGATTACTTATTTTTACATAACAACCTGTGTGGTGTCCATCTGTAGTGTTTTCACTGTATTACTGTATGTGTTCCCAAATGCTTTACACACTGCCTCTGAGATAAGCCTGTCTGCTCGTGCCAAGCTACCAGGGGGTGAGCAGGGGTTATTTTAGGAGTGTATCCCCCTTATCCTGACTAGAAGCAAGGGTCCCTATTTGGACAAAGGTGCAAACCATTGCCAACTAGAGACCCCCAGTTCTAACAGTGGCTTATAATCCTATTGGATTTCCATAAACACAAAGGAAAACAAAACAAAAACTCTTTATGCTTCAAATGTAGTTATTGAATGTGAAAAATACATTTCCTGCAGTGACATTCAATCTAAGCAATCAAAAACTGCTTTCACAATAAAGCATAGGTAATACAGCAGCAGAGTCTTAAATATGATGTCAGTAAGCATCCAGGCTGGCCGGAGTAGTACATTGGGAAAGCCTTTAAAGTCCCAATCAAACCCATAGTCAATGACACAATAAAAGTGTCTAAAGTACAAAGCAGCCCAAACATTGGCAAAGTACAGCATTTGAGAGCTGTTCAGAAATCTGCCACCACTACACAAAGGCCCTTTTACTCTTATGTCAGTGTTATATCTTCACATTGCAGAAATTTACATCCCTTATATTGTAATGAAAGGTGGGCAAAAACATAGCGATCTATTTATCATAGTGTTGCTTGACCCTTACGTCATGCATGGGGGTGCAAGGCCGACGCAACACTAAAGTCAGATTTATCAAGACATGCAAGGCAACCTTGTGTGGCCCTGCATGGCTTGATAAATCTGGAGTAACACAAGGCAGCGCAATGCTTATCGTTACAAGGCACCTAGTGGAGATCTTAGGGGTGACTTATATGTAAAAATAAAGAAGATTACTACTTTGGAAGTACCTTTAATTCCAAAGTTGAATTTGCATATAGTTTAATTTTAAAGACAGTCTACAAAGCAGGGCTGTCTTTAAAATGACAGCAGACAACACAGCAGTGCACGCTCCAGTGCAGGAAATCTACTAGGCCTCTAAACCTCCCTGCCCTATTATATACTAGGGACTTATAGGTAATTCTGAATCCCCCTTGCCTTATTATGTACTAGGGACTTATAGGGATCTGTCATTGCCAATTGTAATTATACCTAACCACCATATATCTTTACAGCAGAGCACCGGCCCTAGGTCTGGAAAGCAGAGCCCAGGGCACAGTCAGAGTCAGTTACCACCAGTACCAAGCAAAACATGGGGTGATCAGGGCCAAAAGGATGACTTTCTCACAGTAGGGAATCAATTGAGGGGTATATTTCCTAGAGTTGAAGGGATAGTTTAGCAGGAGTAAAGTAACTTTTGAAGTTTTGCTGATTTACCTCAGAGGTAGCAGGGAACAATGTTGGGGGATATTAGTGTTGAGGGTGAAGGTTCTTAGCTCAAATGGAGCAGAGATATAAGATCTACTCAGAGGCAGTGCTTCCATTTATGTTTGGAGAACAATGACTTATACAGAGTAAGTTCAGAACGTTATCTCATTAGAGTAATTTATCTTCCTGGTTTGCAGAACTCAATGGAGTCGGTTTGGAAACTTACTTGCTAACAGCAATAGCCCTCCCAAGAGCTCATCAATGATCTTTTGAAGATCTCCCCCACCATATAGGGATTGCTGTCCAAGGGAAAGACATTTCACAGTTAAGGCCAACACTGAAAATGCTCACTAATCTTGTTCTACCAGTAGGCCAGCTTTCATTAAATAACTATCTGCCATGAAGGCCACAGTTAAACAATTCCAGATCCACTAATCCTCCTTTCACTTTACAGCCCAGAATTTTAGTTGGACACTCATTATCCCACTGGTCCTAAAAAGAGGTACCTTAAGTATTAGACATGATATCGATCATAATTTGTAAAATGTCTAACTCAAGCCATCTCTTATTTGTACGTATTGACCATCAAGTACCTTAGTAAAAGCGAACATTACTTTAAATAATTATGGACACCCAGACCAATTCCCAATTCATTTATTTTAGGGTGTGGTGTGACCAACAATAACCTATGATTCATTCAAAGTAATTGATCAATCTGCATACAAATTAGAGATTAAAGAACCCAAACCTCCTCCAGGCATTTTTAGTTGGACTGTTTTTGTTGGGCAATCTCAGACTCATGTCTCCCTAACATTATTAGGAAACTTGTAATTTGTGATATGTTTCACATACTGTAAATAATGATTGTCAAGGCTGTGAGAAGTTGGCCTGGTATATGCTGTCCACTAATTATAGTGGGCACCTTGCACCAGTCCAAACAACCCCTTATTGGAGATAGGTTAAAGACAACCTTATTGAAAGCTATCCTAGTGGTAGTTATGGAGAGCAGCCTTCAGGCTAAGTCTTGAAGGAATGTAAAGCAGCTTGTTTTACCAGTCTATAATCTCTTGAGTGATCAAATGAAAGAGCACCACACCAGGTATATATTCAAAATATATGTATTTATTGCTAAACACACCCCTCTAGTCTCTTTATGAGGCTAGAGTTCGAAGTACATAAGTTATAAGTTATTAAATCACAGTAATAGCACAAATACACGTTTGGGCCCTAGGGGCGTACCAAACCATATACCAATAAAGTGGTATGCGAACCACGACTGAACTAGACACTAGGCCTAGAGCCTCTAGAAGTGCTTGGACCACAAGGAACCACCCAAGGTAGTGACACAGGGGACCTACGGGAGACGCATGCAGTGTAAATACACAACCGCGATACGCCGTTGACTTCTATGGAGAAAGTTGGGATCGGGAAAATAGAGAAAAGGGACACTTAAAAGAGGACTAGGACAAAACCCTTTGAGATCTAGGACTTTGAAGAGTCTCTACCCACGGGAGCACCAGAGTACTCGTGTTACCTCACCCAGGGAAGCCGGGTGCATAGGTGCCTTTCGGGGTCGGGTTTCGTCGTCGATTCGAATGGCGATCTGCTGCAAAGTGCTGCTGGCGGCCAAGAGAAAAGTGTCCGGGTGGATCCAAGAGTGGATCGGAGTTCTGAAGAACCTGAAAGCAGAGGGGACAGAGTCTGGGTCACTAGCCAGTGACCAGGAAGGCGATGGACAGATGCCCACCGATGTCGAGTGCTTCAGGTGCATTGATGGTCGTCTTGACTCTTCAGCCACGAGGTCCAGGAGGCGTTGTCGGCGACCAGGAGCAGGATTCGGGCTGGTACACAATGTCTGTCGAGTGTTGAGGTATCGGCGACCGGATTAGACCCAACAAGCCTTGGCAACGGCAAGTCTCGGTGAAGATGTAGATCGTCGATGGTGCAGACCAGCAAGGTCTGTAGAACTCACCCAGCGAGGGTAAGTGAGGGCAGGCCTGGAGCAACCAGGATGCCAAGTAAGAAAAGGATTGGCCTTCGTTAAGGGCTACTAGCCAACGGGCTAGCGACCGCGAAGGAGCCTCGTGACGCCGCACGTGGAGCTGGCTTACAGGACACTCGTGGAGTGGGGGCCAGTGATCTTCGGTGCAGGCGGTGCTGGAGGCTAGGGCTACTCGGAGCCCAAAGCACGACTTCTTGGGAGACCCAGAAGAGGATGCACTTGCAAATGTGCTCGGTGTCCAGGGGTCACGGTCTCAAGTCACCCACGATAGCCACAGGCCTCAGCTTTGCTGGGGACTCAGGGTAGCCTCGGGAAGTCTGAGAATCCACCTCTGGTGATGCGATGACTTCGGCGTCCGACGGGAGCTTCAGAAATGCGAACCGGACAGATGCTTCTTTGGTGCCTGCCAAGCAGGGAGTCACTCCTTGACCCCAAGGGAGATTCTTCAGTCCTCTAATCTTGTCGTAGAGCGTCGAAGGTCCAGGATTCAGTTTCAGAGTTTCGTCCAGGTATAATCTAAAGTCCTAAGGACTGGGTTCCTACCTTTATTCTAAAAATAGGGGTTGGACTACTCTGTGGCCCCACCTATGGGTGGGTCAGGGCAGAGGGGTGGCTACACCCTTTCCCTTTGTCCAGTTCGCGCCAAAGCAGGGGCTGCAAGCCCCTGATCCGGTTTGAACTGGGGTATGCACAGGGACACCAAATGTGCCCCCAGTGCAGGACTTCAAAGCACCCGAAAGTGCTCCCGCCCAGCCCCAATACACATTATCCTGTCTGGGGAGGTGGTCACACCTCCCTGGGACAGGAAACCTATTGTCCAGGCCTCCCCTGCCGGAGTTTCGTCCAGCAGCAGGAGGCCAGACTCGTGTCTGTGGCAGCAGCATCCATTTTGTGATGCCAGGGCTCTGGAAAGAAGTTACCGGACTAGTCAGAGTTAACATGTCTTTCCCTCTAGAAGGGTGGAATGCTACCCCGCCACCAGGATTGGCAGGGGGGTAGTATTCCAAGATGTTTGACACCAAACACGACATGTTTAGGTGCAGCCATTCCAAAGTTAGCATTTTACCGCGAGGATATAATGCGCTTAAGAGTATATGGTCAGGCTGCACTACAAACAGCATCAGAGATGGTCTCCGAACGCTGCAGAGGGGCCCTGCTCATGCAGGGGCACCCTCTCACATAGGAACCACGCACTCTGCCTTTAGGATTGATAAGGCCTGCCTTAGGAGTGACTTATAGCTTTATATGTGTGTATGTATTTCGTGATATAGGTAACCTATATCACAGTAAAGGTGCATGCACCACCTTACCCAGGCTGCAGTAGCAGACCTGTGGTGTCAGTTTGGATGGCCTTCCAGGGGTGGCATAATACATGCTGCAGCCCCTGGCAGGCCTCTGAGGTACCTATGCCCTTGGTACATAGTATACCATATACTAGGGACTTATAAGGGCACTCCAGATCCCAATCAGTGATGTGCCTAAGGCACATGGAAACCATTTTAGAGAGGAAGCAGCTAGGCTGGGGTTCTGATTAGCAGGGCCCCAGCCAGACTAATGTCGAAAAACAGTGAAGCATCAGCAAAAAGTGGGGGTACCCATGTGAAGCAGATCCTACTCTCCTACTCAACCCCCAAACGTAGGGACATTAAACTAACCTTGCCCAGTTAAGTCTTCATGTTCTAAGTGGAAATACCTAGAGAGTCCATCTGCATTCGCATGGTTACTCCCAGGCCTATGTTCCACTGTAAAGTCCATCCCCTGTAGGGAAATGGACCACCTAAGCAGTTTGAGGTTTTCACCCTTCATTTGTTTTAGCCATAAGAGGGGCTTATGGTCTGTCTGAACCAGGAAGTGTGTACCAAACAAGTATGGCCTCAACTTCTTCAGAGCCCAGACCACAGCAAAGGCCTCCCTCTCTATGGCTGACCAACGTTTCTCTCTAGGGGTCAGCCTTCTGCTAATAAAAGCTACTGGCTGATCCTGACCTTCTTCATTCAATTGTGACAGTACAGCCCCTACCCCCAATTCAGATGCATCAGTTTGAACAATGAACTTCTTGGAGTAATCAGGACTCTGCAGAATTGGAGCAGGGCACATGGCCTGCTTGAGGTCATCAAATGCCTTTTGACAGCTAACTGTCCACTGAACCTTTTTGGGCATTTTCTTAGAAGTTACGTCATTCAGGGGTGTCACTATTGATCCATACCCCTTGACAAATCTCCTATAGTACCCAGTCAGGCCTAAGAAGGCTCTCACCTGAGTCTGGGTAGTGGGAGCAGTCCAGTCCATGATGGTCTGGATCTTGCTCTGCAAAGGTTGAACCTGGCCTCCACCCACAAGGTGGCCCAGGTACACAACCTGACTCTGCCCTATCTGGCACTTAGTGGCCTTGATAGTCAGGCCTGCCTTTTGCAGGGCCTGTAAAACATTCCTGAGGTGGACCAGGTGATCCTCCCAGGTGGAGCTAAAGACAGCAATATCATCTAGATAAGCTGCACTATAGGCTTCCAGTCCTGTGAGAACTGTATTCACCAACCTCTGGAAAGTGGCAGGTGCATTCTTCAGACCAAAGGGCATTACCACAAATTGATAATGCCCACTAGGGGTTGAGAATGCTGTTTTGGGCTTTGCAGTATCAGCTAGTCTGATCTGCCAGTAGCCAGCTGTTAGGTCAAATGTGCTGAGATATTTGGCAGAGGCCAAAGTATCTATGAGCTCATCTGCCCTGGGTATTGGATGGGCATCAGTCCTAGTGACTGCATTGAGACCCCTGTAGTCTACACAGAACCTCATCTCTCTTTTCCACCACTGGTGTGAGGTTTCGGTACAAGGACTACTGGACTAGCCCAAGGGCTATCTGAGGGTTCAATAACTCCCAATTCCAACATTTTCTGGACTTCAGTCCTGATACAGTCCCTGACATGGTCAGGTTGCCTATAAATCTTGTTTTTAATAGGCAGACTGTCCCCAGTGTCCACTTCATGAGTGCACCAGGTGGTCTGACTGGGTGTCAGTGAAAACATATGTCGAAACTGATTGAGGACTTGCCTGCAATCAGTTTGTTGCTGGGTAGTGAGGCTGCCTGCCAAGGCTGCACCATCAACTGACCCATCGTCAGGGTTCTGTGAGAGCAGGTCAGGGAGTGGGTCACTCTCTTCCTCCTGCCCTTCATCAGTAGCCATGAGCAAGCCCATGTCTGCCCTGTCTACATATGGTTTTAACCTGTTGACATGGAGAACCCTGTGGGGACTCCTGGGTGTTCCTAGGTCTACTAAATAAGTGACCTCACCCTTCTGCTCAACAATAGTGTGGGGTCCACTCCATTTATCTTGGAGAGCTGCTGGGGCCACTGGCTCCAACACCCACACCTTCTGTCCTGGCTGGTAAACAGTCAGAACAGCCTTTTGGTCATGCCAGGCCTTTTGAAGTTCCTGGCTAGCCTCAAGGTTTTTGGTTGCCTTTTTCATGTACTCAGCCATCCTGGAGCGGAGACCAAGTACATAGTCCACTATGTCTTGCTTTGGGGGCTTGAGAGGTAACTCCCATCCTTCCTTCACCAAGCACAGTGGACCCCTCACAGGGTGGCCAAACAGAAGTTCAAAAGGGCTGTAACCAACCCCTTCTGAGGCACCTCCCTATATGCGAATAAAAGGCAGGGCAAGAGTATGTCCCATCTACGCCTAAGCTTTTCTGGGAGCCCTTTAATCATGCCCTTCAAGGTTTTGTTGAATCTCTCAACTAAACCATTGCATTGTGGGTGATAGGGTGTGGTGAACTTATAAGTCACTCCACACTCCTTCCACATTGCTTTTAAGTACCCAGACATGAAGTTAGCACCCCTGTCTGATACTACCTCCTTAGGAAAGCCCACTCTTGAGAAGATTCCCAGGAGGGCCCTTGCCACCACAGGTGCTGTAGTGGTCCTGAGGGGAATAGCTTCTGGGTACCTGGTGGCATGATCCACTACCACCAGGATAAACCTGTGCCCAGAGGCTGTTTGGGGATCCATGGGACCAACAATGTCAATCCCTACCCTTTCAAAGGGCACCCCCACCACAGGTAGTGGTATCAGGGGGCCTTTGTAGTGCCACCTGCTTTGCCACTGGCTTGGCAGGTTACACAGGAAGCGACAAAACTCCTTACTGTCTTCAGACATGTGGGGCCAGTGAAAGTGAGGGACAATTCTGTCCCAAGTCTTGTTCTGGCCCAGGTGACCTGCTAAGGGAATATCATGGGCTAGGGTCAATAGGAAGCCCCTGAACTTCAAAGGTATTACCAACCTCCTGGTAGCACCAGGCTTGGGGTCTCTACTCTCTGAGTACAGGAGTCCATCATCCCAATACACTGTATGGGGACCACTAGCTTTCCCAGCAGCCTCAGCAGCAGCTTGCTGTCTGAGGGGTTCAAGGGAGGGGCAGCTCTGCTGCTCCTGGCTCAGATCTGCCCTAGAAGGTCCCCCTGTCCCCAAGAACTCAACCTGGTCAGGTTCAAGTTCCTCTGGGACAGTTCCTTCTTCAGGGCTGAGATCATCCCCCTCAAGGGACTGATCTTCCTCCTGAGCCAAGGGGAAGGCACTGCCTTAACCCTACTACTCCTCCTCTTGGAAGGCACTTGGTCCATTCTTCCAGAATCCAAGGCCTGTTCAGTGCTAGACATTTTGGCTTGTGACCTGGTCACAGCAAACACATCTGCAGGGATCCCCAGCATTTCTGCATGGGTCCTGAGCTCCACTTCTGCCCAAGCAGAAGTCTCTAAGTCATTGCCAAGCAAGCATTCGACTGGTAGGTTTGCACTTACCACAACCTTCTTAAGGCCAGTTACCCCTCCCCAGGAGAAGTTAACAACTGCCAGAGTATGGTCTGTTCTGACATTGCTAGCATTGGTCACTTGGTACATCTCACCAAGCATAACTTGCCCAGGTAGCACAAGGTCTTGTGTCACCATTGTGACACTTGCCCCTGTGTCCCTAAATGCCAAAGCCTCACGTCCATTGATTAAAGGCTGTTGTCTGTACTTGCCCAGATTACTGGGACTCACAGTGGAGGTCACATCCATGCCTCCATCACAGACTAACACAGCCTGAGTCAGTTCCCTGACTAGGTCAGAGCCCAACTCAGTTCCCAGGGTGAACCCTACTAAACCCTTTGCTGGAGCACTTCCACCAACTGTACTAGGGGAACAGGTGCCTTAGGGGCATTGGTGGGTGCTGGACTGGAGTCTTTGGACTTGGTGCAATCACTGGTCCAGTGGGTCTTTTGCTTACAGACCTTGCACCATGGTTTTCTTTGGCCTTTCCCTTTGGTAGACTGTGAATCCCCACCAGAAGAAGATTTTTGGGGGCCTGATGAAGACTTTTGATCTTTACCCTTCTCCCCACCCTTGTCAGAGTTCTTAGCATCTTGCTTCTTGGTTTCCCCACCTTGGTTCTGTACCTTCTGCTTCACCCTGGTTCTGACCCATTTGTCTGCCTTCTTTCCCAATTCTTGGGGAGAGGTCAGATCAGAGTCTACCAGGTATTGATGCAACAGCTGATTTTGACAGTTATTAAGAATCTGCTCCCTCATTATCAGATTGTACAATCCTGAGAAGTCACACACCTTACTGCCCATCAACCAGCCTTCCAGAGCCTTGGCAGAACAATCCACATAGTCTACCCAGTCTTGAGTCTGTGCTTTTGGGTGTCTCTGAACTTCAACCTGTACTGTTCAGTGGTTAGGCCAAACCCATCAATAAGAGCACTCTTCAAGACCTTGTAATTATCAGCATCCTCCTCTCTAACAGTGAGGAGCTTATCTCTACCTTTGTCAGCAAAGGAGAGCCACAAGATTGCTGCCCACTGCTCCTGAGGGACCTTCTGTACTTTACAGGCCCTCTCTAAGGCAGTTATCCATTTGTGGATATCATCCCCACTCTGGTAGGGAGGGACAATCTTGCTCAGGTTCCTATGGTCATAGGACCTTTCCCTGTCTCTAGGGACATGGCTGCCACCATGGGACTCTAGTCCCAATTTTCTTCTCTCTCTAAGGAGATCTAGGGATTCCCTATCTAAAGCCAATTGCTTTTTCTGATCTCCAGCTGAATTTCCTCATACTGGACCAGTCTGGTTCTCCTCTCATGAGAGGATTCCCTCCTGTGAGAAGAGACAGAGCTCCCTATAGAGGTGCCAGAGTGGTTAGACTCCTGAGAAGGAGATCTAGACTTCCTGGGCACACTCTTAATCCTTCCTGGGGGACAAAGAGGGCATCATCTTGATCATCCTCATCATCATCCACAGGAGGGATTGGGTTTTCCAGGTCAGGGTCATTGTCACCCTCCTGGCCAGTTTCAGAGGGGGCTGGGGGTATTGGTACCCCTGGCCTCGTCCTCTTCTTCTGCCCCACCCTCAGCTCCTACCCCTTCAGTCCCTACAGGTCTTACTAAGGTCATAAGCCACCAACAACTCCTTGAGGTGTTGGGTGGTGGGGCTTTGGCCTGTCCTTATTTTTCTCAAGTTACATAAAGCTCTCAATTCCAAGAATGGGAGTGTATCATACTTGGAGGGTGGAAGCTCAATGGCTTCCTGCAAGGATTCTTTGGATCCTGCCCTTAAAGACATTACTAGTGTGGTGTGGTGTATGCACTACCTACTCTAGTGTGGCCTACTAAACTCTCTTGAGTTGTAGAAAGGGTTGTGCTATCCCTTAACACACAACTCTAAGTTCAGTAGAACTTACTGTATTCTAAGCTTAAATTATATGTACCTTAGGTACCTTTAGTGGTTTTCAGTTGATCAATTCAATTGAGATTATCTGGTAAAACAATAGCAAGCTGGAATCCCACACGCTGCACACCAATGTGAGAAGTTGGCCTGGTATATGCTGTCCACTAATTATAGTGGGCACCTTGCACCAGTCCAAACAACCCCTTATTGGAGATAGGTTAAAGACAACCTTATTGAAAGCTATCCTAGTGGTAGTTATGGAGAGCAGCCTTCAGGCTAAGTCTTGAAGGAATGTAAAGCAGCTTGTTTTACCAGTCTATAATCTCTTGAGTGATCAAATGAAAGAGCACCACACCAGGTATATATTCAAAATATATGTATTTATTGCTAAACGCACCACTCTAGTCTCTTTATGAGGCTAGAGTTCGAAGTACATAAGTTATAAGTTATTAAATCACAGTAATAGCACAAATACACGTTTGGACCCTAGGGGCGTACCAAACCATATACCAATAAAGTGGTATGCGAACCACGACTGAACTAGACACTAGGCCTAGAGCCTCTAGAAGTGCTTGGACCACAAGGAACCACCCAAGGTAGTGACACAGGGGACCTACGGGAGACAGCGTGCAGTGTAAATACACAACCGCGATACGCCGTTGACTTCTATGGAGAAAGTCGGGATCGGGAAAATAGAGAAAAGGGACACTTAAAAGAGGACTAGGACAAAACCCTTTGAGATCTAGGACTTTGAAGAGTCTCTACCCACGGGAGCACCGGAGTACTCGTGTTACCTCACCCAGGGAAGCCGGGTGCATAGGTGCCTTTCGGGGTCGGGTTTCGTCGTCGATTCGAATGGCGATCTGCTGCAAAGTGCTGCTGGCGGCCAAGAGAAAAGTGTCCGGGTGGATCCAAGAGTGGATCGGAGTTCTGAAGAACCTGAAAGCAGAGGGGACAGAGTCTGGGTCACTAGCCAGTGACCAGGAAGGCGATGGACAGATGCCCACCGATGTCGAGTGCTTCAGGTGCGTTGACAGTCATCTTGACTCTTCAGCCACGAGGTCCAGGAGGCGTTGTCGGCGACTAGGAGCCTGGATTCGGGCTGGTACACGATGTCTGTCGAGTGCTGAGGTGTTGGCGACCGGATTGGACCCAACAAGCCTTGGCAACGGCAAGTCTTGGTGAAGATGTAGATCGTCGATGGTGCAGACCAGCAAGGTCTGTGGAACTCACCCAGCAAGGGTAAGTGAGGGCAGGCCTAGAGCAACCAGGATGCCAAGTAAGAAAAGGATTGGCCTTCGTTAAGGGCTACTAGCCAATGGGCTAGCGACCGCGAAGGAGCCTCGTGACGCCGCACGTGGAGCTGGCTTACAGGACACTCATGGAGTGAGGGCCAGTGATCTTCGGTGCAGGCGGTGCTGGAGGCTAGGGCTACTCGGAGCCCAAAGCATGACTTCTTGGGAGACCCAGAAGAGGATGCACTTGCAAATGTGCTTGGTGTCCAGGGGTCACGGTCTCAAGTCACCCACGATAGCCACGGGCCTCAGCTTTGCTGGGGACTCAGGAGTAGCCTCGGGAAGTCTGAGAATCCACCTCTGGTGATGCGATGACTTCGGCATCCGACGGGAGCTTCAGAAATGCGAACCAGACAGATGCTTCTTTGGTGCCTGCCAAGCAGGGGAGTCACTCCTTGACCCCAAGGGAGATTCTTCAGTCCTCTAATCTTGTCATAGAGCGTCGAAGGTCCAGGATTCAGTTTCAGAGTTTCGTCCAGGTATAATCTAAAGTCCTAAGGACTGGGTTCCTACCTTTATTCTAAAAATAGGGGTTGGACTACTCTGTGGCCCCACCTATGGGTGGGTCAGGGCAGAGGGGTGGCTACACCCCTTTCCCTTTGTCCAGTTCACGCCAAAGCAGGGGCTGCAAGCCCCTGATCCGGTTTGAACTGGGGTATGCACTAGGGACACCAAATGTGCCCCCAGTGCAGGACTTCAAAGCACCCGAAAGTGCTCCCGCCCAGCCCCAATACACATTATCCTGTCTGGGGAGGTGGTCACACCTCCCTGGGACAGGAAACCTATTGTCCAGGCCTCCCCTGCCGGAGTTTCGTCCAGCAGCAGGAGGCCAGACTCGTGTCTGTGGCAGCAGCATCCATTTTGTGATGCCAGGGCTCTGGAAAGAAGTTACCGGACTAGTCAGAGTTAACATGTCTTTCCCTCTAGAAGGGTGGAATGCTACCCCCGCCGCCAGGATTGGCGGGGAGGTAGTATTCCAAGATGTTTGACACCAAACACGACATGTTTAGGTGCAGCCATTCCAAAGTTAGCATTTTACCGCGAGGATATAATGCGCTTAAGAGTATATGGTCAGGCTGCACTACAAACAGCATCAGAGATGGTCTCCGAACGCTGCAGAGGGGCCCTGCTCATGCAGGGCACCCTCTCACATAGGAACCACGCACTCTGCCTTTAGGATTGATAAGGCCTGCCTTAGGAGTGACTTATAGGTTTATATGTGTGTATGTATTTCGTGATATAGGTAACCTATATCACAGTAAGAGGTGCATGCACCACCTTACCCAGGCTTCAGTAGCAGACCTGTGGTGTCAGTTTGGATGGCCTTCCAGGGGTGGCATAATACATGCTGCAGCCCCTGGCAGGCCTCTGAGGTACCTATGCCCTTGGTACATAGTATACCATATACTAGGGACTTATAAGGGCACTCCAGATCCCAATCAGTGATGTGCCTAAGGCACATGGAAACCATTTTAGAGAGGAAGCAGCTAGGCTGGGGTTCTGATTAGCAGGGCCCCAGCCAGACTAATGTCGAAAAACAGTGAAGCATCAGCAAAAAGTGGGGGTACCCATGTGAAGCAGGTCCTACTCTCCTACAAAGGCATCATTATTTATTGAGTGCGATAAATATCTTGCCAATAATGTAACAATCTCACTCTAGATGTTAGACTTTTTTTCGTTTACGATGCTGCTGTTGTTTATTTGGTGCCAGTCTTTCAGGTCTCTATGAGTTGATTGTGCCTTGTGCTAGATGCATCACGGTGTTTGCGAGGGTATCTGTACTTGTGAACTTCCTTCTCTGCGACATGCTCTCTCATGAAAGGCGCACAGAGTGCATGTAGTATCACATGCAATGGATATGGTGTAATATGATCCTATATGAACTTCTCAGGGTTCTGATAACATTTAAAAACGACTTGGCCTTTAGCCTCGCGCATCCAGAAGTGACCAGAACCTCTTCATGTTGGAAGGAGGTTGTGGTGGTATGGCAGTTAAGGTTAAGTGAGGACCGGTTGTGTGATAGCAAGAGTGAACATATTATTTGGTGATTTCATGGAATTTGTAGTTCTTGTGTTATAAAAACAAATGACACCCCTGACAGCTTACCTTTCTATTCAACTTTAGTTTTTTTAAGGGAACTTCATTGTTTTTCATACAAATACAGCTCTCATAATTACACAGCAGCTGATATCCACGCCAACTGCCTTTTTGCTATTACAAAGAGTGTACCAGGCTATCAGTAAGTTATCCTGGTCTTTTTTCACGTGCATCAGTTGGAGAATGTAGATGGCATGGACAGCTGACAACTGGAGTGGTGCTCCTCACTCTTAAGATTACATCACAAATGAAATTGTACATTGAAACATTTTTGCTGTCATTACGTATCATTACATATCACCTTAACATTGACATTATAAATGTCATCCCTATTGTACACAATTGTACAGTGCTCCTTTGTACATAGCTCTGGATGTGAATGGCTTTCAGCCAGGACTTATCCAAAACTCTAATGCACACACTCAGGCTTCACATGGTCCTAGGCAGTGGGACACAGGGCCGGACTAGCCGTAGTAGACATCGGACGTTTTCCCGCGGGGCTGGAACTGTGGGGGCTGTTTTGCTGCAGTGGGGGCTGTGTTTTTTTAATTTTTTTTTTACTGGGGGATGGTTTTGCAGCAGTGCTGCAATATCAGCTCCCAGTAACAAAAACAGCAGTGCTTCACACTTGCACCCCCCTGCCGCCCCCCCCAGGGCTGGTCCTACATAATTGCCAGGACTGCTTTGGCCTCCCATTCCGGCCCTGGTGGGACACATTCTCAACCTCCGAGGCAGCCACTTACTGTCTTGTGTAATGGGCTTGCGTGTGAATGGCCATTCCTAGTGGACTCTTGGGTTTTCCATGGCATGCTCCAGGCACAGGGTCTGTCATGTAGGCAGGTCCTGTGCCTGTGTGTGTGTGTGTGTATGTGGGTGGGAGTGTGGGTGGGTGTGTTTCTCCTCTGTTGTTAAAGTTGAAACACTGCTCTCTTGGTTCTAAGACTCGCCCCTCCCACTTACAATGGCAAATCAGAAGCAGAGTAGTGGTTGAAAAAACACACAATCATGATAAAACATGTTCTCCAATGTTTGTGAACATTAAAGCAAAAATATTAAGAAAGTTGGCTTGGCTGAAGTCCACTCCCTGGCGGTTCAAAATACATATTACATTGGTTTTGAAAAATAATCATACCACAATCTTCACAAACATTAAGTGAAACACATCACACTTTATATTTATTTCTATAACCAAACAAATTCTGGCAGCCTCAAACTTGAAACAAAACATACACAATAGTATTAGTGGTCTGTTTGACACAAGTATCTCAGCCAGACTTTAGTGAGCATCAATCTCAACACATAACGTTATTGTGATGGAATATGCTACACAAAGTACACAAACCTTAAATATACAAAAAATAATTTGAGACTATCTAGTTCAGCATATAAAAATAATCATAAAAATGATGCCTCTACCAAACAGCTATTAGAGCACGATGTCTATAAAAACCAATGACATTTCTTGATAAAAATAAAGTTAAAGATGGAGCAAGGTTGACAGGGGCATCAATAGTGGCTACAGCACTAAACCTAAAAAGTCATAAGATTCACAAGTTAAGCTCATCTCTCCTCTTAAGTACTCACTTAGACACATTAGCATAGATAATTGTGTAATATATAATCTGTCCTTTCCTGCCAAGCTTCTTTTAATGTTTTATATAGTGATGCTTTAGTGCAAAATGTATTGCAAGTTGCTTAAAGAAAATTGTTTGGATCTGATGCGTCCCATTTTGCACCTACGTTCTAAGAGTACATCATTATGCTTGCTATGCATGTGGCTGCAAACAGGACACACAGAGACTCCTGTAGGGAAATTAATAGTTCCTCCATTAAATGTTTGCCTTACTTCATTCAGAAAAATATCCATCTTCAGTTGATGCTTTTCTTAAACAACTGTCATTAACCTGTGAAGAGAGTGAACGCATTTTGCAAATAAAGTGCCACATAATCATTCGTTTATATGACTGTAAACACTTTTATAATGACACTGCTATTTTTCACTTTTATAAATGGAAAGGCAATTACAAAATTGTTGAGAAGTGTTCAGTCACAAAGGAGGATGCACACAAAATTAGGGTGGATTACTTTGTTTGAATGAAAAGTAGCTAAGCACCTTTCATTGGAGCAAAAGAGAGGTAGAATATTGTTCCTGCTGCTGGCATTTCTGGTTCCCAGGAGCTGAACATTGCGCTTCCAAACAAAAGTTGTCTGTTATAACCCTGCTCAAGGTCAGGTAAAGTTAGCGTTATAAATGAATGTTGCATGTAGAGGTGAGGGAGCCACCGAAAGCTCGAGCCAGGCGCGAGCCTGAAGCCTGGCTCTGGTTCAGCTCGAGGTCCTGTTGGAACCTCGAGGCCATAACAAGCAGAGATTTTAAGCGGCTCCTCGCTCCTCCCTATTCCCAGCATGAGGCATGAACATCAGAGCCTCCGCCTGTGGAGCTAGGAAACCAGGTTCCAGTCTCGGCTTTGGCTCAACATCCAGTGATTCTGCAAAATCACTTAGGGGCAGATGTATCAACATTGTCTTTTGTGAGTCCTTAATAGCTAAGGACAATGTATGTAGGTTTCGCAATTAAAATAGCGATTCCTACGCATTCCTTATTTGCGAGTCGCAAATTGCGAGTCGCAAATAAGGAATGGCTTCCCATTCATTTCTATGGGCCAAGAGGCCCATAGAAATGAATGGGAATTGCATGTGCAATTTGCGAGTACCCAATAGGTACTCGCAAATGGCGCATGCAATTTCAAGGGTGCAAAGGTGCCAAAAGGACACCCTGTTGCACCCCAGAAATATGCATGTGTGCACATGTGGCGCACATACATGCCCTAAGGGCATGTATATGCGCCACATGGCACTTTGAAAAATGCAAAAAAGTGAATTTTTCCAGGAAATCGCAAATTACCACCAACTTGAAGGTCATGTCCATATAGGAATTCTGTAAGCTTTTGAATGCTGTCATTTTTATTCTCATTTGATGAAGTCTGATGTCCTTGTTGTACTTCCTGTTTATCCTTGTCCTCATTTTTCACACTTCTGGGTAAGTTGATCAAGTTACTCTCTAATACACGTGTCAGTTGTTTATATGTTTTGCATATTAATTTAGTTAGTGTATTTTACTACATGGTATATTGATGTTATCTATAACTGCAATATTTGTTGGAGCACAACTTAGCTCATCTTCATCTCAGGTGGTTCACTACCCTCAAGCCAGCTGGGAGTTTTATTTATTGTTGTAGTAACTGTGATCATTTGGTCTCCTATCATCAAATAGGTATTCCACTTGGAGTAGTTTCCTTGTTGTTCCTCTATTTCCTGTCTTCCTTTCCATTTGTTTTTCCTTCTATGCTCATCTTATATTTATTTTTTTCTCCTAAGGCTATGCACATGATGGTTAAAGAGAGAGGCATGCCAATAAATGCCTAACTTACTTATTTTCATACGGAATGTTACATTTCTGAAGAACTCTGTGAAACAGAAAAGAATTTTAACTCATTTAGTGAGACTGAATGACCAGATTGTTTTATTACAAGAGACACATTTGACCAAAGAAGACATTGGCAAGTTAAAGAAACAGTGAGCTGGATACGTTTTTTTGTCATCTACTTTAAACAACAAAAATGGAGTAACCATACTATTACATAAACATTTGAAACTGTCGGTCATTTTTCATGAATATGATTCAGAGGGTAGATGGGCATTGGGTAATTAAAAAATGTATAACACTGTTTTAAGTGTATTGAACGTATGTGTTCCAAATAAGCTCCTCATTAATTTTGGCAAATTGTCTGCAATAAACTGCATATTAATCCAAATGACACTTTTGTTTTGGGCTGGGATTGTAATCAAGTTAAGGGTCCCTTTTTGAATAGGACTTCCAAAGTGAAATATCTACTCACATAGAGTGTTACAGATTCATGATGAATATTTAATCCTGCCCATGCTAAATTTACTTTTTACTGTCTATCTCACAACTCCTAGTCTAGGATGAATTACTTATTCCTAAGCAAAAATTTAGTTAATCACTTGGCCAACATGGAAATTAGTGCTATTCTAATCTCTGATTTTTCTGTTGCTTGGACAGACTTAGATATATTACCTGTCACCGCCAAAAGTAGTAGATGGTGATTTAACAACTCCCTGATGCAGAATAACATTTTCATCTCCAATCAAGAAAACTTTGCTGACTCACTTTTTAAAGCAACATAATTGAGAGAACCTCATTGAGTTTTATTTGGGATGCAATTAGGCTGACTCAAGAGGACATATCTTTTTCGTAAGTGTCCTCCATGAAGAAAAGGGCAGTGAAAATAGCTTTAACTATTTTAGACAAACCTAAAGGCTTGGAATATAATTACTATACTTCTAAAGTAATAAAGATGTTTAAACAAACTTATTGTTACAGAAATGAAATTTACCAATAAATCAATGGAGAAGGTTTGTGGGCATCTATTACTACTCAACACCAGGTGTTGTGGATGCAAAAATAGATCTGGTTCTCTACTAGTCAACTATTGTAAAATTAAAAAAGAAAAATCTAAATAAACTTTGTCATAAATAGCTCAGTGGAGAAACATTTTAAACACTCTGATATAGCAAATTGCTAAGAATTATGAAGGTCTACCTTCTCCTGATAATTCCGCAACTGGGAAAACTTTAAATGATTATTTAATTAATTACCATATAAATGTTGCCACATATTTAGCCCTCACCTCTCTAGAGAATGATTTGGTTGAAAATAAAATTTACAACAACCTTAAAAAACTTCCAAACGGGACTGCCCCAGGAACAGATAGCTTTACTATAGAACATTGTCCACATTTTTCTAAGTAATTGGTTCTCAAACATTTTACCTTTATTAATTTCCTATCAAAAGGTGCTTTTACAGAAGCTACACTCTGTTTAATTCCCAAAAAGGATAGGGACCATTCCTTATATAAGAATTAAAGACCCATATTTTTAATGAACATTAACACCCTGATTACGAGTATCACTGTCCGACCGCCCTACCTCTGTGGTCCTGGTCCCTAGAAGACCGCTGTGCCGGAGGTTTTCCGCCCGCTGTATTATGAGTCATGCAGCCTGAAAGGAAAACTGCATCAATGTCATGGTTTTCGCCTGGGTTGCGGCGGTCTGCAATGTTGGCAGTTCGTACTCAGATGTCGTCAGGGCCGCGGCTTTCCTCCGAGCCTATTAAAACAACAAATATGTACTTTCAGCCCCCTAGCGGTGGTTCTCCAATGGCAGAAGACCACCCTGGCATGCTCACAGCAAAGCACCACAACACTGCCCATTGGTTGGATTAAAAAACTACACAGTTGATGTTCTTTGACCAAGTGGACACACCTGCAAATATCACTATAAAACACACCTCATCCCTGACCATGATGCTTTGCTTCTCAACTGCAGCCCATAAGACAGGCACTACAATTTTTAGCATTTTGAGCTAAGGCAGCGCTTTTATTCATCTTCGCATTTAGCACTCTCCACACCCTTTTTTTGTTTAAGCCTATTCACTAATATCCCTTAGATTTTATTGCTAATTTGTCACTCACTTTATTTTATAGTCATGAACCACCCCAAAAATTCACGGTTCACAGACACTGAGTTGTCAGTCATGGTGGACGGAATCATTAGATTAGAGCCACAATTCTTTGGAGTAGATGTCCAACATACTCCTCTCAGTATGAAAATGGAATTGTGGAACAGGATAGCTAAGAGAGTGAATACTGTTTTTGGTGCCACCCTGCACACACAGCCGAAAATTAGGAGAAGGTGGCATGAACTGAAGTTAAAGGTTCGAACCCTGGCCTCCAAGCACCACCTGGAGGCCCAGAGAACTGGCGGCGGCCCTGCCAGTGGCCCATTACAACTCTTTCCCTAGGAGACGAAGGTCTTGGCCATCCTGCATACTGAGGGCATGACAGGAATACCAGGGGGATTGGAGTCTGGTAAGTTACACTTCAATAACTGTCACAATACCTCAATGTCCTGTTTGCTGTCAACTCTTCTTTTGCTATTGTGTTGTATATCTAATTTCCCAACATACAATCCTCAAAGTATCAGAGATGTTTGTTTGCCAGTGTTAAAGTGTATTGTTTTATATAAGATCACATCTATACATCTCCATTACATGCCACATGTAGGAATGGTGTCTGTAAGTGTATAATCAGAAAACATTCATCCCAGTGTTGTATTCCTCTTAGGGTGTCCGTACACGGGTTTTCCTGTATCATGTCCTTATATAGGCACAATTCGCCCAGCCCTTATATAGGCATAAAATCCCAGTCCTTATTTAGGCATTAAACCGTGCACCCTAAATACAGGCATGGCCTCCGACATCCGTCCACCCTAACGTCACAACGAGTTCTTGAAGAACAGACCCTTAGGCTTCGGGAGTTTCCTAGCACAGTACTATTGATTTCTTCAAGGACTCATCTATTATGCATGAACCGTTATACCTTAGGGTTCATTCATGACGTCTTCCGCGTCCGATCCACGTCAATGCTAACATTCTGAGGTACCTCTCAGGTATAAATATACCTTCCCTAGCCCTTGTAAACTAGAGGAGACCTCGACTTCAGAGGAGCCCGTTTCCCGGCCTGACGCACTGAGAAGACGCTGTCATCCCTGCACGCAGAGAGTCCAGCTTCCAGTGATCTGACTTCCCTTGCGGGGTGTTGGAGTTCGAGTCTGGCAAGAGATTCCCACCTCTCTCATTCTCAAGGTATGGAGCTGACTAGAACCTAGAGGGACTCTTGGCATACTAGGCATACTAGGCTTAACATACTCTTAGTATACCCTAGTCAGGAATACTCCACCTACTTCATACCTCTCCCTACACCTAGGTTAGGTTAGGTACATTGGGGTAGAACTAGCTTAGAAACGCATCGTATGAGTACTCGCATTTTTAGTCTGTGTCATTTATGTAAATAAATATCTACTAAAGATCATGCTAGCGCAGTATTATTTATTTCTACTGCTTACGCTGTACATTATTTATCTTGCATACTGTCTTGTGATCGTAACTGCACATATTACTTACACGAGAAACAAGACTGTTCAATAAATCTTTTATTGAAACGCCCGTCTATTCTTCCTGTGTAACTTTGAGGAAAACTAAGCATGCACGATTGAGCTGAGTGAAATAGTTATCTATTGTTTCCACGACTCTGGGACACGTTCTGATTTTAAAAGGGAAACAAAGTTGTCATGTTTTGCGGCTGCCAGAAACTACTCCCTTCTTGTTAATCAAGGAGTTTCTAGTGGCCTCTGAGCTAGCTGGCACAAGTAATTAAGTTTAATATACTCGATAGGGACATACCGACCTTAGTCCTATGTCAAACCTATAGGGTATAGTATTCCAATGCGCAGAGCCTATTAGGGAAATAGGAGCTACACTACACCAGGACCCATGATATATGTCAAAAATATAAATGTATGGTCCATCCCAAATGCATGTTGCCAACAGGTATAGTACACAAACCTTTTATCAAGTGTTGGTAAGTCAAGTTAGAAACTACTACAACTACCATGATGCCCTGTGACTGTAACTCTAACCAAGACGCAATAGTCTTGTTACCCCTTCTCACTTGTCTGCCATGCTACAACTGATGTCCACCTATCATGCAGGTTACCATTTGTCAAGTGTGGGTAAGTCGAGTTAGAAATGTCAACAACTGCCATGAGACCCTGTGACTGTAACTTTGACCAAGATGCAATAGTCTTTTTGACCCTTCTCACTTGTCTGCCATGTTCCAACTAATGTTTACCTTACATGGACTCTGCAATGTACATACCATCTTCTTCTCAGAGACATGTCTGACTACTTTGATTGATGGTGTCCTGTCTCCTCGACTGAAACTATTGATGGCATGAGTGACAGCATACCAAGTGTGTACCTCAAATGTATGTAAGGCATGAAGGTGACTCAGCTGATTAGAAGTGGCAGGTGACTCATTGAATCTGTACTGCTCACATGATGAATAATGCTAAACATACAACCAAGTTGTGTGTACTCCTGTATTCTATATAACTAGGCCTTAGAATGGTCAAATTCACATGATACCTCTATACTGTGTTGCCTTAAATGTTTAGGAGCTATCATGTTTATCACTAAATCCAAAATGCAACATATCATCACATCTAATGAGCTGCTTAAAGCTACTACATGTATTGAATATCTCCAAATGTCTAGTAAACATCTGCAACACCACGCAAATGGATCACAATAGTCATCTCTACCTATTTGGCTTAAGCCTAGGTCTCTGCTTACTGTGACACAAACAATGTGGATGTAGATACTACAGTTCCACCGATAAAAATGTTCTCTACTTCTCAACGGCTCTATCTGGCAGAGCACCTGACTAGAGCCTGGCCACTGAACAGACTTCAACTCCACCCCAGGATCAAGCCCTAAGTGATGGCAACACTCCTGGAGAGGTGGAAGTGGATAGCCTTCCCGGCCCATTTGGTCAGCCTCAGCAGACGGCAACAGTGGGGCTCACTGTGCCCACAACAACACCTCTCACCCCAGCTGCAACAACAGTCAACCACTGCCCCAACCTCTGTAGCTAGCACAGCCAGCAACATCTTGTGCCCTCCCAGTCCTAGATTCTGAGGTAGTAATCACCAACACAGTTACTGCGGAACCAGGAGCTAGTGGGAGGATGTAGCCTGGGACAAGGGCACAGACCTGGGGAGATAGGGCTCGTGGGAGGGTAACTGTGGGCCCACTGAGTGAGCCCACTGGGGACGCTGACAACCAGGCCATCATCAATCAAATCTTGGGAGTCTATCAGGACTCCCAAGGCATGATGGGTCAGGTACTTATGGAAATCCGGGAGAAGAAGTAGCTGCAAATGGACATATACCAGAAGGTGGCCGGCATCTACACCAACATGGCCTCCCTGGTTGGGGTGCTGCAGGACATCAATACAACCCTCTGCAGGGCTTTTCCACCTGCATCCACCCCTTCCTGTGGTTCAATTACATCCAGGTCAGTAAGATCTGTGGCAGCCACAGGAAGGGAGACCCTGTCAGAGGAAGACACACCTGCAGACATCCCTGTCTCTGCAGCAGTGGCTCCCCCCGCATTAGTAAGCGGGGACTACCATGCAAAAATCCAAGAGGTGTGGAGGGCAAGACACCGACCACCGCCAGTAAGAAACCTTGCACCTAATTTCCTTCTGTGTGCGCAACACATTCCTTTTGTGGACTATTCCTGGATACTTTTCCATTTCTGATGGAAGTAGTATGTTGGACTTTGGACTCCAGACAAAGTTGCATCTAGAACCATGGTTTCATCCACCATGACTGACTTCTTCACTTTTGGTTTTCCCTGTTTTACTTTGAACATTTTACATGTTCTCCTTGTTCAATGCAATAAATACACTAGTCACCACTTGTCTCCTGTAGTATCTCTCACATCTTCCAATGTATATGTACTCCCATGTAAACTTTAGAATGCCAGAACAAGGTATATGTGTAAGCATGGATATGTTGAATAAACAATGTTTAACTCAGGGTCACAACCATGTCATACCAACACATAAATACAAGTGTCTGGTCTTATAACATCTTTATTCCATCGTTACAATCATAAACTGGCCTGATGTCAGAAACATAGCAAATAAGACATGACTCAAATATGCTGGGTCAGTGATAACAGATTCAGTTGTAGACCTTAACAACATGGAACGAGGGGACACATTAGACAATATCCTATACAACAGGCAACATAAAAATAGGTCTACATCATCAGCGGGACCATATTGCCTACCTCAAAAAAGGAATCCCACATCAATTAAACCAAAAAAAAGACACATGACAGTACAACAGTTTCTCAGCAGAGGGTAATTCCAATCCAGTGATGCTGCATCTGGTGGAATGTCACAAACAAACATCAGTGATGTGCCACAAGCACCTTGAGCTACACAGACACATCAAGAGCTACTCAATGAGGATTTAGCCTATTGAAGGCAGAATAGCATGATTTGGGCCCAACACAACATTGTGTTAGAGCACATGATGGCACACATATTGCATTAGGACCACCACATCACAAGGAACAAGTCCACTGGAACCTTTGTAACTTCCATCCTATCACTGTCCAAGCTGTCTCGTTACAGGTTTTATACACTTAACGTCTGTGAGACTTTCCCAGGAACAATCCTGTACGTCAGACAGCATCATATACCTGCTAATGTCACAACTCTGAAATGTCTAAATGAAAATGCCATGTGGAAGGTATCTAAAACAGACCAAAACAAAGGGATTACCTATGAAACCATACATATGGCACAATTCACATAGTCAACTTCTAGAAAACACATTCCAAGACAAAATTTGAAGAAAAACAAAGCTACACTAAAAAAACAAACACATTTCAACAGATTTTGCCAAAGCCTCATATTCCTTTATTTTGCATAAACACCCTCATCACATCTTCACAACAAGAGTTGCTATAATAGTAAAAGTCATTACATCTCACACCATACTCATGAGAAGAAGTTTTCGATGAGATCTTAACGCAAGCCAGCTCCTTTCTCTTCATCACTATCATCATTTGACATTTCAGGTTCCTCACCCAGTGGATCGTTATGGTCTTCCTCATCTGCGATATAAGGGATGTTCCATCATAGGGCAGTGTTGTGGAGCATGCAGCAGGCCATAGTGATTTGACACACCTTCCCGGGTGAGTAGAGGAGGGCTCTTCCAGTCTTGTCCAGACATCTGAATAGTACAACACACACAATGGTGGACTGTCAGGGCCGCATTTCGCTGTTCTGTTTCCTTTACTGTATGTTTTATATTTTGTATACAAATGTGCACAACACTTCCTGCACCTGCCGTCGTTCGATGCAACTGCAAAGCAGAACAGAATTCTTGAATCTTGGAATGGTGCACCATCAGACTGGTTGTCCACAGTCAATGATCAGATAATCCTTTTAATTCTTTCTTTATTTGTTCAATTCAAATTCTTTGCATCAACGCACAACATCCAGCCAACGCGTTTCGTTCAGTTTACACTTGAACTTTATCAGAGTTTGTTTAATAATAACTCGTTGGGATGTCCAAGTTCCTCTTAAAATGCTGTATATGTACAGTAAGGCATGTGTATTTTTCCAACAATGTAATTCCGTTACATCCCAAGCTGGCAAAGTTCGAAGAAGCAACGGCCCATGTTAAGGCCACGGGTATAATAGCCCGTCAAGTATGCCGTAACGTAGTGGTGACCTGTCACAACTCCAGCTGGATCATCATCGAATAATAAAGAAAGAATTAAAAGGATTATCTGATCTTACGCATATCTTTATTGACTGTGGACAACTTGTCCAGACATCTGAATCTGGCTTTCAGGATCCCGTAAGCCCGCTCCACTGGCTGTCCTGTTCCTCCATGGGCCTCACTAAAGCGGACTTCCCCTGGCATAGTGGGATTCCTCACTGGTGTCAACAACCATGGCCAGTTGGGATACGCTGAGTTTCCTAGATGGAAGACAGACAGAAGTGCAAAAATGAGATACACACTTTCAGGTTACACTACCTGACATTACCTACGCAAAGCTAGGACAGATCAAACTTAACAACAAGCCAGACCCTCTCTTAGTTGTGACATCAGCTGAGGTATGGTGCTGTTCCACAGTATGAACAAATCATGTGCAGATCCTGGGAACTGGGCACAGACATTTGAGATGTATAAATCCAGTAGGCAGACAACTTGCACGTTGATAGAAAGGAAGTGCTTCCTGTTATAGTACACTTGTTCCCTGGCTTGCGGTGGTACTAAGGCAATCTGGGTGCCATCAAAGAATCCAACCATATATGGGATGCAACCAAATCTGTAGAAATCACCCTTCACAGTAGCTAAATCCTCACGTCTGGTGAACTGAATGTAGCTGTCAATGTGTTATAACATATCACCAGAAATAGCCACAGTGAATTGGAAGGAACCTCTGGCCAGAAACTGCAATACTGACATAAGTTTTACAATTGGTGTGAGAGATGTAGGATAAGTGATTTGAGGAAGGAGGTCAGGCTCCAACTGATGACATAAATCCTGTATTCTTTGTCTATTCAAAAAAAAAATTCTTGATCACATTTCTTTCTTCCATGGTCTGAAGGTCTGGGCGGTACACTGAATGCTGTAGTCTCCTGCCTCTCCCAGGGTACCTCTGTGAGGATTGAACATGATTTTGGACATTGGTCACAGTGTCCAGAGTAACATATATGAAGAGTAAACCAAAACTCATGTAACATAACATAAGCGCTTTATAAAGCATTATATATAATTCTCATTATCATTGTCTACTGTTCAACATCCAACAATAATCCCTAATGTGGCCTTCACACGTGTCTGTAAAATAAATGTGCACATCACCAATTCCGAAATGTAACATTTGCACAAAGCTGAGGTTTTCATGACATTTTAGGTCAAACATCGCCAACCATGGTGTACAGTGCATCGCACACATTTTAACTTTATGCACAGTAAAGGACCACACAGATGATTTTTGTGCTGGACATTACATGGGAAGGGAGTTTTTTCAAATGCAAATGTGTTAGCCCTCATTTGTTGTGGTGGTGAACCACTTAACAGTCACCAATACTATAGTTCCAACTGCTAAAATGGCAGATGCCTGACCTTGCATATGGGACATTTGAAACAACCTCCGTTTTGCGATGCAGCGCGCGCAACAAAATTTGTTTTATTTATTTAATTGTTTACTTACCTCCGTTCATCCATATTCCAGTGTTTACTACCCCCCACCCTGCCCCTCCCCCACCCCGCCTCACCACCCCATGGAACTCCCTCCACGGGCCGCTACTGGGAAGAGGTGGAAGGGCCTGAGGCACCGGACCAGGAAGATTGAGGCGGTCCAGCTGGGGAAGTCCTCCCAACGTGGACGGAGTACATGCCAGACCCTGACCCCCCTCCCTAATGGCCCGTCTACTAGCGGTGGTCTACTCAGAGCTTGATGGGCATATGAGGGCCTAACAGCAGATACAAGGGGGTGTTCTGGCCAGAGTCATACATGTTACATTGCCAACTTTGTGTTTTACAGGCAGGCATTTCTCCATCAATATTGGGGTGGCCCATGTGTGACACACAAGATGAGTCACTATTTGTGTGGGTCTGGTAGTAGGTTCAGGCTGCTGTGCTGTGCCTATTATCTTTATGACCAGGAACACATCTGAGACCAGTCCACTACCAATTTTCATTTTTTAGCAGACACCTGGCTGAGTGAAGTGATAAATCATCTCATGTACTTAGTTGTTCTGGGTGACAACTGTACCACACATGCCACTTGCCTTCGTTGTGGAATGATGTTCCCTCACTACTGTCTCTCATACAATGGTGGCCCTATTACATGTGACATGGCATACAGTGCACAGTTTATGCATTGATTGTACAACACTTCCCATTGGTAGGTTGTGCTTCAATAGTGACATTAGTTTGCAAACATCACTGGTGCCATCAGCATTAGTGCCAACATGTTGCCCAGTGTACATTTGCTTGTTAATTCATCTGCAATAGTGTTTCAAAAATCATTCACTGACTGGTGACATGCATCAGGGAGGGAGATGTAGAATTGTAGAGATCATATACAAGTGTCTACATTCATCCTTACAAGGCAATCTGAGTTTGCAATACCAAAGAGTGCTGTGATGTGACATCCCATTGGGACTCTAGTGATCCCACATATTCATGTCATAGATAGTCACGTACACCCAACAACCTTCAAAGGTGCTTTGGCTTGTAGGAATACAACCTATGAATGGTGTTATCACCTCTACCAAGCAGGATCGGGGATGTTCATATGGCTATATGAAGTCTTGTGCTGTGTGAATTTGGAATACCGATCTCCCAAAACTTTGGACCTCAATGTTTCAAGGCAACTTTCTAAGGTACATGTGATGCATAGCTAAACTGCTTCAGTACAGCTTTCATTAGACTTTTCAGGTAGTGGACATATGATGCAGTTTGGAGTCAAAAGTCTCATCTGTGTGCAATGTGCATTTGCATGCAACATGATTTCTGCTACAGCACATATTGATGGTACATTGGTCTTTAGCCTGACCTTTATGGCATCATGATCTGTTATGAGCCGAAGGAAGATCTGTTGAAATCTGGGCCTTGTGTGAACAGTATGTAAATGTAAAAAGTGTATCCAACTTATTTGATAACACAAGTGTACTATGGTATACTTCAATGCCAGAGTTCGCAAGGTGAACAACTATCCTAGTATGGAAATAAGGATGGAGTTTAGACAAGTCCATCACTGCATTTTGAGCTGTCTGGAGTTTTGACATAAGTGGAACCAACTGTTTGCAGGTTATGTAGCATGCATGTATGTGCTCATGCTAAACTTGAAGCCTATAGAGTGAACCATGATGCTGTAGTGATATGTGCTCTTAATAAATGTTTTCTGTTGATTTGTGATGGTCAGGTGTGGAAAAGCAGTTGCAATTAACCCATATTACATGTAATTATAGATCCATCCAGGGCAGGTGAAGGAGAAGGGGCCAACGTCATTGGGGATACAACTGCTCACAGTGGTTGTGGACGTGACACCTCAGACATGGAGGGACCCAGTGACCAAGAGGGTGTGGGGAGTACAATGGAGGACGGCAGCTCATCATCATCAGAGTCATCCTCCTGTGGACACTCCCAAGTAGTGGTGGACCCCACAGGATTAGTATCAGCTTCATCCTTGTCTGCCTCCCCAGTTCCATTGCCACCCTCCCTGTTGTCCCCCAACCAGTTGTCCAGGCCCGCTCCCCTAGGAGGGGAACCGGCTCCTTCGCCCAGGAACCTCAGCCCCTGCCCCTATTACCCCTGCTGCCCTGAGTGAGGAGGTTATTGACCTCCTAAGGAACATCTCTGTGGGTCAGACTACACTTCGGAGTGGCATCCAGAGGCAAGGCAACCAGCTGTCACAGATGGTGGCCTACTTCGAAGGCATTCACAGTGCAATGTCTGGCCTACAGAGGTGTTTTCAAGCTGTGGCCTCCTCCATCATGGCTGCCCTCCACCCAACACAACCTTCAACCCCACCTCCTGCCACTTCCCAATCCAAATATCATATTCCCATGTCTTTTCCAAGCACATGCACACATACACATGCACACACTTCATGTTACCCAAGCACCACACACAAACAAAAAACAAGGCATGCAACCACTCACCAGACACATACCCTCTTCACCACAATCACCACACCCATACCCCCATCACCATACCAACATCCACAGACCCCTCCACAGCCGCACTCATATACCCCAGACACCAAACCAACACCCACAGACCCCTCCACAAACATACCCATACACCCAGACAGCATATCAACACACAGAGACCCCTCCACAATCACACACATGCCCCTAGATATAACACAAACACCCACAGACCCCTCCACAACACCCAGCACATCCACATCACACACAACAAAGAAATGAAAATGCTCACAGTCACCCACTCAACAGACACCGACATAACACACAGTTGATACAGCACACACACCTCTCACTTCCACTCCCTTTACCTTCCAAATCCAACTCCCTCCCAAACATCCAACCCTTTTTCCCAGTGAAGATGTCTTGTTTGCCCTTGTCCCTACCCCTACGAAAACCGCCCCCCAAAGTCCAAAAAACCTCTCCCAAAACCCTACCCATCCCTTCCAGATCCCAATCCACCCCAGAGAAACCTGATCCCCACTCTATTAAACCCAGCCCTATCATCAAAATCCCAAGAACACCCATCCCAAAGACCAACGCATCCCTTCCACATCCCAATCCACCACTGAGAAGCCTGATACCCACCCCACTAAACCCAGCCCTGCCACCAAGAGGCCAAAGACAACTCCTCTCAAAACCAAACCCACCCCTTCCTAAACTGCAGCCCCCCCAAAGTAACATCTTCAAGGTGCCAGCTATCCCCAATGGATGCCCCTTTGTGAGGATGTTCTCTGGCAGTGCCAATAAGGGTAAATTTGATGGCACAGCATGGACTGGCCATTGGCCTTTGTTGGACATTATGGTTATCCTACATTCATTAAAACCTTTCATAGTTTTGAAGACATCAGTCCTTCCATTACTTTTCTAATTAGTTGATGTTATTCTATAATTAGTGATGTGTGAATACAGTTGTGTTTGTCTCATCCCTGATTGCTGATCCAGTTGAATTGGCTAGTATGATCTGACCTTGGACCCAGTGCTGGAGTTACACAAGTCAAGGGGCAATGTTGAATGGATGTCTATGTGGGATGAAATCCAATTGGGGCTGTCATTGCATTCAGTGTTATATAGTAATTATTTCAGCTTGGCCTGGCTACTGTCAACATCATTTAGGTTGTACTTCTCCTTATGATGTAGGTTGGATATGTGTTTGATGTGTTCAAGTTAGATATTTGTTTATCCACACATGGACAGTGTTAAATTGCCATACCTTTGTGGACATTTGTATGGACATGTGACCATTTTTCTGTGTGAACCTCACACCTACTTTTATCTACATATGTGACAAATTCTGTGTTTGCTTTCATAACTTGCACTTACACATTACCTACACATGCATGGCACTTAGTTAAGCTATTGGTTGTCTCTGATATACTTCATTCCACAGGTCCTGTGCACATTGAGGTTTTCAGGCATGTGCAAAATAGACTGGACCCCTGCCTTTCAGGGTTCACCCTGGTAGAGGCATACCTATTCTGCAGAGAGTGTTTACATTGTGCTCCTTGAATGCTTCTCACACTGATTATTTTTAATTACATTTACTGACATTACCTCTTAATGTGGGTGATGAATGAGAGTCCAATACAGAGATGTAGCAGAGAAGGTGTGTTTCAGTTTAATGACACATCCTTATCGATGCACGTTTGATATCCCAACAGGATCTAGGATGTGTGCAATGTGAGGGTGTTATAGAGATTAATAGGTATGATATTAACGAGGAGGTGCTTTTGTGTGACACAATTTAATGCACACATCACTATCACTGATTATGAGATGTAAACACATGTCTATTTGTGTACAGTGTGCCTGTGCAGTGTCAGTGACTTGGCCAAGGAGGGCATCATACAGATGCATTTGGGTTAAACATTTAAAACAATCCCAAACAGGGTCCCACAAAATATGTTTGACCAAGGGATGCCAACCTCCTTGCCAGGTCCATGACGGGGCATCGATTCACTGTGGGGTCTATGGAAACAGGTAGGAGTATGACTTACCATTGGTTGCGTTCACTACGGTGTCGGTTTTGGATGCGATGAAGCAGGTACAGCAGTGGCAGGACATGTACAATCGACTCCATGGCGGCACAGGATATGTAGAGGTGAGTACAGGTGGGTTTCAGCCTTATATCCCTCCCTTACCACCAGCTCAGATGTGGTGGTTGGACTGCCACGGTCCCACTGGCTGTAAGGCAACTCCTAATTGGGCCGGAGGTAACACTGGTGGTCTGTCCTCCGACAGACTCATTGGCCTATTCCGATGCCTCTGTGGTCGGGATTCCCTGGCAGTGGTTGTGGACCCGCAGCGGTCTTTCATCTATGTAACTGCATGTCCATAGTATGGCGGTCGAACTGCCAGAGGTGCGGTAGTCGATCTAATGCCACGACGGTCCCAAGATCACCAAACTCATAATCCGGCCCTTAGTGTAAAAGTTGTACAAAGTTCATTAGCTAAAATGTGTTAGATTTTTCCCAGATTTGATAGGTATGGAACAATCTGGTTTTATTAAAGGTAAAGTAATTCCCTATATTCTAGAACCATTTGAAATGTTATTTGTGGATCCTCAAAGGCAAAAGAAGCAACTGTGGAAGCCTTTGATAGAGTTAGCTGGCAAGGTTTAATGAAATGACTAATTTGACATGGTATTTGACCAAATATTTTGAAGTTTATTTCTTTATTGTATTCCTTGCCCAAACCCTCTACGTTTGGAAATGGAGGTCAGTACACTTTTTCCATCCTAATAAAGGCACCCGAAAAGGCTGTCTTCTTTCCCCACTGCTTAAAGAATTTGCACTTTGATCTTTTTTGGAGAAGCTCAGGAGATAGCTTAATTTCTCAGAATTCACTTCCAAAGAACTGGGGATTAACTTTATGGCTCATGCCAAATACATTTATATATTTAGGTCAATGTTTACCTGCATTATTCCATGAATTGTCTATTTTTTGTACATTTTTTGTTCTAAACTAAAGTTTATGAATTTGACGTTTTTGCCTTTAAATAAATGTTGCTTTAAATAATACTTTAGAAATTTTGGTTTGACCGGGAGCACTTCAAAAATTAAATGTCTGGAAGTTTGTTATTGTAATTTGATCATAAATATGTCCATACCTATCCTTGATGAACTAAAGTCCAAAGTAAAAAACCTCAGAGATAAATGGTTTCCTATAGTTCTCTAATGGCGGGGTTATCTTGACACAATCAAAATGATAATTCTCCTGATCATTAATGTTTTACTTATGATGTTACCTATTAAAATTTGTAGAACATTTTTCTCAAAACTTGAGACATTTATTTTCTAGATTTCTATGCAATAAAAAGAAAGCAATGATCTTCCTAGCTGAACTAAAAACATCAAGGTCAAATCAGGGGGTTTACTTTCCCTATTTTATCAAATATTGTACTGCTTTTTGTTTGAAACAGATATTGCATTTTGCTGTGTGCTTGCTCTCTTTTCCTACAATCAAATTATGTTTATGTCATAACATCCTAACATTCTGGTTACCACCAAAAGTCAAACACTCATACTGTCCATGCAATCCCTATTTTGTAGCTATCATTCCTCTTGTAGATCAATTTCATAAAAGTTATAGTTGGTACAATGACTGTTTTACAGTTAATGGCAAAGTGATTTTCTGGAAAAAATGAATGTCTAAGGAAATAATTACAAGTTCACAGTTATTACTAGATGAATATTTTAGCCCTTTTTCAGAGCTAATGCTTAAATATGAACTTCCTAACAATTTCAGTAGTCAAAATGAAATACTTGCTTGTTCTGTGAATTATGATTTAGATGAATTGACTTCTGTGAATTCCAGTGTAGAAAGTATGTCCAGCCAACTGCTCTCAAATGTTATTGGTACTAAAGCTGCAGTTATATATACATGCTTAATGTCATCATCAGTGGATAGAGGGGAATCAAAAGTCAAAACAGTGTGGGAACCTGATTTGGATTGTAATTGACCCACTTCTATTTGGGGTGGCATATGGTCCAAGAGTCACTTCATGCTTTGTAAGCATGCTAAAACTTTGTTTTTCATCTATAACAGTCTGTATTACTCCCCAGTATAACATGGAATCAATTCAAATCCATGTTTGCTGGTTTTGTGACTCTCATAGCTGCATATATTTGCACATATTTTAATTGTCCAAAAATTCAAGTTTTGGGATAAAGTCTGACAGAGAATCAAAACAATCCGTAATACTTCAAATCACTTTTGAATTGTTAATATCTTCCCAGGCAGGGGCTCACAATATATGGTCTCACAGCTCACTGTTGGGCAAACTGATTGAAATGTTGATAACTGTTGCCTTTCAAGTATTAACTTCCAATTGGTCAGATGATCATATTATACTTAAATCTTTGTGGAACCAGTCTGATATAATCATAGATTGGATAGATATCTAAATTCTTCGCAGTTAACAATTAAGTGTGACAAATATGGTTTCCTATGATAAACTATCTATCCAAATTGCGCAGCACTATCTTTCAACTCTGCTGAGGTTTGTAAACTTCCTTGATGTTCTGTAGGTTAATTTACTCATGAAAGTTTAATTTGATATGCTGTTGACAACAAATGAAAATTTAAACTGTTCATATGACTTGAAGTTGTTTCTTATTTTCTCTCGTTTTCACTTGGACCTGGTCCTTTTTGCAGGGTCTCACTCACATTTGTGTCTTTTGTTGCTGAACCCTTTTTTGTTAGCATTATGACTCTGTTCACCTTTTCCTTGCTAACCAGTGGCAAAGTGCTTGTGCTTGCCTCCAAAACATGCTACAATTGGCATATACCTAACTGGTACATTTAATTTTCCTGTACGTCCCTAGTAAATGGTACTACATATACCCAGGGCCTGTAAATAAATGCTGCTAGTGGACCTGAAGCACTCATCATGACACCCACTAAAGTAGCTTGTTAAAACATGTCTCATACCTGCCACTGCAGCCTGAAGTGCAGTTTTAAACTGCCAGCTGGTAAACCTTTTGCCAGGCCTAAACCTTCCTTTTTAATACTTAAAAGTCACCCTTGAGGTAGGCCTAAAAAGCTTAAAGGGCAGGGTGCATTATATTTAAAAAGTAAGGCATATGGGTTTAAGTTTTACATATCCTGGTAGTGAAAACTCCTAAAGTCGTATTTTGCTACTGTAGTGCCTATCTCTTCCATTGATAAGATGGGGTTAACTTATTACATTTAATAAGTGATAACATTTGATTGGAGGCATATAGAGATATGCTGTTTAGACTCAAATGAATTAAATTTAAAATCATTTTTAATGGGAAAGTCAGATTTTAAGTCACAGTTTTGTAATTGCCACTTTTAGAAAGTTGCCAATTTATGGCCCTAGCCATTTGGTGCCTGCTGCTAGGGTCCTGGATCACATGAATGTGAATAGCTCAGCTATTGGGGTTTGTGTATTCCTGCCAGACAGAGAGGCAAAGCACACTGGGTGTAGACAGGATGGGCCGTTCTGCCTGCATGGTTGGGGGCGGAGCTCTTTCCTGACCCACTTTCACTTCAGAGGACGTTGCCTCTAGCACACACAATGAAGGTGACACTAGTATTTTGTCACCCCAGACTTCCTGGAGCCTTGGCAGGGGAAGGGAAAAGCTTTCCAGAACCAGATGTGGGGATGGCCTAGGATGTCCCTCCACTTCAAAGGCTGTCAACAGGTATACATTGTGGACCCTCAGAACACCTCTTCAGCACACTCCTGAACCCATGGGCATTACAGAGGATGCAGGGCCTTGTTCCCCAGGGGACTGCCCTGCTGCTTGTGGCCTTCTTTGTTTCCCAGAGGACTCCACTGCTGCTACCAGAGGGCTGTCCTGCTTCTTGAGGTCTGCCTTGTTTCATAGAGAACTGCCTTGCTGCTTGAGGCCTGCGTTGCTATCTGAGATGGAAGTCTTGACCTGCTCTCTTCATCCCAGGCTAACCTGAGTGACTCCAAGGTTTAGTTGGCTGAACTCCTGTTCTGAGCTACAGAGTCATCCCTGCAACTCCCTAGCTGAACAGCCGCAACAGGACCTACCTGGACCTGCAACTGGACCTGACTGAGCCTTGCTGACTTCTGATAGAGCAGGTTCCTGATCCCCAACAGGTGCCTCCATAGGTCCTGGACCCTTAGCTGGTATCAGAGTGCACTCCTCTTCAAACGAAAGAGAAACCCTGCAGTTTTGGGCTGTTTGGGACCATGAATAGGACTTTTTGTGCTAATACTCTGCTACCCACTGCGACCGCCAGCATGAAACTCCAGTGAACCTGCCTCTTCGTGCTACAGTGACAGCTAGCAATGCCTAGCAACGTGAGATCTGCATTCTGCCCTACAGAAATGTCAGCCTGCGGTGACTTCCAATGAGTAGCTTCAGCATCATTTGTCTGCGATGCCCGACCAGATCTTCGTGCTACAGCAATGATCATCCGTGACATCGGGCTTGCTCTTTATGCTAGCGGCAACCATCCACGATGCTCTACCTGCTCCTTGCAGTCTTTTTAATGGTAAATGAAATTATTTGCACCAGACTTTGAGATGGTAACTCTCTCCGCAGGATTAACCTGATCCCTGTATCTCGCTTGGGCTCAATTGCGGTCAGCCTGAATTTGGGACTTTTCCCCAGTCTCGCATAACCAGATGAACATGTGTTGTGGTTTGTGCTCTTAAGCTCCATATGTAGCTAAAACATTGAAACTGCATATCTCCAGTTTTACTGATTGGATTTTTGTCATTCTGGTATAATTGTATTTATTAACATGTACTCTATGTTTCTAAATTGGCTTGGAATTTTTCTAGTGTCGTGTTTTTACTTTAATACTGTTTGTATGTTGCATAACTACTTTACACTTTGCCTCTACGTTAAGCCGGACTGCTTTGTTCCAAACCACCAGAGGGTTGAGCACAGGTAAATTTAGTGACTTTTGTGGTTCACTGTTGCACTTTTCGCAAATCAGGGTCTCTGGATGTGACACCTGCAGTACGCATGAAAGATTGTGAGCAGTCACTCTAAGTGATCTGGGAGTGGTGAAGCTGGTATTCTACACGGCAAAAGGGTATGGTCTCAAACGTATGAACAGATGGGCTATGAGAATCAATACTTGTATCCCAACATGCACATAGCACTAACCAAGACCTCACCAATCAGTACTCTCCTCTGAATCTCTATCCACAAGACTTTGTATGTCTCTGTCTGGATGGATGGATGGGTGGGTGGGTGGATGGAAGGGCTGATTTTCACTGGATGGATCAACAAACTGAATGTATGGATGGATGATATATTACATTGTATTCTTATATATTGGCCCTCACTGGATGTTGGCCTCCTTACGTATATATGTTTGATATGTAGGGTCTGTTTCAAATTACTGGTCTCCTACTCTTTCTCTACATTCAATTGTATCTATCTTTATACTCTCTCATGCTCCATCTTGCATCCTGTCTTTCCTTCACTCTTTTCCCGCTATTACTCTCCTTCCTGTCACAGCTTTTCTCCACAGCCCTCTCATTGGAGGAATAAGCACAAAGCAAACAGTGGTGCCTTCTAGCTTAGTCTAGAAGGTTCTGTACCGACACCTGTGACGTCACCTTTGGAATGTTGAAGGGGATTTGGATTGTTGGGAATCTGTGTGAGGCAGTTGACAGCTGCTGCGGTGGGAAGCACTTGTGCCGCACTCTCCTTCCTTGACAATAAAGAAACTAACTTACTCCTGGCTCCGGAGTTATTCTTCACTACAATTTGGTGACGACCTACGGACCCACATCCTCCCACCTGTATCCTCCAACTTCCATGTGAGGGTATTGCAGCAATCTACACTCCGCTTAAGGGATGCGTCAATTTCTACTTGAAGATATTTGTGGCGGTGCCGGCGCTTAACTGTTTTTTTTCTCTCTCTGCTGCTCTCCACACTGATTGGATGTACCGTATGCCCTGCACTATTGTATAATACTTGGGGCCCACTGCTCTGCATGCCTTATTGCTAGGAAGGAGAGCGGACACTTCCTTTAAGGAGCCTTTTGGATTTTGACTGTTAGCCAACTACAAGTTTGTGTGCTACTTTGTTTTATTGCGCTTGATTGAGCATAGACATTGCTCACTTCTGTGAGGAACAGTTCTTGCGCGCCTTGGCTGCCGCATTTCGCAACTGTTGTTGTGAAGGGAAATCTATGCAATTGTTTAGAAGGCGTTTCTAAGATCCGTGAAGTGTATTCAGTGCAGCTGTATTGCAGGCAGTCTTCACATACTTTTTCCTCACAACTGTCTGTTCACTTGATCTTCTTACTGGTTCCAGCGCACTCTCCTCAGCTGTATGCTCCCACATCATCACGTCAGCAGCCATTTCCCTCAGACGCGTCGCAACGCAATTATCAGCGGCCATCTTATGTAAGCTCACCTTCCAGTTTGCTGTTTCCTGGTGTTCCTGCAGTTGCCTCTTCAGCGCGTGTCTGCACGGTGACACGCACACCCTTTCAGCTTGTCATCGGCCTCATTGGCAGCCATCTTATGTAGGATCGCTTCCCCACGCCGGTGTGCTGTCTTCAGATGTTCCAGCGAGACCTTCCTCAATGCGTGTCTGCACGGTGATGCGCACACCGTTCAGCTTGTCATCAGCGTCTGTACCACTTTTCACTTTTGCGTGTCCACAGTGATACGCACACTTTAACTACTTTGCTAAATGTTACTCAAAAGTTTTTGAATTTTTAATCTTGCAGCAAACTACAGTGATATGCACACTATTACCCTTCACCACTGCATGTCAACAGTGATACGCCCACTTACTACAGCGCAGTTTCGCACCATTTAAGGCAGAATTTTTAATCTTGCAGCATACAACAGTGATATGCACACGTACTACAGCGCAATTAAGCACAATTTAAAGCAGTCTTTGTCGTAAGTTTAAGCATATTCAGGCGTATCCTTGCGGTGATACACACACCTTGGTGTTCGTGGGGTCATCCTATGCTTATTCTGTGAATCTCACTATGGCACTCTACGTATTTGCATCCCAGTGTGGGTGCATCCTTATGTAAGTACTCTGTGCATTGCAATTCTTTGTGCCTCATTTTGTGGTTATCAACAACGTGTGCACAAACATTTTCATTGACACCACCAGTTCCTTTCCTTCCCAAACCTGGCAAACCAGCAATGAAATGGTCGGACTGGAAAGGTTATTTTTTAAATTACTTATCCGCTATGGAAGAAGAAGGTAGTGACGAGTTTACGAGTAACAGAAAGAAAAAAATTCTACTCCACAGCCTCGGTCCTGAGGGTTTAAGAGTTTACAATGAAATGGTAAAAAAACCTAGAGAATCTGAAGATGAGGATGTTTTCAAGCATGCCCTAGAAGATTTAGAAAGTTATTACCAACCTGTAATATGTGCTGCCATTGACAGATATAATTTTTTCCAACGCAAGCAGAATAAGACTGAAACTGTAGACGACTATGTATCTGCTCTCAAGAAACTAGCGATCAATTGTAAATTCGGCAATCTACATGACGAATTTATTCGTGATCAGATAATAATGCATTATGTAAACACCAGCGTACAAGAGAAGTTATGGGTTTGTGGTGATGCATCTCTCAATAAGATTATTGCTATTGTCAAAAAAGCTGAAATGTCCAAAAGATGTGCCATTGCTGCTAAGAAAGAAAATGAAATTACAGATTCTGTTTGCAGAGTTTCAGATAGGAAAGTAGTTTCTAGTAACAAGAGCACAACAAGTTCTGGGAACAAAAGCGGTAGTAAAGCCACTAATGGTGCATTCGCACATAATAGGTCACACATTGACAAATGTCCCAGCTGTTTCAGATGTGGTAATCAGGGACACATGGCTAGAGACAGGAATTGCCCTGCCATGAGGTCTACATGCACCTATTGTGGCATTATTGGACATTTTGCCAAAGTATGCAGGAAAAGGTCCAACAATGTCACTGTCAAGTGTGTATTACATGAAGAATACACTGATGAGGAAGGTGAACATGATTGTGAGAATGATGATTGTATTCTTTGCATTGAAGAAACTGTATTAGGAATTGATGTTGTGATTAAGAAAAAAACATCTTGTCGCATGAAAATTGGAGGTGTAGACATAACTATGGTTGCTGATTCTGGTTCGCCATATACCATCGTACAACAAGAAGTGTGGGAGAACGAATTTGCGAAGGTCTTGGGAGATCAATTAATTCCCACTGATGTTCATCCTGTGACTTTCAATGGTGCAAAAATCCCTATGTTAGGCTTTAGATGCCTCAATTTTGAATTCAAAGGCAGACAAACTGTAGGTAAGCTCTATGTGGCACATAAAGGACCTTCTGTTCTTGGCTGGGCAGATCAAGGAGCATTGGGAATTACACTTAACCCCAATTCTAAAGACCAAGTACTAATGATGGATAATCCTGTAATATCCATAGACGAAGAAGTGAAAAATGAATTTCCTGAGGTTTTTTCTGGAACGATCGGTAAATTATCTAAATTCTCACATAAAATTGTCCTAAAAGATGGGCTACACCAGTAAGTCGCAAAGTTCGCAGTATTCCACTAAATACCAAAGAAGCAGTACAATTTAAATTGAACAAACTTGAAAAGAACGGTATCATAGAACCTAACCTATAGAGAGTGCCGAATTGCTTGCACCCTTAGTTGATGCACATATACAGAATGGAAAAGTTCGCTTGTGCATCGATCTAAGGGAGCTTAATAAGAATATTGTTATAGACAAGTTTCCCCTCCCTAAGATCGACGAACTACTCGCACAAACCAAAGAGGGCCAGTGGTTCTCTACCATCGCCCTTACTGCAGCTTAACACCAAATTTCCTTGCATCAGTCTTGTAAAAAATTAACATAATTCATTACTCCCTTCGGGTGTTACAGATTTGTGTGTATACCATTTGGCTTGGCATCAGCTGCCGCAGTTTTTCTGTGGCTGATGCACAAGCTATTCAAAGATTTGAAGGGGGTCTTATACTTTCAAGACAATATACTTATGGGCAAGGACAGAGAAGAGCATGATTGCAAATTGAAACATGTTTTGAGGAAGTTAGCTGAGAATGGTCTCACAGAGGAATTGGGAAAATGCAAGTTTGCTCTCCGTTCAGTAACCTACTTAGGGCACGAAATAAGCAGCAAAGGCATCACACCCAAACAAGACTTTGTCAAAGCCATTAGTTCAGCTCCTGCATCTAAATCCAAAGATGAAATTAGATCTTTTCTAGGTTTAGTAGAATTTTATAGTAAATTTGTTAAGAATTTTGCCACTAAGACTCATAGTATGCATCAACTCATGAAAGAAAAAAATAATTTCTTTTGGAATTCAGAGATGAACCTAGAATTTAAAAGTATTAAATCAGATATTTGCAATGCCATTCCGCTTCATGGATTTGAAATTTCAGCACCAAGCATTCTGACCACAGATGCAAGTGAAAAAGGGTTGGGAGCTGTCTTGACTCAAATGTCCATTGATGGTTCAGAAACTACTATAGCATTTGCTCCCCGTTCACTCACCCCCAATGAAGAAAGATTTTCAGTGATTGAAAAAGAGATGTTGGCCACTGTCTGGGCAATGGAAAAGTTCAGGCAGTATCTTTGGGGGTTAAGATTTACTCTCCGAACAGATCACAAACCCTTAGTCAGGGTTCTAACCTCCAGCGGCAATGTGAAAGCCACCCCCGCATTGCAAAGATGACTCTCAGGCTATTAGACTATGTCTATGATGTAGAGTACTTACCTGGCAACAAGAACAAAGTAGCAGACTACTTAAGTCGTACACCCCTGCCCTTAGATGAATATCACCACAATGAATGGGATGATTACAGTGTCGCATTTACTGAAGAGAAAGAAGATGTAATCAGCGCACAGGAATGGGGTTCAGCCTACAACACTGACAATGTTCTAATGCAATTGAAACATTATGTAATGCATGGTTGGCCGGAGGAAAAAAAGTTACCATGTGACCAAAGGAAATTTTGGGAACTCAGAGATGAATTACCCATCAGTGATGATGGCAAGTTCCTCCTCAGAGAAGATAAAGTAATTCCTCCTGAAAGCATTTGGAGCTGCATTCTCAACATAATGCATGAGGGACATTTGGGCATCGTAAGATACAAAAGGAGGGTGAAATCATCTTACTGGTGGCCTGGCATAGACAATGACGTCGAAAAGAATGTGAGACTGTATACATATTGAGCCAGTGCTGATAAGTCTTTAACTGTATGTACTAAGACCTCCATTAGGGGAGTACAAATGCCCGGATAATCCTTGGGATGAACTCGCTGTGGATATATTAGGTCCCATTTTAGATTCATGGGGCGTACCTAAATACATCATTGTCTTACTCGACAGGTATTCAATGGTCCGAGTTAGAAATATGTGAAAAAGCAGGCTCATCTTCCCTCATATCCTATTTTACTAACACCTTTTTGATGGGAGGGAATTCCTAGAACCATAACGTGTGATAATGGTCCACAATTTATCTCTGACAAATGGAAAGCTTTCCTAAACAGAAATGGGATCAAAGCTAAACATACCCCAATTTATCACCTTGTGGGCAATGGAGCAGCAGAATGTTTCAATCGAGTTATTATGGGCTCGGTTCAAGCTGCCATGAACGCAGGAATGAATTGGGAGAAAGAAGATACCAAAACTGTATGGGCTTATCGTATAACCCCCACTGTCACCGGGTATAGTCCCTTCAAGATTTTACGAGGTAGAGAGCCCTTCACTAGAGACAACACAGTATGGATGGACCTAAAACTTCAAAGCAGATGGTCACTATCAGTGGTAAAAAGTAATCTCATGAAAGCTCAGAAGATCTACAAGGATTATTACAACAAAAAACATGGAGTGAAAAATGCAAAATTGGCCGTGGGAAATTGGGTCAGGGTGAAGCTGGACACGCTCTGTAAGAAAGGGAACAGCAAGTTCAGTGACCCGCTCCAGGTCAAAGAACTTTATTTTCGTTCCGCACTGTTAAGCGACAACAAAATATGGTCCTTAGATAGAATGGCCAAATGCAACAAAGTTCTATGGTGGAAACGCGATGACAACTTGACGAAGGTAAACGATAGTTGCTTATGGTCTGAAGTAGAAGCCCTTGACTATGCCTCAGATAACAATGATGGGCAGGTAACGGGTTCGGGTGGAGTTGTTACCATTCAAAGTGGGCTGAGTGACTTAAATGATATGCAGAGTGGAGCAACTACTCTGGACGAGGAGGTACATATTCCCCCGGTTATTCAAGCATCCACCCGTAAAGGCAGACCTGTCATTCTACAAAAAAATATGATGAATTTGTAATGCAACCATCTTGAATTATTCTGTATGCACTTTACTGCTGACACTTGTTCAAGCATGGCATTGATTATTTATTTATTTATTTATGCATTATTTATTGACCAAGGTACTTATCTGTTCTTTCCCATATATTTATGCATACCAGGTTTCTTGGACCCTTGTCCACCTCGCACCCCCCGGTGTGCTCCTTGCAATTTATGCAATCTGTATATTGCCTCCAGCTTCATTCATGTTGTACTTTTATTGATGTTGTAGAAGGGGAAGATGTGTGGTGTCTTCTAGCTTAGTCTAGAAGGTTCTGTACCAACACCTGTGACGTCACCTTTGGAATCTTGAAGGGGATTTGGATTTTTGGGAATCTGTGTGAGGCAGTTGACAGCTGCTGTGGTGGGAAGCACTCGTGCCCCGCTCTCCTTCCTTGGCAATAAAGAAACTAACTTACTCCTGGCTCCGGAGTTATTCTTCACTACACAAACTTCTCATTTACAGTCCTTGCATAATGATGCTGGCCGCTAGCTTGCCTTCTGCGACCTGGCACAGAATTCCAGGCAATGATGCAGAGATGTTCTGAATGCAGGGAGCGTCTCTGGGGTTCATTTGTTGCATTTCAGACTGATGTCACAGAGCCAGCACTGTATGGATGTCTGGATAGCAGCAATACTGTGGCTAAAAGTAAAATGAAACGTATTCTGCATGCCAATATAAGTACGTTTGGAATATTTCATCAGCTCAGAGGAAAGTTTTAATTTGTTTCTAATATATGTCTACACGGACACGCTTGGCTGTGTAAACTCTATTTTTCAACTACTGTGGAAATGTGTTCATAGCATACATGTACATTATAACTCGACCACTGTAGCTTACTCCTGACAGCATGGCGACTAATGTGTGTGATAAGAGCGTGTAGGAAAATAGCGTTCACATAATAACTTTCAGTTAAAAATGCATCCTTTGTTACCCCACAAGTTAAAAACCCCAACAAGGGGAGGAGTTTTCTTGGGTTTTAAAATGTTTTTTTAATGAAGTTGTAAAGCAACTGCCTGGCTCTACCTAGGGCACTAGCTAGGCAGGGAAAGATACATGCACGTGGTGTGCTTTGATAACATGCTTATATATGTGTTGCTGCATGCAGTATTTTTTTTTATAGATAACTTGTCCTTGCCAGTGTTGTGAACTTAGCCATGTTCTGAGCACTGCTTTGCTTGATGCTTCAAGCCCTCAGACTGCATGTGCCATGAAAGTTCACCCCTGCAGCTGTGCCCATTGCGAAATCTGAATTGTTTTTTGGTGCTCAAGTAATAGGTGCACACACTTATCCAACTCAATGCTACTCATTTTATTCACCTCCGAAGCTTGAACTGCTCACTGTCCCAGCATCAGTGTTTGAAATTGCTGGACTGCCCACAGAGGAAGAAGAACTGTGGAACTAACAATCAGCTGGTGTCCGGCATGTAAGGAGCACATTTGATGTTCTCATTTTACATCAGTTGAAGCCAGGAAAACTAAGCAGAGTTTAAGCTTGTAGTGCTACTGCACATGGTATACCTTATCTATGTAAAGAGAGCTAGAATAAACTACCTGTTGTTGTACTTGACTCTCTGCAAAGTCACCCCCAAACTGTTTACCTTCTCCCCTCCTGTTTTACTGAATTGGCTTTTTTTGGCCTTAGGACTCTGTACACTTTTTAACTATTAATCTGCGATAAGGTGTTTGTGCTCTCTCATTTAAACAGGGTAAAACTGGCTTACACCCAATCGTCAAATTTAATTTACTTATAAGTCCATAGTAAGGTGGTACTACATATACCTACGGCCTGTAAATTAAATGCTACTAGTGTGCCTGCAGCAAATATAGTGCCTCTCACTTAAGTAACTTTCTCAAACATATCTCAGGCCTGCCTTTGCAGCCTGTATGCAGTGTAAAACTGCCAATTCGAGTTGGCAAAATACATCCCTTGCCAAACATAAAACTTCCTTTTTAATACTTATAAGTCACCACTAACATAGGCCCTAAACAGCCCATAGCGCAGGGTGCATTCTATTTAAAGGTTGGAATTGCACATTTAGGTTTTAAATGTCCTATTAGTCAAAAACTCACAAATCTATTTTTCATTGCTGTGAAGTCTACCTCTTCCATGGAGTAACATTGGCTTACCTCATTACCTTTAACTTTTGTTAGGGAGCAGGTAGCAATATTATGTTTGGTGTATAAGGAATTATAATACTCTTTAATGGTAGAGTAGGATTTTAAGTCAACATTTTGAAAATGCCACTTTTAGAAAGTTGCCATTTCTTGTCCTAACCCTTTGGTGCCTGCAGCCTGTTTCCTGGGTCACATGAGCAGGTTAGCTGGCAATTGGCCTTTGTGTATTCCTCCCAGAAAGCCACACAATAGAAGGACTGTGGGGTGGTGGAGCTGTGCACAGTCCCAGTTTCACTTCAAAGACACTGCTGAGCTCACACACAAAGAACTTCACACTTGCCCATTGTGACTTCAGACAGCCTGGAACCAGGACAGGAAGGTGAGAAATTCCAGACACGTTGGGAGGGGGCGGTGACTCCAGAAATTTCTTCCACTTCAAATCTGGCACCAGGTATAAAAATAGGACCCTCAGAACCGCACTTTCACTTCTGGACCTGCGGAACAACTATCAGCAGACTGCCCTGCTGCCTGTGGCCTCCTGTGTACTTCAGAAGACTACCCTGCTGCACAAAGAGGGCTGCTCTACTGCCTGAAGCCTGCCCTGTGCCCTCAGAGGACTGCCCTGCTGCTTGAGACCTCCTTTCCTGGTTGAAACCAAGGGGGATAGGTACAAGGAAATGGCGGAGAGAGGAGTTAGCCTTCCTGGCTTAACGCCTCTCTCCACCACTTCTGAAACGCAAGGCTGCACCATATTTACAAGAATGTGGTGCAGCCTTGCGTTTCCCCCTGTGATGGCACACTTAGCGCCAACGCAGACACCCTTGCACCATAGTGCAAGGGTGTCTGCCTGCAGGGGGGGATTGTTTATGTGTAGGAAGGTGTCTCTTACTGCACATAAACAATCCTAAAATGCCATTCTGTCACTTTCATGTGTGCTGCTTCATGCAGCACACATGAAAGTGACAAAATGGCATTTTTTTAAAAGGTTTGTTTATGTACAGGAAGGGACACCTTCCTGTACATAAACAAACCATGGCATTTTGCTTTTTCCATGTGTGCTGCACAAGGCAGCACACATGGATAAAGCAAAAACGAGGAGAAATAATGCATTTCTCCTCGTTTCGCCAACTTAAGACCAGGATTTACCTGGTCTTAATTTGGCGCTGCCTCCTATGTACGCCACCCTTGTACATGGGGGCAGCGTCAAAATGAATAGGTGTTGCGGTGGACTGCCCACCGCAACACCCACTACCCACCCCTTTCACGCTAACCATAGCGCAACAGGGGGCCTTATGTACAAGGCAGCGTTATGCCACGTTAAGTGGCTTAAAGCTGCCTTGTACATATGGCGCAGCCCCTATTACCACACGCAACGTCGGTAAAAGTGATGTTGTGGTGGCGATAGGGGCTTCTACATATACCCCCAAGTCTTCTAGAGTCACTCCAAGGGCTAGTTGGCTGGCCTCCTGATCAGAAAAGGCTCCGACCATTTTGGACCTGCACATTGAACTAGCATGAGTGAGTCTTGCTGGAGCACTTGGTTCTGCTTGACACTTACTCCTAACCAAGAACCCCACATACATCTAATCAATGGATCTTTGTTGTCAGCATAGACATCAAAGTTAAATCTCAACATAAATCGTTATCAGTTATCATTACTTTAGTTTAGTCAATAAAGAGTGTTAATTTTAAATCTTTTTGTTATTCATTCTTTTTTATTAAAGTATTATTCTCCAAAATTCATTGGTAAAGGTTAACAATTAATCAATATTTAGTAATTAGATTAATCAATTCAGTAAAGCATTAATACAATAAATGTAACAGGCGCATTCCATTAAGAAACGTCCATATTCTAAGCTAGGTCAAGATAAACGCGAAAAGTTTAAAGGTATCAGTTCAGAAATCCATGAAGAGTTCTGATTAGAGAATCAAGCATATGCAAAAAGCTTTAGCAGAATAAGCTGGAAAGTATTCTCAGCTCAAATAATAGCAGATTAAGGAATAAACTAAGACTTCTCATAAAGAGATGTCCAGAAAACTCAGTACAGAGTCTCCTCTCAGAGAGTCTGGAAAAGGAGACAGAGGGGCATATTAACAAGAACGGCGATAAAATTATGCAGCTAAAGCGGCGATAATGGGCTTGATAATATGCCCTGGAGAATTCCAATAGAAGCCCATGTTCACACCAGAACATGGACTTCTATTGGAATTCACAAGGGCATATTATCAAGCCCATTATCGCTGCTTTAGCGGCAGTTTTCTGCCGCTAAAGCAGCGATAATTTTAACGCCTTTCTTGATAATATGCCCCAGAATGAGATGTTACTCTCAGTTAGTCAGACTGCTCTGCATCGAAAGGGTGGAAGAATCTGTCCTAATCAAATCTGCCTGACTAGTCTAGGAACATGCCCTACTATAAACATGTTTTCTATGTTGCAAAATTATTATTCTTTCTTCTTCATGTTCAGTAAGATTTCAGTAAGCTCTTGGGAATAGGTCTACTACTCCCCATCTTCTCACCAGAGTGCAATCATCTTTCAACTATGTGTCCTTTAATGCTGCATGCACATCCTTTCTTGTTTGTAATATCGTCTTCCCATGAATCATACTCCCTGTCATCTACATGCTCTGTTGTGTAGTTCCTAGCAGTCCACAAAACAGAGTGGGGCGACACTTCAGTCGCACAGCCGCTAGAGTAAATATTCTCATACTCCAATTATAAAATCCATTGTACTCCATTTATTCAATGCTCTATTCCAATTCTTATTGATCCACTTGTTTAATCCACATGTAGGTTGTCATGCTGTTTCCAAAGCATGACAACCTACATGTGGATTAAACAAGTGGATCAATAAGAATTGGAATAGAGCATTGAATAAATGGAGTACAATGGATTTTATAATTGAGTATGAGAATATTTACTCTAGACGGCTGTGCGACTGGGTTGAAAAGTGAAATAGCTTGATCGTTAAGCATTGTTCGTGTCATCATTATATTGATTAATCATGAGGCATTTTTATTGCGAGTTTTCAAAAAAACATCATTGTGTACATATGTTTAATAATCCTCAACAATTCATTTAAAAACATTTTTGATCATCATCAGTTATTGTGGATACGGGATTGAATTGAATTATCTGAGTTGTATTTTTTGAAACTGAGGGCATTTTTTGTATTTTTTTAAACTAAGGTTGTGTTTGGGTACGAGACGAAAGATCAGGTGGTTAATTAGGATGCTTTAAAATGAGTGATTACACGGGCGTGAGGTGAACGGTTTGTGGAAATGGATGTTGGTACGGAAGCACGACGTAGCTGTGGCAGGTATGTAATGAGTCGAGAGCGGTGTGGTAGCTTGTTGCTTGTGCGCGTGGTAGATTTGAGGTGGGTGATGGAAAAGCGCAAGATAGAAGTGGTTGGGCAAGAGCGAGTGCTATAAGTGAGTTAGTGAAGAGTGACGGTGTATGTAGCGCGTGTATGTTGGTGGTCGAGATGTTAGAAGCGCAAATGTGGGGAGAAATTTAAAAAGGGCTGTGAGAATGAAAGGTTTAGAATTAGAGAGTTGCAAATTACTAGTGAAATGAAAGTGCAAGGGTTGAGAATAGGAGGAATTGTTACATGAGCACGGGTGTATGTGTAATTAAGAACCGGTTGAGTCGGAGAGTGAGATGCATGCGAGCGTTTGAATTGAGTGTGAGTATGATGATGTGTAGATGTGTGGGGAGAATCAAGTAAGGTAGTATGGAAGAGTGTCATTGGTATTACGGGATTGAGGTGAGATGTTAGTTGTTGATGTAAAAGCACTTGGGGGATGTATTTTTCTTTTTTTTAAAGAAACGTGATTACAATTTAATTACATAACAGAGGTTTCATTGCAGCTTGGTATTTGGGTTTAATTAATATTTCATGGATTAGCTTGGATTGTTACGTACGTTAGACACAGAATAATGTAGTAATTATGAATGTTTTATTGATTTTTGCAGTTACCCCTGAAGAAGGGCTGGTTTCAGCCCAAAATGCATTGGGTTCAATAAAAGGATACTGCTTTATGATGAATCATGCGTTTTCTCGTGTTCTTGATAGAGGTCTGGATGGGCACATCTTTAGCATTAGAAGCTTTGGAAACAGCATGACAACCTACATGTGGATTAAACAAGTGGATCAATAAGAATTGGAATAGAGCATTGAATAATTGGAGTACAATGGATTTTATATTTGGAGTATGAGAATATTTACTCTAGCGGCTGTGCGACTGGGTTGGGGGTGAAGTGTCGCCCCACACTGTTTTGTTGATTATCTCAGTGCCATTCCGGCAAGGCACTCACCCAGTAAGCACACATTCATGGATGACCTTGAGGAACAGGACGGATAAATTGAAATTATAATGGTGAGCATCGCATCACTTCTTGTTGTTCCTAGGAGTCCCCCAGGACCTGCACGTTTTGGATGACCTAAACTGAGGTCTTGGTGTCCCAACCGCTTCCGGACACCCACAGGATATGTCAGCCTTTAGACCAGCTAGCTCTACAGTGCCACTACCACCCCCCTGTATCTTACAGTGGTGTAGGTAGTTTCTGGCAACCACTGAACATGACAACCCTGATTCCTTAGGGATCGTGGAAAACAATACAGTACGTTTCGCTCAGGCACTCGTCCTTGCTGTCTCTCCGAAAATACACAGGTTGGCGATTAGGACGTTTCAATAATTATTTATTGGTCCAGCGACAATCTGGTGTAAAACATATGTGCAGCGACAATCAGGAGACAGAAGCATACAAAAGAGATTGCTAGTACCAATATAGTGAATAGTAGATACATTTCTACCATAGTGCTAATAAGATGAACATAAGCAGTTCAGAAAAAAACAGTAGCATTTGCATATTCCTAAAATGCGCGCCCTAAGTAATTTGCCTAAATGTACCTAGCCTAACCTGGATGTGTAGGTGAATATGCATATAGCTATGTGTATCTGTAGTCAAGAAACCCCTAGGGATGAATCAGCCCCCTCACCTGATGGTTTAGAATGAAGGACCCCGTCTCTGCGTCGAGGATGACAACCCGCAAGGGATTCATTAACTAATAAACAGTAGCTTTCGAAATTGCAATGTCTGCAGCAAAGAGAATAAAAACAACTTGCACAATTGTCATTTAAAGTGAAAAACGAGCACTTCAGTATTAATGGACCTTCACGTTAAAATATGGTGTCATAACATATGTCATGTTAAAAAAATCCAGGCATAATTACTAGGTTGCAGGCCTACAGGTTTTAAGTTTGGTTGCCTACTACAAATATTGCATTAAACATACTACATTTTTAAAAGTAAATTCTGCACATTTGTATTTCTAATAAAGTATTTGGTAAATAATTAAATTTGTGTTAACATACTTCATCCTCAAAGTGGTGCCCCTCTAGTCCTGGACCATGGAATTGGTGCAAAGGGTGCCCAGATAGCCCAAATCCACAAATTGTGAGTTAGAAAATGTTCTGCCAAAGAGCACTCTGAGAACCGAGAGGAGACGGGAACCTACCTGCTCGCCAATCCACCCAAAGTGCATCGCCGGTCAGCCTTGTGGCAGCTCCTGCTACATTCTTTTCCGCAGTAGTAAATCCTGTTCAGCAGCTCTTCGCAGAAAGGCTATCCAGCTTGTGAAGTCCTCGTCCGATACAGCCTGCAGTTTCGTGCCGCTGGAGATTTTCCACTTCCATAAAAGAGGCTAGCTCTGAATGAAGAAATCTTCACTGCAACTTTGTATAGAGGCTCCCCGATGAAGCTTCCTCCTCGGACACCACCAGCTGCCTTGCCCCACTGAAGTTTACATTCTCAGACATTTTTCTCCAAAAATTCAACTAAGTCTGAAGGTAAGCACAGAATGGGCCCTATCCACCTTGTCTGTCTGAACTGCACTCCATTATGCCTAGATGTAACTTTTGACTTTGCCCTGGTCTCGCACGACTAGATGTCCACAGTATTGCTTTGAACTTTTAGGTTCTAGTTTCACTTTAAACTTTAAAAATTCAGAATTCCGGTTCTACTGATTGGACTATTGTTTTTCTTGTGTCAAATAATTTATTGAAATTTAGTCTATTTTACTAAATTGGTGTGGGATTTTTCTTGTGTTGTGTTTTCCCCTTATTGCTGTTTAAGTGTTGCATACATACTTTACACATTGCCTCTAAATTAAGCCTGATTGCCTTGTACCAAGCTAGCAGAGGGTTAAGCACAGGTTAATTTAGTGACTTTTGTGGTTTACCTTGACAGGCATTGTGGCTGACACTTGAGTAGGGTTTAACCCTCCTCAACCAACAACAAAATATATCACACCCATGCTGTGTTTCTTGCACTGCTACTCCCCAAATGGTGCCTTTTCCAAGTGTTTTACTGATGCTTGAGAAAACACATTTTCTACAGAAAAAAAAAAAAAACATGTGGCATTGCCAGTGCATGAATATAAACTGCAAATTATCTATTACGTACACTAGTTTCTGACACTTATGTATATTATCTCATCCAGTCTGCAGGCTCCACCCCAAAAAGGAAGTGCATGCCATAATTTGGCCCTCTTCTTTTTAAAGTCTACCACTAAGTACATACTACCTCTAGGTCTTCTACCATCTTGACCTCCAAGACATTGCTCTATATTTGCTGCTTGCATAGAAGGCATTGAGAAAACAGATTTAGAAGGCCTTTTAGAGGTTGGCTAATGAAGGACATCTCTAATAAACTGCCAAATGTCTGGTTTCATCAACCTCACATTTGTCCTACCCCATTTAGAGGTGGGAGAGCCTCTCAGTTTCCAATGGCTGAGCTTCAGGTTGCTCTGCCAACAGAAACCCTTTGCTCGCAGTCCATCTGCTAGAGGGCTGCCACCATTAAGTGATTGAATGTACTATCCCATTGTGAGTGGGTCTTCAGGTAACTTTCTTTTGCCTGTTTAAGACTGCCACCTAAGCCCTGACAGTTGGGAGAAGGACAAATAAAACAATTTGTCACTGATGTGCAAGTAGAAAACTCACTTTAGGTTCAGGCAACTGTCTTCTCTTTTTCTGAAACATCCAACCATTTCCGGGTTTGTTTCTGAAGAACAAGAAAAACAATGCTGAGCAGCTTTTCATGACATGCTATGCTTTATTTACAAAGAATATATTCAGCAAAGCTTGTGGGGATAGTTAGAATAGCCATTTCATTACAGCAGTCTTTGACCCAAGCCGGATTTAGGGGCTCATTACGATGGCGGAAGGACCGCCACCGCCAGCAATGTAGTGCCGGTCCTTCCGCCATCAGAGCCCGATTTTCCCACCGCCAAAAAGGATGGCGGTGGGAATCCCAATCTGTCCGCGGCGGATGCCAAGACCGTCCGCCACGGTTCCGCACGGCGGTCCTTTTCCGCCCGCCTTGTGGAACTAAACTATGGGCCAACATTGCGGCGGTGCCTTGCAGGCACCGCCATAGGGATTACGATATCCCTTTCCGCCTGTCTTTTCGCGGCGGACATCCCAACGCGAAAAGACAGGCGGAAATGGATTCGGGGGCCCGTAGCTGGCCCCCCTTGTGTGGGGGGGAGGTAGCTGTGCACTGGGGGAGTACCCATGGTACCCCCTGCATTTCCCTGCACTGCGTGGCAGGCACCGCATGGTGCCTGCCACGTAGTGCAGGGAAATGCACAGCATGGCATTTTGCTATTGCATACGGTGCTGCAGCCAGCAGCACCGTCCGCAATGTTAAAGGCCCTGGATGCGCCCGCCAGTATGGCGGGCGCATCCTTATTGCAGTGGTGGGACCGCCGCATGTCTGGTGGGTGGTCCCAAACATCGCAACGATAGCGGGCGGACTCAGGTCTGCCCGCCATCGTAATGAGCCCCTTAGTTAGGAAAAAACCTGGTTTCAGGTTTCCACTTGCTTCCTCAAATTCAGCAGGAAAGGCTGAGCAAGTAAGAAGATTGATAAAGATTTCTAAAGCTTTGCTGCTGTAAAAGATTCACCACCTGACCTTAAGTCATGAGGTAAGAGAATGCGTAGAAGGTCCATGTGGGAGGATCTCAAGGTTCATGCTGGTGTGCATCGATTAAACTATGACACTGGAAAAGGAGGAGAAGGAGTGAAAAGTATCTTGTGGACTATGGTCAAAGATTTATACATTGTCCTTTTCATGATAGGAAGCTATTGCAACTTGTACTAAGTAGGTGGTAATGTGGTCCCATTTGTTTGCCCTATAAATAATTGGGATGCTGAATTTTAAATCAGTTTCTGCTCTTCACAGGACATTTTCAGCTACATCTAGGTAAACACTTTTGCCATAGTCCAGTCTAGATTGGACATGTGCATCAACAATCAGAACGTAGTTATTTGCAGTTAAGAAAAGGCAGTAAATTAGTCTAAAAAAAGGGTGGCAAGAACACTGCTTCTTGGGGTTCCGGAATAAGTTGTTTGTACCATAAATTGCCCAGGTCTCTCACACATTTTGAAAGATTGGGATGGACACCCATTGATGGCAGCCATTCAAGGTTCTTCCAAATGGAAAAAAACAAAGGTTAAATGGTTGTATGATGTTACATTGCATGCCATTACCCCACATGCCGTCACAACGCAAATCTTTACCCCGACTTGCTGTCGGGGGTGCACTGGAAGTTGGAATAGTATAATTTACTATTCCAACTCCAGTGTGTGTAACAGTAGGGATTTAACTCCAACACCTTCTACCCCCTGCAACAAGCCATTCGCATTGTAACGACATGCGGGGTAAAGGCATGCGTTGTAACGCATGTGTTGTAACCGTTTTTCCTAGGTTAAATTGACCAAATAGTTAGGTGAATATGTCAGTGACAACGTAACATTTATTAACTAAAAACACAGAAATTCTCCAGTTATAGTTAGCAAAGCTAACTATAACTTTCACCCCCGCCATGCACTACTGATGACCTCACATATTACATCCCTCATGACATGTTCTATGACACCATTTATGACACCACTGCTGACATCTCAAATGACATATGTCATGCATGGCATGAGACTAGCCGCAGGGCCTTGCCTGCCGCCAGGCTCTTCATCAATCCCCTGCAAGCAGCCAACCTCTCTGTCGGGGGAGGAGCCAGGCAGCCCCCTTCCCAAGCCACTATTGGGCCCGGGTAACCTGGGACCCTTTATTTTTATAAAGGGAAGGAAGTGCATGCAACTCCCTTCCACAAGCCACTATTGGCCCAGCAAACCCCATCCCCATGGGCCATAAAATATACTATTAGGGGAGGAGGACGCATGGTTGCCCTTCCCGAGCCTTCAGAGGCCCCGGGAAAACCATCTCCTGGGGCCAAATCCTTTTGCATTAGGGGAGGGGGCGGGTGGCTCCATACCCCAGCCCAAATGGACCTGACGACCCCCATCCCCAGGTCCATATTTTCATTAAAGGGGGCGAGGGTGCATGAGCCTTAAAAGGTCCTGGCTACCATAAGTAGGGAGAGGGGGCAGTGCAGCCCCCCCAAGCCTATTGCTGCCCCCGGCACACCATCCCCCAGGGTCTGTATTAATTATAGGTGGGTGCCTGGTGCTCCCCTGGGGCACCCACCAATCAGCAATTTGGGGGCCGGAGGGAGAGTTCCAGGAACCCCAGGGCCCCAGCCAGCTCCCTGCTTGGTACGGAAGCTGGCATTGCTCTCGGCCGGAGGGAGCAGCTGGCTTTACTTGCTCCTTCTGGGTGGTAGCAATATCTGTTTCCCTGCCCGCAATAGTGCAGGCAATGAAACAGAAGTCTGCTCCTGCCCAGAAGTAGCATCCTGAATTCTCCCACTGGCTGGTAGAAGACTTTCCTTCCCTGTCCTCACTGCTGCATGCATGTAGGGAAGGTATCTTTGGTCCCACCTGGCAGGAGATTTAAAACTGCTCCTGCCAGGTGGGAGCAAACATATGCATCCTTGCCCCCGCTAGTGCGGCCAGAGAAACTACTCTGTCCTTCGAGTGGGCTTCTCAGGCCAGAGTAATTGAACCGGCCTCAGGAGATAGGGGTCCCGTGCCCTTTTAAGTCTCAGCGAGGGGGGCAACGTGACACGCCTCCCATCTAATATGCAAATTGTCCCTGGGGGATGGGGTACCCTGGGCCTATCAAGGATAATGGTGGGGGGCCTTGCACCCCCTTCCCTTTTTGCAAGAGGTGATCCTGGGAAATGGGGTCCCCAGGGCTCAAATTGGCTCATGTGGGTGACCCCACTCACTACCTCTCCCCAAATATTTCACATACAGCCGCCATTGGTGCTCTGGAATTTCGGGAGTGCATTTTTGTTGATATAAATATATATATGTATGCAGTGCAGTAATTATTTAAAACTATTAGTTTACATTAAAGTAAATTTAACTATATTTATTGAAAAACAATATTCTTGCCTTGTTTGACACAATATTTTTGTCATTCCTATTATAAGTATAGGAAGACAATATTTAGGTTAACGGTATTAAAAAAACAATTTCTTGGTATTTCAATAGTTCTCTTCTAGATATTTCGTCATACAGTTATTATTTCTTCAATCCTGTTTGAGCACAGAAAGCAAATTTTCAATTATGTATTTCAATCTAGGTAATAAGAGAGGGAGGTGACACAGTACATAAAAAAGTTATGGCATAAAGGTTAAAGGATCGCCACCTATGTTGGGGTACGGTGTTTGCACTTTTAATGCAGTAAGCTGTAGTTACGATTGAAGATGAAAATACAGAAGAGAACAACAGTAGTTTGTTGTACCATATTACAGTCTGACAGCAAAAAAGTGTGGAAATGTTTGCAGGAATGGAATCCTTTCTACCTTTTTCCATGGTGGATAAGAGAAAGTATGGTAAAAAGATGCAGATAAGAGTTAAAAATGGTAACCAATGTACAGCACTTAATAGGCTGATGTGGGTGTACAGTCAATTAACGAGCCCAGGGATAGGAGAAGCACTACATAGACAGTGTTCCAGACTTCAATATCAAGACATTTCGTGATATCCCTGAAGTATTCTATTTTTCTGACAGTCGATGCTGTGGTGTGTAACTCAGTTAAGCTTTCATGGAAAAATCACTGCCAATTTAAATTATGGGCACATTCTGCCTGAATACCTTTTTTATACCTGAAAGATTCTGTGGCAGTAGAATACTTTTTTCTGTGGCAAGGGCTACAAGCTGTAACTATTGAAAGTATTTCAGATATATGTGATGCGGTGCAGTATTATACAAAATGGCTATTTCAGTGTTTTCCTCTTCGCACATATACTGTTAGACATGCTTGATTGAACTGGATGTAATTTAAGAGGTACACAAAGAACCTCCTTGAATTGCTGATATGGAGCTCAAATATGTTATAGGCCGTTCTTCAGATTGATCAACATATTTACAGAATTCTATTTATGGAAATTTGTACAGTGTCACTATACAGGCTGTGCATTTGCATTTTGAAAAACCAATACCAAGAAAGTTGTTCTCTCATACTTTTGGTTTCTTTGCATATCTTTGCAGATCCTTTCACCATACCACAATCAAGCTTTTGATTAGGTTAATTTGTAAATAAAAAAGGTAAAATTAGTTTGAGAACTTCCATGATGGAAATATTTTTAGAGGGTCTTCTAGTTGATTCAATGATTTTTTTTCAGTTTCATATGGATTTATGTTTTGCTCTTGTGTTTGCAGTACAACACTTGTATGCTTGCATACACTAGTATGTTTAACGCCTGGGATTTTACATTTATGCCACATTGTGTAAACAGGATTTTGTTTGGGTAAACAAACCTACTGCAGGAACAACCCCAGTAGAATCTCACCAACATGAGTGGGTGGCTGTTTTACCCACAAAAAATCATTTTGAGTTATTATTTTAGCATGAAATACTTTTCTGTACATATGGAAGTGGTATAGAGTGAGAAGGTACTTTACAGACAGGAGCAACTTCCCTCCTGAAGACAATTCTATGTTCTATGTTGAGTTTTTGGTCATTTTAGATTTAGAGGGAAAGCATCACTCATTCTTTGGTTTTTTACATTCTCACTGTGCTTTGCTAGAGATTATTTAGGGGCCCAATAATAGCCTTGAATTCATGAAAAAAGGAGTTTATAATTTTCTGCATGTGCCTGTTGGTGGCTGGGGAAGAGATCCAGGAGTCAAGGTCAGGCAGACGGCCATTTTACATTGTACTCAGGTGCCTTCTTCCCCATGTGCTTACTCACCATTTTCCCCACATTTTGTGAAAGCAAGGTGTGTCTGTTAGACCTGGCATCCTTGGTGTGGTTTTCCCCTGACCTTTCACCTTCAGACCTCCTGTTCTGCTGACTTCGTTTTTGCTTTCGTAGGACTCTGCACACTTTACCACTGCTAACCAATGCTAAAGTGCTTGTTCTCTCTTCTTAATACATGATAACATTGTCTTACACCCAATTGGCATATTTAATTTACTTATAAGTCCCTAGTAAAGTGGCACTACATGGGCCCAATGCCTGTAAATTAAATGTTACTTAGAGGGACTACAGCACTGATTGTGCCACCCATTTAAGTAGCCATTTAAGCACATCTCATGTCTGCCATTGCAGAGCTTGTGTGTGGAGTTTAAACTGCAATTTCGACCTGGCAAAATAAACCTTTTGCTAGGGCCAAACCTTTCATGTTAATACCCATAACTCACTCCTAGCATAGGCCATGGACAGCCCAGAGGGCAGGGTGAAATATATTTAAAAAGCAGGACATGTACTTTTGAGTTTTACATGTCCTGGAAGTGGAAAACCCATAAATTCATTTTCCACTACTGTGAGGCCTACCTCTCCCATAGGATAACATTTTAGTTAACTTATTACATTTTATAAGTGTAAAATTCCAAATGCGAATAGGTAACCAGTTGGTGTTTGGGGTCTTGAATCACAATTTAAAACCCTAACCTATGGTGAAGTTGGATTTTAAATTGTAGTTCTGCAAATGCCTCTTTTAGAAAGTTGGCTTTTTCTTACCTTAGCCATTGGGTGCCTTCAGCCTGTCTCTGGGTCACATAACTGGGTGTTGCTGACCGTTGGGCTTTGTGCATTCCTCCTAGACAGCCACCCAACAATGGAGAGATTAGGTGACACAGGATAGGCCATGACTAGCAGAATGGGTGGGCAGAGCTGGGAACAGTCCTACTTACTTGAATAGGCTGTGTCATGTCTCCACACAGAGGGCTGCATACCCCCTGTAGTTAGTCTGGATCCAGAGTGTGGAAGGTAGTGCATCTGTGCACTTCAAAAGCCTGGCTCTAGAAGCTTCTCCCTACTTCAAAAGCACAACTGTGTATAAATACTGGACCCCAAACACCCCCACTTCAGTGCACTTCTGGACCTGTGGATACCCACCAGGAAGAAGGACTACTGTGCCACTACAAGGACTGCTACTTTGCTGCTCTAAAGGAACTGCTGCCCTGCTGTGGTGACCCATTGTTTGCTGCCCTCTTGCCTGGGTAAGGAGAACAAGACCTGGAACTTCATCTTGAACCTAGGACTCCATAGAGAGACTCCAAGGGCTAGTCTGCAGGCCTAGTGATCTGAGCCTTAGGGACAGAAAATGCTCCCCAACAACCTGCACCAGCCCCTGAACCCGGGATGTAGTGAGTTCCTGACCCCAAGTGGTGCCTCTCAGCTCCTAGACCCTTAGTGTGGATCACGGGTGCTGAAATCAAGCTTTTGGGCTCTTCGTGACTGCTAACAGGCCCTTTTGCAACGAGACCCCGCCGCTTGCACCGCATATCACTGCGAAGCTCAGTCAGCCCAACTCCTCGCACTGCAGCATCGACCACTCACAGGCATCGCCACCGCAAAGCTCCAGCAATGCCTGCCCATGACGCCGGCCAGCTTCTCGCGCTTTGCCAACAACATCCCAGGATGTTCTCTCTGCTGCTTGCTGTCCTCTGCTACATGAACAGGACTCCTGGCATGAACTTGAGAACATAAACCTTCAGCAGGACTAACCTGAGACTGTATCTGACCTGTGCTCCATCTCGCTCTGCCTGAACTTTTGAATTCGACCCAGTCCAGTGCAACTAGACCTCCCAAGTGGCGCTTTGTGACGCTATATTCACTTTATTCTTTCAATCCATAACTCTGGTTCTACTGATTGGATTTTTGTCATTTTGGTCTTGTTTTATTAATTACATTTTGCTCTATTTGTTTCTTGTATTGTGTTTTCACTGTTTTATTGTTTGAAATGTTGCTTTACACATTGGCTCTAAGTTAAGCCTAACTGGTCTGTGCCATGATACCAGAGGGTTGAGCACATGTTAATTTAGGGGTTGCTTGTGACTTTACCCTGACAAGGATTGAGGTCACTGCTTGAACAGGGCACACACCCCAGTCAACCACTGACCCAATTTCTTACAGTGTCTGATAGGTGACTTTTTTTTTCTCCATGCTTTCTTTGTTGCTAAGCAATTTGCTCATCCACCATTTTGGGTTGATGTTCTCCTGTCAGCCATGGGTCTGTTAATATGCATGCTAATTTTTCGACAGAGGTGCCGACACCAGCACACCCATGCTCTGCCACACCATCAACCGCTCCCTGGCAACCGCCTCGTTCCCCGATGACTGGAAACACGCCGAGGTCAACCCCCTCCTGAAGAAACCCTCGGTGGACCCCACCGACCTCAAAAACTACAGACCCATCTCCCTGCTCCCGTTCCCAGCGAAAGTCATCGAGAAAGCCATCAACAACCAACTCGCCACATTCATCGAAGAGCACAACATCCTCGACTCCTCCCAATCCGGCTTCAGAAAAAAACCACAGTATGGAAAACGCCCTCCTCGCCGCAACAGATGACATCCGCACCCTACTGGACAAAGGAGAAACAGCAGCCCTCATCCTCCTCGACCTCTCAGCGGCGTTCAACACTGTATCTCACAGCACCCTAATACACAGACTCCACGGCGCAGGGATCCAAGACAAGGCCCTTGACTGGATCCACTCCTTCCTCTCTGGCAGAACGCAGTGGGTCAGACTCCCCCCTTTCCTCTCGGACTCTACACCAACCACCTGCTGAGTCCCCCAGGGGTCCTCCCTCAGCCCTACGCTCTTCAACGTCTACATGGCTCCGCTTGCCCCCATCGTCAGATCCTACGGACTCAACATTGTGTCATACGCAGACAACACCCAACTCATCCTCTCCCTATCCAACGAACCCAATACCGCCAGACACAACTTTCGTGAAGACATGGAAGCCGTCACCAAATGGATGAAAAACAGCTGCCTAAAACTAAACACCAACAAAACAGAAGTACTCATCATGGGCCCAAACCCCGACGCCTGGAACGACACCTGGTGGCCCCCGCCCTCGGAAGCCCGCCCACCCCGACAGACCACGCACGCAACCTGGGAATCATTCTGGACTCCGAGCTCAAAATGGACCGCCAGATCAACTCCGTCTCATCCTCCTGCTTCCACACCCTCCGCTTCCTACGTAAGACCTTCAAATGGATCCCCCTCGAACACAGAAAGACCGTCACTCATGCCCTGGTCACCAGCAGACTCGACTACGGCAATGCACTCTACGCCGGAATAAACAAAAACCTCACCCGCAAACTACAGAACATCCAGAACGCCGCCGCAAGACTGGTCCTCGACCTGCCAAGACACTGCAACATCTCCCAGCACCTGCGCACACTCCACTGGCTCCCCATCGAAGCTAGAGTCACCTTCAAGATGCTCACCCATGCTCACAATGCCCTCCACGACACCGGACCAGCATACCTGAACAGCCGACTCAAATTCCACGCACCCCAGAGGACCCTACGATCAGCCCAGCTCTCCTATGCCGTGGTCCCCCGCACCAGAAAGACCAGATCGGGAGGCCGCTCCTCTCCTTCCTCGCGACCAGAGCCTGGGACACCCTTCCGCTCCACCTCAGACAGACATCACTCCCCATCTTCGCAAGAAACCTCAAAACCTGGCTCTTTGACAGACCCCCCCCCTTTGATGGACTGGAACCTGCCAACCCCCCCCCCAGCGCCTTGAGACCCCTACGGGTGAGTAGTCGCGCTTAACAAACACCTTGATTGATTGATTGATTGCTAATGGTCTGTGGAGAGCTGAGAGACACTGTGACACCATCATGAGCTAATCCAGCTCAAGCCTTTAGCAACCTGGTCAGGGGCAGGAGTAATGTAAAGCAAGTATTTCCTTTTGTGAAGATTGGAGAAGCCAGTGTATCCCTTTGAAAAGGCACAGGCAGTGGTGTCCTTGAGGGCACAGATCCTTATTCTATGCTATCTAATTGACAGAAAAGATTACAGCAGTTGGGTTGCAGGGGTCGGTCCAGAGACAAGAAGGTCAATGTTTATACCAAGTACCGTGTCAGGAGTGGATGCAATCTCATGGTATGCCAGATATTGAGTTTTAAAACAATGTTTTGAATGGTGAGAATTGGTCACTTTCAGAAACTGTAGGCAGCCTGGAACATTTTCACAAAAAGCTTCAGAAACAAAAGTCTCATCCACCTTAACTCCTTCCTCCATTGTTTCAGGGTGTTCCATCAAGCACGGGCTGAAAGAAAGGAAACATCTAAACATTTATTTTCCCCATACAATTTTACACAGGACAATTGAATATAGCAATATTGAAGAAATGGCTGAACCGAATTACACTAAATTTGGCAGAAAACTATTCTTAATGTGATTTGGTGTAAATCTATTAGTAGTTTTTGGGAATTTAAAGGTCACACTGTATGTATAGTTCATGTCGACCCAACAGATCAGAACATCATGATCTGATTGGCTGCCACATTAAGAAAGGTGTTGTTTCAATCATTTTAGGACTCGGGGACTCAGTCCCAGTCTCCTGAAAAGAAAGTTTAAAAAAACATATAGGGATTCAGGGTGTGGATACCCTGACCCCTTAGACCTAATGTGGGAGTCCCAGAGGGACACCCTCCATGGCCGAACAAAACGTCGCTTTAAATGGTATCCGCAATGCCATTAAAAAATAAAAGGAGGGGCTCATGCTCCTTTAATTTTGAATCCCTCGGGGTGAGATAGGTCTGGGGGATCACCACAACTTAATTTAAAAGTGGTGGGGGCATGAGGCCCCTCTCTTTGAGCCGTTAAAGGCCCTGGGAACCTCATTACCCAGAGCTAATTGCATTATTTTGGGGCGTGTGGTGTGCAACCTCCCTCGCAGAGCCATTAGAAGGCCTGGGGACCCAGTCCCTGCGGCCAAAGCATTTTTTAATTGAGCAGGGGGGGATGGGGATTCCCTCAAGCCATTCTATGGTCCCAGGGAGCTACTGTCCTGGGACCCAACATCATACAATGTCCAGTGGGACTCCATCCCTGGGACACTGTGGTGTTCCGTGCCCGCAAGAGCATGGGCAGTGAGAACTTCAACTCCCTTTCTACACTCTTGCGGGCAGAGAACACAGAACTGCTCCTGCCCAGTGGGAGCAGTAACAAAATCTGCTCCCACCAGGTGGGAACAATCAACTAGAGCCGGCTTCCAGCTCACCAAGGATGAGTGAAGGCAGGGGAGCTGGCTGGGACTGCGGGGGCCATGGGCCTCTATTGCAGCCCCCAACAGTTCTGCATGTCATGGATTCACCTGGTGGGAATGGGTACACACTAAGCAAAAAAAGAAGGCCATCTCCCTCCGCACCCAGGATGCTATGGGTGTCCCAAGTCGGACCAGGGCACCTTAAAAAATCGTAATATAAAAAAACTGCAGAAAAGAATAATAAACAAGTGCCTTTTGGGAAGGAGTGTCCAGAATGCCCTTCATGGGCTAATTTAGATATATTTGGCTGCATGGTGCAATCTGGGAAGGGACATCACCAGCATGCTTTTTAAGTGTTGCGTGTGGCTGTAGGAAGTGCAGCAGCCCACAGAAATACTTGAAGAATTACCCCTATATTTCCCGGGGGCTATAGAATATGACCCCAGGAAAACTTGGTGATATTTATAAGCATTCCAAGACCTGGAGCTTTTGCTCCTCAGCTTGGGAATTCAGGGACCCATTGTGGTTGAACTTATGCCTAGTTTATGTGGATTGAGGAGTTTAAAAGGAAGACTTTAACACCTATTTAATGTTGTTCCGACTACAAATTCTTCATTTAAACATTTATTGACAGACTTTGAAATCAATAAGTTTGTCTTCACTGAAAATAAAAACAGAGGTTGAAGTGACGTTATGTTTAGATGGCAATGTTGGTTGCAACATAATGTATTAAACAAAAAACAGACTGAAATTCACCAGTTATAGTTACCTGATTTAACTATAACTCAAGCCCTCAATTAAATATAACAGACTCACTCATGGGGGGTTGGCCAGCTACCAAAGGCCATGCACAGCAGGGGGTTGATCGGCTGCAAGGGATTGGACTGGTGCATAAATTTAACAGTACAGTATTGCATGAGTAAACATTTCATGAGTTAAATATAACTGGTGAATACCAGTGGTTTTTAAATTTAAAATGTTGTGTTTAAACTGATGTTTTTACCAACCTATAATGTCACTATACTCTTTGGTTTTTGCAGTGAATATATATATATATATATATATATATATTACCTACTGGCGGTCGCCAGTAGGTACTTATAGTTAGGACCTCGTTTCTATTCAAAACGCATTTTTTTTTTGCCAATATCTTTGGCACCGTTTGACGGATCTCCCCGAAATTTTTAAAACTAATGGTACACTCAGGTCAGCTCCTGTCCTGAAAGTTTCGGGGTGATTCATCGAGCAGGGGCCGAGAACAAAGGGGGGTCCAAAAATGCGTTTTCCCCATGTTAATTTCCATAGGAATTTTGGAACAGGCTATAGCCCGACCTGCTCAACGGAATTACATCAAATTTGGCAAAAAGGTAGCTCTTGGTTCAGAAAGCGGCCTTTTTTTTAAATGGTGTAAATCCGTTCAGTAGTTTCTGAGAAATTCAAAACATAAAAATATCGATATTTGAGCACCGAGGAGGGTTTGCGAACTCTCCCGAGCACGAGCTTCATTCTTATTGGCTGCCAACACTCTAAACCAGAGTGTGTTGCCAGCCATCATGTGACTCGGAACCGAGTCACATGAAAAAGGTTGAAAAATGTTGTAAATGTAGGAAAGGGGTCAGGGTAGAAATACCCTGACCCCCTAGGGCTGGTCAGGGGGTCCCACAGGGACACACAGGGCCCAAAAAAGCATTTTTTTTTTGCTTTTTCGGTGGAACACACGCTGGGTGCGCAAATCCCGCTGCGAAAAAAAAAAAACAAAGCGCAGTCTCCCGCGCTTCGTTTTCCTTAATCCCCCGGGTGGGCCAGGTCCCGGGGGCAATATGTTACTATATAGTGGGAGCCCGTGGGGCCCCTGCAGCCCCGGGGACCGCCACCTCCCTGGGGCTTTATCGAAAATGTGGGGAGGGGCACGCAGCCCCCCCGCAGCCCCGGCGACCGCCACCTCCCCGGGGCTTTATTTTTTTAAGGGCGGGGGCCTTGCGTGCCCCCCCAAGCCCCAGGGACCGCCACCTCCCCGGGGCTTTATTCAAATAGGGTGGGGGGGCTTGCGGGCCCCCCCAAGCCCTGGGGACTGCCACATCCCCGGGGCTTACATTAATTAATTTAAGTGTGGGGGGCTCCTGCCCCTCCCCACACTGCCACAGGGACCACCACCTCCCCGGGGCAATTTTAAATAAAGGGCGGGGGTCCGTTATGGACCCCCGGGGACCACCACCTCCCCGGGGCTTTAAAAATGCTGGGAGGGAGGCCGCAGGGTCCCCTCCCAGAGCCCTCGATGGCCCTGGGGACTGCCACCCCCAGGGCCGGTCTCCTGCAATGTCCTGGGGTGCCCACCCCCAGGACATTGCCGTTCTGTCATAGCAAACACTGCTTTGCTTCGTTGAAGCGAGAGCAGGAAACCTGCCCCTGCTTCAACGAAGCAAAGCAGAATTGCTTTTGGGCAAGGGGAGCTATATGTTAGCAGCTCCCCTTGTCCAAAAGCAATGCCGGCTCCCGCAGGAGGCGGGGAGCTGGCAGGGACCGTGGGGGCATTGGGGCTCCCCCCACGGTCCCCAACTCTGAGGCCAGGCCCCGGGCGATGGGGTCCCCGGGGCCATTATTGGCCTGAGGAGGGGGGCACGTAGTCTCCCTCTTTAAAAAAAAAATAAAATAAATAGTGGCAGGCCCCGGGGGATGGGGTCCCTTGTGCCATTATTGGCCTCAGGAGGGGGGCCGCACTTTCCCCCTCCTTGTTTATTAAAAGAAATAAATGCTGGCAGGCCCCGAGGGATGGGGTCCCCGGGGCGAATACCAAATTATGGAAGTGGGGTGTTTTTTTTTCTTTCGAGTTTGGATTCGTGACTCCAACGCGGCTCTCAGCGCGGCCCCCCTGTGTAATCGCGATGGGTTTGCGACTCCAGGCAAAATCAAAAAAAGAGTATATATGTTTTTGAAAAAGTAAGATTATATGTTGGGTTATAGGGTGGCTCTAAAAAGAGCCCTTGTTTTTATTTTGACTTTGTTGTACCTTAACGTTGTTGAGGAAGACTCTGTTCCCTTGATCTGTGATCTGTGAAGTGCACTCCATCACTTCTGTAGATGTCATCCTTATGAAAACGTAGATTGTTGTTGTAGATGGACCCCATTCTATGATCTCTGAGGTATGTAGAAACAGCTTTATTGACATTCTTTCTAGCTTTCTCAATCTGTGGACAGAATTGATTTGACCACTTCCATTTCTGTCTTTGGCATATATTAGAAAATACAAAGACAGTTTGAGGTAAAATCAACATCAATTGTGCAAAGGTGTCCTTGATTAGCATTTCCAGACCTACCCCAGTCAATGTGCCTAGGTCATTGCCACCACAGTGCACAATCATGAGGTCAGGGGGTTGGAGATGCAAAAAGGTTTTAACCAAAGGCATCAATTGGTGCCACTTTAATCCTCTCTGTGCAATCCATTTAATTTCCACATTTTGCAAAGCTAGGTCTTTGTCAATACCTCTGCGTTCAGCATACCTTTTGCACCAGAAAACATAGCTGTGTCCAACAATCCATACTGTAAGCATCTTGAAGGGATGTCTGGAAGTAATGAAAAGATGTCTGTAGCTGAGGTAGTCAGTTGGTAGAAACAGAGGTATCTAAAATGGTGGACAAGATGCTGTTTTTTAAAAAGTAGAGAATTGCTTGGCTGCTTAAGAACATTGTACATTCAAAAATAGGGTGTATGTTACTTTCTTTAAAAAGCATGTTTCTTATTGGTTAGTAAAAAATGTTTGAAAGGTACAGTAGATAGGATAAGGTCATTTATTGCAAACGTCAACCACACCTGCTGTTTGCATTTGTAACCTTGTGTGCTGAACTTGAAAATATGGTGAACTTGTGACCTGTCAGTTCAGTTGAATGTTCTATGAACTGTTACTATGGAAACTGGCATTAGGCAGAATGGGGGAAGGGTTGAAACTTAACTGTGATCTTAAAATGTGAAATTGTAATTTATATATAAGTGTTATCTTATTAAAGTAAGATTTCCCAAATCAGTACTATCTTTAGAAGTAATGTGTACTTAAAAAATAGTAGAATTTTTATTTGTAATATATTTTTTAATTCCCGTATGGATTCGCGGCTCCATCGCGTTGATGCACGGTGGAGTTGTGACTCCCAAAAATTCCAGAACCAGTTTGGGCACTTTTAGAAGTCAGTTGGTAAGGGTTAATATGTCTAACCAATAGAAATGGTTTTACCTTGCTGAGAGTGGTGCATTACATTGATTGTGTGCATAAGAAAATCTTTTATGAGTTTGTGATATTTTAAATTCTACAAATCAATTTGGAAGGTGAGTTATAAATTTGTGAGGTGTATTATGTATTACTTTCATGTTTAATATTTAAAAATTATTGATGAACTGTGATTTTTTAAATCTATTATTAAATGTAGAGATGTGTATTGTAGTTTTGTTTTATTGTAGTTAAATGTTGTTTGAAGTAGATTCTGTATAGTAATATGTGTATATTGGAAGATAGATTAGTGATTATGGTAGTTTGTTTTAGTGTGTGGATATGTGCATTTGTAGTATACCGCATAATTTTAGTTGTTGCTTTAAAATTGGAGGTGGAGTCTGTCAAGTTTTAAGGTGTGTATGGACTTCTCTCTCAAGTATGTTTCTACTTGTATATGTATTTTCATATGTCTTATACATTTAAAAGTGCATGATTTATTACAAAGAGGTGTTGTTGCTTTTTATGTGGTAGTCTCAAGACTGTGATTAGTAGTGGAATGGTGAAGATGCAGCATAATAGTGTGCTTTGAAAGATGTTGACATAAGGTATTATTGATTAGGGTTCTTTTTATAAGTTTCTAGAGAGGTACAGTTGAAGTATGCCACATAATTTTTGGTGTTTCCTTAAAATTGGAAGTTTGTTCTGTGAATTTTTAAGGTTTGGATAGTGTTATGGTACAGACATATTCATGTATGCTTTACTGAATATGGTGAGACTTTTAGTAAAGACATATGAAGGGTTTCTGCTTTGTATTTGGGTAGGTGTAACATTATAAGTAGTTGAAGAATGGTAAAGCAGCAGTTTGAAAGTGAGTTTTGAGATATTTGTAGAGATGTTATTTATTAGAGTAATTTGTATGATGTGAGGAAAGTTATATTTCATATATACCACACCATTTTCAGTGTCAGTTTGAAAATTGAAGTGAAGTCTGTGAAGTTTTGATCTGTGGATGGTGTTGTGACTGAGATACGTGTCTACTTGCATATGTATTATGGTATGTGTTATGTGTGCGAAGATGATAGAATAAGAAAACATAGTTATACATTTATCTGTATATTACTTTTATATATGATGCTGCTAGCATATGCTGCTATGTACTCCTGTAATCTCTCAAATATTACCACTGTAAAAATGGAATCACCAGCCATTACCTATGTACTCCTCTAAACCCCCAGGCATCACTCCTGCAATCATGCAATCATCAATGCGTTAGCTATACACTGGTTTAATCATGCAGGCACTACCCTTGCTCTCCTCCAATGCCCTGTCAGAATCTATGCACTCCTCCAATCACTTAGCCAGTGCCTATGCACTTATAAAATCATCCAGGCACTAACTTTACACTTTTGCAATCACTGATGCACATCACAGTATTACTTTAATCACCCAGGCAGTACTGATTCACTTATAAAATCCCCCAGGCACTTTCTATGTACTCCTGTAGTCCCCTAGATATTACCTCTGAAGTCATGCAATCACCAATGCATTAGCTATACACTGGTTCAATCACCCAGGTAATACTCTTGCACTCCTCCAATTTCCTTTTCAGGATCTATGCACTCCTCCAATCACTTAGTCAGTACGCATGCACTTATGAAATCACCCACTCACTTGGTATGTACTCCAGTAGTCCCCTAGATATTACCCCTGCAGTCATGCAATCACCCAGGCACTAGTTATGTACTACTACTGCAGTCATGCAATCATGCAGGCTGTACCTATGCACTCATGTAATAACCCAGTCACTACCCGTACACTCAGGCAATCACCCAGGTTCTACTCATGCAGTCCTCCAATCACCCAGGAACTACCTAAGCACTACTCCATGCACCCAGGCACTACCCATGCACTGTTCCATACACTCAGGCATTACCCATGCACTCTTCCATGCACCCAGGCATTACCCATGCACTCCTCCAATCACCCAGATATTATCCCTGCACTCATACAATCACCCTGTATGATATGTAGAATCATGTAGGTCCTACTTTTGGTCTCATTTATTCACCTAGGCACTTCTTAGTGAGTGACCTATGTCTTCAGGTGCTATTTATACACCTATCCATGCACTGAACTTTTATGTGTGCACTCATGTAATTAGCCAGTCACTATTCATCTTCTCCAGTAATTACCCAGCAACAATCTTTGGAGTCATACAATCACCCAACAGAGTTACAGGAATACTTTAAATATTTGAATATTAATGATTTTAAAGTGGAATTCACCATAAAATACCATCAAGAAAGATGTAGAACTGTTTGTGGAAGGGGAAGCCCTCAAGAGCAAATTATTTAGAAAAACAACGGCCACTAATTCTATATTAAGGGAAGATAGCGCCCACCCAAGGGGAGTCATCAAAGGGATTCCCTTTGGGGAAATAGTGTGAATCCGTAGGAATAGTAGCAGAGATGAGGATTTCAAATCAGAATTAGATAACCTGCAAAAGAGACTAAGGAATAGAGGTTATGCTAAGGAGGATCTTAATAGGGCACGAACAAGGGTGATGTCCATTAAGAGAGAAACAACTCTTATACAGAAAGACAGGTCTCGCTCCAGCGAAAGATTGGCATTTGTCACTACTTACAGTTCACAACAAGACAAGATTTACAGAATGCCATTGGTAATATGATAACGAGGAATGATGTAGAACCACTAAAAACAGATGGGGGAAATTGGCTACCACAGCAACCCAAGGGTTTCTACATATGTGGGACATGTAATATCTGCAGTCTGGGTATCAACAGAAAGAAGGAATTCACATATAATACCAAGAAAAGTTATTGCATAAATGAATTTATTAATTGCAATAGCACGGGAGTTGTATATGTAATTATATGTGCATGTAATAAAATCTACATCGGTAGCACCAAGAGAAGTTTGAAAACTAGAATTCAGGAGCATAGAAGGACTATCATTAATCAGGAGATGAAATCACCCATTTACCAGCATATCAAAGAAAACCACATGAGGGACACAAATTTTAGGTTCCATGGGATACAAATCATTTTTCCCAGAGCCAGGGGTGGAGACTGGGAACTAATGATCAGAAAACAAGAGGCAAGATGGATCAGCAGATGTAGAGCAGTGATCCAGGGCTTGAATAGTGAGTAATGAGTTGCATTATTTCTTAGATTAAATTGATTGAGAAGCTTATATGTTCTTTGGAAGACTAGTGGATAGTAAGATTTATGTAACAGCGATTATGAATTAGTACTTTATATTTTTTTTTGGATGAATTTTATTGAGTGGTATGGTCTATGGAATTTAAATGTACATGATATTGGTAGAATCGATAGTGCATAGGTTGTGGTCATTAGCAGATAAACCAGAGGATGTAAATGGGTGTCTTGTAATCAATATAAAAATAAATACATGGGTGCTAGTAACATACGGACAAATAATATTGTCTGTTTGAGAGTGTTGAAAATTTTAAACATCAACTCAAAATAGGTTGCATTTATGATGCAAGACTTCTTCTGCCGATGGCAGCTTTTCGGTGGAGGAACATGGCGGCCGCTAGCTAACGGCCGTGGTCACGCTCCCTCTGGTCTCTCGTCGGGACCGACGCTGAAGTCCTGATTTATTCAACTTAAACCCCCCTCCGGACTTTCTCTTACCGGCTGGGTGATATGCGGGGGCTCCCATTCCTCCCCTGCCAAGACGGTGGAGCAGCTTCAGGCGTCTGCGGCGTTTGTGGTGTCGAGGCAGGGGGTCGGCGCTGGAGATGGGGAAAAGCCGCGCATGAGCGGAGACGCCGGGATATCGCCTGTCTGCTGCTCCGGTTCGTTGGAGGCAGGGTCAGCACCAGTTTTGGTGTATACCCGGGTCTCCAGCTTGGGAATTCTTTTGAGGTGGACAGCAAGTGGGTGGATGGGCCACAGCGACCGGCTCTCCAGGAAAGCGCCAAGGACAGTAGGTTTGGTTTAATCTACCCACTTAACGGTAAGCCAGAATTAGAAGGTGTTTTTGGGAGAGAGAGCCTTACTGGCACTGGTGGTTTCCGCGCACTGTCAAGTAGATGCCTCATTGACTCAGAAGGGGAAGACATCTCTTTATTGCATGGATAAAAGTGATGGGAATAAAGTGGGTATTTCTCTGCCCAAAATAAGCAGGTACACTTTACGAGCTAGAGCAGCCCATCTATCTGCAAATACTGCCATCACTCATTCGACTTTGCCTTCTCTGGGTTCCCTCCATTTCTGAGGTTAGAATTCTAATTAAACAACGTAAGCAGGGCGAAATACAACCGATAGTGGGACCCCAGTTAAAGGGAAAGTGGCTAATAAGGGCAAAGGAAGAGGCAGGGTCAAGAAAACCCCTACTGTGAATCCAAAAATTGCTCCATCTTTAAAAACCTATTATCAAGTTATGTCTCAGTCCACATCTACACCCATGTCCACACTCACGTCCATGGTCCCGGTGTGTCCAACCATGAAGGCACCAATTTTAATCAGCAGTGAAACTATAACTGTGAGCAGTATTACGCAGCCCAGCTTAGTGGGAGTTGAATCTCAGGACCCTCCTGCTGCTGCCGCTGGTGGAGTGCCCGAAACTGTAATGGATTCTGTGGTCCACCCCATGGTGAACCTCTCTAATAGATATTCAGTCTTGGGTTCACAAGACGAGCAGGAGCAGGTACAGGTACAGGGGCTAGAATTGGCCCACAAGAGCATTAACACAAGTCTTGATACTCCTGCCTCCGAGGAGCATACAGTCCCAGCTTCCAGCACGCATTCATTAGCTGATTTACTTCTGGCTATGAAAGAAGAGATGACCAGCAGGATCATAGTCTCGGAGATGAATCAAGCAGAGTTAGCCAGCAGGTTCTCTGTATCTGAAGCAAATCAAGCTGCGATTCGTTCGTCATGCGAGGTACTGGCTCAGAAATTGGAGGAAGTCACTCTGAGGACCGACGCAATTGAGTCTGAGATTCCCAAATTAAAAGAAGCGATTCAAATGACCTCTGCTGACTTGGCAAAGTTATCAACTCAGAATAAGGAACTGAAGGATGATCTCGAGAGACTGGAAAATCACTCTAGAAAAAAACAACCTGAAGTTTTTAAATATCCCGGAAGCTCTTGAGGGGAGGACATTAAGAGGTTTGTGATTTCTACTAAAAGGCTCAGTTCTGAAAAATTTTCCAAATATTGATTTGGTACATGAAATTCAAAGAGTGCATTGAGATCCCTTCAAGAGAAACCCAGGAAGACAGAAACCCAGAAAAATTCTGGTGAATTTCTTGTCCTATTCAGTCAAGGAGATGATTTTGACTGCTGCACTTAAGGAAGGAGTGATTTCTTCTCCACTTTCAGATATAATCCCCTTTTTCCTTTTCCATTAGATCTGATATCTCCCATATAACTGCTACGAGACAGTGGGAGTTGGGGAAGAGGTTAGCAGAGTTAAATAGTTTGGGGGCAAAGGCTCAACTGAGGTTTCCTGTTACACTACGTGTGATGTGGAATAATCATATGCAAATAATCTGTACAACTGATGAGGTAGATGCCCTTATTGTTAAGATTCAAAAAGAAAAGAGGGAGGGGAAATGAAGGAGGGATCAGAGTATAAGGAGGGCTTGGCTGTAAGGTCCCAAGTTTCTAGAGTTAAGAATTAGTTAAAAATGTTACCCTGAGGGAGAGGCTGACTGAATAGGCTTAGCCTATTGGAAGGGAGGGTTCCTCAGGGTGTAGGGGGTCACAGGGGAGGAGGGGGAGGTTGGTGGGGTTCACTGGGTGGGGAGCAGTGGGAGAAAAACAAAAAAATATTTCTCATCTCATCTGTATTTTAAGAAATGCTGTTTAATTCAAGGAAGGGGCGTACTAGCTGATGGCAGGAATTACTAAAAGGGACAATAAAATCTGTTTTATTTCGTGGAATATGAATGGTTTAAGATGCCTCACGTAGGCAGAGGTTTATATTTAAGTACCTAGAACTCTCCCCGGCCCAGGTCTTTCTTTTACAAGAGACACATCTGACTTTTATAGAATCACGTTTGATTTTTTCAAAAATCTCCTGGATAAATTGCTTTTGCTCTTCGCAGCAATCAATTAATAGTAGAGGTGTTGCAATCTTGGTGAAGAGAGGGACCCCATGTGTAGTCAAATCTGTACAGACAGATCAAACAGGAAGATGGATATTGGCTCAGATGGATTTTGGGGGCCTAGAGTTAGCTTGTTCTTCCTATTATGGTCCCAATATTGATGATCCTTCTTACCTTAGAAAATTGCAAGATAAATTGATGCAGGCGACCCCCCCCTTAATAATAGGAGGCGATTTTAATGTCCTCCTCGATCCATTTAAAGACAGGTCCAATTTGAGCCGTGTAATAGGGGCCCCGCGATCTCACCGGGCCATGAAAAATCTGTTACATGACATGGGCCTGGTAGATGTCTGGAGTGGCCAAGAAGGGAGATCTCCAGGGGTTCACATTCTATAGTAAAAAATATCATCATGCGTCTAGAATAGATTATATCTTGAGTTAACAGGGAAGTGTCAGATCATTTATGTGAGATATCTGTTCTATCCAGTCACCTCTCGGATCATGCTCCCATTTTATTTTCGTACTCCAAGGAAGGTAACATTCTACAAACCAGATGGACGTTGAATAGATCAATGTTGTCAGATCTTGGAATTGTTCAGTCCATCAGAACATCCTCGTTAGAATATTTTTCATTAAACTTGGGTTCCACGTACTATAGACTATGTATGGGATGCTAATAAAGCTAGTCTGAGAGGCATGCTGCATGGTCTAATAAGCTCCAAAAATCGAGCCAGGACCTTGGAATTACATTCTATTAAGGGGAAGATAAAAGAATTAGAGGCTGAGAGGAATTCTCTCAATCAAGAAAGCTTAGATAGACTAGCACAGGTTCAGGATAATCTGGATGGGGCTAGGCAGGAGCTTAGGAGTCTGTTAGACCAGAAATGTAGGGCACAATGGCTTGTGAAAAATATAGAAAATTTTGAATATGGTGACAAAGCAGGTGCTCTCTTAGCATGGAAAGCCAGGACTGATCGCTTCAAAAAACAACATCAATGAACTGATAATCAATAGTAATGGAGATAAATCTAGTAAGGTGGAAGACTTGCAAAAGTGTCTTCTTTCTCTCTTTTCAGATCTGTATAAAGGAAAATTTGGCTCCTTCCCAGGACACAACACATTCCTGGATAAAAAGTAAATCCCTGCCCACTCTAACTGAAGCTAGTCGGGTCTCTCTTGATGCCCCTATTACCATAGAGGAGATTAGGGACCAAATAAAGAGGTCTAAAAACAGCAAAGCCTCCGGTCTAGATGCTCTCTTCCGAATGAGAGTTTATAAACTTCTTTCGGATGAGTTGATCCCGGTACTGTATACTCTTTTTAACTCAGTTTATAGTACAATAGGTGTGGTCCCTAGATCCTGGAAGGAAGCTACCATCGTTTTAATATTGAAGCCAGGGAAAGACCCACTAAAGGCTGATTCCTACCGTCCGATCTCCCTGCTAAATGCCGATTATAAGATCTTTATGGGCATTTTGGCAGGGAGGTTGGCTAAACTGGTTCTTAGTCTGATTACTATTGACCAGAAGGGCTTTATTGCAGGGAGGTACATTCAGGAACAGACCCAACTGTTGATTGGGAATATTGATTTGGCTGTGGTGAGATCTGATCCTTTGGCAGTGGTGGCTTTGGATGCCGCCAAGGCCTTCGACAGGGTTTGTTGGAGGTATCTCTGAGGGGTTCTCGAGGGCCTGGGCATGGGCCCTGTCTTTGTCCAGACCTTGAGGAATTGTTACCGGGGAGCCTCCGCAAAGATCCTGTTGAATGGCACCCTGACGTCTAGTTTTGACATCCAGAGAGGGACTAGGCAGGGGTGTCCCTTATCCCCTCTCTTATTTGACATTTATATTGAGCCCTTGGCACAAGCTGTTAGGTCAGACGATTTAATTCGTCCTTTTAAGTCACTAAACTATCATTGTAAAATAGCACTGTACGCTGATGATATCATTATATATACCAGTGATCCGGAGACAACTATTTCACGGCTTGAAAACCTGTTGGAAGAATTTGGCTCCATTTCTGGCTATCTTGCCAATTCCTCTAAAACGGAAGTGATGTGTTGGAACATCGACTACAGGGGAGGCCTCATCAGCAACGAATTTTAGTACCTGGGTATTAAAATTGTCAAAGATCTTAATAAAATTCCCATGATCAACTTGGAGAAAGTTACTAAGGAAATCGATCACCTCTTCGCCAGATGGAGGAATCTTCCCTTGACGATCTATGGAAAGGTCAATCTGGTGAAGATGAGTATTCTCCCTAAGTTGACCTATCTGTTCAATGCAGTCCCTTTAGCCTTCCCCAGTAAAAGTATTAGTAAGATCCAGGGGAAATTGGGAGTTTTATCTGGGGGATAAAAGTGCTAGGATGTCCTGGAAAAGCTGAGGAGGAGGCTCTCGAAAGGGGGTTTAGCCCTCCCCGATATTAGATGGTACTTAATTGCTTTTCAATTTAAAGGTATTAGGATGCTGCTTTCCAATCCCAGATGATGCAACATGGGGTAGGCTCCTTGGTGAAATGGCAATGGTCGCAGGGGGAAGTGGAGGAGAAGGTTTTCTATATAAGTTCGGGGCTCCAAGATTTTTTTAAGCGTGTGCGTCTCAAGGTCCTTAAGGCCGCTTTGGAGACATGGCATAAAGTGAGACGCCGATGGGGTATTGGATATTTCTCTGACTTTGCTCCCATATGGGATTCTCCTGGGACCCCACTCTGCCTTAGAGATAGCCTGGCGTTACCAATCAAGAGAGCAGGTGTGGCTAAGTGGTCTGATTTGATGGATGTAGATGGAATTTTTTCCATGGGAGGTTTTAAGAGCAAAAATAGGCCCAGCACTCTCTAAGTTTAAGTATTTCCAACTTAAATCATGGTATGAGGCAGAAGGGGCTGAAATAAGAGGCAATTGGGAGCTAGAGAGGCCATTGCAAAATGTCCAGCCAAAAAGAATAGAGATATCCATGTGGTATACGAGGCTACTTGAAGCAGACAATACAGACCTTCCTTCACAATCATCGGCCTGGAACCAATCTCCACTTAAGCTAAATATTGAAGATTTTTTTGAGCCATCTCTTGAATTACTTTACAAATATATTAAACCAGCCAGCTTACAAAAAGAATAATTTTTTTGTTCTTAACAGACTTTACTATACCCCAGCCAAGATAGCCAAGTTTGCTCCGCTCCCCCCGCCTAAATGTCCTAGATGTAAATTAGCAAATGCGGATGATATAGATTAGATTAGATTATAATACTTGTAAAGCGCATGGCTGCCTCGGCAATGAGGCGTCCCAGCGCTGAAGCAAAACTGAGTGGGGAACAAGCAAGAGATTAGGGTTGAGAGAAAAGCCAGGTCTTCACAAGCCGTCTGAAGGCCTGGTGATCAGAGCTGCTGCGGATATGAAGAGGGAGAGAATTCCATAGGGCGGGGGCCAGTCGCCTAAAAGAGCGCCCACCAGATCTGGTCCTTCGTATGCGTGGGATTCATGCAAGAATCTGGTTTGCTGAGCGCAACACTCGCGATGGAGAATAAAGGGCGCACAGGTTGCTCAGGATATCTGGGCCGATGCCTGTCAGAATCTTGTGCATGATGAAGAGCGCCTTAAAGCGCACTCGATGTTCAAGGGGCAGCCAGTGCAGGCGATGGAGGAGGTTGGAAACATGGCTGTATTTGGGGAGGGCAAAAATGGCACGTGCTGCAGCATTCTGGACCCGCTGTAGTTGGTTCAGCACGGATTTATTGGAGCCCAGAAGGAGCACATTGCAGTAGTCCAATCGGGCCAGAATAGAGGCTTGGATGATCAACTGACGCGTTTGGGCGTCAAATAGACCAAGTATCGGTTTAAGGCCTCGCAGTAGCCCAAAACATTTCCCGGCCACTGATTTGGCATGGCGTCTCAAAGCTGAGATCCTTATCAAGCATAAAACCCAGATTTCTCACTGCAGATTTGGGGGCTGGAGGAGCTCCAAGGGCCGGAGGCCACCAATCATTATTCCAGAGATGGGAGTCTTTGCCAACCAGAAGAATCTCAGATTTCGCAGAGTTCAGCTGCAGGAAGTTAGCTGTCATCCACTCTGCGATGGCAACTATATTTTCTTTAAATTTCGCTCTGTCCTTTCTGGGGTTGTTAGACAGGGCGAACACCAGTTGGGTGTCATCTGCGTACGACACTAGGGAGATTCCTCCCGCTTTAGCCAACCGTGCCAATGGGCTCATGTATATATTAAAAAGCGTGGGGCTCAGTGCCGAGCCCTGGGGAACCCCACGGCGAAGAGGGTGAACACGGGAAGCAAAAGGTGGAGCTATCACTTGGAAGGTCCGGTCAGCCAGAAAGGAAGAGAACCATGATAAGGCTTTATTGCCGATCCCTATCTCCTCCAAACGGTGGAGCAGAATTTCGTGGGAGATCGTGTCAAACGCTCGCACTCAGATCCAGCAGAACCAAGACAGAGGTTCTGCCGGCATCCAAGGCAGATCTTAATTGCTCAACAACCGTCAAGAGTGCAGACTCAGTACTGTATCGTGGTCGGAAACTATTCTGGGAGCTATCAAGTAGGTGATTAGCTTCCAGAAAGTAAGTTAGCGTTGAATTTACATGAGCTTCCAGGATTTTGGAAAGAAATGGAAGCAATGAAATTGGACGATAGTTTTCTGGCTTGGAGGAGTCCAGTATTGGTTTCTTAAGTAGAGGAGCTACTTTTGCATGCTTCCAAGATTTTGGGACCACCGCCGAAGCAAGGGATAGATTGAGCAACTCCAGACACTCAGGTAGGAGGCCCTGTTGAACTTTCCTGAAGGCGTCCGGTCTTAAGGGGTCGTCTGGAGATCCTGATTTAATTGTGGCTACTAGTCTCTCCAAGTCTTTAAGAAAGATCGTGGGTAGTGATGTGAGAGGGACGATCTCAGGACCCATGTGCGTATTCCTCTCGGTGATGCTGGGAATTGCACCATGGTCGAAATTATGATAGATACCTTCGACCTTCTCCAGGAAGAAGTTCGCCAGCTCTTCACATTGTTGGTTAGAGGATATAATACTGCCTGATGCCGAGGGAGAAGTGATCAGGTCCTTTAAAAGAGAAAATATAGCTTTACTGCGATTAGTACTTGTAGTGATCAGGCTGGAAAAGTGGGCTGCCCTAGTTTTGCGCACTAATTTATGGTAGGATTTAATGGCTGACCTGTATTGTGATTTAGCCTGGTGGGCATATGATCGCCTCCAAGTTCTTTCCAGGACCTTGCAGTTCTTCCTGGCTAGGGTCAAGTCCTCGTTGAACCAGGCATTAGCCCGAGCACCTTTAGAGTGCGTGAGTTTAAAAGGAATACAGGTGTCCAGTGCTTGAGTTACCCACCTATGAAAGAGCGCATCAGCCTCTTCCATATTGATGGCTTTATCTAGCGGCTTTGTGCTCAAGGCTGTGAGAAAAGACTCCTGGTCAAATTTATGCCAAGGCCGTTTCAGTGACGGATGCTGGTTCGGCTGGGACTTTGTGGCAGGTAGCGTAATCAGCATTGAAATGAGGAAGTGATCTGTCCAGATCATGGGGAGAGGTACTAAGACTTCCAGTGACTGAAGGTTAGAAAAGATGGGGTCAAGAAGATGTCCGGCGTTATGCGTAGCGCCGGAGACCAGTTGAGTCAGTTGACAGGCTGCCAAGTCCCCTAAGAAACCAAGAATATCCGGTGATTCTAGCAACTCTAAGTGAAGGTTCAGGTCACCGATAATATTGAAATTGGCAGTCTGGAGAGCTAGTACTGTAATTGTATTCACCAGGGCCTCTCGAAAGATTTTAGATGGACCAGGTGGGCGATAGATAAGGAGGCCAGAGAAAGTGAAGTTTGCACTCAATGAGATTTTGAAGAGCGCACTTTCACAGTCCGGTAGGTCTTGGGGGATCAAGCTACAGGAGTGAGCGGATTTATAGATGATCGCAATGCCACCCCCTTTCCCCCCTGATCTATTTAGACTGCATATGGCATATCCTGAGGGGAGGGTGAGTGCCGGTATAGCCACAGAGGTCTCGGAAAGCCAAGTTTCCGTTAGAAAGAGAACCTCAGGTGATCGATCCAGGAGGAGGTCGTATACCTCTGCGTGGTGTTTAGACAGGGATCGGCAGTTGATACTTAAGATAGTATATGTCACGGTCCTAAGACCTGAGTGTATGGAGTGCCCAAGAGGATTCAACCTAAAGGTACAATATCCACAAGAGGTCAGGCAATCATCTGGGGCCCAGCTATGAGTCCCACAAGCACCCACTCTATGTAAGGCAGATAAAGCTTCACGGGAGTAGGCTAATCTTTGTGGCTTAAGAGAGGCAGCATCCCTGACTCCTAGCCGTCCAGGCGTGGACGGGCGCAGACGGGCTTGCCTTAGGCGAGCCCGCTGTGCGCGTCCTCGCAGCGGCGTTCATTAAATGCCACGGGGCTCAACAGGCTCCACCCGGGCTAAACACTGATTGGCTGAAAGCCGGCCAATCAGCGTGGGCGCACTACCGAGGTCAGGAAGTGGCCACAAACCCAAGGGAAATAGCGAGCAACTTTAAATGCAGGAGGTCATAAAAACTTTTAAAAAGGTGCAGGTATAGCAGCAATAGTGGGTGCAATCTTAAAACTTTAAAACAGTTCAGAGTCTTCCACCAACAATTCCCCACACGCTACCCCAGCTCAGTCTAGCCGCGCGTCCTCGCAGCGGCGTTCATTAAATACCACGGGGCTCAACAGGCTCCACCCGGGCTAAACACTGATTGGCTGAAAGCCGGCCAATCAGCGTGGGCGCACTACCGAGGTCAGGAAGTGGCCACAAACCCAAGGGAAATAGCGAGCAACTTTAAATGCAGGAGGTCATAAAAACTTTTAAAAAGGTGCAGGTATAGCAGCAATAGTGGGTGCAATCTTAAAACTTTAAAACAGTTCAGAGTCTTCCACCAACAAATCCCCACACGCTACCCCAGCTCAGTCTAGCCGCGCGTCCTCGCAGCGGCGTTCATTAAATGCCTCGGGGCTCAACAGGCTCCACCCGGGCTAAACACTGATTGGCTGAAAGCCGGCCAATCAGCGTGGGCGCACTACCGAGGTCAGGAAGTGGCCACAAACCCAAGGGAAATAGCGAGCAACTTTAAATGCAGGAGGTCATAAAAACTTTTAAAAGGTGCAGGTATAGCAGCAATAGTGGGTGCAATCTTAAAACTTTAAAACAGTTCGAGAGTATTCCACCAACAACTCCCCACACGCTACCCCAGCTCAGTCTAGCGCGCGTCCTCGCAGCGGCATTCATTAAATGCCACGGGGCTCAACAGGCTCCACCGGGCTAAACACTGATTGGCTGAAAGCCGGCCAATCAGCGTGGGCGCACTACCGAGGTCAGGAAGTGGCCACAAACACAAGGGAAATAGCGAGCAACTTTAAATGCAGGAGGTCATAAAAACTTTTAAAAAGGTGCAGGTATAGCAGCAATAGTGGGTGCAATCTTAAAACTTTAAAACAGTTCAGAGTCTTCCACCAACAATTCCCCACACGCTACCCCAGCTCAGTCTAGCCGTGCGTCCTCACAGCGGCGTTCATTAAATGCCACGGGGCTCAACAGGCTCCACCCGAGCTAAACACTGATTGGCTGAAAGCCGACCAATCAGCGTGGGCGCACTACCGAGGTCAGGAAGTGGCCACAAACACAAGTGAAATAGCGGAGCAACTTTAAATGCAGGAGGTCATAAAAACTTTTAAAAGGTGCAGGTATAGCAGCAATAGTGGGTGCAATCTTAAAACTTTAAAACAGTTCAGAGTCTTCCACCAACAATTCCCCACACGCTACCCCAGCTCAGTCTAGCCGCGACGTCCTCGCAGCGGCGTTCATTAAATGCCACGGGGCTCAACAGGCTCCACCTGGGCTAAACACTGATTGGCTGAAAGCTGGCCAATCAGCGTGGGCGCACTACCGAGGTCAGGAAGTGGCCACAAACCCAAGGGAAATAGCGAGCAACTTTAAATGCAGGAGGTCATAAAAACTTTTTAAAAGGTGCAGGTATAGCAGCAATAGTGGGTGCAATCTTAAAACTTTAAAACAGTTCAGAGTCTTCCACCAACAATTCCCCACACGCTACCCCAGATCAGTCTAGCCGCGCGTCCTCGCAGCGGCGTTCATTAAATGCCACGGGGCTCAACAGGCTCCACCTGGGCTAAACACTGATTGGCTGAAAGCTGGCCAATCAGCGTGGGCGCACTACCGAGGTCAGGAAGTGGCCACAAACCCAAGGGAAATAGCGAGCAACTTTAAATGCAGGAGGTCATAAAAACTTTTTAAAAGGTGCAGGTATAGCAGCAATAGTGGGTGCAATCTTAAAACTTTAAAACAGTTCAGAGTCTTCCACCAACAATTCCCCACACGCTACCCCAGCTCAGTCTAGCCGCGCGTCCTCGCAGCGGCGTTCATTAAATGCCACGGGGCTCAACAGGCTCCACCCGGGCTAAACACTGATTGGCTGAAAGCCGGCCAATCAGCGTGGGCGCACTACCGAGGTCAGGAAGTGGCCACAAACCCAAGGGAAATAGCGAGCAACTTTAAATGCAGGAGGTCATAAAAACTTTTAAAAAGGTGCAGGTATAGCAGCAATAGTGGGTGCAATCTTAAAACTTTAAAACAGTTCAGAGTATTCCACCAACAATTCCCCACACGCTACCCCAGCTCAGTCTAGCCGCGCGTCCTCGCAGCGGCGTTCATTAAATGCCACGGGGCTCAACAGGCTCCACCCGGGCTAAACACTGATTGGCTGAAAGCCGGCCAATCAGCGTGTGTGGATTTAATCTTTTGTTAGATGACCTCTGGGCGGTGGATCATCAGAAGTGAGCGGTTTCTTTGAATATCTAGCCAATAAGTGATACACCTAGAATACTCCCCTGTGCACACGAGTTCTGTGACCCTCACCGCTCTTTAACGTTGGTTTGATTAATTAAGGGGGAGTGTAGCACGGGAGTGGTGGATACGATTGAGCGTATATTAAAATTTGAAGAATTAATAGTTATCAAGTATGGAGGATGTTAGAAATGGGATCTTTAGTTGGCAAGGGCTTGCACCTTTGTCCAAGTAGGGACCCTTCTTCCTAGTCAGGGTAAGGGAGTTACACTCCTAAAATAACCCCTGCTCACCCCCTTGGTAGCTTGGCACGAGCAGTCAGGCTTATTCTAGAGGCAGTGTGTAAAGCATTTGCACATAACCAACAGTAATACAGTGTAAGCACTACAAACTGACACCACACCAGTTTAGAAAAATATCCAATATTTTTATATACTTTAAACAAGACCAAATACGATAAAAATCCACTGTACAGTACTTCAGAAATAGTTACTTCTCAAAATGTCTTTAAAAACAGTTCCTTGATGTCGATAGCTCCGTCCAGGGCTATCACGGCATTGTGAACAAACAAATCCAAACAGTTCTGGCTGACCGCGGCGTCGCGGGTCAACTACGGTGTCGGGAAGACCCGCAAACAGTACCTTTAAGAAATGCAGGACGTCGAGGACCTCGCGGTGAGCTTCCGAAAAAATGGCGTCCGCAGGCGTCGGTTCCGGAGGTCGGTGCGGCGTCGTCGGGGCCCTCGAAGTCACATGCGTTGCAGATCGATCTCCTCTGTTGAAGTCAGGAGCGCTGGCGTCAGCCGGCGTCGGGTGCTGCGGTGCGGTGCAGCGGTGCGGCGCGTGCGGTGCTTTCAGGTCGCGGTGACGAGCAGCGGCTTGGTGGCGGCGTCAGATGGCGTCGTCGGTGAGACCAGGGTCACGGTGTGAGATGAAGGCGGTGCTCGTCACAGTGCTGGCAGGTCACGGTGCAGCAGCGGCGTCGTCGTAGCTGCTGCGCTGTCGTCGGCTGACGAACGGGAGTCGATGGCACCGGCGTCGGTGGGCCAAGGCTGCGGTGCGGGATGAGGGCGGTGCGTCGTGTAACTTCCGAGCGGTGCCCCCGAACCACGGTGCAAGCAGCGGCATCGAGTCCGGTGTGGAGCGGCGTCGTCGTGAAGCGAGGCGGTGCGGAGTACGGTGCCCACAGGTCGCGGTGCGAGCAGCGGCTCGGCGGCGGCGTCAGCAGGCGTCGTTGGTGAGACCAGGGTCGCGGTGCGGCGTTGCGGCGGTGCCCTCTGCGGTGCCGTCGGGACACGGAGTCGGCAGCATCGTCGTCGACGTCGTCGAGTTGCTTTTCTTCTGTTGCAGCACAAAACATACAGTCCCCAGTGCTGAGGGCAGAAGAACTTGAAGTCTTTGCTGTTCCTGAGACTTCTTGAACAGGGGGCAAGCTCTACCTCAAGCCCTTGGAGACACTCACAAAGTAGATTGCAGAAAGTTCAGTTCCAGTCCTTTCACTGCCCAAGACAGAAGCAGCCACTGCAGGCCAACACAGCAAAGCACACAGCAAAGTGGTAGTTCCTCCTCACAGCTTCTCCAGCTCTTCTTCTTGGCAGTCTTCTTGATCCAAAAGAGTTCTAATTTTCTGGGGTTTGGGTCCCCCTTTTATCCTCAATTTCTCTTTGTTCTCTGAAGGCAGAGAGGCCTTTGCCTAGTCCAAACCAGTTCTGGTCAGTCCTGGAGCACTTTGTTGACAAGTCTCCTTCTTTCCTTTCACAGTGCAGGCCAGGGACATCAGGACGCACCACAGGAGGTGGAGCCAGCATTGTGGAGGGAAGGCCCAGCCCTATTCATGTCCCAGGTGCATCCCCTCCCACCCATCTACATGTAGATCTTGCTATTCAGCCCTGTGCTGACTCACCCTGTCTCCTGGCATCCCCCAGCCCCTGTCACTCACACTCCAGACAAGGAATACACAACCTAGCAGAGGCAGGCTTGGATGGTTAGACAAGAAAATACCCACTTTATAAAATTGGTATTTTCAAACACAGAATGTTAAAACCAACTTCACTAAAAGATGCATTTTATCATTCTGAGTCCCGGCATACTAAACTCGAATTCCTACCATGTTCCCTGGGTCAGTTAGGATTATAAGCTGTAATAATTACAACTGCCCATTCTGGCTCTATGGGGAACAGGTAGCCTTGCAATAGTGAAAAACGAAATAGGCTGTAATTCACTATCAGGACATGCCACACACACCAGGGCATGTCCTACCTTTCACATACAATGCACCCTGCCCACAGGGGTACCTTGGGCCTACCTTAGGGGTGACTAACATGTAGAAAAGGGAAGGTTTAGGGACTTGCAAGTGTGTGCACTTGCCAAGTCGACATGGCAGCCCCAGGCTGCACACAGGCTCTGCAATGGCAGGCCAGAGTTACACTTTACGGGCTGTCTGCGTGGGTGGCACAATCCAGTGCTGCAGCCCACCAACAGTATTTGATTTATAGGCCCTGGCACTCGCAGTGCACTTTACTAGGGACTGATACATAAATCAAATAGGCCAATCATGGAAACACCAATCCATAACACAATTTACACTGAGAGCATATGCACTTTAGCACTGATTAGCAGTGGTAAAGTGCCCAGAGTCCTAAAACCAACACACACAGGGTCAAAAACAGGAGGCCAAAAAGCAAGAAGTCTGGGGGTAAACCCGCTGAAAAAGCCAAGTCTAACACAACCCCCTCCCAGCCTAAAGCCAGGGTAGACTAATCAATCCCTTGATGGACTTCCCTGCTTGGGGAGATAGAACATAGACCTGGCCCACAACAGCGGGGGCACGTTCTGGTTCTACGCCTTTCCAAACCCAGTTGGATCCCTCTATCCATACTCTCGGGGCCCACTAAGCTGACCCATGGGGTACCCTTCTCTTCACCTGTGAACCCCATCTGTGCAGCGCCTAAACTTACTTTGCTCGCCGATGTGTCCCAACAGGCTGACAGTGCCCACATGGCCAACACAGTGGTGTGGCCCAGTCCACCCCCGGGGTGTGACTCCTGTCCCCCTCTCAGGGGCAACGCTGTCCACCAGGACAGTAAGTCACGGGGGCTACCGACAGTTGTCAGTGGGGAGACCCAGGTCTTATGCCTCTCAGGGCTCTCTAACCTCTGTGGCGTCAGAGAGTGGGGGGCGGTAGCCCCAGGTGTCTGGCACCCTTTGTCCACTCTCCCTCTTGTCAGGCCAGGGATGATATCCTGGCACTGACCCACCAGCCTAGGGTCTGTACCCGGCAGCTGGACAGGAGACTGGGGTAGGCTCTCCCACCCCCGGTCTTCCTCCCAGGGGCTCCGTACCCTCCCAACTGGAGCGGTACCCCCTTCCAGAATTGTCAGGGCACCTGTGGCAAGTGCCTTGCACACCCGCCCACCAGTTCAGAGGTGCTATCCTGCACACTGGTACGCCAGCCTAGGGTCTGCACCCTGAGGCTGGACAAGGGACTGGGGTAGGCTCTCCCACACCCGGTCCTCCTCCCTGGGGCACTGTACCCTCCCACCTGGAGTGGCACCCCCAGAAGACAAACTGGTAGTGGCACTGTTAGCAGTTGCCCCTTCCCCCAGGTCAGGGGGACACCCTGAACCTGGTCCTTCAACCCAGGGTCTGTACCTCTTAGGTTGAACCTGTGCCTGGCAACCCAGGACTTCCGGGGAGTACACCAACCCTCCCCAAGGGAAACACACTCCTCATGAGTCGTGCAAGAGTCTGCCTGGTGCAGGTCTCCAGCCTCCTGTCCACCTGACAGAGCATGAAGACCCCCAGGCCAGAAGTGGCCTCACCAGGGTCAGTCCTGGGGTGCTCTGACCTCAGAGCAGGCAACCCCTGACCCACTGGTCCTTCCACTGGGGACAGCGCCCCCTCACCCTTTTCTCTGGACTCATGCCCCCTCCCAACTGGAGCGGGGCTGCCAGACACCGGAACCGTTGGATGCTCGTTACAGCAGTCCCCCCCAGTTCCTTAGACACTAGGGGATCACCCACAATGGATGGCCAGGACCAGGCCCTAGACCATCCAGATGTCTCTGGTCTTTGCCAACTAACAGAGTGGGGGGCAGTAACCCCTGGTACATAGTAACCATACTCCACTCTTCCTCTCATCAGTGCAGTTCTAAAGAACCACTGATCCTCCAACCTAGGGTCTGCACCCTCAGGTTCACCAGAGGTCTCGGGCGAGGCTCTCCTCCCCTTACCTCTCCTTCTGTGGTCCGGCCCTCTCCTCCCAGGAGAAGCACTCCCAGAACCAAAAACTGTCAGGATGCTGGAACCAGACCTCCTACACAATTCTTCCACCAGTTCAGGGCCTTGACCCTGCAACTGATTCACCACCCTTGGATCTAAACCCTCAGGTTGCACCCCCTTCCAGAGTTCTGTACCCTCCCACCTGGAGTGGTACCCCTAGAAGGCAAACCGGTCAGGACACTGCTTACAGTCGTCCTTCCCTCCAGGTCAGGCAGGACCTGAACCTGGCCTCCTAACCCAGGGACTGAACCCTGCAGCTGAGCACCTGCCTGGCGCACCAGGACTTCCTTGGGAGCACGCATACCACCCCTGAGGGCAACACAAGACTCATGTGTTGCGTGACAGTCTGCCTGGTGCAGATCTCCCGACCACTGTCCACCTGACAGTGCGCAAAGATCCCCCAGGACAGAAGTGGTGTCACCATGGTCACTGCTAGGAGGCTCAGCCCTTCTGGCTGGCCTCTGACTCACTGGTTCTCCCACTGGGGAACACATCCCCCTCTCACCCCTCACTCTGGACTTCTGCACCCTCCCAACTGGAGCGGTACTGCCAGACACCAGAACCACTGGAGCTCTGTTTACAGAGGCTCCAGGTTCTCCTGTCAGTAGGAGATCTCCTTAACGGACGGCCTACCAGTACAGTCTAGGCTCCCCACCTGGGGTTCCCTCCTGGAACCACCCAGGCTCCGGGACCGGGTTTTGGGCACCTTGGGCCGCAGCCCATTCTCACTCCTTCTCCGCAGAGACAGGACGTGAGTCCCTATACCCTTCCCATGACACCGGGACCTATCTGGGCTATTACAAACCTTTCCCACCACTCTTGGTTGGGAAATACCTAAGCCACTTCCTCCAGGATCACCCCCAGATGCTTCTCCAGACCCTCTGGAATCCACCAAAAGGTCTGCCTCCAGTGCAAGCTCCCTGGGGTAAGAGAACTCACACTCCACTGGGTGTTGGCATAGCTCTGGAAAACAGGAACTTAAAATATGCTCTCCAACAATTGAATCACACAGCCCCACACAGGTGTTAACCAAACTACCCTTCACCCAACCATCCAGTGCCTCAGAAAAGTACCCCACAACATTCTCACAAGACTGGCGAGACAGTGTCTGACTGTTGCTGTCCCTCAACCCATACTCTTCTGGCTGGTCTTCATACTCACTTACCAGGGCTTCTACCATGGGGGAACCCCTCTCCCTGCACCTCTCATCTAGAGTCAGTAGAGTGTCCCTCCCACTACCAGGAATATGATCCCCTGTGCCAGTTCCCCAATCCACCTCAGGGACACTGAGCACCACTGGAGTTACCTCACAATCCTGAACCCCTTGGTGTATGTCAACCACCTCCTTGAAGTAGGGCCCCAAATCTGTGTGTGTGTCTACCTCATCCTCAGTACTGGACACTACACTTTTACTGCCACCATCTGGGCTGGACAAAGCCCTACCGGCTCCCCAATCCAGCTCCAGCTCTCTCATTTTAAGCTCATGATCCAAGATCATCCTCCTTTCCTCCATGGCTATTCTTTTGTCTTCCCTCTCACTTTCCATCCTGAGTTTCTCTAATTCGAACTTCCTTGCTTCCCGCCTGTCCTCCAGCTCCTCTGGGGACAAGCCACTGCTGCCTGGCCTGGAGGGTCCCCCTCCCAAAAGCACATCCATCCTAGGAATAGGCTCCTCCACCTCTCCACTGAGATCACCAGGCTGCCCACTGGCATGTCTGGCTGCTACCCAGGCCCTCAGCGCCTTTTGTAGCTCCTCCTTCCTAGTGAGGCCTCTGATTTGGACTTTCAGGTTTTTACAAATCACTTTCAACTCCTTCCTGTTGTAGGATTCCAACCTATTCTCCTCAAAGGCAATTTCCCAGGATGCAACAGATGATGCTCTTGATTCAGGCTTGTTGAAGTAGCAAGTTCAAACTGGCAAGATCAAAAATAGGCCAAAAAGAAAAAAGAACCTGTATGTGGTACGTAATGGTCTGCGATATGGTAGTAGTGCACACCAATCACTGTAAGTCAAGTGCAAACACAAGTCCTATCCTCACCGCTGCCAACCAATGTTAGAAATGGGATCTTTAGTTGGCAAGGGCTTGCACCTTTGTCCAAGTAGGGACCCTTCTTCCTAGTCAGGGTAAGGGAGTTACGCTCCTAAAATAACCCCTGCTCACCCCCTTGGTAGCTTGGCACGAGCAGTCAGGCTTATTCTAGAGGCAGTGTGTAAAGCATTTGCACATAACCAACAGTAATACAGTGTAAGCACTACAAACTGACACCACACCAGTTTAGAAAAATATCCAATATTTTTATATACTTTAAACAAGACCAAATACGATAAAAATCCACTGTACAGTACTTCAGAAATAGTTACTTCTCAAAATGTCTTTAAAAACAGTTCCTTGATGTCGATAGCTCCGTCCAGGGCTATCACGGCGTCGTGAACAAACAAATCCAAACAGTTCTGGCTGACCGCGGCGTCGCGGGTCAACTACGGTGTCGGGAAGACCCGCAAACAGTACCTTTCAGAAATGCAGGGCGTCGATGACCTCGCGGTGAGCTTCGGAAAACACGGCGTCCGCAGGCGTCGGTTCCGGAGGTCGGTGCGGCGTCGGGGGCCCTCGAAGTCACACTCGTTGCAGATCGATCTCCTCTGTTGAAGTCAGGAGCGCTGGTGTCAGCCGGCGTCGGGTGCTGCGGTGCGAAGTGCAGCGGTGCGGCGTGCGGTGCTTTCAGGTCGCGGTGCGAGCAGCGGCTCGGTGGCGGCGTCAGATGGCGTCGTCGGTGAGACCAGGGTCACGGTGTGAGATGAAGGCGGTGCTCGTCACGGTGCTGGCAGGTCACGGTGCAGCAGCGGCATCGTCGTAGCTGCTGCGCTGTCGTCGGCTGACGAACGGGAGTCAATGGCACCGGCGTCAGTGGGCCAAGGCTGCGGTGCGGGATGAGGGCGGTGCGTCGTGTAACTTACGAGCGGTGCCCCCGAACCACGGTGCAAGCAGCGGCGTCGAGTCCGGCGTGGAGCGGCGGTGTCGGGAAGGCCACGGCGTCATCGTGAAGCGAGGCGGTGTGGAGTGCGGTGCCCACAGGTCGCGGTGCGAGCAGCGGCTCGGTGGCGGCGTCAGCAGGCGTCGTCGGTGAGACCAGGGTCGCGGTGCGGCGGTGCCCTCTGCGGTGCCGTCGGGACACGGAGTCGGCAGCGGCGTCGTTGACGTCGTCGAGTTGCTTTTCTTCTGTTGCAGCACAAAACACACAGTCCCCAGTGCTGAGGGCAGAAGAACTTGAAGTCTTTGCTGTTCCTGAGACTTCTTGAACAGGGGGCAAGCTCTACCTCAAGCCCTTGGAGACACTCACAAAGTAGATTGCAGAATGTTCAGTTCCAGTCCTTTCACTGCCCAAGACAGAAGCAGCCACTGCAGGCCAACACAGCAAAGCACACAGCAAAGTGGTAGTTCCTCCTCACAGCTTCTCCAGCTCTTCTTCTTGGCACTCTTCTTGATCCAAAAGAGTTCTAATTTTCTGGGGTTTGGGTCCCCCTTTTTATCCTCAATTTCTCTTTGTTCTCTGAAGGCAGAGAGGCCTTTGCCTAGTCCAAACCAGTTCTGGTCAGTCCTGGAGCACTTTGTTGACAAGTCTCCTTCTTTACTTTCACAGTGCATGCCATGGACATCAGACGCACCACAGGAGGTGGAGCCAGCATTGTGGAGGGAAGGCCCAGCCCTATTCATGTCCCAGGTGCATCCCCTCCCACCCATCTACATGTAGATCTTGCTATTCAGCCTTGTGCTGACTCACCCTGTCTCCTGGCATCCCCCAGCCCCTGTCACTCACACTCCAGACAAGGAATACACAACCTAGCAGAGGCAGGCTTGGATGGTTAGACAAGAAAATACCCACTTTATAAAAGTGGTATTTTCAAACACAGAATGTTAAAACCAACTTCACTAAAAGATGCATTTTATCATTCTGAGTCCCGGCATACTAAACTCGAATTCCTACCATGTTCCCTGGGTCAGTTAGGATTATAAGCTGTAATAATCAAAACTGCCCATTCTGGCCTAAGGGGAACAGGTAGCCTTGCAATAGTGAAAAACGAAATAGGCTGTAATTCACTATCAGGACATGCCACACACACCAGGGCATGTCCTACCTTTCACATACAATGCACCCTGCCCACAGGGGTACCTTGGGCCTACCTTAGGGGTGACTAACATGTAGAAAAGGGAAGGTTTAGGGACTTGCAAGTGTGTGCACTTGCCAAGTCGACATGGCAGCCCCAGGCTGCACACAGGCTCTGCAATGGCAGGCCAGAGTTACACTTTATGGGCTGTCTGCGTGGGTGGCACAATCCAGTGCTGCAGCCCACCAACAGCATTTGATTTATAGGCCCTGGCACTCGCAGTGCACTTTACAAGGGACTGATATATAAATCAAATAGGCCAATCATGGAAACACCAATCCATAACACAATTTACACCGAGAGCATATGCACTTTAGCACTGATTAGCAGTGGTAAAGTGCCCAGAGTCCTAAAACCAACACACACAGGGTCAAAAACAGGAGGCCAAAAAGCAAAAAGTCTGGGGGTAAACCCGCTGAAAAAGCCAAGTCTAACAAAGGATGATAGAGAAAAATTGGCAGCGGAATTATTTCAGCAGACCAAAGTACCAAATGTTGAGGGGAGAAAGGAAACATCTAATAACAGTCTGAGAAGTAAATTTTTGAAACTAGAGAAATTTAAAAAAGTAGAACTATCCAAGTGGTGGGATGGAGTAACTTTAAAACATTATGTTGATCAGAAGAGGGTATCCAGGGGATTGAGAATTTTAATTTTTCCCACTTTCAATGATCTGGATGAAGATCTTTTAAAAAAGTGGGAAGAAAATTTGTATTCCTCATCGTTTACCATGACGCATATTTTGATTAGGAATTCAGAATGGAAAGTGGAGAAATTAAAAAGCCAGATTGCAGACTTAGAAAAAGAAATCAAAGACATGAACTTGACTGACTTAACAGAAAAAAACTATGCTATATTGAAGGAGGTGATTAATAGACATCAGTTACAAATTAAGGACAAAAATTAAGTAAGATCAGAAGAGACGAAAGGGATTATAATCAAGGGAGGGTATTCACTTTCGCCAAGGACTTCGATGAAGTCCCAAAGCCAAAACAAGGAACGGGCACGGAAGTACAGGGTGAACTGAGTTCTGTGAGCTATAGTAGCTCTAGCATATCATCGACTGAGGATCTAGGATCATTGGGAGCAGTGGGGTCAACACCAGCCAAAAGTTCTTCTTTTTCCGAAGAAATTTTGAGGATAAAAAGGGGCAAGAAAAAGACCACAGGAGAACAAGAAGGGGGAGCAGGAAACACAGGAAATATCAGGATTGGGACCCTGAGTCAGGACAAGGTCAGGAAATAGTAAGAAACATCTGGGATGAAGATTTGGTGGAGGAGAGACAAGTACAGGAATTAGAAGTGATTAACCTTTCAGACAGAGCATTAAGTGACAGTGAATTATCTGTTTTGAAAAAAGGATTGTCTTTCTGCCCGAAAAATGCCTGTAATTTTACAGATTTGGAAATTGACTTGTATAGATTTGCCAGAAAAATGAAATTAAAAAGTTTTTTCTCTATGATGGACAAAACCGTTACTGTACCGACCAACATTAAAAGTTCAACAATGACTATAGCTCAACTACGTGAAGTGCAATTATTAATGTCTTTAACAGAGGGTGAAAGGTTTGGTGTGGAGGATATTGCCACGATGCTTGATATTCCAAGTGATTATAGTTGCACAAGTGGGCTTAGATTGAAGTCAAAATTCACACCACAAGGGCAGCAATATGCAGCAATTGATTTGTATGTGCAGAAGACAATGGAGGAATTCCACAACTTAGAAGATCTGGGCATAAGGGGCAGAGGTGGTTCTAAGGATAAGGACAATTTATTGCAGGAAGAACGTACAGCTTTGAACAATTTGAGATTGGACAAGAATATAGTTATTCGTAGAGCTGACAAAGGGGGTAACCTAGTCGTTATGAACAGAACTGATTATTGTGAAGAGATCAGGAGGCAATTAAGTAATGTGGAGTGTTACACCAAGATAAGGGGGAATCCTATGCAACAAGTAGGAAGACTAATAACGGAAAGACTCTTTTCTTGGAAAGAATTAGGATTACTAGATGAAGCTGAATTAAAATATCTGAATGTGACTAATCCCTCCTACCCATTTATCTATACTTTGCCCAAAGTACATAAATCAAGAACAAACCCGCCAGGGAGACCTATAGTTTCCAGCATTGGAAGCATAACAGAGCACTTATCTGAATTTGTGGATCTGTTCCTAAAACCATTAGTTGTTAATTTACCATCCTGTATTAGTGATACGATGGACGTTCTAAATAAGTTACAGGACGTCAATTGGGAACCAGGAATGAGTCTGGTTACATTGGATGTGCTTGGGTTATATACCTGTATAAATAATGACAAAGGAGAACAGGCATTGAATCATTTTTTGGGCAGTCGTAGTGCCAGTTTACATGATCATTCTAAAATGATTCTAGAAATGAGTGCGATAATGTTGAATAACAATTACTTTTTGTTTCAAGATGAATGGTACCACCAGATCAGGGGAACAGCAATGGGTTCCAGGTTTGCTCCCTCTTATGCCAACCTTTTCATGGGTTGGTATGAGAGGGAGCATGCCTGGAACAGAAAAGCCTCAAGATGAACAGATCAGATCCTATTTTGGGGACGTTTTATAGATGACGTTTTGGTAATATGGCGAGGATCTGAAACAGAGTTACAGGAATACTTTAAATATTTGAATATTAATGATTTTAACGTGGAATTCACCATAAAATATCACCAAGAAGGGATCGAATTCCTAGATGTAGAACTGTTTGTGGAAGGGGAAGCCCTCAAGAGCAAATTATTTAGAAAAACAACGGCCACTAATTCTATATTAAGAGCAGATAGCGCCCACCCAAGGGGAGTCATCAAAGGGATTCCCTTTGGGGAAATGGTGCGAATCCGTAGGAATAGTAGCAGAGATGAGGATTTCAAATCAGAATTAGATAACCTGCAAAAGAGACTAAGGAATAGAGGTTATGCTAAGGAGGATCTTAATAGGGCACAAACAAGGGTGATGTCCATTAAGAGAGAAACAACTCTTATACAGAAAGACAGGTCTCGCTCCAGCGAAAGATTGGCATTTGTCACTACTTACAGTTCACAACAAGACAAGATTTACAGAATACTTAGTAAACATTGGAATTTGCTCAGGGGAGTACTTGGTCTGACTGGTTCTATTGGAGACAAACCAAGTGTTATTCACAAAAGATGTCAAACCATTGGTAATATGATAACGAGGAATTATGTAGAACAACTAAAAACAGATGGGGGAAATTGGCTACCACAGCAACCCAAGGGTTTCTAGATATGTGGAACAGGTAATATCTGCAGTCTGGGTATCAACAGAAAGAAGGAATTCACATATAATACCAAGAAAAGTTATTGCATAAATGAATTTATTTATTGCAATAGCACGGGAGTTGTATATGTAATTATATATGCATGTAATAAAATCTACATCGGTAGCACCAAGAGAAGTTTGAAAACTAGAATTCAGGAGCATAGAAGGGCTATCATTAATCAGGAGATGAAATCACCCATTTACCATATCAAAGAAAACCACATGAGGGACACAAATTTTAGGTTCCATGGGATACAAAGAATTTTTCCCAGAGCCAGGGGTGGAGACTGGGAACTAATGATCAGAAAACAAGAGGCAAGATGGATCAGCAGATGTAGAGCGGTGATCCAGGGCTTGAATAGTGATAATGAGTTGCATTATTTCTTAGATTAAATTGATTGAGAAGCCTATATGTTCTTTGGAAGACTAGTGGATAGTAAGATTTATGTAACAGCGATTATGAATTAGTACTTTATATATTTTTTGGATGAATTTTATTGAGTGGTATGGTCTATGGAATTTAAATGTACATGATATTGGTAGAATCGATAGTGCATAGGTTGTGGTCATTAGCAGATAAACCAGAGGATCTAAATGGGTGTCTTGTAATCAATATAAAAATAAATACACGGGTGCTCAGTAACATACGGACAAATAATATTGTCTGTTTGAGGGTGTTGAAAATTTTAAACATCAACTCAAAATAGGTTGCATTTACAATAGGTATGGCATTTATGCTTAAACATAGTAGTTCTAAGTTAACTCTGGAGTTTCGCGACCCCTAGCATCCGTCGAGTGGTGATTGGTTCACAGTGTGACCAATCGGGACATAGGTAGACGACGTGGACCAGAGAGGGAACTGCGGCCCAAATTACGCATAAATTAAATGAATGATGTTTGTGGCTCGCTAATGATTGGACAGAATTTAACTGAGAGGTGATTGGCTCATTTGAGTCAATAAAGTGACCAATCGGGAGCTAGGTAGACGACGTGGACCAGAGAGGGAACTGCAGCCCAAAATTACGCATAAATTAAATGAATGATGTTTGTGGCTCGCTAATGATTGGACGGTAATGTATTCAAAGCGCAAGGCTTGAATGCACAACTCCGGATTGGTTTAAAAGAATTTTAAATAGAGATCGGAAAATTGGAAAAAGAATAAGAAATAGACAGTAACATGAAAATGATTATGCCCTGATGATGTCCCATGGGGGATGAAATGCGTAGGCTGGCTGTATTGAAATATTGATTGATCTGTGTTTTGAAGAGTTTGGAACAAGTGTCAATAAAGACAAGTGGACAAGGAAGCTTGCATTGGAATATTGATTATTTATGGACTTCAATAATTAATCGTGGATGAATTTATAATAACTGTACGCTCCTTCTGTGTGGATTTAATCTTTTGTTAGATGACCTCTGGGCGGTGGATCATCAGAAGTGAGCGGTTTCTTTGAATATCTAACCAATAAGTGATACACCTAGAATACTCACCTGTGCACACGAGTTCTGTGACCCTCACCGCTCTTTAACGTTGGTTTGGTTTTAAAAGTAAGTTCACATTTTTACTTTCAGTGTCCATACGAATGTATCTGCCATTTATAAGCATGCTAAGAGTCATTACTAAAGCTAGCCAAAGCAGAAAGAAAAACATTCCAGAAATTATCCATAGTTCAATCCATGGTGAAACCAGATAAGTCTTTTTCAGAAAATTAAAAAAGTCTTGTACTTGTTGTTTGAAAGTTTTTAGGGCTGGCTTCGTTTCAGGCTCACTTGGATCCTCAGAAAACGTATCAAAGTTAATGATGTAGCCAGAAGCAGTTCAGTCAATTGTTGTAATTGCATCAGGATTCGTCGAAATCACTGGAACTAGTTGATCACGTGTTACGTTGGTGTAGACAGGTGTATCTGGATGAACTGTTACTTGAGTTTCAAGAGGGATGAGTTCCATAGCATTGTTGCTTAGTCCTTCATCTCTTGCTGCTGAATTCTCGATGGTTATGAGTCTTCCAGTCTGAACCTCTTGGATAGTAGCGAGAGGAGTGCGTCTGCTACTAGGTCAGAGTCCACGAGGCCTAGTATTTAGTATTGGCCACATAGTGTGATTTGATGAGGTCGATTGACACAAATCTTTTCTCCTTTTTTCCAGCAAGGGGCGGCAGAGGTACTGTTCTTGTTCCGTGGACGGCTAGGACAGTTACTGGTTGTCTGTAAGAAGGTCCAAATTCCTTCTTGTCCGCAATCTTCTCTCTGACTAGATCCCCAACTTTTGGGATCCAGACAGGCCTTGCTGGGACTGCCGGTTTTTCCCCAGTGGTGGTTGGCTTCAGGAACACGTTGCTTTGTTTCGATCTTAGTTCATTTAGATCCTGTAAAACAGCCAAACAATCTTTGATATCAAAGGGTTTATTTTCCACCACTGTGCCTTTACATTCGAGATCAGGAACCCACATTCTTGTCCCAAATAGGACCTCATATGGAGTGACCCCCCCTAGAGAACTTCTTGGCAAATTATTTAATGAGCGTTGGACCCCCATAAAGATGTTTGACCCACCCATCACCCGAACCTAATACTCTAGCTGTTATAGACTGCTTTATGTCCCGGTTTTTCCTTTCCACAACATAATTTCCCTCAGGATGAAATGGAGAGGAGTACCGCAATGCTACGCCCAAACTGGCCATGGCTTCTTTGTAAGCCCGAGAGCTAAACGCAGGGCCCTGGTCAGAATGTAGTGTGCCAATTGCGTATGTGCCGATAAAGACTCGCAAATCTTTTATAACAGTTCGAGCGTCAGCCGAGCGCTGAGGCCACATCCATAGGAACCTTGAGCACGAATCCACTGCGACCATTATATATTTATAGTTACCGTCCCTTTGCAAGGGACCGCAGTGGTCCAGGTAAACACAAGCTAATGGTTTGTCTGAAATCAACAGGGGTGTCTACGCAGGACATTTCGCTGTGGAGACTTTCATCTGTTGGCATATTTCACATTCCAAAACATAGTTTTTGGTCTGTTTCCTAATGACAGGCCACCAATATCTTTGTTTTAGTAAAGATACTGTTGTAGAAACACCTGCTTGGGCAGAAGCTATCCCTTCATGTGCTGCTAGGATCAGTCCTAATCTATGTTCCATGTTTGGAATTACCCTATCCCCCACTCCAGGGATTTGAGCAAAAGGAACGTTGTTCGCATCAATTACATAAGAGTACTTGAGTGGAAATTTCTTTGGTAACGCTGCACCACTGCCTTTGCTTGAAGCATTGACAGCCAACAATATCTCACTGTCTATTCTCGTTTTTGAACGAGTGATTGCAGCTACGGAAGCCGTCTGAACAGCCCCCTTTGCGGCTTCATCAGCCAATGAATTTCCTGTAACATGAACGCCATCACGTTGATGACTCATCGTGTGTATCACGTGAGCTTTTGGTAGTTCGTTTCTCAACTGAACTACTTGTTCCCAAAGCGTTTTATGCTTTATTGTGCCACCTTTTGCATCTTTGAATCCGTTTTGAAGCCAATTCTGTATATATTCATTGTATGACTGAACACAGTAAATGGAATCGCACACTATAAGTATGGGGAATTCACGATCTGTATTTTCAAGTGCCAGTTTGAATGCTTGTAGTTCAGCTCGCTGAGCTGTACAATTCCTAGTTTGAGTTTTAGTGACCATTGGTCTGAAGTTACCATCGCGCATGCGACCTTTAACGATTGCGCACGCTGCACTGTAAGCTTGCTTACTCCCTGTAGCGGGTTGTGCTGATCCGTCAGTATAAATTATAAATTCGTACTGATCGAGAGGCAGAATTTCAGTGGGCAGAGGACATTCATGTTCATATTGCAGGAACGCTTGTGTTTTTAAATCAGGATCAAAAACATATTCAACATCTGTTGCAGCAAGAGAATTAACCCATTGTATCCATCTAGGATGTAAAGCGTTTGCATTTGGAATGCTCGCTTTTGTGACCGCCTCTATGGCTGGTACTGGAGTTACGACAATAATGCATTTCCCTTGAGCTAGATCTCTTTCTTTTGCTACAGCGTTTTGAACTGCTGTCAGTATTTTTTCTGTTGAAGTGAAGCGCATTTCTGCTTGTGTATACAAATGTGATTTGTATGCTATTGGTACTTTTTCACCCTCATTAAATGTTAAATAGGTGAATCCGCATTGACCCGAAATTATTCGGATCACTAAATTGCGTTTATTTATGCGTGTTTGTAAGTGATTTGTTGATAACATGTTAGCTTGGAGTGAACGCAGGATTTCTGTGTGCTCTTGTGTCCAATGTTTTGTTGAAAAATCAGGTTTGATTAATTCGTAGAGAGGTTTAACACTTTCTGAGTAATTTAGAATGTAAGTTCTTCCAAAATTTAGGAAACCCAAGATGGATTGTAAATTTTTCAGCGTTTTTGGAGGTTGGAGCAGCGCGCACTTTTCTCAAAAGTTAGCTGCCAGGCTCTTGCCTTCACTTGAAAGCTCATATCCTAGGAAAAGGACATTGAGATGGGCAATTCTGGATTTTTTAAAGTTGAATTTATAGCCTTCAGAGGCGAAGCCCAATATATTGGTACTCACCCTATTCAAGTGCCTATCTAGGTCATCGTCTGTCAGATAGATGTCATCGACATATGACAATGCCTCATTATCATAAATTTGTAGTAACTCTGTTACTCTTGCTGAGAATAACCCTGGGCTGTTTTTGAACCCTTGTGGGAGTCGACAAAATTGACGCTGGTCCCCATTATTGAGAAAGCTGTTAAGTACCTGCTTTCAGGTGCTATGTTTTGACAAAAGAAACCATTTGAAATGTCCAATGTGGTTTTATATTTTTTACGCACAATGTTATTCATTAATGCTGTACTATGTGCATTTTGCACTGCAAATGTTTTGGAACAAGTGTTCAAGTGTCTGTAATCCAAAACTAGACGATATGTATTGTCTGGTTTGGATACAGGAAACAAAGGATTGTTCATTGAGGAGGTGCATGTTTCAATCACCCCTTGGTATTCAAGTTGATCTAAGATCTCCCTGACCTGTTTTTTAGCTTCTTGCTTTATTGGGTACTGCCTTTGTGCAGTAGGTTGATTTTTTAGCTGTATTTTGTGGTGAGGTGAGTCCTCATCCCATCCTACATGATTTTTGTATAGTGCTGGGGCCTGGGCAACTGCCCATTTCCTGGCATAAGTATATTTTAGGTGAATTGGAATATGGTTGGAGAAGTTTGGCATAATGATGTCCTCGCCATGTGGGCACTCCATGACAAAGTTTGGTGGCCAGTCCTTTTCTGCTAGAAGTATATCATAACCCCTTGAAAGTTTCTCCCAAAAGAGTGCTTTCACTTTTCTTGGTATGTCTCCCTCCATTCGGAGTGTTATTCCATATAACTTTTGTGGAGTACTAACCCTGGTGTCTACAGTCTCTACTGTGATGTACTCATTCAAGTCCACTATCTCCAGAAGTTCCTTCAGGTTCTGTCGAGCTATTGTTACTTCTGCTGCACTGTCCAGCATTGTCTGAGCCCATTCTCCGTTCTTGAGCTGTGTTCTCAGTATTCTCAGCATGTCTGATCTTCAGACATGCTACCTTCTTTTTTGTGAATTGAGGTTTTGATTTATTTTTTTGAATGTGTTTATCGTCTTTCGATTTCACACGTTCTTCTTTGTGATCTGACCGTCCTCTTCTTTCTGATGTCTGTGACGATATCTGAAAGGTACGAGAGGAACGTGTATCAGGATCTTGATACCTGTCAGGTTTTCTTAAATTATCCCTATTCCTGAGGTTATACCTCCTTTCAGAGGGCTCCTTTTGAGGAGACCTACCTCGGGATTGAGAACTTGTCTCGTTTGAATTTTGTTTATTAGTTTCCCACTTCTTTTAGAAGATGTAGGATTTTGTTTAATAGAGTCCTTCTCAGGACTTTCAGATAGTTTTGGCTTCAAAGGTTTTCCACCCAAACTATCTCTGCCTAATTCTGCATAAGATGTTTCTATTATTCTGGGTAGTTCATGTTGATGTTCTGTTACATCAAATTCCCTTAAGCGTTGGCGGATTGCCACTGATGCTGCCTCCCCTTTAATATTAGATAATATTATTGTTGAGACCTGGCCGAAGTTTTTCAGTAATTTCATACCTAAATTCAGAGCAGGTTCTGCCCCGTATTCGTTTTGAATTTGTTTCAGGACATCTGGTATTACTGCAATTGATGGAACACCATGTGTTTTAGTATAGATGGCAGCAAAGACTGTGCCCCAAGTGGTGCAGTCTTCCAGTTGTGGTGTGATCCCCATTGGTAAGGATTCTGTGTTTCTCATAAGGGCTAGTATTTGGAAATACTGCTTCGATTTGGGTCATTTTTTGAGCTATCCAGAATGGAATTTGTTCATGTTTTGTGGGCATTTTACCCATGACTGCGTGTTAAGTCTGTGGAGTAATTTTTAGTGTATTCCCCTGTTGAGGGGTCTGATTTGGAATTGTTATAGGTGGTTGGACTATGAAAGTCCGCATGACATATTGGACTAATTGTCTGTACATTTTTATTAACTCTTGTAGTTGAGTAAGTAATTCTTCGTCTGACATTTCTTCGATGTCAGGATGAGGTGTGTAGCCGGCTAAAATCGGCCATGTTGCTCCTGGTCTACCTAGTGGACCGAACCTGGTAATGTTTTTGTGATGTTTTAGGGCACCTTTAAACCAGAGTTTATGCTCCTGGTATGTGAGTGGAATTTCAATATCCTCGAAAGGAATATATTCCTCTGGTGGTTCATCTTCTTTAAAGAAGTGAAATACTTTTGTTATTGGATTTGATTCTGGGAATACAATCCATGAATAGAATACCTCTGTCTGAAAGGATTCGTGTGCCTCTATCACGAAAACTGCTCTACCACCTCTTGGTGTTAGGCCGTCTTTTATACGTTATAGAGTGATGGCTCTCCTTAAGTTTGGAGGGATGTTTATAACACCCTCATCGGTTTCATTTAAACCTGTAAAATTAAAAGCTGTTACGACTGGGTCAGCCGCAGCTACACCGTTCTCGGTGTTAGTATCCCCGTTCAGGGACATTTAAAAAAAAAATGCAGAACAAGTTTCAAGGAAACAAAGATAAGGTGCACAATATTTTGGAACACTGTATCCTTCAACGTTGAACAAACCAAACAGCTAATATATAGGATTTTTGTCCTATTCAGCTTTGGCGGATACTTAACCCTACCCACTCCAGACGTCTTATGGAGTATGTGAGTAGGGGTCTCTGAGAAAAGCACGACTGAGTTACTCAGTATCTAGCGTTAAATTAGTGCCTTACCAAATGTTGGGCGCCATTTAGTGCAGTTCCTATTTCCCTAATAGGCTCTGCGCATTGGAATAATATACCCTATAGGTTTGACATAGGACTGAGGTCAGTATGCCCCTATCGAGTATATTAATTACTTTGTACCAGCTAACTCAGAGGCCAGTAGAAACTCCTTGTAAACAAGAAGGGAGTAGTTTCTGGCAACCGCATAAACATGACAACTTTGTTTCCCTTTAGAATCGGAACACTCTCAGAATCGTGGAAACAACAGATAACAGTTTCACTCAGCTAATCGTGCATGCTTAGTTTCTTCAGAGTTACACAGAAAGAATAGACGGGCGTTTCAATAAAAGGATTTATTGAACAGTCTTGTTTCTCGTGTAAGAGATATGAGCTGTTACAATCATAAGACAGTATGCGAGATATATTATGTACAGCGTAAGCAGTAGAAAGAAATAATACTGAGCTAGCATTATCTTTTAGCTATGACACATATATTCATATACATAAATAACATAAGCTAAAAATGCGAGTACTCATAAGATGCTTCTCTAACTAGTTCTACCCCAGTGTACCTAACCTAAGTGTAGTGCAAGGTAAGAAGTAGGTGATGTATTCTATAGTATGGTATGCTATAGTATGCCAAGTCTGGTATGCCAAGTCTGGTATGCCAAGTCTGGTATGCCAAGTGTCCCTCTAGGTTCTAGTCAGCTCCATACCTTGAGAATGAGAGAGGTGGGAATCTCTTTCCGGGTCTCGAACTCTAACACCCCGCGAAGGGAGTCAGAACACTGGAAGCTGGATTCTCTGCGAGCAGGGATGACAGCGTCTCTTGTCAGTGCGTCAGGCCGGGACACGGGCTCCTCTAAAGTCGAGGTCTCCTCCTACTTGCTTGGGTAAGGGAAGGTATATTTATACCCGGTAGGTGCCTTGGAATGCTAGCATTGACGTAAAGTCGGGCAGAGGAAGACGTCAGGAATGAACCCTTAAGGAATAGCGGTTCATGCATAATAAATGAGTTCTTGGAGAAATCAATAATCCTGTGCTAGGGGAACTCCCAAGAGCTTAAGGGTCTGGTTTCTAAGAACTCGTTGTGACGTTAGGGTGGACAGATGTAGGGGACCATGCCTGTATTTGGATAGCATGGCTAATGCCTAAATAAGGCCTGGGATCTTATGCCTATATAAGGGCAATGCAAATTGTACCTATATAAGGACATGTATCAGGAAAGCCTATATACGGACACCTAAAGCGGAATACAACACTACCCAAGCAGTCTTCCAATGATCAAGGCAGTACATATGCACTGATGCAATCACCCAGGCATTACCCCTGCACTGATGCAATCACCCAGGCATTACCCCTGCACTCATGCAATCACCCAGGCAGTAGCTATGCACTTATGCAATCACCAAGGTATTACCCATGCACTCTTTGAATCATGTAGCCACTACTCATGCACTTATATAATCACTCAGGCACTAATGTTGTACTCTTTCAATCACAGAGGCACTAGCTTTGTACTTATGTAATCACTCATACAGTAGTCATGGTATTATGAAATTACCCAGGCACTACCTTTGCACTTATTTATTCACCCAGGCATTATCTCAGTAGTTCTGAAATCACCCAAGAAGTATCCATGCTCATATAAAATCACCCAGTCACTTTCTATGTAGTCATGTAAATCACCAGATATTACTCCTGTAGTCATGCAGTCACCCAGGCGTTAGCTATGTACTCCTTTAATCCCCCGATATTACCTCTGTACTCATGCAATCACCAATGTATTAGCTATACAGTGCTTCAATCACCCAGGCAATATCCTTGCACTCTCTCAATCACGGAGGCACTACTCTTGTACTTATGTAATCACTCAGGCACTACTCATGCACCTATAAAATCACCCAGGTACTACCTTTGCACTCCTGTAATCACTCAGGCAGTACCTTAGTACTTCTGTAATCACACAGGCAGTACTCATGGACTTATAAAATCACCCACTCACTTCCTATGTACTGCAGTAATCCCCCAGATTTGACCCCTGTAATCATGCAATCACACAGGGATTAGTTATGTACTACCCCTACAGTTATAGATTCATGCAGTCTCTACCTATGCACTCATGTAATAACCCAGGCACTACCCTTGTAGTCATAGAATCATCCAGGCCCTACTGTTGCACTCATCTATTCGCCTAGGCACTTCTTAGTGAGTGATCTATGCCTTCAGGTGCTATTTATACACTTATCCATGCACTGAACTTTTATGTGTGCACTCATGTAATTAGCCAGTTACTATCCATCTTCTCCTGCAATTACCCAGCGACTACCTTTGGAGTCATACAATCACCCAAGTACTATCCATGGTGTTTTGCAATCACTCAGGCAGATCTATTACACGTCTCAGTTTCTAGGTTTCACTATATTTCAGAAATATTGTATATATATTTCTTTTAGATATGATGATGATTTGAAAAGTTAGAGACATATGTATGCATGCTTTTAACAATATGGAGAGACTCATCGTTGAGTCATATAATAGTCTGCTGTTTTATATTTGGCTAGGCCCAACACTCATGCAGTTATAAAACACCCTAGTACTACCCATGCAGTCTTCCAATGATCCAGGCAGTACATATGCACTGATGCAATCACCCAGGCATTACCCCTGCACTCATGTAATCACTCAGGCAGTAGCTATGCACTTATGCAATCACCAAGGTATTGCCCATGCACTCTTTGAATCATGTAGCCACTACTCATGCACTTATATAATCACTCAGGCACTAACGTTGTACTCTTTCAATCAAAGAGGAACTAGCCTTGTACTTATGTAATCACTCATACAGTAGTCATGGTGTTATGAGATCACCCAGGCACTACTTTTACACTCATTTATTCACTCCGGCGTTACCTCAGTAGTCCTGAAATCACCCAAGAAGTACCCATGCAGTTATAAAATCACTCAGTCACTTTGTATGTAGTCATGTAAATCACCAGATATTACTCCTGTGGTCTTGCAGTGACCCTGGTGTTACCTCTGTATTACTTTAATCCCCCAGAGGTTACTTCTGTATTCATGCAATCACGAATGCATTAGCTATACAGTGCTTCAATTACAAAGGCACTATACTTGCACTCTCTCAATCACGGAGGCACTACTCTTGTACTTATAATCACTCAGGCAATACTCATGCACTTATAAAATCACCCAGGTACTACCTTTGCACTCCTGTAATCACTCAGGCAGTACCTTAGTACTTCTGTAATCACCCAGGCAGTACTCATGAACTTATAAAATCACCCACTCACTTCCTATGTACTGCAGTAATCCCCCAGATTTGACCCCTGTAATCATGCAATCACCCAGGCACTTGTTATGTACTACCCCTGCAGTCATGCAATCATGCAGGATGTACCTATGCTATTAAGAAATCACCCAGGCACTACCTTTGCACTCCTTTATTCACACAGGCAATACCTCAGTAGTCCTGCAATCACCCAAGAAGTACCCATGCTCTTATAAAACTACCCAGTCACTTCCTATGTAGTCATGTAAATCCCCAGATATTACCCCTGTAGTTGTGCAATCATCCAGGCGTTACCTATGTACTCCTTTAATCCCCCAGACGTTACCCCTGTACTCATGCAATCACCAATGCATTAGGTATACGGTGCTTCAATCACCCAGGCACTATCTTACCACTCTTTCAATGACGCAGGCACTACTTTTGTACTTATGTAATCACTCAGCCAGTACTCATGCACTTATAAATTTACCCAGGCACTACCTTTGCACTCCTGTAATCACTCAGGTAGAACCTTAGTACTTCTGTAATCATCCAGGCAGTACTCATGGACTTATAAAATCACCCACTCACTTCCTATGTATTCCAGTAATCCCCCAGATATTACCTCTGCAGTCATGGAATCCCCCAGGCACTCGTTATGTACTACCCCTGCAGTCATGCAATCATGCAGGCTGTACCTATGCTGTTAAGAAATCACCCAGGCACTATCTTTGCACTCCTTTATTCACACAGGCAATACCTCAGTAGTCCTGCAATCACCCAAGAAGTACCCATGCTCTTATAAAACCACCCAGTCACTTCCTATGTAGTCATGTAAATCCCCCAGATATTACCTCTGCAGTCATGGAATCACCCAGGCACTAGTTATGTACTACCCCTACAGTTATAGATTCATGCAGTCTCTACCTATGCACTCATGTTATAACCCAGGCACTACCCTTGCAGTCATAGAATCATCCAGGCCCTACTGTTGCACTCATCTATTCACCTAGGCACTTCTTAGTGAGTGATCTATGCCTTCAAGTACTATTTATACACTTATCCATGCACTGAACTTTTATGTGTGTACTCATGTAATTAGCCAGTCACTATCCATCTTCTCCTGCAATTACCCAGTGACTACCTTTAAAGTCATACAATCACTCAAGTACTACCCATGGAGTTTTGCAATCACTCATGCAGATCTATTACATGTTTCAGTTTCTAGGTTTCACTATATTTCAGAAATATTGTATATATATTTCGTTTAGATGTGATGATAATTTGAAAAGGTAGAGACATATGTATGCATGCTTTTAACGATATGGAGAGACTTATGGTTGAGTCATATAAAAGTCTGCTGTTTTATATTTGGTTAGGCCCAACACTCATGCAGTTATAAAACACCCTAGTACTACCCATGCGGTCTTCCAATAATCCAGGCAGTACATGTGCACTGATGCAATTACCCAGGCATTACACCTGCACTCATGCAATCACCCAGGCAGTAGCTATGCACTCATGCAATCACCAAGGTATTACCCATGTACTCTTTGAAACATGTAGCCACTACTCATGCACTTATATAATCACTCATGCACTAACGTTCTACTCTTTCAATCACAGAGGCAAGAGCCTTGTGCTTATGTAATCACTCATACAGTAGTCATGGTGTTATTAGGTCACCCAGGCACTACTTTTGCACTCATTTATTCACTCAGGTGTTACCTCATTAGTCCTGAAATCACCCAAGAAATACCCATGCAGTTATAAAATCACTCAGTCACTGTGTATGTAGTCATGTAAATCGCCAGATATTACTCCTGTAGTCATGCAGTCACCCTGGTGTTACCTATGTATTACTTTAATCCCCCAGAGGTTACTTCTGTATTCATGCAATCACGAATGCATTAGCTATACAGTGCTTCAATTACCAAGGCACTATACTTGCACTCTCTCAATCACGGAGGCACTACTCTTGTACTTATAATCACTCAGGCAATACTCATGCACTTATAAAATCACCCAGATACTACCTTTGCACTCCTGTAATCACTCAGGCAGTACCTTAGTACTTCTGTAATCACCCAGGCAGTACTCATGAACTTATAAAATCACCCTCTCACTTCCTATGTACTGCAGTAATCCCCCAAATTTGACCCCTGTAATCATGCAATCACCCAGGCACTCGTCATGTACTACCCCTGCAGTCATGCAATCATGCATGCTGTACCTATGCTGTTAAGAAATCACCTAGGCACTACCTTTGCACTCCTTTATTCACACAGGCAATACCTCAGTAGTCCTGCAATCACCCAAGAAGTACCCATGCTCTTATAAAACCACCCAGTCACTTCCTATGTAGTCATGTAAATCCCCCAGATATTACCTCTGCAGTCATGGAATCACCCAGGCACTAGTTATGTACTACCCCTACAGTTATAGATTCATGCAGTCTCTACCTATGCACTCATGTTATAACCCAGGCACTACCCTTGCAGTCATAGAATCATCCAGGCCCTACTGTTGCACTCATCTATTCACCTAGGCACTTCTTAGTGAGTGATCTATGGCTTCAGGTGCTATTTATACACTTAACCATGCACTGAATCTTTATGTGTGCACTCATGTAATTAGCCAGTCACTATCCATCTTCTCCTGCAATTACCCAGTGACTACCTTTAGAGTCATACAATCACCCAAATACTATCCATGGTGTTTCGCAATCACTCAGGCAGATCTATTACATGTCTCAGTTTCTAGGTTTCACTATATTTCAGAAATATTGTATATATATTTCTTTTAGATATGATGATAATTTGAAAAGGTAGAGACACATGTATTCATGCTTTTAACAATATGGAGACATTTATGGTTGAGTCATATAATAGTCTGCTGTTTTATATTTGGCTAGGCCCAACACTCATGCACTGATAAAACACCCTAATACTACCATGTTAGTGCCTGACTGATTACATAAGTACATATGCACTCATGCAATCACCCAGGCAGTAGCTATGCACTCATGCAATCATGTAGCCACTACTCATGCACTTATATAATCACTCAGGCACGAACGATGTTATGAGATCACCCAGGCACTACTTTTGCACTTATTTATTCAGTCAGGCGTTATCTCAGTACTACCCTTGCACTCCTTCAATAAAGCAGGTATAACCCTTGTACCTATGTAATCACTCAGCCAGTAGTCATGCACTTATAAAATCACTCAGGCACTACCTTTGCACTCTTACAATCACTCAGACATTCCCTTAGTACTCCTGCAATCACCCAAGCAGTACTCATGCAGTTATAAAATCACCCACTGATTTGCTATGTACTGCAGTAATCCTCCAGATATTACCCCTTTAGTTATGCAATCACCCAGGCAGTCGTTACGTACCACCCTTGCAGTTGTAGAATCATCCAAGTCCTACTGTTGCACTTATCTATTCACCTAGGTATTACTCAATATATTTCTTTATTTATAGATGACAATATTTGTATATAATTATTTTAATAATATTAAATATTTTTTAGAAAGATAATACACTTTTTTTTTGTTGAAATTCTTCATAATTGTAAAGAAATATTCAGTATGACAAGAAAAGTTCAAAAGAAAAGAGAACAAAGGAAACAGAACTATTTAAAGGATAGAGAAAAGCAGAAAGTAGATGAAGTACAACATGTGACGTTGAAGAAAAAGTATTCTGGTAAGAGAACAAAAGAATTTGTTAAAAGTGTTTTTAAAAAAGTAATCGATTTTGAAAATGGGGAATAGAGAAATAAAAGTACTACAAGCAATCAGAAGGAAATGAAAAACGGAGACATTAATGGAAAATCAGGTTATAGGAAAACAATCCAAGTTGAAATAGGGATGAAACAATATAAAGACATTAGAAAGAGAATGTATAAAAGTAGAGTACTACAAAATTTATTGAAAGATTGCAAAAAATATAAAAGAAAATCAGCATTTTACAAGAAGAAACAACAGATTGAAAGTGTAGTTGAAAAGGCTTTTGAATTGAAAAGAAAATTGTTTATATTAGTATTGAAGAGAATGAAAACATTGAATAAAATAATGCACTTTATGAAGGAGAAAAGTAAAAGAAAAAGACTGGTTAATAGAACTAACTTTTGCAAAATCTTTTCTGGTGAATGGAAGCATACTTCTAGTATGGAACCTTTTTTTAATGAAGAAAGCTATTTTCAACAAAATACATTAGTTCATGCAGTTGATACCAGGGGTCGTTGTTATGAGGTTAAAAACGGTTGTGCAATTGAAAAAGAAAAGATGGTTCCTAGAAATGTGGAAGAAGTAATAGCTGAAGAAGTTCAAGGGAGACGTACACAAGCTCCAGTGTATAAGTGGGATTGTAGTAGTATTTGTAGTATACGACAGGAATCTATTGATATATTACGAAATTTCTTACGAGATTATGGTAAAAAAAAGTGTTAAACAGAAGATTAAGATGTTGCAAGGACCAGATCCTTGTAAAGTGAGAAAATATAGTAACTTGCAGGGTCATTCTCTGGCTTGTCTTTCTAGAAAAATGTGTCAAAGTACTTTTCATCATTTAAGAATGTTAGCAGTACATCACTCTGAAATGCGGAAGTTAGTAAGAAGATTGTACTATGTGAAAAGTCCTGCATTATCTTTAAGTGAAATAAACTCAGCTCTTTTGCATGGTTCAGTGTTGGATGTAAAAAAAGTTTCTGATGATATAGAGTTTTGTTTCTTTGGTCCTCAAGAGGAGTGTAGAGAAAGTGAGAGTTTAATAAGTGTAGGTGTTGAAGAAGAGATGGAAGATACTACTACTGTGAAGTTTACAGAAGAAATTACAAAGTTTAAGGTAGTTTCTTGTGAAAATCCAAACTATGTTTGTATTTGTTGTCGACGTACTCACTATAGAAGTCAAACTAGGAATGTTGATGTGTATTTAAAAAGTGAAAAGGAAAATAATGATAAGTGGGAGCAATTTGGTGCTTATTTGTTGGTGGAAGGTCGTTTTGAGTTGGGTAGTGATCAACGTATTTGTAAATATTGTTACAACAAATTAGAAGAGAACAAAATGCCAGCTAGAGCTGTACATAACAACCTAGAGTTGGTAGCTATTCCTCCGGAACTGGTAGATTTAAATACATATGAGTCCATTCTTATTCAATCTGTGCACCCGTTTCAGGCTATAGTTCGTATGGAGCCTAAAACAGGTAAGCTGCCGTCCAACAGATTTACAAAGAGGTTTAAAAGGAAGAGTTGTGTATTTACCTTTAGATTTTTAGAAAAATATTGAAACTGTTGGTGTAGACAGAGAGGAAAGTGAACCTGTAGTTATTCTAGTTAATGGTGTACCAACAAAGAGTCGGAAAATATGGCAAGAGTTAGTAGATGTCACCAAACTTCAAAAGGCTACATTATATCTTCTGCAAAACAATATTTATTATAAAAATGTATATGTGGAAGAACAAGAAATATCTTTAGAAGATGAAAGAGAAATTTCAACTGGACAAATAGAAAAAGTGGATAACTCAAGGAGTGAAGAAATTTATGAACATTATAGTATACATCCTCTACATTCAAAAGAAGTGATAGGAAATACTATTGAATTATTCCAAATGAAGAAAGCGAAGGGAACTCCCATGAGTGTTTGGGAAAAAAGTTTGGAAGCTCGTTGTTTTCCACAGCTCTTCCCCACTGGAAAAGGTGGACGATATGATGAACGACCAGTGCAGATTCCAGCTTCAGAATATCGTACAACAAGATTGTACTCAGAAGATCCAAGATTTCGACAGTGTATTCCATATTTATTTCATCTTCTGTTTGAAAGTGACTTGTCTGGACTTTCATATGCAGTGAACCACATATTAAAAACAGGAGTTCATCTTACACATCTTTCTGCAAAGGAATTTTTGGACAAAGTTCAACAAAGAGACGATCTTTTAGAATCTCAGTTAATTAATTTGATGGCGTGTCAACGTGGTACTAATGAGTATTGGTATCGTCGTCACGGAGAACTTAAATGTATGTTAAGGAACTTAGGAACCCCTACATGGTTTGTTACGCTTAGCTGTGCTGAATACGCATGGGACGACTTACTTGAATTTCTACAACAAGCAAATTCAAATGTAAAAAATATTGAATTGAAGACAGCTGGAGAACTGTGTTCCTTGGATCCTGTAAATGTGTGCAGATATTTTAATCATAGGTTTCAAGCTATGATGTCTTTTATCTGCAATAAAAATAATCCACCTCTTGGAGAAGTTATTGATTTCTTTTGGAGAAAGGAGTACCAAGCCAGAGGTGCTCCTCATATACACATGTTATTATGGATCAAGGATGCACCAAAATTTGGAACTGATACTGATGAAAGTGTTTTGTCTTTCATTGAAAAATATGTTACCTGTGCCATTCCAAAAGAAGGAGGAGAAAACAACTTGAGGCAGCAAGTTTTACGGTTTCAAAGTCACCGATGTGTGTAAATAATGTAGACGGAAATACAAGTCAAAGGGAAGATTTTATACAAAATGTCGTTTTGGATTCCCACGTCCAGTAATTTCAAAAGGAAGAGTCAACAGTTTCAAGTCAGCAGTAAGGCATACTATAACTCAAAAATCTCAGAAGAATACTTACAACATAAAAAGAAATGAAGATTCAAAGTATATTAATGACTACAATCCAGTGATTTTGACAATGTGGAATGCAAATATGGATATCCAGTATGTTGCAGATAATTCGATTGCTGTTGCTCGCTATGTTACGTCATATATAACCAAATCTGAAAAGACGGAGTTGAAAGAAATGTGGGAAGAAATTTCACAAGAGAAGACTCTTAGTAACAAATTGTACAGCTTTAGTTTGAAGATGCTATCCCATCGAGAGATTGGATCCTACGAATGTTCGGATCGGTTGACCTCTGCAAGTTTATATTCAAAGTCAAGAGGAATCATTTGGGTAAGTCTAGGTCTTGCTGCAACACGAAATCGAGTATTAAAATCTGTACAAGAAATTGAATACTTAGCATTGAATGAACCAGAAAGTATAGATATTGTTAAAACGAATATGTTGGATACATAATATCTTAAAAGAAGTCCACATCTGGAAAACATATGTCTCTATGAAGTACTGCAACATTACAGCTTTAAGAGAAATGTTACAGAAAATATAAATGAAGAAAAATATGCAGTAATTGGATGTGAAGGATGTTTGGTAAATCATATTAACCACAGGAAACTCAGTGGTGAAACTCCAGATAAAAGGGAATTTTTCTATTTGGCACTTCTGCAACTTTTCAAACCTTGGCGTAGTGAAATGGAATTACTTGGAGATTTTGATTGCTATGAAGATTCTTTTAATGCATGTAAAGATAGCATTCAATGCACAATTTTTCCAAATTATCTACAAATGTTAAATGAGGAGATTGAACAAGAAACTACTATTACAGCTGAAGTAGCTAAAGACAGTTCTCAAGATAGTCAAAGTTCTGTTCCTCTAAGTCAAGATCCATTAGGACAACCAATTCTTGAAAATGAAGCAGCAATAGCCATGAATGAAGTAGAAACGGCTATGCAACACGCACAACAGGATATTATTGAGTTGGGAAACTTGGAAGAACAACTAGATATTGAACAAAAAGAAATATATCAGCAAGTGACAGAACAGATACAACATGGTTTACTGCATGAAACAAAACAATGCCAATGCACATCATTTAAACCTTTTCGAATGTACATCAGTGGTCAAGCTGGTACAGGAAAAAGTTTCTTAATTAAAGTTTTGACCAGTTATCTACAGAAAACCACTGAATCACATTTATCTTGTGTTGTAACCGCTCCAACTGGGTTAGCAGCACACAACATTAAAGGGATTACATTACATCGTTTACTCATGCTACCAGTTGAACATGAAAATAAGTTGGAATATCACAAGCTATCAGGAGAAGCTTGTTATGAAGTTTCAAGAGTACTCAAGAAAATGAAACTTCTGATCATTGATGAGGTGAGCATGGTCTCAAACTTAATGCTTGCCTTCGTACATTTAAGAATGCAACAGATTTTAAAAACAGATTATGATGTTCTGTTTGGAGGAAAACATGTAATTGTATTCGGCGATCTACTACAACTTACTCCTGTGAAAGGACAACCAGTTTTTAAAACACTTGTCCATGAAGAAACTAGGAAATCTTTGGGAAGTATTGGAAATGTGAACATTTGGTCTCATTTTGAATACAAAGAACTTATTAAGAATATGCGACAAGCAAGTGATGAACATTATGGAAACATTCTTCAAGATATAAGAATTGGTGTTTTGACAAAACATGGTAAAGAAGCTTTACAAAGTCGGCTACTAACGAACTTGTTTCCAAATGAAAACATTGCACCTGAAATAATGTACAAACAAATTGGAGAAAAGAACTCTATAGTTTGCCTAATGCCAACACTGCAAGAGTGTTCTACATTCAATAAAGAACTTTTGAAACTGGAAAAACAACCAATAGTGAAAATTGAAGCCCTTGATAAAATGGAACACGAAGGAGTTACTATTCTTCTCTCAGAAAAATTACAGTCAAAATTGGATTCTTTGGAAAAGTCGGTGTCTAAGACTGCAGGTTTAGAAAAGACTTTATATGTATGTGAAAATTGTCGGGTAATTTTACGGCGTAATTTGGATGTAGAAAAAGGTTTAGTAAATGGAGCAATGGGAAAAGTTGTTGATTTTGTTAATTATCAGAACAGAGATGGAATTGAATTTTTGAAGATTAAATTTGATCAGATTGAAGAAGTAAAACAGATTGGACGCTGTGCTGTTCGTTTTCTGCTTGTAAAAGACTTGTATGTTCGTAGAAAACAGTTTCCTCTTTCTTTATCATATGCAGTGACTATTCATATATCTCAAGGTTTAAGTGCAGACAATGCTTTGGTAAATATTGGAAGTACAGTGTTCAAAGAGGGCATGGCATACGTTGCATTGTCCCGAGTAAGAACATTATCTGGTTTGTATTTGATTGATTTTGATGAGAAAAATATTAGTGCTGATGCAAATTGTGTAAGAGAGTATAATCGGTTAAGAAGACTTTATGCTCCTAACTTAGGTGAATATCCCATATATGAGAAACGTGTAGTATGTCCAAAACGGAAACATGAGAAACATTCTAGTGAAATTCAAAAAAAGAAAACAACTGAAGAGAATAATGAAGCTGCAAAGAAAATGAAAATGGACACTGTTGATGATGTTGTAGGATACCAGTTAGAAAATAGTTCAGGTATCAACTGCTATGCTAATGTAATTGTGAATGTTGTCTTTTATCTAGAAGATCTTCATCATGAAATTATGGAAAATCAAAAAAAAAGATTCTGTTCTTTATTACATTATAGTTTTCAAAAGTTGGTAACTGATAGAACTAAAATCCATACTGCTTCTAGCATTCGGCATCTTTTGGATATATGTACTGGTTCTTCGCAATTTACACTCAATATACAACAAGATGCACAAGAATTTCTTATGTTTATGCTTGCAGTATTGGAAGATGAAGGAATAGAGATTGAAAATTTGTTTGGACTAAGTTACAGATGGGATCATAAATGTGAAGAGTGTTCATTTCCTTCTACCACTGAAATAGACACTGAACGATTCATATATTTGACAATACCAGATTGCAAATCAGTGTCTTTTAATAAATTAATAAAATCAGCTAATCAAGATATGAAACGCTCTCATTGTAAATCAGAAATGTTGTCAATGTTGTATTTAGAAAGATTTGGAAAATATGTCATATTAATGCTGCAACGTTGTAGAGCAAATGGAAGAAAATTGGAAACCAAAATTAAACATTTTGTGGCAAGTCAACTATCAATTTCAGGAAGAACCTTTAAAGCTGTGGCTATTATTTTCCATGATGGACCTACTACAACATCTGGACACTATACAGTGTATTTAAAGTGCAATTAAGGATGGACACATTGCAATGATGCCCATTTGGAATTCAAATGTAGGTTGCCTTACGAATTACCAGATTCATATCTGATTTTTTTTATGCCAAAGTTTTGAGAACATCATTCGGCCGATTGGGAAGATGTAAACACAAATTAAGGAGTTTAGTTTGGATATTTTTAATGCAAATTGATTTGGAAACATTATTCAGCCTATTGACAAGATGTGAAGAATTACTTTTTGGATTATTGTTTGCTCTAATTGTTATTGCATTTGCAAAATTGTATTTGAAAGAAATAGTTTATATATTCGATCTTTATATTATACGCGATGTAAATGAGAATGTGTATTTCAGAAATGTACTTCAGAGAAATAAATGATTTATTGTACTTGAAGAATGCAATTTAGAAACTGTAGATAGGTAAACAGATAGTTGAACTTGTAAATATTTTCAACGCAGATTTGTTTTTTTTTACAATCTCATTGATTGTATTTTTTCCCCGCTATTATATGATGAGCTACATTGAAATCACTGTGTATAGTGAAATTCAGTAGAATCTGAGAACAGCAAAAATGGGAAACTGAATATGTTATGTAAATGCAAAATTATATTGTGTTCTTAAAACTATAATATTATATGCAATAACTATTTTCTTCTTCTTTTTTATAGAAAGTAATACTAAAGCTTGAAAAGATTTTCAATTCAGTTTACAACAGAACTACTGTAAAGTAGTTTCACTGAGTTTTGTATCTTGTTTAATAAAGAAGGTAAGATGAAATAATGTAATAATTATAACAATATGAAGTAATGTTTACAGTCACTTTTATTGCACTCATCTATTTTATCAAACACTACCCATGCACTGATCTATACAGTTTGGCACTATTCCCCACTCCTGCCATCACCCATGCACTATCCATGCATTTCTCAAATCACCTAGCCTGCATCCACACAGTTATAATATCACCCAGAACACTACCTATGTACTCTTCCAATCACCCTGGCACTATCTGTAAACTCATGCAATCAGCTACACATTACCTGTACACTCTTACAATGTCCCAGGTTATACTTATACACTTCTGCAATCCCCTAAGCATTTTCCCTGCACTCATGCAATCACCAAGGCACTACCTTTGCACTATTTCAATCATCCAGGCAGTATCTATACAATGGTGTATTCATTCAGGCAGTACACATACACTTATAAAATCAACCAAGCTCTATTTATACAGTCCTCCAATCACCCAGGTACTATTCCTGTACTTCTCAATTCACTCAGCCACAACCCTTTAAGTTTTAAAATGACTCAGGCACTACCTATGCACTCCTACAATCACCCAGGCCGTACCCCTACCCTCTTGCAATCAGCAAGACATTACCCCTACACTCATGCAATTCCTCAGGTATTAACTATGCATTCCTCTAATCCTCCAGACATTACTCCTGCACTCATGCAATCACTTAGGAATTAGCTATGCACTCCTGTAATGCCACAGACATTACCCCTGCACTCATGCAATCACTTTGGCATTACACATGCACTCCTCCAATGACCCTGACATTGCCCCTGCACTCAGAAAATCACCCACGCATTACTCATGAACTCCTTCAATCACTCAGGCAGTATTTGTGCATTTATAAAATCATCCAGTCACTACCTATGCAGTCATGCAATCACACAGGCACTACTAATGCACTTCTCCATGCACTCAGGCACTTTTCATACACTCTTCCATGCACCGAGGCATTACTCTTGCACTCCTCCAATCATGCAACCAGTACCCATGCAGTTATACAATAACCCACGCACTACCTATGCAGCACTCCTCCAATCATGCAACCGGTACCCATGCAGTTATAAAATAACCCAGGCACTACCTATGCACTCATGCAATCAACCAGGAACTACCTATACACTCATGCAATAATTCAAGCACTACCCATACACTCCTCCAGTCACCCAGGCACTACCCATGCAGTCATGCAATCACACAGGTACTAGTCATGCACTGCTGCAATCACAGAGGAACTACTGATGTACTACTGCATGCACCAATGCACTACCCATGCACTCTTCCATGCACCCAAGCATTATCCATTCACTCCTTCAATCACCCAAACATTACCCCTGCACTCATGCAATCACCCAAGCACTACCCATGCAGTCTTCCAGTCATTCAGGCACTACTCCTGCATTCATGCAATCACCCATGTACTAATCATGCACTCCTCCAATCACCCAGGATCTACCCATGCAGTCTTACATGCGTTCAGGCACTACTCATACACTCTTCCATGCACCCAGGCATTACCCATGCACTCCTCCAATCATGCAACCAGTACCCATGCAGTTATAAAATAACCCAGGAACTACCTATGCACTCATGTAATCACCCAGGAACTACCTATACACTCATGCAATAATTCAAGCACTACCCATACACTCCTCTAATCACACAGGCACTACCCATCCACTCATGCAATCATACAGATAGTAGTCATGCACTGCTGCAATTACCGAGGAACTACCGAAGTACTACTCCATGCAACAAGGCACTACCCAGGCACTCTTCCATACACCCAAGCATTATCCATACACTCCTTCAATCACCCAAACATTACCCCTGCACTCATACAATCATCCAAGCACTACCCATGCAGTCTTTCAATCATTCAGGCACTACTCCTGCACTCATGCAATCATCCATGTACTACTCATGCACTCCTCTAATCACCCAGGAACTACCCATGCAGTCCTACATGTGCTCAGGCACTACTCATACACTCTTCCATGCACCCAGGCACTACATTTGCACTCAAGCAATCACTTAGACACTACCCATACACTCATACATGTACTCAGACACTTCTGTGGCACTCATGCACTAACCCAAGCACTACCCATGCAGTATTTCAATCATTCAGGCACTACTCCTACACTCACGCAATCACCCATGTACTACTCATGCACTCCTCCAATCACCCAGGAACTACCCATGCAGTCCTACATGCGTTCAGGCATTACTCATACACTCTTCCATGCACCCAGGCATTACTCATGCACTCCTCCAATCATGCAACCAGTACCCATGCAGTTATAAAATAACCCAGGCACTACCTATGCACTCATGCAATCAACCAGGAACTACCTATACACTCATGCAATAATTCAAGCACTACCCATACACTCCTCCAGTCACCCAGGCACTACCCATGCAGTCATGCAATCACACAGGATGTAGTCATGCACTGCTGCAATCACCAAGGAACTACCGATGTACTACTCCATGCACCAAGGCACTACCCATGCACTCTTCCATGCACCGAAGCATTATCCATACACTCCTTCAATCACCCTAACATTACCCCTGCACTCATGCAATCATCCAATCATCCAAGCACTACCCATGCAGTCTTTCAATCATTCAGGCACTACTCCTGCACTCATGCAATCATCCATGTACTACTCATGCACTCCTCTAATCATCCAGGAACTACCCATGCAGTCCTACATGCGCTCAGGCACCAGTCATACACATTTCCATGCACCCAGGCACTACCCTTGCACTCAAGCAATCACTCAGACACTACCCATACACTCATACATGCACTCAGGCACTTCTGTGGCACTCATGCAATCACCCAAGCACTACCCATGCAGTCCTTCAATCATTCAGGCACTACTCCTGCACTCAAGCAATCACCCATGTACTACTCATGCACTCCTCCAATCACCCATGAACTACCCATGCAGTCCTACATGCGTTCAGGCACTACTCATACACTCTTCCATGCACCCAGGCATTACTCATGCACTCCTCCAATCATGCAACCAGTACCCATGCAGTTATAAAATAACCCAGGCACTACCTATGCACTCATGCAATCACCTAGGAACTAGCTATACACTCATGCAATAATTCAAGTACTACCCATACACTCCTCTAATCACCTAGGCACTGTCCATGCACTCATGCAATCACACAGGTAGTAGTCATGCACTTCTGCAATCACAGAGGAACTACTGATGTACTACTCCATGCACCAAGGCACTACCCATGCACTCTTCCATGTACCCAAGCATTATCCATACACTCCTTCAATCACCCAAACATTACCCCTGCACTCATGCAATCATCCAAGCACTACCCATGCAGTGTTTCAATCATTCAGGCACTACTCCTGCACTCATGCAATCATCCATGTACTACTCATGCACTCCTCTAATCACCCAGGAACTACCCATGCAGTCCTACATGTGCTCAGGCACTACTGATACACTCTTCCATGCACCCAGGCACTACATTTGCACTCAAGCAATCACTCAGACACTACCCATACACTCATACATGTACTCAGGCACTTCTGTTGCCCTCATGCAATCACCCAAGCACTACCCATGCAGTCTTTCAATCATTCAGGCAATACTCCTGCACTCAATCAATCATCCATGTACTACTCATGCACTCCTCTAATCATCCAGGAACTACCCATGCAGTCCTACATGCGCTCAGGCACTACTCATACACATTTCCATGCACCCAGGCATTACTCATGCACTCCTCCAATCATGCAACCAGTACCCATGCAGTTATAAAATAACCCAGGCACTACCTATGCACTCATGCAATCACCTAGGAACTAGCTATACACTCATGCAATAATTCAAGTACTACCCATACACTCCTCTAATCACCTAGGCACTGCCCATGCACTCATGCAATCACACAGGATGTAGTCATGCACTGCTGCAATCACCAAGGAACTACTGATGTACTACTCCATGCACCAAGGCACTACCCATGCACTCTTCCATGCACCCAAGCATTATCCATACACTCCTTCAATCACCCAAACATTACCCCTGCACTCATGCAATCATCCAAGCACTACCCATGCAATGCTTCAATCTTTCAGGCGAAACTCCTGCACTCATGCAGTCATCCATGTACTACTCATGCACTCCTCCATGTACTACTCATGCACTCCTCCAATCACCCAGGAACTATCCATGCAGTCCTACATGCGCTCAGGCACTACTCATACACTCTTCCATGTACACAGGCACTACCCTTGCACTCAAGCAATCCCTCAGATACTACCCATACACTCATACATGCACTCAGGCACTTCTGTGGCACTCATGCAATCACCCAAGCACTACCCATGCAGTCTTTCAATCATCCAGGCGATACTCCTGTACTCATGGAATCACCCATGTACTACTCATGCACTCTTCCAATCACCCAGGAACTACCCATGCAGTCCTACTTGCACTCAGGCATTACCCATGCACTCCTTCAATCACCCAGATATTATCACTGCACTCATGCAATATACCAATCACTACCCATGCACTTCTCCAATTATGCACGTAGTACACATGCACTCATGCAATCACACATACACTACCCATGTTCTTTTCCATATATTATACTTGCTGCAATCCATACAACACATACAAATTTGTCTTTTTTTTAACCAAATTGGCGGTTCTAACAAGACCCTTTTTTTTTGCTTCTTTTATAATTTTTTGGGTGTTTAAAAAACAAACAAAAAAAAAAACAAACAACAGAATAAAGTGACAAAACTGTTGTCTAAACTATTGCAATTAAAAAATCATTGCAAAAAAACCAAATTAACAGTGGTGGCTTTTTGCTGCAAAAACAATAGCATCAACAGACTGCTCGCCATAACAAATAATTTTCTTGCACTTGATGCAGCTCTGTTCTAGACCAGCAAACTCTGGTCCAATATCAGGTCCTCTTGTAGAACTTGATGTACCAGCTGAGGTGCTCGGTCCTGCATCTTGATCACCTTGCTGGGCTTGTTGTTCCAGCTCTCGACGATGTTGCTCCCATGCTAGCCGACGAGGGTGCATGGTTTGGAGGTGCTTGAGCATGGATGAAGTACCGCACAAGTATTTTTTCTCGGAGCCTCGAGATACTATTCTTTCGCAAATAGTGCATGTTACCTTCCTCGCGTTCACCTTTTTTCTCCAGCTGGAAATGTAAAGAACGCCCAGACAATGCTCTCCTTTTTAGCTTTTCTTGGTTCCTCCAAGTCCTCTTCTTCACCAAGAATGTCATCTGGTGGATTTGAAGATGCCATTTTTCTAGTTTGTTTAAAAAAAAACACCAAAGAAATGCAAGAATAGCACTAAACACAAAAGGTGTGTCTCTTGGCAATGTTGTTGGCGGAATGAGAAATTTGGGTGGGGTGCTTTAATTTCTAGAATAAAAAGCTTCTTCACAAATGAAATGCTTTCTTTTGAAGTCACATGGGTTTGCGCACCCGGCGCGCAACCAGCGCGCACCCGGCGCGATTTCGGGAAAATATATTTACCAATAATTTATCTTTATTCCAGTTACAAATATATGATATTTACAATTTTGTTAAATAATCTCTTGGTATAATATATATAATAATGTTATATATATATACTTTTAAAACTTAAAGACTTGCGGTGGGTTTGCGCACCCGGCACGACCCCTGGAAATACGTACGTGACGTTACGTGGGGCTGGGAACCGCGCACCCATCGCATACCAAACGCGCACCCTACACGACTTAGGGCCAGATGTACGACCGTGGAAATAGCGCCTCCCAAATTGCAAGTTTTTTGCGACTCGCAATTTGCGAGGTGCTATTTCCAATGTACAACAGTGTATTTCACACTGTTAGCGATTCCCAATGGGGTCGCAAATTGAGAGACTAATGAACATTAGTGAGCCTCTCGCAATTGGGAATGGCAGGCCCTCCCAGGTATGGTGGCCTGCTCAGCAGACCACCATATCTGGGACTGCTTTTAAATAAAGTTTTTTTTTTAATGCAGCCCGCTTTCCTTAAAGGAAAACGTGATGCATTTAAAAAAAAAATTGAAACGTTTTCGTTTCATTTTTTAAGGGCAGGCAGTGGTCCCTGGGACCACTGCCTGGCCTTAAAAAATATTTTCCCCTGCATTTACAAAGGGGAAGGGGTCCCCTAGGGACTCCTTCCCTTTTGCGACTGCATTACCACCCTCTTGAAGAGGGTGGTAATTTGCAAGTGTTTTGCGCCTGCAATTGCGGACGCAAAACATTCTTACATAGGGTTGCGCTCGGTATTAGGAACGGAACGCCCCTTTCTAATAGCGAGTCGCAAAACCCTATTTTGCGAGTCGCAAAAGATTGCGAGTCGCAAAATAGGGTTTGTACATTCCCCATGCTGTTTTTGCATGCGCAAACGGGTTCGCAAACCCGTTTGCGCATGCAAAAATGGTCGTATATCTGGCCCTTAACCAAAATGGTGGCAAAATACTTGGATTCGCGCAACCACCATGACTGGTACACGATCGGTACGCGAATCCAGTTGTCTTTAAAAAAAAAAAAAGATAAAAGCATATTTTAGAAAGCAGAAGAAATATCACCTTATTTCTATAAAAGTTAAAAATTTTAGAAAAAGTATTTTTTAGACATTATAATTAGAAATTAGCATTTAAAAAACCTTAGAAATTCACTGAAAAAACCACAGGTTTCAGGGACATTATAGTTAGAAATTAGCATCTAAAAAAGCCTTTGCAATTCACTGAAAAAACCACAGTTTTCAGGGACCTTATAGTTAGAAATTAGCATTTAAAAAACTTTTGAAACTCACTGAAAAAAACACAGGTTTCAGGGACATTATAGTTAGTTGGACATTTCAATCGTACAAAACCAGAGAAATTCGGCCGCTATAGTTAGTTGAGCTAACTATAACTCGCGCCCCCGCAATGCACTGCTGATGACGTCACATATTACATCATTCATGACATGGTCAGTGACATCACTGATGACATCTCAAATGACATCACTGATGACATCACTGATGATATCATCTACGAGATAATCTGATGCACCTCATCACAGCCTAATATAACCTTTGATACACCCACTCTAAAATACAGACTACCATTTTCGAAACCATAGACACACCAATACCAGTTACTACATACCCACTCACTGATTTCTAGGTCTACACACACATCCACTCATTCACTTATACAGTCACTCATACATGCAGTCACTCATCAATACAGCACTATCATATGCACTCATACACCTATACAGACACTCACACACCGCCACTCATCCATAGTTACTCACACACCTAGTCAGTCATGCAAAGAATCAATCACACTCCCATTTACTCATCTATACAGTTATACACACACCACCTCACTTATTAATACAGATACTAACACATGCACACACTCATCCATACAGCCACTCTCATGATCACTCACTCTCACATATAGTCATTTATATACTCCAACACTCACATATACTGCCCTTCACATATGTAGTTACTCACACATGTTACACTGAGACATCCATTCACTCACCAACACACCCATACACACACTCACCCACCCATATAGCCCTTCACAGATGCACCCTTGAACCCATACACCCAGTGAATCACCCACCCACACATCTATGCACAGAGTCACACACACCCCACCCACCCACACAGACACTCAGGCACCCATACAGATACTCAGACAGCCAATCAATAACCCATATAGACACTCATGTAGCTACTCACCAACCCATGTAGCCGCTTACACACCAACTGACAGACTGATACAGACATTCACACAGTTTAGTCACTAACCCATGCATTCAGTAAGACACGTTTAATCACTCACTTATACAGTCAATAACGCACCTACTAAATCATCCATTCAGATACTCTTACACCCACTCATTCTTCAATACACCTTGACACATATATATATATATATATATATATATATATATAAAACATATTAAAACTTTACAGAAACACGCAGTCACTGGATGATGTCATCAGTGATGTCATCAGAGATGTCATTTGAGATGCCATCAGTAATATCATCAGTGATGTCACTGCCCATGTCATGAATGATGTAATATGTGACGTCATCAGCAGTGCATTGCGGGGGCGCGAGTTATAGTTAGCTCAACTAACTATAATTGCCGAATTTCTCTGATTTTGTACGAGTGAAATGTCCAACTAACTATAACGTCCCTGAAACCTGTGGTTTTTTCAGTGAATTTCAAAGGTTTTTTAAATGCTAATTTCTAACTATAACATCCCTGAAACCTATGGTTTTTTCAGTGAACTTCAAAGGTTTTTTAAATGCTAATTACTAACTATAACATCCCTGAAGCCTGTGGTTTTTTCAGTGAATATATATATATATATATATATATATATATATATTTTTTTTTTTTTAAACAAGTCTCCATCGATTCGAAGAAGCACTCCAAACCAGCCTCAGTGAAGGCAGCACGGCTCCTCTGCACTCGGATATTAAAATCTGCCTTACGCATTTCGGAGCTCTTTTGCTCCTTGCTCACAGGCATTCGTGCACGAGCACAAATGATTAAAAAAAACACTTTACCCAGCATGAATTTATTCCGCCCTCTGTTGGTCCACAGGTGAATTCAGCCAAAGCTGCATGCTGGTCCTTGTAGTGATTGTTTTTCTTAAGTAGATTCCCTTCATAGGTTTACAGTGTCCCTTTTAAAATGTATTACCACAGTGGGTTTTGCGGTCCCGCATGGCATTTTATTATAGTTTACTCAGCCCTCCAGTGGGCTTCCAAGATGCTCGAATTGCCGTGAATTGTGCCGACTGATTTGACCAGCGGGAGACTCCGCAAAGTTCTATGTCTCCCTGGCCCCTTAACAACTTAAGGTGGTGCTATCTTCGCAGCTTGGGCCGCCGCTGTAACATTTTTAAACAAGACTCCATCGATTCGAAGAAGCACTCTAAACCAGCCTCAGTGAAGGCAGCACGGCTCCTCTGCACTCGGATATTAAAATCTGCCTTACGCGTTTCAGAGCTCTTCTGCTCCTTGCTCACAGGCATTCATGCACGAGCACAAATGATTAAAAGAGACACTTTACCCAGCATGAATTTATTCTGCCCTCTGTTGGGCCACAGGTGAATTCAGCCAATGCTGCATGCTGGTCCTTGTAGTGATTGTTTTTCTTAAGTAGATTCCCTTCGTAGGTTTACAGTGTCCCTTTTAAAATGTATTACCACAGTGGGTTTTGCGGTCCCGCATGACATTTTATTATAGTTTACTCAGCCCTCCAGTGGGCCTCCAAGACGCTCGAATTGCCGTGAATTGTGCCGACTGATTTGACCAGCGGGAGACTCCGCACAGTTCTATGTCTCCCTGGCCCCTTAACAACTTAAGGTGGTGCAATCTTCGCGGCTCGGGCCGCTGCTGTAACATTTTTAAACAAGACTCCATCGATTCGACAGTTTCTTTTTGCGGTGAAGGACCTTAGATAATGTCATCAGTGAAGTGATCAGTGATATCATCAATGACATCATTTTAGATGTCATGAGTGATGTCATCAATGATGCCATTTAACATGTATAGTAATGTCTTATGTGAGGTCATAAGCAGGGCATAGTGGGATGCAAGTTAAAGTTAGCTCTGTAAACTAAAACCGGTGAGTTTTGGTGTTTGTTTGGTTTTTAAACATTAGTTTTCATATTATTACACCACCAAACTATAACATCACTTCAACCTTTGAGTCACCTAACTCTCCTACTTTTGGCTGAATGTAGAAGGAGATTGGCCACAGGATCTCTCCTGCAGCCAGGCCCGGCACCCAACCCCCCATGAGTGGCCAATCCTCTGTCCCTGCTGTGAATGGTCTGTGGCTTGGGTTGCAGCAGGGCCCGGTCTATGGCCAGGCCCGGCACCCAAGCCACTGCTTCCAGCAAGCCTGCTTCTGTGCACAGCCTTCAGCCATGGACAAAGGTGGTTTGGGGTAGGACTTGGCAACCTCCTCAAGCTCCCAACTCTATCTGTAAAAGAGAGTGGATTCTTTCTTTGTGACTGTTTTGTTGTGTTTTTCAAGTTTTTGTTCTTTAGATTCCTACACAAAATAGTCCTTAAGGCAGTGATTCCCAAACTGTTTGTCGTAACCCACTGGTGGGTCACTTGCTGATTTTTGGTAGGTTGCGAAAGTCCGAGCAATAAATAAAGATGCTTTTAAATTCTGCATTTATCTTGCCACTTCTCCGACACTTCAAAGACAAAGGTCAAATGTCAGGCTATGTCTTCTGACAAACTGCTGCTTTTTTAACATGGGGACTGGTGTTTAGAAACTCCTCTCACTTTACATTCAGTTAAAGAAAATTAAAGTGAATAATGTGTCAATCTTTTTTTGTAATGAACAACAAATATTAAATACCTGTAAATGAACTGAACACATTCAGCAGTTATGAAAGCAAGACAGGAAGCACATTTTTATGTAATACTAAAATGTAATGGAAACAAAGATTTTAATAGGATCAAAACAAATCAAGACACTTTACTTGGTGGTGCACAAATGATAAATATTTACTGAAACCTAATTTCCACACCTTGTCATTACTGTTCAATATAGTTTTATCAGTAAAACCATATGTCTGTGCAAATTTAGTCACCATTTCAATGGATAATGTGCTGTCTATAAAGGACAGTGCACTGTCACACAATGCTTTAGTTACATTAAAAAATCACCTGCCTCATGGCCATTAAAGCTAGGTGGGTTGCAAAAGGATGTCGTTGTATAAAGTTGGATGTAGTTCTAAAACGTTTGGGAACCACTGCCTTAGAGGCATTTCCCTCTTTTTATGTGCATAGAAAGAGGAAATAACAGACAGAAAATACTCCACCTATAGAATGCTCACCACTAAGAAATGTATTACAATGCAACTCAAGCTCCTGAATTGTGTTACTTTTTTTGCAAAGCCATGCAAGGTCATGCAAATCAGGCCTTGCTTGGCTTTGTAAACCCCACATAAGCTTTTGCTTTGCCATGTGTCATCTTGAATGATGCAAAGGCAAGAAGGCTAACTAAATATGGCTGTAATTTTCATTTCACCCGCGGGAAGATCAAAAAAACCGCCACATCAATAATCCCAAACTGTTTTTGTGTAACACCAGTCCAGTAATGAAGTTGGCAAAAGATTGCTTTTAAAGAGTGTGAGGTTTTTGGAGTAGTGTCTCCTGAGTGGCCAATCAAATTGCTGTTTTAATTTTTGTCTTTAGCTCCCATAGGTAATGCGCTAGTTTTGCGGGGCCCATAGAACCAATGAGATGGTCCTGTGGGAATCTCATGTGGGCTTACTTCCAGTTCTTGTCCTGAAGGAGTACTGTAGGACCCAGAACTTAAAAAGAAAGTTGTGTTATTAAGGGGTAGATTTATTTAAAAATAGAGCCCAGAGGTTCCTCACAGCGATACAAAAGGGGATGATGGACGGAACGTTTGAGCCAATCAAACACTCACCCCCAGTCAACTGATCTGGGTTTAATCCATCATCATTCTTTAGCTCACTCCACCACCCCAGTTCAGACATGGCCATATGCAAATCAGTCTGACCCTGTGCCTCATGGGAACAGTCCAGCCCGAACTGCCAAGCCATGTCTTCCCTGGACCGGAAACAAGCATCCTAGGACCGGTTTCTGGCATTCCAGCCGTCATCAGCCAGGCTTGCTTGAATCCAGTGGCAAAGTGAGCAAGGGACCCACGTCTGGGCATACCCCGCCAACTTAGGGCGAACAAAGCGATACAAAAGGGGATGATGGACGGAGACGTTTGAGCCAATCAAACACTCACCCCCAGTCAACTGATCTGGGTTTAATCCATCATCATTCTTTAGCTCACTCCACCACCCCAGTTCAGACATGGCCATATGCAAATCAGTCTGACCCTGTGCCTCATGGGAACAGTCCAGCCCGAACTGCCAAGCCATGTCTTCCCTGGACCGGAAACAAGCATCCTAGGACCGGTTTCTGGCATTCCAGCCGTCATCAGCCAGGCTTGCTTGAATCCAGTGGCAAAGTGAGCAAGGGACCCACGTCTGGGCATACCCCCGCCAACTTAGGGCGAACAAAGCGATACAAAAGGGGATGATGGACGGAACGTTTGAGCCAATCAAACACTCACCCCCAGTCAACTGATCTGGGTTTAATCCATCATCATTCTTTAGCTCACTCCACCACCCCAGTTCAGACATGGCCATATGCAAATCAGTCTGACCCTGTGCCTCATGGGAACAGTCCAGCCCGAACTGCCAAGCCATGTCTTCCCTGGACCGGAAACAAGCATCCTAGGACCGGTTTCTGGCATTCCAGCCGTCATCAGCCAGGCTTGCTTGAATCCAGTGGCAAAGTGAGCAAGGGACCCACGTCTGGGCATAACCCCGCCAACTTAGGGCGAACAAAGCGATACAAAAGGGGATGATGGACGGAACGTTTGAGCCAATCAAACACTCACCCCCAGTCAACTGATCTGGGTTTAATCCATCATCATTCTTTAGCTCACTCCACCACCCCAGTTCAGACATGGCCATATGCAAATCAGTCTGACCCTGTGCCTCATGGGAACAGTCCAGCCCGAACTGCCAAGCCATGTCTTCCCTGGACCGGAAACAAGCATCCTAGGACCGGTTTCTGGCATTCCAGCCGTCATCAGCCAGGCTTGCTTGAATCCAGTGGCAAAGTGAGCAAGGGACCCACGTCTGGGCATACCCCCGCCAACTTAGGGCGAACAAAGCGATACAAAAGGGGATGATGGACGGAACGTTTGAGCCAATCAAACACTCACCCCCAGTCAACTGATCTGGGTTTAATCCATCATCATTCTTTAGCTCACTCCACCACCCCAGTTCAGACATGGCCATATGCAAATCAGTCTGACCCTGTGCCTCATGGGAACAGTCCAGCCCGAACTGCCAAGCCATGTCTTCCCTGGACCGGAAACAAGCATCCTAGGACCGGTTTCTGGCATTCCAGCCATCATCAGCCAGGCTTGCTTGAATCCAGTGGCAAAGTGAGCAAGGGACCTACGTCTGGGCATACCCCCGCCAACTTAGGGCGAACAAAGCGATACAAAAGGGGATGATGGACGGAACGTTTGAGCCAATCAAACACTCACCCCCAGTCAACTGATCTGGGTTTAATCCATCATCATTCTTTAGCTCACTCCACCACCCCAGTTCAGACATGGCCATATGCAAATCAGTCTGACCCTGTGCCTCATGGGAACAGTCCAGCCCGAACTGCCAAGCCATGTCTTCCCTGGACCGGAAACAAGCATCCTAGGACCGGTTTCTGGCATTCCAGCCGTCATCAGCCAGGCTTGCTTGAATCCAGTGGCAAAGTGAGCAAGGGACCCACGTCTGGGCATACCCCCGCCAACTTAGGGCGAACAAAGCGATACAAAGGGGATGATGGACGGAACGTTTGAGCCAATCAAACACTCACCCCCAGTCAACTGATCTGGGTTTAATCCATCATCATTCTTTAGCTCACTCCACCACCCCAGTTCAGACATGGCCATATGCAAATCAGTCTGACCCTGTGCCTCATGGGAACAGTCCAGCCCGAACTGCCAAGCCATGTCTTCCCTGGACCGGAAACAAGCATCCTAGGACCGGTTTCTGGCATTCCAGCCGTCATCAGCCAGGCTTGCTTGAATCCAGTGGCAAAGTGAGCAAGGGACCCACGTCTGGGCATACCCCCGCCAACTTAGGGCGAACAAAGCGATACAAAGGGGATGATGGATGGAACGTTTGAGCCAATCAAACACTCACCCCCAGTCAACTGATCTGGGTTTAATCCATCATCATTCTTTAGCTCACTCCACCACCCCAGTTCAGACATGGCCATATGCAAATCAGTCTGACCCTGTGCCTCATGGGAACAGTCCAGCCCGAACTGCCAAGCCATGTCTTCCCTGGACCGGAAACAAGCATCCTAGGACCGGTTTCTGGCATTCCAGCCGTCATCAGCCAGGCTTGCTTGAATCCAGTGGCAAAGTGAGCAAGGGACCCACGTCTGGGCATACCCCGCCAACTTAGGGCGAACAAAGCGATACAAATCATCCCCTTTGGTATCGCTTGTTCGCCCTAAGTTGGCAGGGTATGCCCAGACGTGGAGTCCCTTGCTCACTTTGCCACTGGATTCAAGCTAGCCTGGCTGATGTCGGCTGAATAGCCAGAAACCGGTCCCAAGATGCTTGTTTCCGGTCCAGGAAGACATGGCTTGGCAGTTCGAGCTGACTGTTCCCATGAGGCACGGGTCAGACTGATTTGCATATGGCCATGTCTGAACTGGGGTGGTGGAGTGAGCTAAAGAATGATGATGGATTAAACCCAGATCAGTTGACTGGGGGTGAGTGTTTGATTTGCTCAAACGCTCCGTCCATCATCCCCTTTGGTATCGCAGAGGTTTCTCACAGGCCTAAATATGAAAGGTGACTTGAAGGTTTTAATAAAATTACAGCATTATTAATGTTGTCATATTGCGATACCTGAAAAACGGTACTGCGGTACATCTGACTCAGAGTGAAACATCATTTCATTGGATAATGCCATTGATTTGATATCTTCCCATGAAGATCCTGCCCTTTTCTGCCTTGTTAAGGATTGCCACTGGATAAGATTCATGCTCTCTGATGTGACTTCTGGCATTTTTCTTTTATTATTTATGGAGTGAAATACAATGGCATCTCCTGCAGAGGACATATTAAACAGTCCTACAAACAGGAAGAGCAGGAGAATCAGTCAAATACCATTCGCAAGTCCCAGTGTCTGCACCGATTATCACATGCAAAATCTGCTGTTGGGATTTTTCAAGAGGTAATTCAGTGCTCTTTTGGAACAGTTGGCATGTGGAAACACATGTGGAGATACCACAGCAAGCAGCTGATCGGTGCAAAGTGAAAGCGGGATGAGCAGAAGGAGGCATCAACATCTACAGTTCCTTTTACCACAGTTCAGCTTGGGGACACTGCTCCTCCTGTTTCTGTTGCTGCCTTGACCTATGGCCAGAACTTCCTGCACCAGCACATTGCACTATATTGCAAGGACTGCAGAAAATTTGTGTCTGCAGGAGAGCAGGGTACAGAAGGAAGAGACAGGTTGCTAGCTGCCCATGAACAAGGTTGCAAAATATATATTTTTATGCCCCATTTTTCTACCTTTTAAGTTCAAGCCAAATAAATTAAAAATGTAAAACCAAAAAAGATCAAAAACAGGTTTAAAAAAAGAAAAAAAGGTTTATGTTGGAACCACCTTCTCTGGTTTAAAAATAAAAGAATTTACGTTATTGCCATGCCTGTCTATTATTGTTAGTATATCCTTAAATTCTACTATAGCAGAATATAAATAACAATAAAAGGACATAAAAAGACTGCCTACTCTTATAGGTCCAACCTTTATTTTTTACTTAAAACTTTATTTTCAAGGTTGCAGCAAAGAAAAAATAAACATATTACACAAACATAAAGAAAATAATATGTGCTCTCACCAGGAGCGAGCAGTACAAAGCATAAAGATAAATCATAAAAACAATGGTACAACAAGGGGCACGTGAGGCGAGCCCCAGGCAAGTCACTTCACGAGAAAGAAACAAAATGGAGGAGACAAGGAAACCCAACAAGACAGTCTTCCCCAGTGACCACATACACCTGACATATTCACAGTTTGCACGCCTTCCATCGAATTCAATCCAGCTCCACCCCATCACGGCCCACCAAACCTTCTATGGCCACCTCACCTTGGGGGCACGCATGCACCTGGCCTGCAGAACTATCCTTCACAAAGGTCAGAAAGGGGGTCCATATTTTGTCAAAATGCTGCTGGGAATTCCTCACAGTTGCAGTCAGACTCTTCATGGCATAGATATCCCAGATCTTTGCCACACTTAGTTGCATAGGATGGATATCTGGGCCTTTCCAGCAAAAGGCAATCACCAAACATGCAGCCACTAAACAATGAGTAATCAGTTTATAGGTAGGGGGGTGAGTGTTGTCTTTAGTATTTCCGAAATTTGGCGAACCATGTGTTTCTAGAATTCAGCAATTACCTTGCATTCCCACCACATGTGAAAATATGTGCCTCGGGACGTGCACCCTCGCCAACAGCTATCACTCATTCCCATCATGTGGGGCTGTTGGGCTAGAGTGAGATACCAGCGCAAAAGCAACTTGTAAGCACTTTCCCGGTATTAGATACACATGGAGGATTTAGCTACCCTCTGCCAATTTGCACCCCAGTACCCCCCCATTGATCTCAATGTCTAGGTCTGTTGCCCATTGTAAAATATACCTTTTCTTTGTTACAATTATAGGGAGTTCAAACTCTCTGTAGAAACTTGAAATCACTTTCTTTTTGTCCCCACCACTTAGAATATTCTCCAACAAGTGTGTCTCCCGTGTACCTCTGTGTAGGGTGGTAGGCTGGCGAGCCCAATGGAACAACTGTGTAACTAACTCATACAGGTCTGTATGGTGTAATGAAAAATCGGTCGCACATTAATCTCTAGTCTTAGGTACAACATCAGCATAAAGATCCTGAAGGGTGAGTTTGGACTTCCCATCCCACCTGTGAAACCACCCATCTGACATATCAAGATGGAATTCCAAATTACCAAGAACTAGAGTATGTAGGGGCAGGTACAGCTTGAACTGAAGCGTACGGGCTGCTTGTCTCCAGTGGTGGAGAGTAGATAAGGAAGAGAACAACGAAGTGCCGGCAGAAGAGAGGCTACAAAGTGGCAATCACAGCAAATGTTTAAGGGGGATTCTACTCGGAAGCTTTTTCAGCCATACCCAGGATTTAACAGGGGCTGAGATCCAATCCATTATAATAATAATAACGAGCATTTGTAAAGCGCGTGGCTACTTCAGGCGAGGTGTACCGGTGCTAATATGGCAGACAGCAGAGCAGAGGGACCTGCGCAAATATTCCTGTTGCCTAAAGAGCCAAGTTTTCAGTGCCTTTCTGAACTCTAACTCTGAGTTCAGCATGCATAAGAGGGGAGGCAAGTCGTTCCACAGCTTGGCTGACCCCACCTCGAAAGACCTGCCCCCTGCCTGACTTTGGAAAAGCTGGGGGCAAATGAGGTAACGTCGTAGATTGGATCTTAAGGTCCGCACTTGGAGGTACGGCTGGAGTCTTTTCCTCAAGTAGCGCGGGCCCAAGCCAGGGTGGGTGCAGAAAGCCATTGTTAGGGCCTTGTCAATCCTCTTGGCTATAGGTAGACAGAGGAGTTGTTTGAGGTGCGGGGAAATGTACTGGTGCAAAGGGACCTTGCAGATTAGCCTGGCTGCAGCTTACTGTATTAATTGGAGCCTCTTAATCAAGAATTCAGGAAGACCCAGGTAGAGGCCATTTGCATAGTCGAAATAGAAGTCACCAGGGCATGAACCGTGGTCTTTCTGCTTTCTTCCGGCAAGAAGCCCAAAGATTTTCTGATGGCTCTCATCTTCCCAAAGCAGGCTGCGGAAACTTGCCTGACTTGGGCTGAGAGGGCTAAGTCCTTATCCCACCTGACTCCCAGGTTTTTGACCGAGTCTTTCAGTGCAGGTGGGGAGTTGAGTTCCACGGGCCACCCTAGTCTCGAAGGTGGGGGGGGGGCTTGATTAAAAAATAAGACCTCCGTCTTGTCTGCATTTAGCTTAAATCGGTTTTCGTTCATCCAGCTTGCTATGTCTCGTAGACAGTCTTTGAATGAGTCGAACGCTGCAGCAGAGTGATCATTGAAGGAAATTACCAGCTGGGCGTCGTCCGCGTATGAGATTACCTCAACACCTCTCCTAGCAATGAGAGCTGCCAGGGGAGTCATGTAAATGTTAAAAAGTAGCGGGCTTAAGGCTGAGCCCTGGGGCACTCTGCATTTGAGTGGTTTCACTGAGGAAATGAACGGGCGAAGAAGGACTTGTTGTACTCGGTCAGTGCGGTCCCCTGTACACCAAACTGCTTCAGTCTGTACAGCAGAATCATGTGTGAGACAGTATCAAATGCAGCGGAGAGATCTAAAAGTACCAGCATGGCTGATGAGCCACTGTCCGCAGTTAGCCGGATGGAGTCAGCGACTTCAAACAGTGCTGTTTCCATGCTGTATACTGTGCGGAAGACAGATTGTGAGTCATGTAACAACTCGTTAGTCTCCACAAAATTGGTTAACTGTAGCTGTAGCTGGGCCTGCTTCTCAAGAATCTTAGCAGGTGCCGAAAGTAGGGAGATTGGCCTGAAGTTACTGGGTACTTTTGGGTCCACATTGGCCTTCTTTAAGAGAGGTTGAAGGTAAGTGTTTTTCCACGAAGTGGGGTAAATACCCATCCTGAGGGAAGTGTTCCAGATGTGATTTAGGACCGGGTTTAGCCATTCTGCCAGAAGCCTGAACTGTCTCACCAGGCAGGGGTCACCTGGTGAACCCAATTTGCATTTCCGCAAGGACACATTTGCGGGTATCGGGAGGAAGGAAGTGAAGACAGGCTGGTTATTAAGGGGGCTGAGGGTGTCTCCCGATACTTTCGGCTCAACCACCAGGGAAAAAGAGGAGTAGATTTGTGTGATCTTTTCCTCAAAGAAGTTCGAGAGGCTGGTGCAAAGGTCTTGAGATGGACGGAAACCCTGTTCTAGAGCTACGGGATTAGTGAAAGAATTCACTATCCTAAAGACCTCTCTGGAGGAGTTTTTGGCGCTGGCAATACTGTTTACCAGAAAGTCCCTTCTCTTGGAGTTGAGTAATTTGTGGTACTCTTTCAAGGCAATTTTGTAGATGTTTTTGGCATCTTGGGAGTAGGACTTTCTCCAATCTCATTCTAATCTTTTGCACTTACTCTTTACGCATCTGATTTCCTCGGTAAACCAAGGGGCAGATGGGGTAGATCTGGCTAGGCTAACAGTTTTCAGAGGGGCGAGTTTATCGAGTGCGTTCATCAGCCACAGATTAAAACTTGCGGTGTCCTGGTCTGTATTGTCCGAGAGGGGAGGCTTAGTTTCTTCTAGTACAGGTCCTAGAGTTTCAGAGGTGACCCTGCCCCAGTTCCTTTTGACTGCGATGTGTTGAGCGGCAGCCATCGGCGTGAACTTCAGAGGGAAACGAAAAGGGACCAGGCAGTGGTCTCACCAGATGATGTGTACTGGTTTATCGACTTTTAGCTCCTGCATGTTCGTGCAGATAAGGTCAAGTGTATGGCCTGCTTTGTGAGTGGGGAATGCGACCAGCTGGGCCAGATTAAAGCCCGCAAGGGTCGTTAAGAAGTTAGCACTATGAGTGCAATCTGGGTCATCGACGTGGAGATTAAGGTCTCCTAGGATGGTGAAGTTGGCGAAGCATTAGATGACTGGGCGTTGTAGTCTGCCAGTAATGGCGTCATGCTACGGCCACAAGCCGGCGGTCGGTAAAGCAGGAGCCCTGAGAAGGCGAAGGAGGCAGATATCTTTATACAGAAGGCGAGTCCTTCAATGATGCCCAATTGATCAGGGATGCTGGTGGCAATCTCCCAGGCTTCCCTATAGACAATTGCATCCCGCTCCCCTGCCTGTCGCCTCCTCTATTGGCACAGACTATGCGAAAGCCAGGAGGTATAGCCAGGGCTAAGGCAGGGTTCGTGTCCTCCCTTAGCCAGGTCTCAGTGAAAAACATGACATCCCAGTTGTTATTTTCAAGGGATTGGTAGACCTCTAGTGCATGCTTAGGTAGGGATCTGCAGTTAATTAGGCAGGCTTTAATTGTATTGGGGCTGGGAATCCGGGCCAATAATTTTTTTGGGCCTAATGGCTAACAGCTCATTGCGCCCCCATCTTACCCTTTGGCCAGTGTCTAATTGGGCAGCATGGCTGGCGCTGGCCGTGGTCCGGACACGGATGGGCGCACACGGGCTTGCCTTTGGCACGACAGGGGCGCGCCTGCTACGCGCGTCCGCTGCTCGTCGGCATTGCTGTGGTGAATAAATAGCAGTTAGGCGAGAAAGCTGGACTGCTAATCTATGCAAGATGGCGGCGGGGGATGTCACCGTGAGCGCTAGGAAAAATGGTGCTCAAGCAGGACGTCACCATGTCGAGAATTCGGCAGACCAGACACTCCAAGCCGAGGAGCCACAACACGGATCAGCCTTGGTAGTGGAGGGGCGAGAGAGAGCGGGTGGCAGTAAATGGGGGAGGACAGAGCGAAGGACAAAGGTAAGATGCTGACACAGGCAGTGCTCTAAGCCCACCTCTAACCCAGGCACACTCTGAGCATGCCTCACCAATAGTAATGGGGAGATAAGAGGAGGCTAAATGAAGGCTAAACGAAGTAAAAGAGAAGTAAAGAGAAGTTAAAAAAGTTTTAAAACATTAAAAAGTTGTGCACCATGCAACACGCAGCGGTGCACAACTCAACATAAAAACAATTTGCGAATAAAAACAAGTACCCCAGTGTAGAGACTGGAATTTAAAAACGAGGTAGCCACTGGCCTGACGCGGGCAGCAGTACGGGCTTCTGACACTGAAGGGACAAGCTGGGAAGCCATGAATCAACAGGCAATATGCGGGACCCCAAACCCGCCTTTCCACGAAGAATGGTATAGAACTGCTGGGATGTTTGTCCTTCCAGACAAGAGACCATAGCTTTCTCTGGATCAATGCAATCACCGTCTTTGGTATCTGAAGTGGGAGAACCCTGAACACATAGTGAAGGTGCGGCAAGAAATTAATTTTAAGGCAATTGACTCTACCCATCCAGGAAATTTCTAGTCAAACCCACCTATAGCGGGCATTGAAAAGAGCTTTCAAAAGTGGTGGAATATTGAAAAGGAAAACATCTGGAGGAACTCTTAGACTAGACACCCCAAATAGTGAAAGTCAATGGAGGTCTAAGCAAAACCTCTGGACTTGACCTGCTGTTGTAAAGAAGATGACATGGGGTCCATCTCCATCCTGACTGTTTTATTGTAATTAATTTGGAATCCAGAAGCCTCTTAGAACTTGCTCAGCATGGTTTCAAGTGCATGTAGAAAAGCAACTGGATCAGTCAAAAAACAGAGTGTATCATCCGCAAACAATGTAATCTTCAGTTGTGAGTCAACCACAGGGCGACCCCGCATGCTAGGATTCACCTGACCTTCTGTATAAGAGGTTCGACACTGAGGGCAAATAATGCCAGAGATAGGGGACACCCCTGATGAGTGCCTCTAGACAGCATAATTGGGTCAGACAAAATGTCCCGGGTTTTAATCTTCGTAGATGGTGATTCAAAGTTGGCCAAGATATAGGAGCTCAAACACGGGCCCAAGTTTGTTATGGACAGGACTTTAGACAAAAAGGACCAATTCAGGTGATCAAATGATTTTTCCAAGGACAGGAGAAGCATTTCCACCTTGGCACGTGTGGCTTGTTCAATAGCATTATTCGCAAGTCAGTGTTACCCCCTGTCTGTCGATCTCGTATGAAACCACACTGAGGCAGGTATATGAGAGCAGGCCAGATCCCAGCCAAGAAAATTTCCAAAATCTCAGCAAAAATCTTAAGGTTACTATTCAAGAGGGCAATTGGCATGTATGACCCACATTGATCAGGAGGTTTGGATGGTTTGAATATCATAGAAAGGGTAGATTCCATCATTGTCAGAGTGACTGATCCATTGTTCAAGAAAGAGTTAAAGACCTTAGGCAGATGAGGACCAGCAACTCCCTAAAAGACTTATAAAAAGAGTTGGGAAACCCCTCGGGTCCTGGGGCTTTATTATTCGGCAAGGACTTAATGGTAGCTCTCACTTCCCCTTCTGTAATAAGGGAGTCTGATGCCCCACTAACCTCGCCAGGAATATGCAGAAAATGAAGAGTTTACTTAATAATCCTGTTTAACTGGGTCCAAGGCCAACCCCTGATAAAGTTATCTGTAGAAAGAGACAAAGGCATCACAGATGTCTACATCAGAAGAAAAATAGGAGCTGTCCTCGGTCATAATGCTTTTAATATAGTTCATAGCCCAGGCCTTTCTAATCCGGTATGCCAACAACATGTCAGCCTTGTTCCCCTTTTCATGGTACAGTTGCTTGGTCTCCAATAATTTTTATGCAGTGTCCTTGTTCATCAGGGTCTCCAACTCCCGCCTCACTTTACATAATTTCCTATAGACAAGCCACAAAGATGATTGTTTGTGTTTCATCTCCAGATTGATATTAGCATCCTCTAATTCTGCAAGTTGGCATTCAGGGAAACGGAAAATGACAGTGATATGTGCTATAAATTCAACCCGTATCACCGCTTTAGCGGCATCCCAGATCATGGCCAAAGGGAGATCTTCGGACAGGTTCTCAGCAAAGTAGCGTTCAAGTGCTTCTTTGATATTGGAATGGAGGACCGGATCACGGAAAGTGATCTTGTTCATCTTCCACACACTGTATGGTTGTGATCCTGGTGGCGCGGTCAAAAGTGACAGCGTGACAGGAGCGTGATCTGATCAAATTTGAAACCCAATCGTTGCACCGTCTACTCTAGACAATAGAGAAGCAGAAATCAAAAAGAAATCAATAGAGGAGTAAGATTTATGTACTTTCGATAAGTAAGTATAATCCCGATCATGAAAGTGAAGATGACGCCAAACGTCTACTAAATTCAAATCAGTAATGCCCTGAATCAAAGACTGTGGAGGATTGGGCACACCCCAAGACGATGTCGAACGATCTACGGCTGGGTCTAAAGTTGAGTTGCAATCCCCGCCCAGAGTCAATTGATGGCCAGAGTCAGCCGCCACAGTAGGGAACAGAGCAGAAAAGAAGGGGGCCTTGTGGTCTTTGGGGCCATAAATGGAATCGAAACACAGATCATTACCCATCTCCCCTCTTTGTCCCTGCAGGTGGAAGTCACGCTCAGCTGGGCACCTGTCTGGATAAGAATTGCAACTCCCTTGGTGTTGGTAGAAGCAGAAGAATGGAACTAACAAGGGAAAATATGCGGAACTACTTCCGCCAGCAGGTGGGTCTCTTGAAGCAAAACTACATCTGCACTACGGGAGGACAGCCAGCGAAGCAATGCTTTACGTTTGCAAGGGGAATTAAGGCCCTGAACATTGAGAGACCAAAAGTACAGCAGAGGATCAGCTGCCATGTGATCGGTAAGACCAAAGGGACGGCCATGAGCAGATATCTACATGGGACCACCCCACACAACCCAAGCCATGGACACCCCCACCCTGGTGAGAGCAACACATTAAACAGTAAAACAACTAACATAAAAAGAAAAACACTGCCAATGATAAAAAAATCATCCACAACAACAACCTCATAATCAACTGAAGCCCAGTTGTATCCCTTTTCACACTCCACAACAAACCCCGTAAAACAGCAAACCCAAATATGAAAAAGAAAAGAAAACATAACCAACAACTAAAAGGCATACTCAAAAACCACCAGCATGCTTCCCGAGCAGAACGCCTCTAAAGAGGCATCCCGTTTCAGGAAAGAAAAAAGGGAAAGCGGGTTAGCTGTTGATGGTATCCAGCCTCTACACACACCCACCCTAAAAGAAAAGGCATAAAAACTGTGTTGATGGGGGAGCAGGCCAATACAATATACCACAACCAAGAATAGCTACTCCTCTGAAGAAAGCTCAGATAATGGCAGTAGGAGAGGATCATCCAACAGCGATTCCAGCACTGGGAGTTGGAGTAACCATAACCAACGTAGACCTAACTTCCAACCATACCCCAATTTTGACAATGGGCCTATCTTCCATGGTCCCATTCCTCCACCATGGCAATACCTTATGTACCCTCAAGGCCCTCCACAATATTTTCCGATGAATAACCCCCCTTTTTTAGGCAGAGGTTGGGGCAAAGGAAGAGGGCGAAGAAGAGGAGCACAGAAGGGGGTACAGTGGCAGGACCAGACTCCACACACAGTAGAGACAAGGAGCATGAGCAGGGGAAGGAGGGTCTAGTGGTTAACCTCTCAACCAGACTCCTTACCAATACCGAGAAGACAGTCCTGGAAAGGGGCCTGGGGTTTGTCCCATCACCCCTACCCCATAAATTCAACAAAATGTGTGAATTGCAAGAATTTTTCAGAAAGGTACGACTCAAGACTTTCTTTCACGATAAGGCCCCTCTAGTTCAAGATGATACTGGATTGCATAACCCCTCTAGGTTTACCCCCAATAACAACATGATCCCTCCTGAGATTTTAGCCTTTGAGGGGGCTGTACTTAAGGAACTTACCAAAATCCCGAGAGCACCGCTTTTTCATAATCTATCTAATGCTGAAAAAGAGGCAGCTAAGTCACTCTCTAATGACCCCAGTATTACCATCAAACAGGCAGACAAGGGTGGGGCCATTGTGATCCAATCCACTGTGGATTATGACAGGGAATGTAGACGCCAACTTGGCAACATGAATCACTACACCCCTCTGACTGTGGACCCTACACCAAGACTGTCAGCAGAGATAGCGACCTTGGTTTTTGAGGCAGAGAATAATGGGTGGATTACCAAGAAGGAGGCTGATTTTCTTATAACAAAGGACCCTAAAACACCATACTTTTACACGCTCCCTAAAATCCATAAAAACACCACACCAGTCCCAGGGAGACCAATAGTGTCAGGTATAGGGTCCCTGCTCGAACCCCTTTCTAAATTCTGTGATTACTTCCTTCAACCTTTGGTTAGGAAGATACCCTCTTTTGTACAGGACACCACTGACGTCCTCCGCATTATTGACAACATCGAGGTTAGAGTTGGAGTGGACCTAGTGGTCACTTTAGATGTGGAGGCGTTGTACACTAACATTCCACAACGGGCCACTCTAGAGGCAGTAGAATCCAGCCTACTTCGGGAGGACTGGACTTCACCTACCCCCGTCTCCTTCATTATGGGCTGCGCTACCTTGGCCTTAACTGAAAACTTTTTTGAGTACGAGACACGACTGTTCCACCAGACCCAATGTACGTCCATGGGGAGTACCTTTGCCCCTAGTGTGGCTTGCCTTTACATGGCGACCTTCGAGCAAGATGTCATTATGAATCCCATCAACCCGTACAGAGGTAACCTGACATTATGGAGGAGATATATCGACGATATCCTCATCCTATGGAAGGGGGATATACCAACCTGTGAGGCATTTTGCAATTGGATCAATTCATAAAATGCATTCTTAAAATTCACTCACTCTATATCCAATTCTAGCATCCCCTTCCTGGATTTGAGGATACTACTCAACAACACTGGTCTGAGCACCACTTTATATAGGAAGGATACGGACAGGAACAGCCTCCTCCTATATGATAGCCACCATCCAAGGGCGCTGAGAAACAACCTCCCATTTGGACAGTTTCTCCGTATCAGGAGGAATTGCAGCACGCTCTCTGACTACAAAACTGAGGCCCAGCTCTTACAAAATAACTTGAGGGAGAGAGGCTACCCGAGCCAGCAGATTAGGAATTCATACAAAAGAGCTATGAATAACCCACGAGAGGCTCTGCTTCTGGTCTCGACCAAAGAAGTAAAAACAGAGACACTAACTTGTGTCACTTCTTTTACCCACAATTCCACACTGATTAAGAAAACCATAATGAAACACTGGGGTATAGTGAACACAGGGGACCTGAGCCTCGCGCAACCAAGGTTTGCCTTTAAACGCACACCTAACTTGAAGGACGTCCTCGTACACACTAGGCCAAAAACCAGGGAGCAAGGTGTGCAGAGGACATTGTGGGATCTACCACCAGTTACCGGTCACTATCCCTGTGGGACGTGCTCGGTCTGTGATCAGACAGATGTTTTTAAGGAGATCAAGTTGACTGACACTCTTACATGGCAGCTGAAGAGACACACAAACTGTAATACACCAAGATGTATATATCTGATTACTTGTCCCTGTGAGAAAAAATACATAGGGATGACAATGAGACAAATAAAGCTACGGATTACTGAACACAAAAGTAATGTGAGGTGTATGAAAACAACGACAAAACTATACACTCATTTCAGGGACCTTAACCACAAGGTAGAAACTTTAAAATGGATGGTACATGAATCACACCCTAAAATTACCCACCAAGCTCTTTTTAAGATTGAGCAGAGATGGGTGTACCGCCTTTCCACAGACACGTGTGGCCTTAATGATAATATACCCTGGGCTGCCCTGACAAACAGTTAATTCTCCCTGTGGTTTTGCCGCAAGTTACCCTTTATATGTATTACATTGCTTACCTCTTCTGCCTATTGGTGTACCGCGACTAATTCGCATCTGGTGCACCCACTTTTAATGATGGTCCTTTGAGTACACTGATCCTCAGGGGAATAAGAGGATTACTGCGTTTACACCGGCATATTCACATTGGATTAAGGTCTCCCTCTAGATTTTGCATTTAATATTTATCTTGATCTCAACACACACTTAGGCACCTATTCTGCGTGTGGATCCTTGTTAAAAAGACTACTTTTGCCTTTCATTGCTTTCAAATCTTTCCCTCGTTTTAAAACCTTGGTTTTGAATATCTTTCATCGTTAATATAAACCATAGGCTCACTTTTCCAGCTTTTTGCAGCCTTTTTACACTCTTTAAGATGGCCGCCATGTTTACAGGATCGACACACAGCGCACACGGGACTGAAGCCGGGTGCACCACGTGACTTGCCGCCGCGCTCGTTGCGCTGCTCCAGCTGACCCAGTGGCGGGACCAGGATAGCGGTATACTTAAACCCCAGTTCAGGAACCAATATCCGCTCCGGTTTCTCAGCTCGGCGCTTGGGTAGTTTTCAGGCGTTCCTCCGACTAAGGACAGGTGAGTGCGCAGGCTGGTCTCCAACCTGCGCTTGTGTGTGTCTCGGCATGCTGTTTTGCTCACAATGTGGGTCCCGACTTTTCAGAGACCCGCTAGTCCGGCACTTCCCCTCCACACCGGACGCTCTGATCAGTTTGTCCTCGGGGACATGCCAGGTACTGACGGGTTTGATGTGGCCCGACAGAGCTTACACTGGTGCGATTCCATGCCTTGTTGGCTACTAGTTGAACCAATCTGACTCCGGTCTAGCTACACGATCGGAGCGATCGCATTTGGCATTAACCCCCAGTAATCAACACTGACTCAGCCAGGGTGGGGGCGTCCTGACGCAATGCTGGTCCACGATGCGGGGGTCCTCTTGTGCCATACGCCGCCAGGATGGGTCCTCCTTTTTTGACATTGTCTTGTCATCTATACTGTCCTACTCCCCTTTGTTTAGGACACCATCCATTGAGGTGTCAAGTGCTGACAATACCGTAGAAGCAAGCGCTACCACCTAGTTAGGTGAGGCTATCAATTATTTATCTGTTTTATATTCATTTGAGTTACGTTCTCCTCCAGTCATTTTGTGTTTTTACTAAATGTTATTTATTTTGTAAGATGAGTGCATTTCTTTCACATTTATGCACTTATGGGATGGACTACTTGTTGTGGAGCTATGAGGATGACCATACAATACCATTTACAGTTTATTGTCAATATTTTTGTTGCTTTTTGTCATCCCTGTCTAGGATATCACTAGGCTTGTCGGGGCTACATGCTCGCACGTAAGATTAGTGGTAGGATATCACTAGGCCTGTCGGGACTACATGCTCGCACGTAAGGTTAGTGGTAGGTAGGTATCCCTCCACCTAACCACTATGTGTAGATAGTTTTTATAGGTCCTGAAGAAATGCACTGTATCATTTATGAACAAACAGCATGAAACATGTCGACCACATTTGTAGAGTTGAGTATTGCTCCCCTGGACCATTAAGCCAGCGAGCAGCCACTCTTTTGTATTTTTAATAAGGTGGATGACCATTCCATTAAAATCCCCTTTTGGATTATCCAACTTTTTTTTATATCACACACTCACATCTACACTCACCCCTAGGGCCCTTACACCCATGGCATCATACGGCAGGAACAAAAGATCTCCGCTAAAGAGCCCCTTTATGGGTGCCCGTCGGGTATTGCACCGCCGACCCGACGAGGAGCGAGTCCATATGATGAAGCATGACACCTAGCCGGCTGGGTGTGTGAGGACTCTAGTTCCGTTAGGGAGGATTCCCCTCCTTCCGCCTCCACACTCGTTGTCCTATCCTCTTTTGGGGAACTGCGTACCCTTCTTGATTTACAGTATCTGGGCATGTACGCTGGACCCCGTTAAACAGCCCTATCAGTCCCTCTCTTTTGTCAAGCAGGCCAATACACCCATATGCACAGTGAAGAGGGAAGGGGATGTGGGGGGGCTGGTTGGGGGTGGGGAGAGAAAAGGAGAGCGAGAGAGAGGGGGCAAAAGCAAACAAGTTACATTAGTTGCATTCCATACCAGAGAGATGAGCCACCAAAGTTCTAATCTGATCATACGCAGTACATTGTTCATCTTTTGTTGGCTCGCTCTCGCTGACATCTCTCTGACTTCCAGGAATGCTGTGTGTGGCATTCAGAATGGGCCAGTTCTGGAGAGCCAGCGGAACCCCTCACTGCAGACAACAACCCCAACAACTGGAGGGTATCATCCACAGAAAAGAGCGCCACATGCTTTTCTTTGTAGCGAAAACTAATCTTAAAGTGGAACCCCCAACAATAGAAAATGTTAAGACTGTGAAGATGGTCCGTGACCAGCTTAAATGGCCTACGCTTCATCAAAGTGCGTGTTGACAGTTCTTGGTAAAGATGCAACGTTGAACCTTTGTAGACCAATAAATCTTTATACCAAGTAGCTATGAAAATGTCATCTTTGATATGAAAAATTGTACTTGGACCAGGAGATCAGAAGTAAGATTACTGTGAACCTGTTAAGCAATGGTTACTCTGTGAACCCTGTCGAGTTTGATCCATTGATCTCCTGGAACGGCCAACAAAGTGCGAAACAGGCCCAGGACATATTCGTGCAGTTCCTTCCGAGTCACCGATGCCGGTATCCCTTGAATGCAGAGATTGTTTCTGAGGGATCTGTTTTCGTTGTCATCGATCTTGTACTGTTGGAGTTCATACCACTGTTCATGCTCATGGACCCTAGTATTGAGCACATCCGATTCGTGTTTCTCATCTGCAATCGCAATCTCAAGGTCTTCCACCCTATGGTTAATCTTTTGCAAATTCTGGGTAAGTGCAGTGACTGTAGTGTGAAACTCAGTTTTGATTGCCCCTAGGTCTTTACAGTATTCATCTAGCATTTCAGTTATGTCAGCCTTGGTTGCCCCATTGTGCATGGCCATTTGGGATGGAGCCGGCATCGCTGTAGCCTCTGAATGTGAAGCACCTGACTTGGAGGAGTGCTGGAAAAGCTCAGCAATGTTCGGGCCTTTAGCAATTTTACTTTCTTAACAGGCATCAGGATGCATTACCGGCAGCAGTAAAGAAATCTATGGGGGAAGAGATGGACTCTCACGGTGTAAGCTACAGCTTTTAGAGGCACATACACAGGAAGCAAAGTGACATCTTGCGTCTCACACATGGTGTCAGGGCCCCCCACCTCCGCCTCCCAGTCATAGAAGATCACAGTCAGTCGATTGTAGACCAGACCACCTAAATGCATGCACAAAGTCATCTGCAATGTAAATCCCAGAGTGGGGGGGGTAGCCTCCCAGCAATACCATGGGTCAGGGACAACAATCTGACCTCTAGACCCCCTCCATGTGGAACCAACCATAGCCTCAAGAACAGCATGCCCCCACTCCAGGGAAACCATGTATTGTTCATCATCGATTGCCCCTCTTCAAAACAGTTTCCAAGCTTGTGTCTAAGAAGAGCACTCACTTGGCATCACGCTCAGTCCAGAGAGGGCTGTGAGGGCCCAAAGGAGGTAGAGCTCCAGAACATGCACTGCGGAACCACATATTTCCCTGCTTAATAGGTCCACAATAGTTCAGGATGGGTCGCAAAGAATCCTATAGGCACCCATAGCTTAGAAGTATGCAGGACACCCTCAAGCCTCCGGGCCAATACCCAAATGCAGAGGCTTTGGCCCGGTTATTGAGATCACCGAAATTGGCCTCGGGGTGCCCCCGCACTCGTCGGGACTTAAGCTCTGATAAGGGAGAGGGAAAGAGTCCTCACTGTATGGTTGACAATCCACCCGACCTCCTAGTAGGCCCACAGTGGCTTTAAGCTGCCCAGCGGATGCCATTTTACCACAAAGAAAGGCATCGCCGGGGTCCAGAAAATGCGCGGAGTCTCTCCACTCCCATGAGTTGGGTGACCCGAACTCGTCGCAACATGGTCCCTTCTCGCAATCTGGCCATCAGCATCTGCTCTGCTCATATCGGGTATTTATGGCCAGGAGGACCATCTCACCAGAGCTGCTCGGCGAGGATTCGCCTACATGGGCAGCGTTGTGGCCACTCCCCCTTATAGGTTCAACCTTATAGCAAACACCTATAACAACAGGCTCCCACTTTAATGTCTACAATAGTGTTCTGCAGCAGACTATAAGTCCCAGATTTACAGAGAAGTCATGCATCACAGGGCAGCAAGTAAAGTTGCTGTGCCACGTTGCGTGAAGGGGAGAGAGCAAAACTGCCTACCTAGTAAGATATGGCACTGTTCTGCTCTCCCCATGCACTGTCACACTTTAGGAAGCCATGCACCAAACCAGACACCCTTAATGTCCTAGTTAAAAGATATCTGTATTGTGTGAAGAATAGTTTTTGCACAGTAAGGAGTCCCTTCCAGTATAAAAACTATTCTTTGAGGCTTTTTCCACTTTATATGTGTGCTGTACGATGCAACACACATGCGAAATGGAAATATGAGATGAAAACATTTCTCCTTGTTAATTTGGTTCGGCTACCTCAGGGGGCTTAGGTGTTTGGAAGCAGTGTGCTATCCATGAGGGGTTGTAAATAGTGTGAAGACTGTGCAAAATAGTGCCTAGGCCACCTGTGCGCAGTTAATTACCCACAGAGGGTTCATTGTCTGTTAAGGGATCAGTACAGGGTGAAGGCCATGCTCATTGGGGGTTTGATCACCTACGGGAGGCCTGGGTGTCTAGAAGTAGTGAGCTGTCTGTGAGGGGTTATTTTCAGAGCAAACACCATGCACAGGAGGTGTTTGCCCTACCTGTGTGCAATAGGTTGCCCCCGGAGTAGTAAGCTGTCTATGAATGGTTCAGCATAGGGTGAAGGCTGTGTGCAGCAAGGGTTTGACCACTTAAGGGGGGCTTCGTTGTCTAGTGGGAGTATGGTGTCTGTGAGGAGTTATGTGCAGGCCAAACACCATTTGCAGCAGGGGCTTGCCCACCCGTGTGCGGTTGGTAGTCAACAGGGGATTATCTGTTTGCAAAGGGTTCGGCACAGGGTGAAGGTCATGCATACTAGGGATTTAGCCACCTAAAGGTGGCAAAATGACCCTATATACCCATATAGCTCAGTGCAGCAGGATATACCAGCCATACAAGGTCCTCCACCCAACCCCTCATGGATGGCCAAATCCCTGCCATGCATGTTCTTTCTTCTTCCATGACCAGCATGGGGTTGGCCGCAAGGCTTTGTCAGCATTCATGCAGAGACAAATTGTCTGAGCTGGATTCTGAAGTGGCCATTTCTTGTTGTTTCAAAGTATTCGTCTGCCTGAATTTTTTCCCCACATATAACATACAGAAATAGCAAATCCCTGAAGGATATCCTAGTACATAGTTACAGGAATAACCACCAGACAAGTACGGGCAGATGGTTGAGGGAGCAGCAAGGTTTCTATAAATGTGGCAATTGTAGGGCCTGCACACAATGCAAGAACAGGAGAACATACTCACTACCCAGAGGCAAGGAGGTCAAGATAAAAACGTTCATTAATTGTAACAGTGATTTTGTTATCTATGTACTTGTCTGCCCATGTGGGCTGCAATATGTGGGGAGAACTATAATCCCTGTGAATGAAAGAGTTCTTGAGCATCTACGAGCAGTCAGGAAAAGGATGCCAGTTACGCAATTGCTAGACACTGGCATAAACAACACTCAGGGGAAACTGATGAGATTTAATTTTTTGGTGTTGACAGAGTAATACAGAATACACGAGGGAGAGACAGAGAGCGCCCTCTACGGAGACTAGAGACTGAGTACCTCTTTTTATTGAACAGCTGTCACCCTGCGGGACTTAACCAGGATGAGGAGATGCATGTGCATCTGGGAGGAAGAGGCTGAAGGACCAGCAGTCTCTGTTTTCATCTTTTATGTGTCTACAGGAACACTGCTACTACAAAATATGCTGATTGTCTTGTGAGACTCACAGTTCAACTGTATTTGCCCCTCCCCTACCTTCCCTGAGGTTTCCTTTCGCCTTTACATTGTTCTTCATCTTTTACTTTTCTTGAAGGTCTTGAGCTGTAAATTGAAAAATAGAGTGGAATTAGCTTTTATTTCTTCGGGGTTTTTTTCTTTCCTTTCACATTTGCACTCATCTTTCACTTGGTTCACAAAGTTGGTAGTTATATTTATATCTTTTTAGGTTACGTATGTTTCATATGAGTTATATATCAGAATACTGTGATGACTAATAATGATGGATTAACAGAAGAGATTTAATGGCACCTATAGTATTATCTGGGACTTGATGTAGTTTGATAACCTAGCCACTTGGCATGTCACGGCAATTGGTATGTGACATTTCTCAGTTTAAATTTCTTTAAGACGTGGATTCTGAGGGATATTAATTGTGAACAAATAAGATGCTCAGCCACTTGGCTACATGAATTATGCTAACTCTGATTATAGTTGGATATTGTGGTAATTTATTTCATAAGTATAATCATGATTTTCATAATACAAAGAATTTAGAATATATTTTCCTCTGAATTATGGATTACATTTTTGTTAAAATGCCAATGTGTACAAATGTGAAAAGCAGGGTTTCTTTTCTTGTGTTTATACATACTTAACCAAGTATTTTCCCTATCTCTATGCACTGAAACCAACTTACACTGTTTTTAAAGGAATTTGGCACATTCTACTGTGTAATTAGGCTTTGAAAAAGACCGCAAGGTCAAAACGTGTCAGCCGTTCATTAAATCATTGGTGTAACATCTCTGGAGTGCCTGCTTTTTCTTTGTCAAGTACTGACGATGGAGTTACTTTATATATATGTATAAATAGACTGGGCAAAAGTGAACATGGTTCCCGCAGTAGAGGTCAGAGGCCATATGCTGGCGGATCCGTTACTAGCGTTGACGAACATGTTGGGTCAGAGGTTGCTGTGAAGTGACAATTGAGGGGGAAGTCAACAGCATGGTTCTTTTAATGCACGCAACACATTTTGCTTCTTTTATTATTCAGGCGATACGTAATAGGGGTTTGGCGGCGCAAAGCATATGTAACCATTTTTCTGACTAGGGCGGATGGCTTGTATATTATATATCGATACATGCATGCAACCAAGACAACGATATATCATGTTGGTTGAATATTTGCACTATGCAATTTTGACATCATCAAATGTTTTTACCTGCTACATCGTTGTTATCCACGCATAGAAATCGTGTATACTCATCATAGGGTTACATTGTTATTTCGTGCTTGATAGTATGCTCATATGTCTATGAATGCCTTTAGTGGGATGGGCTATATATACTGCAGCTACAATGGCGCCAACCAGATTGATAAAGGCTTCTAGTAAGTCGAAACGCATCTCTCTTGTATCTTTGGGATTGAGGATGACCTGATTAAATAAAACAGATGCCGTATCCTGACTGCCTCGAGTCCGTGCCTTCTTCCATGGATAACTCTTTGGGAGCTGGTTGTTTATGTTCATATATATATATATATACACACACACATACATATATATTGATATTAGCTATTTTCTTTCTCTTAATGCACTGTGCACTTTAAGACTAGTTGGGATATTTGGTGCCTTTGTAGTTACTTTTTGATTGTTCTCTGTTATACATCTCCCTACCGGCAGAACGGACCAACTTCAAGCCTATTTTTAGGACTCCTTTTGAGGTTTTTGTCTTCTGGGAATTGTCTTAGAAAGGGCAAATTTTGTTGGGTTTTGTTGGGCTTATCCTGCTATTGGATGTAATATGCTTTTATTCCATTTTAGCTAACTCACACTGTATTGGATTATTTCTCAATCCACTATGTTTTTATATATTCTGTGGGTTTTTATGTGTACTTTTATAATTCCAAGAACCGGAATAAAGTTGATGATGATGATGATGATATATTACCTATTGGCAGTCACCAGTAGGTAGTTATAGTTAGAACCTTGTTTCCATAGGAAAAGTGGTTTTTGTTTTGCCAATAACTTTGTCGCCGTCATGACGGATCTTCACAAAATGTTCAAAACTAATTTGGCACTAACTTCTATTGCTGTCTTGAAAGTTTCGTGTTCATTCCTTAATTAGGGGCCGAGAAAAATGGGGATCCCAAAACGCTTCTTCCCCATGCAATTTCCCCTAGGGATTTTGAACACGACTACAGCCTGAACCGCTGGTCAAAATTACACCAAATTTGGCAGAATGGTAGCTCTTTGTTCAGAATGTGCACTTTGGGTTATTAGGTGTAAATCCGTTATGCAGTTTTTGAGATATTAAAAGAAAATCATGTTTGTATATCTAGAGGCATGAACCCTTTGTGAATCCTATCGATCTTGTGCAGATTGTCTGCCAACACTTCAACCAGGAAGTGTTGGCAGTCATTTTGGGACACAAATAAAGTGAAAAATAGAGAAAAGGGGGCAAAGTAGGAACACCCAGACCCCCTAGCCCTCTTGCTGGCATCCCCCATGGACCCTGCATGGGCCAAAAAGCATTTTTTTTCTTTGCAGTGAAATTGCGAAAATGCGCAAATTCACTGCAAAAAAAGTGTGAGCTCCAGCGCTTATTTAATGATTAGCCCCTGGGTGGGACAGGTCCCAGGGGCTTCTTTACATATATAAAATGGAGCGGGGATGCATGCAACCCCCTCCCCAAGGCCAATCTTGGCCCAGGGGACCTCCAGCTCCCTGGGCAGGCAATGTTATTTTATCTGAAGGGGGACCAAGCAGCCCCCCTGAGGCTTTTAAGAGCCCCTGGGACCACCACCTCCCCAGGGCTTTGTTAAATGTTTACAAGGAGGGGGCCATGCAACACCTCCTTCTGGGCAGTTCTTGGCTCCGGGGACCACCACTTCCCAGGGGCTACTAATTAAATTTAAAGGGCGAGGGGGCCATGCACCCCCCCAACCTGGCCATTTATGGCCCCATGAACCACCCCCCCCCCCGGGTTTGTTACATGTTTACAAGGAGGGGGGCCACATAGCCCCCCTCCCATGCCATTCTCAGCCCTTGGGACCACCTCCTTCCCGGGGTTGGCCCTAAATAAAGAAAGGAGGGGGCTGTGCGGCCCCCCCTCCTGGAGCAGCTATTGGCCCTGGGTTCTTCCAACGACATCCTGCTGGTGAAGTCGGGAGTGGTTAGGAAACCGGACTGATGCCGTAACAGCCTCACTAAGAAGAAGAGAGAAGAGAGAAGACTGCTTATGAGACTATTTTTGTTTGATGCCTTATAAAAAAGACTTGAAAATGTATATATATATATAAATGCTGTCTCGTGTTTGGAGATAATAAAATAAACTTAAAATGAATAACTTCTATACAACTTGCATATGAATTAATTTACTTCATGCACTCTAACCCTTATCCTTAGCGTTAGACTATGTCTGCTTCACTTTTTTACTATTTTGTGCACCTGTTTTATAAATGACACATACCCCCATTAGAAACAACCATGAAAAGTTATGTGGACAAACATGAAATAATCGAAGCACTGAGCAACAATGATGAATGTGATAAAAATCCAGCCTTCCCTGCCACAGTAACTTAGAGATGAAGACACAAAAATTGAAATTTTCAGATTTGGCAAACTCCAAATCCATGAACCAAGTGCAGCTTAGTATAGCCTACTAATTGTAATCTATTTTTCAAACATTGAGCTGAACTAGTTAAATAACTACTGGACCATTTGCTAGATGCACGCAAGCCTGTACATAAAAGATTGTATCTGGTTCACGAGAGTGCAAAATGAGCACAGGATGCTGTGGCAAGCTCAGGGGTGCCTAACGTGAACCCTCATACAGAAGATTTCTTAAATAATGTAAAGAATATTAAAAAGCTATATAGCCAGTTAGTTTTGAAGGCATAAAGATGTCACATATAGAGTATCTATAGTGGACAGTTGAAGCCATCTGCAAAACCAAAGATCAAAAGCGCTTTTGGTCCCCTATTTCCGGCCTAGATCGATCCAGTACTGGTAAGCGAGTCAACAACGTTAGTGTAATAGCTTGGATTTATCATATATATTCCCTTTATGTAGATAAACCAAAGTGCACTCAATCCCCTATTAATAATAACCTGACATAATTCACAAAATGTGTAGGACCTTCAAAAAATCTAAGTGTGCATGAGCCTGAGGAACATGAGGCCAAAATTATGAGAGGGTTCGAAAACTCATGAGCGTGCTCAAAAGAATTCCAATATGCTATTGGCTGCTATCTTCAAACCAGACTAAAACTACTGGTCTTCATGTCTCATCCAGTTGTTTAATGTTTGCCGTCAATCAGCAGAAGTTCCTGAGTCCAGAAGGGTCTCTTTATTGCATGCAGTGTTCCGGAAAGGAAAAGGCGATGACCCTAGAAACTACAAATGAATAGCCCTGCAAGACAATGCCAGCAACATGTATGCAAGACTGTTCTTAGAAAAATTAGAACCATTTGTCGAAGAAATTTTTTTTTTTCACTTTACTAGACTGGCTTTAGGTCAACGTAAAACATCATTAAAGTTTCCATGGCCTTACACCACCAAGTCCATGTCTATTTTAAAGACTTTGGAATGACGTTTCATGTTGTAAACAGGGAGGTTTTGTGGATCAAATTCTGTGCCTGGGATATCAATTTAAGTTGGATTTGGAAAAAAGAATCACTGAATGCATATATACCAACAGATGGCTAAAACAAGGTTGTTTCCTAGCCCCTCTACCTTTTAATCTATATACTGCTGATATGGGTGTAGAATTGAAAATGGCTAATGCTTTCTCACAAGAAATTATCCAAAGACATGTTCAACTCATCCGGTATGCTGATAGCATTACAGTACTGGATTGCAAACAGTAACCCAATGCCAGCAGGATGAGGAACTGACGTATTCCAAAGCATCAGAGAAGCCTTAAAAACAATTCAATTAAATGTTAAACAAATAATAAAAGATGATTTATAGAAAAAAGAAGAATGGCAGTGGTTACAAGAACAGGTCAGCACCTCCGTCTCTGTCTTATCCCAGTATTGTAGCAGTACTACATTTTAAAGGTGTGCTCAATGTAGAACAACGTGCCATCTATCGGTGTCCGTCCTATATACAGAAAGGAATACTCTTTCCCATATATAATACAAACAAATATCAATTACAGAGCACAACCAATGGCATGTCTTATTATCTGACTTAGTAGTCAGCATGGTTTTAATAAACCCAAATGAAGATACAGTACAGAAAAAAGAAAAACACAACAAATGTCAATAGCAATTTAGTAAACAAATGGAAGATCCATTGGAGTCTTGATGTAGATGACTCAAGGTACAAGATGGATGAGCAGACAGCCGACACGTGTTTCGTCATATAAGTACAACTTTTTCAAGGCTCGCAATTGTTTTGGAGAACGCGACGCGCGGAGTAGGATGAAGGTGTTCGGGTCTCTCACTATCGTATGATGGGACCTTGGGAATTTTAATTACAAGCCTTCGATTTATACTCAAATCCTACACGAATATACGTACTTCTATACTACATCAGATGTTTGCCCTGAACTGCAGTGGACGTCTTAATGCTTGTTAACACCACTTCTGGTGTTCACCATTTGATACCCTGACCACAATTTGAACTCTTATTTGCAGCGCACCAGAACATGGGACCTTGCCTATTCTGAATATTTTACTTTCGATACTTCGTAACGTTAAGAGGATCGTTTGGCGTCGTTGTGATTGCTTTTTAGTTCACTTGAGATCCCCCGAAAACTGCACGGGGTCTAGTAGCAGAAGAATATTTCGAGCGACTGTTAAAACAATTGCGAGCCTTGAAAAAGTCGTACTTATACGACGAAACAAGTGTCGGCTGTCTGCTCATCCATCTTGTACCTTGAGTCACCTACATCAAGACTCCAATGGATCTTCCATTTGTTTACTAAATTGCTATTGACATTTGTTGTGTTTTTTCTTTTTTCTGTACTGTATCTTCATTTGGGTTTATTAAAACCATTCTGACTACTAAGTCAGATAATAAGACATGCCATTGGTTGTGCTCTGTAATTAAATAATAAAAGATGAAAGGAACGGAAAAGGCTTTGACAGTTGCCAAAGGAGGCCCATTTAGTGCTGGAGTACTCACAACATCCTCAAGCAGACTTCGACAAATGGACTTGAACACAAACAAACTAATATGCATGGACACATCACTTCGAGCAGCAGCCTGAACAGCAAGCTGTGGTGAGCTGATGCCACGTGGGTGCAAGGGTCCCTGCAGTCAATCATCATGTGATGGTGAGGAGCAGCAGAGCCCAGCAGAGGAGACATGCAAACAGACTGACCACTAACCCCAGGTTACTATGTGACGGCGCGTCACAATTGTGAAGCCTCAAGTGAGTCTTCGAACTCAAGAACCATGCTTGAGTTTCAGCAATAGGCACACTCTCGTGTGACTCTGGGCAAATCTCTTAATCTTCCTGTGCCAAGAAAAACAAGTGTCAAATAAGCAAGCTCACTGACCTCAATAGTCAAAATAACAAAACCTTCTAACACAGTAGTTCTCAGCCTGTCGATGGGGTTGCTTTCGCATCAAAACAAGGTTGGTGAACTGGTTCAATTAAGCAAAGAAACAAAGCACTCTGAAAAGGAAGTAAAAGTTGAACAAGATCCTTAATGCCTAAGCGACTTCCGATTCAGAGTTAGGAGGCATAAACAGTGACTGGTGGGTGTTATATGTATCGATTTTCAAATGCATTACACTTAACTTAGATGTGAAGGCAGCGCACCATGTGCAGAACTTCAGCCCTAAAAAAGCTGCATACCACTCCCGAAATTGAGAGTCTGCATAAAATAGCTGCCCGAGTGGGAATGACTCCCCCTAAGAAAGTCAGAAAAGCTCCTGAGCCATTATGCAGCTTTCAATTACTGTGAGTGGCACCAGTTCTCTGTATTTACCTGCCGCCCATACTTGGCAGCTACAATATTATGCCTTTGACATTTTTTTACCACTCTAATAAGAAACAGTGTATTATCCCAGTAAAAAAAAATATTCACAATCCACCAAACATATCAACCTATATATCCACTTAATTGCTATTGGATCCTTGAGTTAGTCGATTAATATTAGATCTGCGCAGTGGAACCAAGCTGTATTCCCTAGTATATCAGAGCCCTGTACCTCTGAATGATTTTCAGGCCTAAACTACTTACCAGTGGCCGTTAATAAGCCAAGTTTGCCATTCATCACGTTTGTGTATTTCTGTATGCCCCCGGGAAAGACTGTGGGACTGGAGCGTTGTACCTGTTTTTAGGCCCCATAACAGCAACACAGAAGACCTTCAGCTCTGTTACAGGCACCATATTTGCTTAAGACTGACAAAATGACAGTACTTAAACTCCCAAAAATCGTGTGCGCTGTAGTGCATGGTCAGGGTAAAAAGATGGTGACAAACGGGCAAATGCTTCAAGACTGCCGAATACACTGGGTGCAAGAAAAACCCTGAACACACACACATCTGGGGTAAAGGGCAGCAGAGGAAAAAGAGTTCTCCCAAACAACAGATAACGAATGCCAGCATAAGGAAACTGAACTTTTCCTGTGCTCCTCAGCCTCAGCTGTGCGAACGAATAATGAGGCAGCAAAGAAGAGAGACAGCAGAGTGAACCTATGGTAAGCAGCAGGGGGAACTGAAGTCATTTCAGTGAATACATCAGATTTTGCAGATAGCGCATGCACACTGCCTAGGCTTGACCAAAAAAGGAGGGACAAAGAGAAAGTATTCACCGGATACAGTACATAATACTTTAGCCGGCTTTCTAATTTACCGTCCCCCAGGCCCAGGGTTACAATTTATAACTAGCCTGGAAGAGAAAGTAGTACAACTCGCACTTCGACATAAAAACTTTCTGGTACTAGGTGATCTGAACTTACATTTTGATAACATGCAGAACCAAGGAGTATGCACCCTATGCAACGATCTACTGACCCTTAACCTAGTTCAAAGAGTAGGATCTCAAACGCACCAAAGAGGCCACATTCTAGATCCTATCTTCTCCAACTTTGAGGATATAGAGGTTGAGACACCATGGCCTATTCCCTGGTCTGATCACTATCTAGTCCAGTTTTTGGCCCTACGCACAGGAAGAGGGAAGTACAACCTACTAAGGTAATTACTACGAGGAACTGGAAGAATTTTAACTCCAATTCTTTCATACATGCCCTGATGGAGAAAATGCACATCTTAGATATAGATGTTAATCTAGCTAACAATCAATTGGAAGCCTGGATCACAGAGGCATTAGATAAGACAGCACTGTGGAGCACCAGGACTCCTAAAAGACAAAATATAACAGCACCCTGGTTTAATGAAGAGCTGATGATAGCCAAAAAAAAATGCAAAAGGTGCGAGAGAGTCTGGAGGAAGGAATATAATAGTGAGTCGAAAGGAAATTATAAAAAGAACTAAGACAATATCATTCCTTAATTAAGAAAGTCAGATATAAGTTTTACACTGAAAGGATAGAAGGTGCCAGCAATTCCCAGAAAGAAATATTTGCGATACTGAAATCCTTAAGAACACAGGAAAACAGGAACGATACAGATGCCTCGGAGGAGAGCTGTAACAAGGTGGCAGAATTCTTCGCAGATAAAGTGGCCAAAATTTACGACACCTTCCCGATTGAAGTGCGTGAAGGAACTAATAGGGCAGGTGATAGCCAGACAAACTTTGTTGAAGCAACGTTGGATGAGTTCAAGATACAGGAACTTGAAGAAATCACCACCATAGCAAAAGGGATAAAATCAAGATCCCCTTTGGACCCAGCCCAACCAAAAATTATAATGCAGGGAGCTAATGTAATCATGCCATATATTTCTGATCTTATTTCTTGCTCCTTTCAAAATGGCGTGGTCCCCACAAAATGGAAACAGGCCATTGTGAAACCACTCAAAAAGAGCCATCACTGGAGTACACAGTGCTGGAAAATGTACGGCCTATTTCGCTGCTGCCTTTTGTAGCGAAAGTTGCTGAAAAAGCGACTAATAAACAACTCATAGACCACATAAATAAAAACGACCTACTGCATCCTTCCCAATCAGGTTTCAGAGTGGCCCACTCGACTGAGTCAGCTCTTCTTATAGCCACAGAAATATTGAGGAAATATGCAGATGAGGGACAAACAGCCGCACTGATTTTATTAGATCTCAGTGCGGTGTTTGACACTATCTCCCATAAGCTTCTTATCCAGAGACTAGAGGCGTGTGGCATAAGGCGTAGGGCATTGAGTTGGTTGACATCATTTCTCTCCACACGAAGCTTCCAAGTTGCTCAACAAACCCATCTGTCTAAGAAGACTCCCTTGGCTCAAGGGGTCCCACAGGGCTCAATCCTGAGCCCCACCTTGTTTAACATTTATGTGGGGCCATTGGCCGAGTGTGTGGAGAAGTATGGGGTGTCAATTGTTTCTTACGCTGACGACACACAACTAATTATGATGCCAGCACAAGACAGGGGCCAGGCAGCGACCCGGTTCTCCAAATGTTTAGAAGAGGTGGCAGACTGAATGTCTAATCACTGCCTCAAGCTGAACGGGAGCAAAACGGAGGTCATGGTAGTAGGCATAACGCCATCCTTATGGTCACACGCGTGGTGGCCTGAAACTCTAGGCCAACTGCCTCTCCCCAAATCAGAAGTTAAAAACCTCGGTATATGGCTTGACCCCGAGCTGACTTTTGAAAGTCAGATTCGGAAGCTAGCAGGCAAATGCTATGGGAATATGAAAATTCTGAGGAAGGTCCTAGACCTACTACCACCGAAATCCCGGAAAACTATAGTACATGCGGTAATAACTTCACAACTAGATTACGGGAATGTACTTTACCTAGCTGCTACTAAAAGGGGTCTTGCCAAACTACAAAGAGTACAGAATGCGGCAGCACGGCTGGTACTGGGCCTGCCAAGAAGTGCAAATATGAGGAAAGCATTGATAGCCTTACATTGGCTCCCGGTAGAAAAGAGAATCGCTTTTAAGGCAATGTGCCACTGCCATCGTATTCTAGCAAAGAAAAGCCCTAGATATTTGCAACAGCTAATAACCCACTACATCCCAAGACGGAACCTAAGGTCTATGGGGATGGCACAGGTCACTGTACCGAGAATATTCAGAGCTAGAATGGGAGCTCGCTCATTCAGGTACCGTGCAGCCATAATGTGGAATGCCCTACCACTAAATCTAAGAACAGAACCATGCGAAAGCAGTTTTCGTAGACAGCTAAAAACATGGCTGTTCAGGCAAACCGGATAGACGTACAGGTTAAGGAGCTCTACACAGCATAGCAGTTTAGGTGGATGACAGCTATCTCCCCCCAGAGTATGTCTCCAGCGCGGGGACACACCGGTGGTGTAACCAGGCGCTCTACAAATGAATAAATAAATAAATAAATAAATAAAATAAATAGCAAGCAAGCATTTTTAAAGGATAACCAAAAGGACGAATAAAAAGGCAATTGGTGGGCAGTAATCCCAAAGAGTGAATACAGCATGTCTCAAAGACACAGCAAAATCGCTGCCTAGGATCGACCTAAAAAAAGCCTGAAAATGGCTGTAAGCGAGTGAGCAAAACCACCAGAAGCCTCTAAGTATGAAGATAACCACCTTGACATATTTAGGTAACTGAGTTTCTTCTTTGCGTGGGCAATAGATGGTCAGTATCCGCAGAAACCCAACCTTCCCACCTGCTGACCTCAATAGGGTTGCAGGTGCATTACACAAAAAACTTCCTACAGCCACTCCAACTCTAGTGGTGAAGATGTGGTTATCTGTTAGCTGTCTCTATCAGGCTGAACTGTCTCTTTCTCAGGCTGGATTGTCTCTGTCAACTTAAGTTTCAGATGTCATGAGGAGGACATGTGAGTCAATGATGAAAACATGCCTGGCTTAGGCTCATGACTAGATAACAATAGCAGCCACAGTCCCCTTGACTTCAGGCCCAGCTCTCTGACAGACTGCTGGGGCACCTGGAAACTGTTGCAGACATTGCGTTGCTTATACACACCTCCCGAGAGACCACAGCACAAAAGCACCTCAAGCAATGCACAGAGGAGCTATTGTAATGGGGTCTTAACAGTTCAAAGTGGGAACATGCATTAAAATGAGTTACTCTAACCCCAAATGTGTGGTACTTGGCAGGGCTGATAACAGAATGTTGAGCCAACAATGAGACTCGAACATGGTTCAACACTTCCAAAGTCAGCAGCTCTGACCGTAACACCACATCCTCCCCCTAGAGGATGAGGATGGATGCGACGTTACCAGATAATTTTGTAATGCTTTGAGGGAAGGGGTGTACTACTGTTTGGGAATATGAGGGAGGGTGGTGGGACGGGAAGTATTTGTGAAAAATATTTTAATGAAGGGCAATAAAAATGAGAGAAGGGAAAGGCTGATGACATGGACATGAAATCTGAACCTGAGCAACATTTTGAAGGATCACACTTATGTTAAAATTTCTCCTTGTGTATTTAATGGAACACATTGGAGAAAAGGAACCCGACTATTACCAGCAACCCATTAGAAAAAAATATTGTAAATCCTCAAAAAGAAATACATGAGAGATTAGATCATACACATCCATATGGACACAAAGTAATGCATTAATTTATTCTAAAACTCAGCAGTTAATTTTTACACAATGGGAGGCAATGATAGTTTTATAAACATGTTGCAGTGCCTGATGTGTGGAGTGCTCGCCAAAACCCCAGTTCAGGTACAGTTACAAATTGGCCTTAAGAGGACTCAATAGCACAGATATCCCAGATTTACAGCCATCACTTCATTGATCTAAGTACTGGAACAAACAAGACACACAAGCAGCTCATGGTGCCAAGGTAGGCAAAACATAAACCAGGGGATCTGTGTCCACTCCCTGAGCCGTTGGTGTGGACTTGGGAGAAACAAAAGAGGAAATTCAACACTTTTTGCCTGCTGGCTGTTTAGCCATGGCAGGGATTGCAGTTGGGCATGTGTGACTTGTTATAGCAGGGTCATTCAATACTAGACGGTGGTCTTAGAAACTAAAGCAAGAGTGTCTAGATTGACTCTAGAAGTAACAGTCATCATCCAATATTAAGGAAAGAGGTGGAAAATAGCATTGTGACTAGTGGCATGATAATGCATGCCCAGTGTGTGGGGTTACCAGATGAATCCATGTTGGTGGGTAAAGCATTCCAGGGCTTTCTTCTTAGAAACCATTCAGACCTGAATGATTGAACTAAATCGAGCCAAACCTCCAGCTATGAGATTGCATTGGTATGTTAAATGGCTATACTACCAGAGTGTAAATGTTTAAATATTATGCTTCAAAAATATCATAGCCAAAATATCAATGACCAAATTTTGTGAAGGTAAGTATAGAATTACTATTCTTAACTCCACATATTTGTAGCTTGAGACATATATCTCTTCATGCGAGTGGGAGAACCTCGAAATACAGACCAGATTAGGTCAAACTCAGTACAACAAAGACAAGAGAATGAGAACCTAGCCATTTGGAAAAACAGTGGGAACAAATGTAGAGTTAAAATGGGACAGGGTCACGGGGTCAGGCAGAATACTGTTTAGAACCCATGAAAGAACCCTTGACCGCTGGGTAGGTCGCCCCCCATCCGCACAGCGCCACCTGTGCGTCCAGCTCCCTGCTGCTGCTGATCTGAGGCCCTCCTCCACCCGCAGGCTACCACCTGCGCCTCATCCCTGGTGGCCAGTGGTAGGCCGTAGGTAGGTTCTTGTCGTTGTGAGCGTCACTGTTACTGTCTTCCCCTCTATATTTGTGCCCCCACTGTTTTTCCACTGTTTTGCCCTTCCGTTCTGTGCCCCCACTGCTGTGACTGTTTTCGTTCTGTGCCCCCACTGTTTTTCCACTGTTTTTGCCCTTCCGTTCTGTGCCCCCACTGCTGTGACTGTTTTTGTTCTGTGCCCCCACTGCTTTTCCACTGTTTTTGCCCTTCCATTCTGTGCCCCCACTGCTGTGACTGTTTTCGTTCTGTGCCCCCACTGCTTTTCCACTGTTTTTGCCCTTCCGTTCTGTGCCCCCACTGCTGTGACTGTTTTCGTTCTGTGCCCCCACTGTTTTCCCACTGTTTTTGCCCTTTCATTCTGTGCCCCCACTGCTGTGCACTGTTTTTCGTTCTGTGCCCCCCTGTGCCCCTTTTGATTTCTGTACCCCTTCGCCCTCCCGTTTCCCGCCGCTGTGTCCCCTGCAGCCCCGCCCCCCTCGCTGACCACTCGCTGCCCCTGCCTCCCGCCTCCCAGCTGCTCCTCCCTCCCACCTCCCCATATATGGCGCGCCTAAGGCAAGCCCGTCTGCGCCCGTCCGCGCCTGAACCGCGCCCAGCGCCAGAACCCCTGGCCCCCGCATCCGCCACGAAGACCACCTCCGATACGACGCCAGCACCCTCATCGCTCTCAACCCAGGACGGACCTCCACCTGCTTCAAGGCCGCCCCGAAACGCACCCATGGTCCCTTCACCTGCCGGAACTGCAGCTGCACCTGCCTCGGAGAGCCCGAGACTCCCGCCAAGAAGGACCTCAACCATCTCCGGTGCATCCTACTAAACACCCGCTCCGCACGCAAACACGCCGTCGAGCTCTGGGACCTACTCGACACCTCATCACCGGACGTCGCCTTCCTGACAGAGACCTGGATGAACGAATCCTCCGCACCCGACATCGCCATAGCCATCCCCGACGGCTACAAGATCACCCGCAGAGACCGCACCAACGGAATCGGAGAAGGAATCGCCATCGTCCACAAAGACACCATCAGGGTCTCGAACAGCACCGACGACACTCTCAGCACCGCCGAACACATGCACTTCCAGATCCACACGGATCCCAACACCACCGTAAGAGGCACCCTCATCTACAGACCCCCCCGGACCCCGACCCCAGTTCAGCGACTCCATCGCCGACTTCATCAGCACTCACGCCCTGACCTTCACCGACTACATCCTCCTCGGAGACCTGAACTTTCACCTGGAGAACAACAACGACAGCAACTCCTCCACCCTGATCGACAACCTCGCCAACCTCGGACTGAAACAGCATCGCCGGACACACGCTCGACACCATCTTCTCCTCAAGCTCCCACGTCTCCTTCAGCCACACCTCCGAACTCACCTGGACCGACCACCACTGCATCCACTTCACCTTCCGGAAACCCGCCGCACACCACCGCACCCTACAGATCCCCCGCAGATGCTGGAGCAAAGTCACCGAAGACCAACTCCAGTCAAACCTCGCACTCAGCCACCCACCGACCCCTCCAACGCCGACGCCCGCAATCTCAGACGATGGATGGACGACTGCGCCAACACCTTAGCCCCGCTGAAAAAACCAACCTACAAAGACACCAGCAAGAGAGCCAGCTGGTTCACCCCGGAACTCCTAGCATCCAAGCGCACCTGCCGGAAACTGGAGAACAAATGGCACAGCGAGAAGACGCCGGACAGCCGCTCAGCCCACAAAGACACCATCCGCAACCACCATCACCTCATCAGGTCCGCCAAGAGGACCTCCTTCAAAGACCGCCTCGACAACAACGCACACAACAGCAAGGAGCTCTTCAGCATCGTGAAGGAACTCTCCAACCCCAGCTCCAATGCCAACGACATCCCGCTGTCGCAAGCCCTGTGTGATTCCCTCACCACCTTCTTCCACTGCAAGATCGCCGACATCCACGACAGCTTCGACTCCCGGACGACCCCAACAGGCCCCGACACATCAGACCCGCCGCACCCCATCGACCACGACCCCCTGACAGCCTGGGTCAACGTGAACACCGAGGACACAATCAAGACCATGGGCACAATCCACTCCGGCTCCCCATCAGACCCTTTTCCACACCACATCTTCAACAAAGCCGGCAGCTCCATCGCACCCCACCTGCGCAACGTCATCAACCTCTCCTTCGAGACCGCGACCTTCCCAGAGAGCTGGAAACACGCTGAGATCAACGCCCTACTCAAAAAACCCAAGGCGGACCCGAGTGACCTCAAGAACTTCCGGCCCATCTCCCTGCTTCCATTCCCTGCTAAGGTCATCAAGAAGATCGTCAACAGACAGCTCACCCGCTACCTCGAAGACAACAGCATCCTGGACCCCTCCCAGTCAGGATTCCGCAGCAACCACAGCACCGAGACCGCCCTCATCGCCGCCACAGACGACATCAGGATCCTGCTGGACAACGGCGAGACGGCGGCTCTCATCCTCCTGGACCTCTCCGCCGCCTTCGACACTGTCTGCCACCGCACACTACGCACACGCCTCCATGACGCAGGGATCCGAGACAAGGCCCTGGATTGGACCACCTCCTTCCTTTCCGGCAGAACCCAGAGCATCCGCCTCTCCCCATTCCGATCCGAAGCCTCCGAGATCATCTGCGGCGTACCCCAGGGATCTTCACTCAGCCCGACACTGTTCAACATCTACATGGCTCCACTCGCACGCATCGCCCGACAGCACGACCTCAACATAATCTCCTATGCCGACGACACTCAACTGATCCTCTCCCTCACCAAGGACCCCGTCACCGCCAAATCCAACCTCCGCGAAGGAATGAAAGCCGTCGCCGACTGGATGAAGTGCAGCCGACTTAAGCTGAACACAGACAAGACGGAGATCCTCATCCTCGGCTCCAACCCATCAGCCTGGGATGACTCCTGGTGGCCCTCGTCACTAGGGGCACCCCCGACACCAACCGACCATGCACGCAACCTGGAAGTCATCCTCGACTCAACGCTCACCATGACCAAGCAAGTCAACGCAGTCTCCTCCTCCTGCTTTAACACCCTCCGCATGCTCCGCAAGATCTACAGGTGGATCCCGACAGACATGAGAAGAACAGTCACCCAGGCCCTCGTCAGCAGCAGACTCGACTACAGAAACGCCCTCTACGCAGGAGCCCCGACCAAGCTCATCAAACGACTGCAAAGAATCCAAAACGCCTCTGCACGCCTGATCCTCGACATTCCACGCCACAGCCACAGCCACAGCCACATCACCCCCCACCTGAAAAACCTGCACTGGCTCCCCGTCGACAAGAGAATCTCCTTCAAACTCCTGATCCACGCACACAAGGCACTCCACAAAACCGGCCCAGCCTACCTCAACAGTCGACTCTCCTTCTACGTTCCCAACCGTCAGCTCTGCTCCGCCGACCTCTCCCTGGCCACCGTCCCGCGCATCCGGAGAACCACCACCGGAGGCAAATCCTTCTCTCATCGCGCCGCCAAGATCTGGAACACCCTTCCCCTCAACCTACGACAGACCCAAGACCTGCTGACCTTCAGGAGATGACTCAAGACCTGGCTATTCGACCAGTAGCGGCAACACCCCCCCTCCTCTCCGTCAGCGCCTTGAGACCCTCGCGGGTAAGTAGTGCGCTTTACAAATCTTGTGATATGATATATGAAGAACCCAGTACACTGACCAAGCTAGACAATACACCTATTCCCTTATCTAAAGAAAATAGACTCCTCCTCTAAAATGCCTGGTCTACGCTCAGGTAAAGAGCAAATGAGGAAGGGCTGACCTACTGCACTAACCCACCACTATCAGCATAATTTCCCACTAAGACCTAGGAAAAGCAATAACTAACCTGCGAGACCCCAAACAACGGATTACTCTTTAATAGTTGACTTAGATTATGCAGAGAGTCAGAAGACCCACACTACCACTATGATAATACTGCACGGAGAACCCAAACTTTGCTCATTTCCACAAAAGTTTGGACAGCAGGTTGCAAGATCAACCTTCCACTATAGACCTTATTCACAGGGAAAAAGCCACACTCATTCTACTCCACACTTACTACTTACTCCTTGGGCTGGAGCATGTCCACTGGTACCAATCCCCCCACAGAGTCACTCCCGGGCAAAACCACAGGTCTACACCATAGTGCTATGAGACCCCATAATTGAAGAACATGCGATATGCAAAAACTGTGTTATATAGTACAGTAGTAGTATTGTTCTCCTTTTTGATATCATTAGTAACAGTAGTAGTAGTGATAGCAGTAGTAGTCGCTGAAGCACTATAAGTAGTAGCTGTGGTGGTGGTAGTAGAGAATATATTAGGCTTAACATTAGTAGTGATAGTAGGGTTAGTAATAGCAGCATCATCATGAGAAGATATTGTAGCAGTGGCAGCAGTAGCATTACAGTAATAATAGCAGCAGCACAAATAGTAGTGACTATAGCAACAGCAGTACATAGAGTTGGAGCAGTATAAGTCATAGCAGTAGCCCAAGTGGCTATAGTGGTACTAGCACTAGTGGTGGTGGTAAAATTAGTAGTAGTTACTGTGAAGCGAGACGGTATTCAAGAAGCAATTTATTTTCCATGTCACCTATTCACTTTTTTCCCCCTGTCTGCAGCCCTTTCAAGTTTTCCAGGTCCATGTGTGATGTGCTGCTCCAGTCCAGTTTTTTCTATGACTTCTTGGACTACTAGTTTTCTTAATTGCATTTCAAAGTATAACTAGCAAATCTTGCATGGACATGGGAAACTTGCCAGCTATGTGACTGGTCTGGTTTTTGCTTTCACCTCACACTAGCCTGTTGCACACTGGAAACACTTCCTGGTGCCTACCAGTCAAAACAACTCTTCCTACCTTGAGCAGTCGAAGGTTTTTTTTCTGTGTTCCTGATGCTTAGGCTGGATCTTGCACGCAGGGCAAATTGCATTTGTTTTGCTGGTTTAGGGCGAGAATCCAAAGCTGTGCTCTGTAAATGGAATAAACAGGGGCTGCTCTCACACATTCAAAACATCTCAAGGTTCCGGCGCCATTTGAGAAGAGCCCATCTCAGTGAAGTTTGCTTTGCATTCTGGTAATTGTAGTATTCTAATGTTAGACATGCAGGAACACAAGTCCTAGAATGAAAAGGAAAAAGAGTAAACAGAACTAAATAAACTACTCGTGCTTCACAAGGGACAACTTAATGACCAATAACAGCGCCTGGGCTCTCACGTACATGGCCACATGTATTTTTCAATGGACAGTGCAGTTACAAAGCACGGTTGTGTATGGGAAATGTTCCACAATTTATTTATTTTTTGCTTTTTCTATCGCTTGTTAGAGAGATCTTATCTAGTGTTCAAGTTGGAGACAACTTGAGCTCCGCTGACTCTCTGCAAATCACTATCAGGCCGGATACACCCAAAAAAGACCAAGGTTTGAAGAAAGCCTATTGGTTAAAGGAATTAGCACATACTTTTGCAGTTGTTTTTGCTACACTTGAAAAAATAAATTTCATGTGGAGAAAATCCTTTGGGCCATTTGCCTCCCCGTGGTGTACTTACCAGCAGGACAGCTAGCAGACACACAGGGAGAGCAGGCACAGCACTTTGTTGGGCTGAGGGCACAAATTCTGTGACTGTGCACGTAAAGACACTGGAGAACACTTCTCTGCCTTAGCAGCCCCTCTGTACTGCTCTGTCTTCACTTCCTCGTTTGACTTGCTTGCTTTCTTCCTCTGTTTCATGACATTAGACGTTTTGAAAAGTTACAGACAGAATACAGCGGTGGTGTGCAAGGAATGGCATGTTTGTGAAAAGCATCTTATTTCAAGTCTCAAGGTGGTCGAGCGCCCAACAGGTCCACCTCGCTTCAGTGTGCCGGAGACCGAGGGGTAAAGGTGGGTATCCGATGCAAGGTAATGATGTAGCACACATTCCTCATTGTGGCTGCAGAGCACGCAGGAAGTTTCCTGCAGTCTGAGACTTTAAAAGAGCGAGTGGGAGGAGTATTCAGTGGCGGCTCGCAGAGGGAGTGCTTTGGGGCGGTGGGGCGGGGCGGGGGAGGAGCAGGGTGGGGGGGTAGTGGAGTTGGACATACGACGGCAAGGAGTAAAGTAAGTAAATAAATAAATAAAACTATTTACCTTGCGCTCGCTGCATCGCCAACTCGGCGATGCAGCGAGCGCAAGGTAAATAGTTTTATTTATTTACTTACTTTACTCCTTGCCGTCGTATGTCCGACTCCACTACCCCCCACCCTGCCCCTCCCCCGCCCGCCCCACTGCCCCGCAGCACTCCCTATGCGAGCCACCACTGGGAGTATTACGTGGTGGGGGTTGTCCTGTGAAGTGTACGGCAGCACAAGAGGCTCAATTTTGCACATGTATGTATGAAGATTCAATTCATGGGGTTTTCCTTCAAAACAATATTTACAGGGCCGTCGGAGCTCCGAGCAACACAAGCTCTCATGTTAAGAGATGATGTGGCACGCCTTCCTCACTGTGGCTGCAGACTCTGCAGGAAGGTGCCTGCAATCCGGAACTCCAGAAGAGGTGGGTGCGGGAGGATGGGAGGGATGCCTTGTCCTCGGAAGTGTACGGCACCCCAAGAGGCACAATTTTGCACGCAAATGTATTTAGATTCCATACAAGGGCTTTGCTTTTAAAACAAGATTTACAGGGCTGTCGGAGCTCCAAGACACAAAATCACTTGAGTTAAGAGCTCAAAACAAGAATTACAACCTCGTTTACAGAAATGGAAGTCAGAGCGACTGAAAAGATAAAGCGCTCTGTGCCTGCTCTAGGACAAAGGAAAAAGTAGACCCTTTTACACATGCTAAAATGGGGCAAGTGGAAGGCTACAAGTACTGGCTCACTACTCCATAGGAGTGAACACCTGATAAAAAGGAGGGACAACTAGGAAAGATTAACCACTTAGAAGCAAGGATTTTTAAAGGACACTGAAAGAAACAAATAAAAAGCAATGGGCTGGGTGTTGGCCAGCTGTAAGCCCACAGAATGAATACAGCGTGTCTCGAAGAGACAGCCCAGGCGCTGCCTAGGCTCAACGTAAAAATGATTAGAGCAATGGACCTGCCCTCCCTAATGTATAGATTAGAATAATTGTTAGGTCGATTATCAGCTTAGGTGTACAAAGCTCAATGTGCCTTCAACCCAGAGAGTTTGAAATACCTCTAGATCGTCAGCCAATCATACACCTGCTTAAACTTCAGTCTAATTGACAAGATCTACCAAAATGGTCTCCTTTCTAAATTTATGTTACAGATTAAGGAATGAATCCATTGGGCCCAGCAATACTTGAAAAGATTGTATTCCGGAATGCATTGATCTAATAAATTTGCTTGTAGATAAATGCTGACCAAATAATATGCTAAGTGCAAGGGACTACCTAGATGAACGAGAAGTTTGGCAGAACTCTGAAGAAGTAATGAATTTTTAGTCTTTAGATTTCAAAGGGTTTTATTAATTATTTTCATAAAGCAAACAGTATACAAAGAAAAATATAAGGAGTAACGAATGCTTACACATGGTGGTGGAATACATCCAGCTGGATAAACAATGTATCGACTTTTGCAGAGTAATGAGTAGATGGTAGGGTTACAAACAGGTAAAAATACAAAGCAATATATACAATACAATAAAATAAAAAATAAATAAAAAAAAACTGGCCTGCAGATATCTATATTGGTTAAAATTAAATTTTATATTCGGAAATAAAGGTCTATAGAGGTAGTGCTAAGTTGGCCATGTACGCTTGTAATCCTGAGTGAGTTAAAGTAAGCCTTAGATACTTGTGTCCCGTAAGTGGAATTCAGGGAAGAGTCCACCCATGGGTCACAGACTTTGTGGCTGAGGAGATGTGAAGGGGAAATACGAATGTGGATATTATCTATGAAGTTGTCATGGAGGTTTTTTTATGGCGAAATAGGCATCTAACTTGTCCCAGATATGTCTGACTGGTGGTTTCCAAGGTGAATTTTGAAGAGTGATGTTATCTGCGCCCCTAATGTGTGTAATCCAATTTATCCAGCAGTTGAATGAAGCCTTATGTGTGTCTTTCCAGTTGTTCAGGACAATTTTTATTGTAGATGTAAGCAAGAGGTCCAATAATGCTTTGTTCGCTTGGTTTACTATATCAGCATTGAGAAAGCCAGCAATTAGGATGGAGAATCCTCTTTTTAATTGGCAAATGAATACTTTAGATAAAAATGTGAACACGTTGTCCCAAAATGTTGATAAAGCTTTGCAATGAAAAATGAGGTGAGCTAAGTCGCCTACTTCTTCTCTACAGTTCCAGCAGATCGGATCTGGGCGGAGAAGTTGTGAGTGTAATCGAGCAGGTGTCCAGTAAACTTTGTGGATGAGCCATAGTTTTGTTTGAGATAATACAGGGGAGATTTTATTATGGGTAATCGATTTCCATATTTGTGACCACTGTGTCTCAGACAGAGGGCTAGAGGAATGTTGCTCCCAGAAGGTGATAAGATTTTTGTTTAGAGTCGAAGTTTTAGGATGAAGGAGTTTGTAGATGAGGGAGACTTGGTGGCCCAGCTTATTGATCTTAGTAATGAAGTTTGGTAGAGATGGAGTAGAGTTATGCAGCTTGGATTTCGATAAAGCTGCTTTGATCTTAAGAAAATTGTAACATTCTATATTATCTAAACTGTATGTAGTTTGGATTTCCCTAAACGTTAACGGATATGAGGAGCGTTCTAGTTGCTGAGGGAAGAAGATACCTTTATTGATCCAAGCCTCAAATTGTATAGTTTTGCCCTTGTATAGAATGTTACGATTATTCCATAGGGATTCCATATTAGAGAGTTTTATGCTTGAGGTAAGTTTCTTGTCTAGTTTTAGGAGTGAGGTTTTTGTATTTTTGAATATTGATTTCGATCTAACCAATTTTGTGGCATTGGAAGTGAGCAAGGTAAGAGGGTTTAGATTGTCAAGGATGGCCTTTTCAACTACTAACCACACTGGAGTGTAGTTGCTGGGTGGAGAGAACCAGCAGGAGCCCTGTTTTGCTAGGAAGGCAGTTTGGTAGGCGTTAAAGTCGGCTAGATTGAAGCCCCCTAGAGATTTATCCAGCCTGAGTTTTTTTAGGGCTATTCTGGCTCTCTTACCTTGCCAAATTAATTTTAAGAGAAGGATATCAAGTTTATGGTGGAAGTCTTCTGTTAAAACGAGGGGTAGCATGTTAATGAGATAATTAACTAGAGGGGAGATCATCGTTTTTATCGTTTTGATTCTGCCCCACCAAGTGATGAATTTGGGGGACCATTTGTCTGGAAGTTTTTTAATTTTCTCTAAAGTGGTGTTTTCATTGTGATGTAATGTGTCTATTATATTGCTTCCAAATTCAATACCCAAGTAATTTATATGTCCAGGTTGCCAAGCCAGACCTGAGACACCTAAAATCTCTTTTGTACAGTGAATATTTAAAGGTTTTACTTCAGATTTATCTCTGTTTAGCTTATACCCAGAATGTATAGAGTAGTTTCCTATTGTGAGCATCAGGGCCCTAATTTAGGGGCCCGGGTTTTCCGTAACTATCAGGATGTCATCCGCATAAGCGGCTAGTTTAACTTGAATGTTCTTAAAACATACCCCAGCGATGTCATTATTTTGTTTTATATCTTGTAGGAGGGGTTCTATTTCTAATTGAAAGAGGGAAGGTGAGAGTGGACATCCTTGCCTTGTGCCTTGTTGAAGAGTGAAAGACTCGGAGAGGGAACCATTAATTGCAATACGAGCAGTGGGCTTCGCATAAAGGGCCATGACCATTGTTATGTAGGGGTCACCCAAACCAAACGAATGCAAGCATTGTTTTAAAAAAGACCACGGTACTCTGTCAAATAATTTTTCTGCATCCAGAGTTATAGCTATGGATGGAGTGGGTTTATAGCACGCGTTTTCTAGTACATGGCATAGGAGACGGGTGTTGTCGTTCGACATACGATTTTTAAGAAAGCCTACTTGGGAGTTACTTATTACTTGTGGAAGGACTGCATTAAATCTCGTAGTTAAAATTTTCACGTATATTTTGCAATCTACGTTGATGAGGGATATCGGTCTATAATTTTTGGGAAGTAGGGGATCTTTCCCTTCCTTTGGGATAACTATAATGTTGGCTTCTGCCATGGAATCTGTTGTTCTCCGACTACTAGCCATATTATTAAATACTTTTAACATGGTCAGTTGTAGTAGATCTGTGAATGTCTTGTAGAATTTGGCTGTAAAGCCGTCTGGCCCCGGAACCTTATTGTCCTTCAAGGAATTAATGGATTTGGACACTTCCGAATCGCTTATTGGTTTCCCTAGAGCGAGTTTATCAGTTTCGGTTAGTTTTGGGAGATTCAGTCCACCCAGGTATTGAGTGCACCTTTCCAAATTAAAATCCTGATCATTACGGTATAGGGCCTCATAGAATGATTTAAAGCTGTTTAATATTTCCTTAGGTTTAGTGTGCGTTTGGCTATTTGCGTCTTTGATTGATGAGATAATATGTTGGTTTTGTTTGTGTTTGAGGTAGGAAGCCAGCATTCTATCTGCTTTGTTAGCTTCGCAGAGCTTGAGGCCTTTAAATTTGTTTATCCATACCCCTGCTCGTCTACTCAGAATTTTATTGTAGTCATACTTCTTTTGTGCTAGTTGGTTGACAATATTATTTTTTAGCGAGTTGACGTATGTAAGTTCCAATTGTTTGATTTAATGTTCTAGTTTAATTAGTTCTGCGTTATAACTTTTACTGATTTTTGTTTTGATCTCAATGAGGACCCCTCTCAGGGTCGCTTTCAACGCATCCCAGAGGGTGCTCACATTTGTCTCCGGAAGGTCGTTATATCTGAGATAGTCTGTAATTGCATCCTCAATTTTCTTTTTGTCACTGGGGTCTGATAGAACATCGTTGTTAAAGCGCCATCTTTTGAGCGAATGCTTAGAGTGGCTGCCAGCTAACGTGGTGCTGATACATGAATGGTCGGACACAAGCTTGGGTGAAATAATAGACTGGTCAATTAGGTGTGTAAAAGCGCCCGATATAAGTATATAGTCGATTCTTGTATACGAGTTATGCAGTGCTGAATAAAAAGTGTTGTCCCTGGAGTCCGGGTGTTGAAGGCGCCAAGAATCGTTGAGGTTATATTTAGAGCAAATTTTTTGTACTACACCATGAGATCTTGTAGTGTGGTACTTGCAAGTGGATTGGCGGTCTATTATTGGGTCTAGTGGGAGATTAAAGTCACCGCCTACTATGATGAGGTCATCTTGGGGAAGGCTTTCTATTTTCTTAGATACATTTTCCCAAAAACTGGGCTCATCTGTATTTGGGCCGTAAATGTTTACAACATGTATGGAGTCATCTCCTCTTCTCAGGTGTGTAACTAGTAGTCTGCCCTCTTCGTCATGAGAATGTGATTCAAGGGATATGTTAGATTTTTTTGCTATTAGGTTGATTACCCCCTTCTTTTTGTGATCTGCTGGTGAGCATGAAACATGTGATATCCAATTATGTTTAATGAATTCTGCGTCTTTACTAGCTAGTTTTGTCTCCTGTAACAATATAATATCACCTTTAGTCTTTGCTAGATAGTCAATGATTTTCCGGCGTTTAATCGGGTGGCTAAGACCCTTCACATTCAAGGAAACGATACTAAGATCGTCTGCAATGTTATGTGTCCTGTTGGGCGTCATTGTATATGTAAGAGATGGTGGCTTGACATGAGTTTGCGAAGAAGTAAGTGTTTAATTGGTGTACTTGGCGTACTGTCTCCAGGTTAGAGATAGGCATATGGAAGAAATTAATAATGACTGCTACGAAGTCGGTAGCTCTACCTGCGAATATGAGGATAGCTGATAGTTGAAACTCTTGCTTAGCGTGAACATTTTGTAAGAGAGAGTGCGAAGAAGAACAGGCCGTACATGATGAAGATAAAGAAAATGATAATAAAAATGAGGATACCAAAAGTAAATACCATAACACCCCAAAACACCCCCCTCTCCCCCCACCCACTCCTCCCCAACCCTGAGGACATCGATTGTCAGAGGTGCGACGCCAGGAGCGTCAAACTGACAACTTGCAGAGAGAACGCATAATACAATAGTTAATGTTCTAATATATAACATACAATGAATGTAGGAGGAGCTAAACATTTCCTTATTTTGAGTAAAATGATCAAGTTTGGGTTAAAGGATAACAATATGTACCGCAACTAGGAGCATGGTGACTAAAACATGAGCAAACAGGGTAAGGGGCTTATTGTACCGTCGTAGTACTGTGATGAATGAACGAAAGGGAAAGATATTGTGGTCGGGAAATGCACAAGTTGAACACACTGACCCTTACTACAAACATTCCAGTAACATACAAGCTTTTTGTGCTATAGAGGTACCCTGCAATGGAGTAATCAAAGCACTATCTAAAAAAACAACAACAAAAAACAATATATGAGTGGCCCCCTCTATAACGCATATTGACAAAAACACTTAACATTGGGCCGTTAAGTCGACAAGTGCAACCATAGTAAACTGCAACTAAGTATAAGTTTGACAATAAGTTTGATAATAGATTGGTAGTGGCACATAATCATGCCTAAAACACGCATAAAATCACCTATTTGGCAGTAATTTGGTAGAGGCACATAAAAATGCGTAGAACACAGCGAACAGTAGGTATGAACAGGATGGTGAACCAGGAAAAAAGGATATCAGGTTTTCCGTTTATTAGAGAAGGAGGTAGAGTGATCCATGTCTTGCGTGGCCGGGCAGTCCAAGTAGTTTGACAGATCATTTGGATCAGTGAAGAAGTGGAATCTACCATTCTCTATGATTTTAAATTTAGCAGGACCTCCAAACGAGAATTGGATATTTTTGTCCCGTAGTCTGTCCCTTAGCAGGAGGAAGCCTTTTCTTGTATCAACAGTAGGTTTTGAGTAGTCCTGTGTGAAAGTTATTTTTTCGCCATTCCAAGTGATCTGGTGATTTTTGTGGGCAAAGTTAAGGATGGCTTCTGTATGTTGGTATCTCAGAGGTTTGCAGATGATTGGGCGTGTTGTTTTCCTTGTCGTCGATTTATAGGTCGGTATTCTGTGCGCTCGGTTCAATTCCAGATTCTTGTGAAATTTTATGCCCGTAATCTGAGGGATCCAGTTCTCTAGAAAGGCGATGCACGAACCTGCAGAGTCCTCTGACCCTTCAGGGATACCAAAAATTCTGATGTTGCCTCTCCTGTTCCTATCTTCAGGTTCGGTTGCCTGTCTTTTCAAACTGCTGGTGATGGCCAGAAGGGACTTTATCTCTTTGCTGGAGCGATTTGAAGAATCCTCTACGTCACTTATCCTTTGTTCCTCAGCAACAATTTTAGAGTTGATTGTGTTCATATCAGTACGGATGGCGGTCAATTCTAGCTGCATAGCATCCGTGTTTTGTTTGGTTGATTTCACCAGGTTGTGGACGTCCGCCAGTTTTTTAGGCTCATTTCCATTGTGCTGTTCATATCAGCTTTGGGCTTGATAGGAGAGTCAGACAGAGCCGGCTCACCTATGGAGCGTTTATAGTGTGCCTTGGGATCTTTTTCTGCCATGATGCTGGATATGGAGGATGTAAGGTTGGCAGAAGGATAAAGATGGTTCTGCGAGTATTTGTGGAAGCAACTCGCACTATGAGCCATTGCTAAGCGTTAAGCACCGTAACGTGACAGGTTAACAGCTAGGTGACGGCTATGTGAGAGACATGCAAATCGGAGTGGCAGATAAGGTTTGGTGCTGTTTAATTGCTGTTTAATTGAGAAGTTTCCCCTTATTAGGTTAATTGATGTTGGCGATCTTGTTGGCGCAGGAAAACGTGGTTGGAGCAGCGCTACTTACTCTCCGCATCTGTGTGATGTTGCCATCAGTTGTTGACTGAGATTAGAAGTTTCACTTCTTAGTTACCTCGCTGCTTGGAAGCCCTCACACAGCACAGCGCAGTTAGACACTATCGTTAAAGCTGGACACTGGGTGCTGGATCCTCCATTTTGAGGTCAGTCACTAGAGTCAGGCATGTATGGCATGTATGGCATGTTTGGTGAAATCGGGCAACTGTAAGATGAGTTTTGCACAGATAGACTGACTCACTATAAGTGATCCCCCAATGACACTGATTGGAGACACTCGAGACCAGCTTGGGGACAGTCAAGGATCAGAACAGTACTTATTAGCAGCTGGGTGCCATTGTAAGTAGCTGCAGAAAGTGCTGATAAGTAGCGGGTTCAAAATCAGGCCGTTTTAAGTCCAAATACAATTCCCCACATGGTACAGACACGAAAGTCACAGCGGGGTGTACGGATGCGTCAGCTAAGGTTCCGTAGTAGAACCGAGCATTTGCAGGAGGAGCGAGATATCTTTCAATGTAGCTGCCATCTTAGGGTCAGGCAGCGTCCCCCGGTGTGCTTATCGCAATGACAAACTGAGCGCAAGTAAAGTAACTGAGAGCGGCATTACCTTGACCGGAGTTGTGGAGTTGGTGGCCACTTGGAATCACCTGGGGAGGACGCACAGGTAGGAAATACGATGCGGTAATGAGCCGCTGGCACTGCAGGCGTTTGTGATTAGCTGTCCGCCATTTTGGGTCCGCCGCGTGATTATTGTCGGTGAGATTACCGGCCAAAATTAGAAAGATTCAGGGCGATCCGGTGTCGACTGATGGGATTATCGAGTGCCACATAGCATGCTGAACCGAAACCTGGTATTAGTTTAGCGTTTAACACGGTGAAACGATGCATCGATGTCTCCGTGTTGTGCAGAGCGACGGGGATCAGGCAGCCATCGGCTCTGCCGTCCAAGCCACGCCCCGAGTTTTTAGTCTTTTATTGCAAATCAGCAGATAATCAAATCCAGGCTTACAATCTATGTGGATGTTTTAAAGAAAAGGATCACATTATATCTCTCTCGGCTGAGGCACTAGATATAAAATCATTTGCATGATTTTTCTCCATATCCTAATCTGGGAAATGGCAGGCCAATGGAAAAACAGCTTAGTTGCCCGTGATGCTTGTAAGCTATGATTACAAGCTCCAGAATCCCTAACCTACATTTTATGTCTCTGCAATTATCTGGTCCCTGGGAGCTGCGACCCAAATTCCTAAAACAGGGTGTTCACACTGGTTCACTGACAAAATATTGAGGTCAAAATTATCGACCTACAAAATTATCGAGACTTAAATATCAACTACAAAAATATCAACAAACACACACACACACACAAATATATTTAACATATATCTAGTTAAAAAAAGTATTATAAAACTATTAATTTTAAATTACATTATATTTTGAAAAAATATTTAATAATATAATAAAATAACACGGATATATATATGCTCAACTGAAGAACAACTTGAAAAGGAATTAACTAAGATGGCAGAAAGGTTCATCCAACGAGGATATCCCATAAGTGTGTTAAATGATACAAAAGAGAGATTGAGAAAGAAAACAAGAGAACAAGTACTCTATCCATCCAACGAACAACCAAAAAAGGATAAGACAAGAGACTCTTTTTAGAGTATAACTCAGCACAACCAGCTATAAAGAAAATTTTACAAAAGAATTGGCATATTTTATGTAAAGATGATCTTTTAAAAGACATTGTGGATCAAAGTCCTAAGATAACATCTAAAAAAAACAAATCCTTGGGTGACATTTTAATGAGGAGCCATTTGGAACCCATTAGAGAAAGTAATTGGCTGACAAACATCACAAAGGGTTTTATGAAGTGAGGATTATGTAGAGCATGTCAGTATGGAATAATTCAGAAAACATTTTCCACACTATATGGACAACAGAGGGCTATTCATGACAGAATAACATGTGAGACGGAGTTCGTGGTGTACGCACTAAAATGAGGTTGCAATAAATGCTATGTGGGCAACACCATTAACAAACTGAAGCTACAAATTTCGCAAAACGTCCGAGCCTTTAAAAATAGTAATAAAAGTTACCCCATTGCCAATCACTTTGAAAGTGAACACAATCGCTCCCTGACAAGATTTGGTTTCTTTGGTTTGAAGCACATACCTAAGCATCCGAGAGGAGGCAACAGGGAGAGGGAACTGAGAAGGGAGTAATCGAAACTGATTATCTCGATCGGCATGGAGATCATGATGGGGCACAACATTGATGCTGAATTGTATGTCCATCTTTAGAGCATTATTGCATTTCCACAAAGATTAATTCCCCTCTCGGTGCTCAATAGGTCTCACCACGCCAAGGGAGTCCAGGAACAAGTAAAAGACGGGACTATGCAGTGGACCATATGTTAAGAAACCGGATGTGAAATGCTGTTAACATTGATACCCATGAATATCATTTTTACACCCTTTAGCATACAAATCTTTAAGAGACACTTATTCCTCAATTTTAACTTGTACTTTTAGATTGTTGGAAGGAGGAGATGTAATCAAATTTTTATAGATGATTTTGTAACATTATGATGGATTCTTAAATGAGGCTTTTTCAGTGATTAATTATTGGCCCTAACCATAACCTTTGTATGCATTTTGCACTTTATTGAGGGACATTTTTATTATTTCTGCCTGTGCAATAGGTCGATTGGAAAAGAAGTATAGTGAAAAATTTGAAAACAGATAGAAAACAAATTGTAGAGTACTAGTATAATCAGAGGACAAGGTATTTATGATTTCTTGAGCATGAGTCACCTTATGAATAATAATTTGAGAATTTCTACATTTAAAAATGCTTCAACCTATCGTAGGCACTAGCACTTTGATAAGGGCACTTTATCATATACTATGTGCAATTTTTGGATTTTCAAGGGTTACAGTGGGGAATAGGATAAGAACGGAAGGAGGGTAATTGTCCAGCATTTAGTAAAAGTCTTAGAAGAGAGAACAATGAAGAGCACTTTAGCACAAGTCACTTTTTTGGATCATAGGAAGAGGATGAACTGAAAGGCCTTATATTGTGGAACCCGGATTAAATGACCATTTATGGTAATAGAATTTTAAGGGAATAACAAGGTTAAGAGGGTCAGATAGTTAATTACTAAGTACTAGATAATAAGTAAAGGAAGATTGGAGTATGATAGTAAGAAAATACCAGCAATCTTGTAGCTGTTGTTACAACTTTTAATGGGGATGAAAAACTGTCTTGGTTGATACATTACGTTTAAATTTTTTTTAATGTAATAATGAGATTCGACAAACATTGGGGCATAATGAAATGAGAAAACTGTAACATTGTGTGCAATGGAGGGTGGAATGGAACATAATAGAAGTAGAGTTCACGCACCAGCGCTCAACTGGGCATGGTAATAGTAGAAGGACAGTACATAAGGAGTGTTCAGAGTCACTGTGGTATAACTGTAGGCCCAGTGGAAGGCGGGAGCTGAAACGCATCAGCCTGGGATATTTATTTATTTGCAAATTTTTTCACTTTAAATTATTGTTACTCTTTGAAACTATGCGGAATGGTGATTGAATAGAGAACTATGCAACTTACGTAGGACGGTGTCTGATGAGTTTTGTGCCTCTGTGTTGCAGGTCGCAGAGGACGACTATGCAGTGTACGTATATATATATATATTCACTGAAAAAACCATAGGTTTCAGACACGTTATAGTTAGAAATTAGCATTTAAAAAACCTTTGAAATTCACTGAAAAAACCATAGGTTTTAGGGACAGTTATAGTTAGTTGGACATTGCACTCGTACAAAACCCGTGAAATTCCCCCGTTATAGTTAGTTCAGCTAACTATAACTCGCGCCCCGCAATGCACTGCTGATGACGTCACATATTACATCACTCATGACATGGTCAGTGACATCACTGATGACATCACTGATGACATCTCAAATGACATCACTGATGACATCATCCAGTGACTGTGTGTTTCTGTAAAGTTTAAATATGTTTAATATATATAGGGAAAGGCGTATTGAAGAATGAGTGGGTGTATAAGTGTCTGAATGGATGATTTAGTACGTGCGTGACTGACTCTACAAGTGAGTGATTAAACGTATCTTACTGAATGCATGGGTTAGTGACTAAACTGTGTGAATGTCTGTATCCGTCTGTTGGTGTGTAAGTGGATGCATGGATTTGCGAATAGCTACATGAGTGTCTATATGGGTTATTGATTGGTTCTATGAGTATCTGTATGGGTGCCTGAGTGTTTGTGTGGATGGGGTGTGTGCGACTGTGCATAGATGTGTGAGTGGGTGATTCACTGGGTGGATGGTTTCAAGAGTGCATCTGTGATAGACTGTATGGGTGGGTAAGTGTGTGTAAGAGTGTGTTAGTGAGTGAATGTATGTCCCAGTGGTACATGTGTGAGTAACTACATATGTGAAAGGCAGTATATATGTGTATTGGAGTATATAAATAGCTATAAGCGAGAGTGAGTGATTGTGATAGTGGCTGTATTGATGAGTGTGTGCTTGTATCAGTGATTGTATAAGAGCGTAACAATGTGCTAGTATTTGTATGATTAAGTGAGCTGGTGTGTGTATAACTGTATAGGTGAGTAAATGGCAGTGTGTTTAATTATTTGCATGACTGACTAGGTGTGTGAGTACCTCTATGGATGAGTGGCGGTGTTTGAGTGTCTATATAGGAGTAAGAGTGCATATGATAGTCCTGTACTGAGTGACCATAAGTATGAGTGACTGTACGGGTGAGTGAGTGGATGTGTGTGTGTAGACCTAAGAATCAGTGAGTGGGTATGTAGTTATTGGTGTTGGAGTGTCTATGGTTTTGCGAATGGCACTCTGTAATTTAGATTGGGTGTATCAAAGGTTATATTAGGGTGTGAGGAGCTGCATCAGATTATCACGTGGATGATGTCATCAGTGATGTCATTTGAGATGTCATCAGTGATGTCATCAGTGATGTCACTGACCATGTCATGAGTGATGTAATATGTGACGTCATCAGCAGTGCATTGCGGGGCGCGAGTTATAGTTAGCTGAACTAACTATAACGGGGGAATTTCACGGGTTTTGTACGAGTGCAATGTCCAACTAACTATAACTGTCCCTAAAACCTATGGTTTTTTCAGTGAATTTCAAAGGTTTTTAAATGCTAATTTCTAACTATAACGTGTCTGAAACCTATGGTTTTTTCAGTGAATTTCAAAGGTTTTTAAAATGCTAATTTGTAACTATAACGTGCCTGAAACCTACGGTTTTTTCAGTGAATTTCAAATGTTTTTTAAATGACAATTTTTAAATGTATTAATTTTTATATTAATTTTTTTCATACTGATTTACTACATTTTTAGAAACAATTTCTTTTACATATTTTATTTTTTAAATTACATTGTAATTACATTATACATTACATTACAAAAAATACTTTCTCAGAATGAATTACTTTAGTTTAAATACTTTGCACATAGGCAATAGACTTTTAAGTACAGTAGTTACAGTTGTTGCAATGGGCAACACATTTTCAAACACAATGCAACATTCAGCTCAATGTGAATTTCTAGTTAAATGCAATTAGTTACTTTATGGATTACTTTTCTAACCACAGGACTGGATCCTAGATTCAGTCCTGGTACATCTCCTGTAAACAGTTGAGTAAAAGCGTTTTGGTTACAGTCGTGATTTTTAAGGAATATTATTGTATTTTAAAAGTTGACACTTAGAAACTTTTTCTCATAGAATCACCAATGTTATCCTATGGAAGGAAATTCACTTAGCAGGTAAAAACTGTTATCGTTACTTTTTCTTACTCAGTGTTGGATCCTGGATCCAGCACTGGTGCATCTCCTGTAAACAGTTGAAAGAATGCGTTTAAGTCATACAGGCGATTTTTAAGGAATATTTGTAGTTTGTGAAAATCGACACTTTGAAACTTTTCTGCTGAAAACCAGACAATGGATTCCTATGGAAGAAAATATAAGTTACTGGTAAGTACGGTTAAAATTACTTTTCAGGACCAGTACTGGGCTGAAAGATACAGCACTGAGGTCTCTCCTTATAACAGGTGAGTAAATCGGAATTCGTATTTCGGCTGATTTTAGAGGAATATTTGTATGTTTCAAAAATCAACACTTAGAAACTTTTTCAGCAAAAAGCAGGCAATGATATCCTACGGAAGGAAATTCAAGTTACTGGTAAGTACGGTTAAAATTACTTTTGAGGATCAGTACTGGGCTGAAAGATGCAGCACTGAGGTCTCTCCTGATAACAGATGAGTAAATCGGAATTCGTATTTCGGCTGATTTTAGATGAATATTTTAAAGTTCCAAAACTCCACACTTAGAAGAATTTCCAAGTGAAACCAGTCAATGTTAGCCTATGGAAGGAAATTCAAGTTACCGGTAAGTACGGTTAAAATTACTTTTCAGGACCAGTACTGGGCTGAAAGATACAGCACTGAGGTCTCTCCTGATAACAGGTGAGTAAATCGGAATTCGTATTTCGGCTGATTTTAGATGAATATTTTAAAGTTCCAAAACTCCACACTTAGAAGAATTTCCAAGTGAAACCAGTCAATGTTAGCCTATGGAAGGAAATTCAAGTTACTGGTAAGTACGGTTAAAATTACTTTTCAGGATTAGTACTGGGCTGAAAGATGCAGCACTGAGGTCTCTCCTGATAACAGGTGAGTAAATCAGAATTCGTATTTCGGCTGATTTTAGAGGAATATTTGCACAATGGTGAAGGGAGGGGGCGGGGCCTGAGGTGACAACTGTGCAAACGCGCCCCGTGGCGCGTTTTAAGTTGGGGGATTAAGTCCTCTTGAATCATGAGGGTCCCTACGGGCCAACTAGCCCACCAGGAACCTCCAGTATGCGCCAGGGGCTGCGTTGCAGAGACATGTACAGAGGCCACACCCCTTTACACCTCTCTGCAACGCAGCTCTGTGGCGCTTTCTGGACGTACCTGTTGGGCTAGTTGGCCCCCAGGGACCCTCAGGATTGAAGAGGATTTAATTCCCCATCTTAAAAACGCGCCACGGGGCCTGTTTGCACACATGTCACCTGAAGCCCCGCCCCTCCCTTCACCACTGTGCAAACGCGCCCCGTGGCGCGTTTTAAGTCGGGGGATTAACTCCCCTTGAATCCTGAGGGTCCCTGGGGTGCAACTAGCCCACCATATACCTCCAAAAAGCGCCATAGAGCTGCGTTGCAGAGAGGTGTCAAAAGGGGCGTGGCCTCTGTACACCTCTCTGCAAGGCAGCCCCTGGCGCATACTGGAGGTTCCTGGTGGGCTAGTTGGCCTCCAGGGACCCCCAGTATTCAAGGGGAATTGCTTCCCCTCTGCAAATGCGCCAGGGGGCGCGTTTGCAGAGTGGTGAAGGAAGGAGGCGGGGCCTACGGGCCCGATCGTTTTTTTTTTTTTTTGTTTGTTTTTCCCCCCTGAAGGGGGGCTGTGTGGCCCCCCTTCCTTTTTCCTATTTTTAGGCCCTGGGAACCCCATCCCCCAGGGCCTTACCCCTTTTTTTTAATTAAAATAAAATAAAATAAACGGGAAGGGGGCCGCGTGGCCCCCCTTCCCTGGGCCTGTATTGGCCCCGGGGACCCCATCCCCCGGGGCATGGCCTCTTTTTTTATTTGGAGGGGGCTGCGTGGCCCCCTCCTCAGGCCATTTAAGGCCCCCGGGGACCCCATCCCCGGGCCGGCCTTGCACTTTTTTAAATTTTTTCCCCATTTTTTTACTTTGGGGAGGGGGCTGCGTGGCCCCCTCCGTGGCCACTTATGGCCCCGGGGACCCCATCCCCCGGGGCCTGGCCTCTCGTTGGGGACTGTGGGGGTCCCCAAGCCCCCAACATTCCCGCCGGCTCCCCGTGTCCTACGGGAGCCGGCATTAGCTTACACATGGGGAGCTGCTAAGATGCAGCTCCCCATGTGGAAAGCTATCGGCTTTGGATATTGGAAGAGAGAGCAGGTTTCCTGCCTCTCTTCCAATATCCAAAGCAAGTTTGCAATGACAGGACGGGAGCCGCGAGGCTCCCGTCCTGTCATTGCAAACAGCAGTGTCCCGGGGTAGGCACCCCGGGACACTGCAGGAGCCGGCCCTGGGGGTGGCGGTCCCCAGGGCCACCACAGGCTCCAGGAGGGGGCCGCGCGGCCCCCTCCCTACATTTTGAAAGCCCCGGGAGGTGGTGGTCCCCGGGGCTTGGGGTCCAAAACGGACCCCCATTTTAATTTTTCTTAGTGCCCCGGGAGGTGGTGGTCCTCGGGCGTGTGGGGGCTGGAGCCCCCCACACAGGTTTTTAATTTAAAAAAGAAGCCCCGGGGAGGTGGTGGTCCTCGGGGCTGCGGGAGGGCTCAGAGCCCTCCCGCACCATTATACATAAAGCCCCGGGGGTGGTGGTCCCCGGGCTTGGGGGCCCTTAGAGGCCCCCCACACATAAAATTAACCCCCCCAGCATGCCCTCGGGACTTGGCCCACCCGGGGCCAATTAACATCGAAGCGCGGGAGACCGCGCTTCGATTTTCGGCAGGATTCGCGCTCCCTGAGCGCATCCTGCCGATTTAAAAAAAAAAAAATAATAATTTTGCCCAGGGGGTCCACCCCCTGAGCAGACCTAGGGGTCAGGGTGTTTCTACCCTGCCCCCTTTGTGCGCTTTGCGCACTTGTTTCTGTCCCTCGGTTCTACCGAGGGACAAAATGGCTGCCAACACTTCCTGATTTGGAGTGTTGACAGCCAATTAACATAAAGCTCGTGCTCGGGAGGATCCGCGGCCCTAGATATATCTATCTTTTTACTTTTGATTTTCTCAGCAACTACTGAACGGATTTACACCATTTAACAAAAGGGTTCTTTCTGAACCAAGAACTACCTCTTTGCCAAATTTGGTGTAATTCCGTTCAGCAGTTCGGGCTGTAGCCCTGTCTAAAGTTTCCTATGGAAAATTGCATGGGGAAAACGCGTTTTGGGACCCCCTTTTTCTCGGCCCCCGCTTGACGAATCCCCGAGACTTTCAGGGTAGGAGCGGACCGGAGCGCCCACAAAGTTTGAAAATTTTGCGAAGATACGTCAACCGGCAAGAGAGTTATTTCAAATAGAATGTCGCGGATTTCCTATGGATAATAGGTTGTAACTATAACTATCTACTGGCGACCGCCAGTAGATAATATATATACACACACACACACATATATATATAAACATACCAATAACATAAATTATTTAAAAAGCAAATCGCTTTAATTAAGATTAAAAAGTAAACATACATTTTTTACTGAGAATAATTTAATGAGAATATTTTACAAATAAAAAACCAATTATATATATTATTATTTTAAATAAACAAAAACATAATGATATAAATTCAAACAATATAAAATAAATGATTAAATATTAAAATTAATACATCTAAAATTCCAACTACAATTTATACAAAAATAGACACATTCTTATACTAATAATATATGAAATTTACTACTCCCACCACACACAACACAACAGTAATAAGATTGTTCCATTACACAAAGGTCAAATTTACTACTCTCAATATAATAAATGCAAAATTGCATAACATATTGCATTGTGGACTACTAAATGTAATATTCCATTATAATTAATACAACACTGGGAACATTTTTAGATTACAGAGTGATACAATTTATTATTCCCACTCCAATAAGTGCAGCAGTTGGGAAAGTGTTGGATTGCGGAGGGGTAAAATTTACAATCCCCACTCCAAGAGGTGCAACAGTAGGGAAAGTGATGGATTGCAAAGGCGTAGACTTTACTATTACTAGTAACAGTAGGCCAAGTGTTGGACTGCGAACGAATAAAATTTACTATTTCCACTCCAATGAGTACAAAAGTAGTAAAAGCGTTAGATTGCAGAGGGTTTAAATTTAATATTTCCACTCCAGTCAGTGCAACAGTAGGGAAAGTGCTAGATTGTGGAGGGGTAAAAATTACTATTCCCACTCCAATGAGTGCAAAAGTAGGGAAAATGTTGGATTGCAGAGGGGTAACATTTAATATTCCCACTCCAGTCAGTGCAACAGTAGGGAAAGAGCTGGATTGCGGAGGGGTAAAATGTACTATTACCACTCGAATAGGTGCAACAGCAGTGAAAATGTTCGATTGCGAACAGGTAGAATTTAGTATTCCCACTCCACTGGGTGTAACAGTAGGGAAAGTGTTGGATTGCACAGGGATAACATTTACTATTACCACTCTAATAAGTGCAAAAGTAGGTAAAGTGTTGAATTGCGGAGGGACAAAAATTACTATTCCCACTCCAATGAGTGCAAAAGTAAGGAAAGTGCTGGATTGCAGAGGGGTAAAATGTAATATTCGCACTCCAGTCAGAGCAACAGTAGAGAAAGTGTTAGATTGCGGAGGGGCAAAATGTACTATTCCAACTCCAGTCAGTGCAACAGTAGAGAAAGTGTTGGATTGCGGAAGAAATAAATGTAATATTCCCACTGTATTAAGTACTACATTAGAAACAGACAAATTCTCTGAAAACTACAAAATAAATTCAAAAACAAAATAAAATTTTAAAATATAAATAATTTATTAAATAATTTTTATTTTAGCTACCATCCACAATATACCATTACAAACCTTACAAGCAACACCTAAAACTTAACTTTAAAAAGCTAATTATTTACAATACTAACAACAAACTAATTATCAATAAATACAAATTAATTATTATTTAATTAAATTTAATTAACTGTCCACAATATACCCCCACAAATTATGCAACACACTCCTAAAACGCTATAACAAATTAATTACACAATTAACATAATTAACTTTAGTTTTACTTATTATCAGTTATTAAATTAATTCTAACCTAATTAAAATTTAATTTACTTCCAACCATATACCCCAACAAAATGCAAACTTGCACCTAAAATTGTAGTTAAAAAAATGTAATTAGCATAATAAATTATAAATTAAATAATCATTATTAAATAAAAATCTTAATATTAATTACTTTGAATTAATTTAATTCCCACCCTGTACCCCTCTAAACCCCACAAACCACACCTAAAATAATAATAAAAATTACACAATCATCCTAATAGATGTTGTTAATCTGTGCCTAAATTCTGTGAAGGATAACGTGCTATCCAGAGCAGTAGCGGCTGCTGTAGGGAGTGCCGCCGGGCTGTGACGCGGGGCGGAGGAGGGGCAGGGTTGGGGGTTGTAAAATCCGGAATACGGCCCAACGGAGGTAAGTACACATTTAAATAAATAAAACTAATTTCGTTGCGCGTGCTGCATCGTATTTGGCGATGCAGCGCGCGCAAGGAAATTAGTTTTATTTATTTAAATGTGTACTTACCTCCGTTGTGCCATATTCCGGATTTTACTACCCCCCACCCTGCCCCTCCCCCGCCCCGCGTCACCGCCCGGCGGCACTCCCTGCAGTAGCCGTTACTGATCCAGAGTAATTACGTTTATTGATGTTGTAGTGAAAAACTTTAATCAGTGGCTTCTCAAGCAAATGTTAATGACAATGCACTTTTATATAGTTCATCTTTTTTGCACAGTATATCTCTAAGTAAAATGCATTTTGCACATTTTTTAAATGTGGCTAATTATTATTATGATTTTTATTAATGGAGACAGTAACTATATATTTGATTACAATATCACCTCCTAACATTTTTTATAAACTGTTCTTTTTTTTAAAATCTATTATACGCCAAATATTTTTCAATTTGCACCTGACCCAGTTTTTTTATGCACTTGCAGTTAGCTGCAGTGTAATAATTCCTGTAAAGCTATATAAATAAAATGAGAAAATGTTAAACATCACATACCTGCCATCACCACCCAATGCCAGGCAATTTAAGCAGATCCTACTCCAGGTCCAGAATGTCTACCCAGCAATGCATGGCCTGTTGTTTGCAGAGCTTGATGCCAGGGTAGTGATGCATGCTGCACTGCACTCTCTCCCAATGAAGATGATACTTTGCTGGGCTGTAGCCCTTTTTGAGCCTTTTGCCTGCCTACATATGAATGGGAAGTTGCACAGCATGTAATAAAATTAATGCTTCCACTTCCTCTATAGAAAAAATGCTGTGAGTTGTTGCATCACGGGCAGAAACCTTTATCTGCCGTGACTCAGACAGAGGAGATCAAATAAAATGAAATGGATTATAAAATAAAAATTAAAAATCAGATCACAGCAGTTGGGGAAAAGATCAGAAACTAAACATGAAGTGAAAAAGGGCTCTGACGTTGAAAATCTTTAGCAAACATCTGAAAACCCACCTGTTCAAAGCATAGGTTGGTTTGCCTGCCATTGGCTCTAGCGCCGTGACACTCTACTAGTAGGTGTGTGCTCTATAAGTCCCTTTTCTCATTCATTCATTCATTCATTTATGAAAAAGTTAAAACTGGATTGGGGTGGATGTGGCTCATGCAGGCTGGTTAAAGACTGCAACATCCTAGTTCAAAATGACCACTCACATGTGTTGTGTATTGTGCTGTTTGTGCTATTTTTTAGCGTGATAAGTGTTCTTGTGTCCATTTTAGTATCTCAGGCATATTTACAAGCCCCTATCGCCACTACAACGTCACTTTATTGACGTTGTGGTGGGGATACAGGCTTCGCCTTATTTACAAGGCAGCGTTAAGCCACTTAAAGTGGCTTAACGCTGCCTTGTAAATAAGGCACCCCTTCATGCTATACTTAGGCTGAAGGGGGTGGGCAATGGGTATTGCGGTGGGTGTTCCATCGCAACTCCCATTAATTTTGACGCTACCCCATATGTACAAAGGTGGTGTGAATATGGGGCAGCGCCAAAATTTAGACCGAAAAAACCTGGTCTTAACATGGCAAAACGAGGAGAAATGCTTTATTTCTACTCGTTTTTGATGTTTCAATGCCTGCTGCCTTGTGCAGCACAGATAGAAACAGCAAATCGCCATTGATTGTTTATGTAATGACTAGTTGCAACTTCTATGTCTGCTGCACAAAGCAGCACACATTGAAGTTTCAAATCGCCATTTAAGATTGTTTATGTGCAGGAAGGGACACCTTCCTCCACATAAACAATCATTCCCACAATGCAGGCACCCTTGCACTATGGTGCAAGGGTGCCTGCGTTAGCGCGAGGCAGCTGCAATTAGCGCCAGCGCAGGGTGAAATGCAAGAGGAGCAGACAGGAAGCATGACCTGGTTTCCAGGGGGAGACCCCTTACCACAGAAATATGCTGCTGAGACCTGAGAAGTTGTATGAGGCTGGGGCTTCTCAAGAAATGTGGAGTGGGTGTTCCAAGGCGTGGTTTGCCTTGGAAGTGTGTAAATGCCCACAACCATAAACATTTGTTGTGCATTCTCTCTTTGTCCTCTTTCCACCCTGGAAACAGTCAGTATTTTATGTCAACACAGTTTATGTAACTCTCCTTACAGAATGGAAAGGGAAAAGTAACATCCCCTGATTTGCTGGAGGTGTATGTGAAGGGCTTCCCCAATAGGAGAATATTTTCCTGCAGAGAAAAATGTGTATTTGCACAGGGCATGCTAGTCCTCCTCTTCAGAGGTTTCTAACTTTAGAAATAAGCGCTGGTAGTTTTTCACACGTAAGTGTGGGTTCTGTCCTTGTAAAGTCCCATTAGTGAAACATACCTCCATGAACCCTACCCTGAGGTCCCCAAACATGGAACCACCCATGAGGACGAACCACGAGGACATTTTCCCTTTTCTTTCATAAATGTCATCCGTTAAGGTACTTTAAATGCTTCTGTGTCTATTGATATCATTGACTGTCTTCAGGCTATCTTTTTCTGTAGTCGAGTCTGATGTCCAAATACTGCAAACAGGTTTAATCCAGATAGTTTTCATCTCTCTCTGCTGCAGAAATGAAGACTTCTTATTCCAGGCAGGGACCTAACTAAATACATACATTCATCCAGGCAATTTGGCTTCATTTGTCCGACTCAGTCCTCACTTTAACTCCTAAAGGCTGTACTGAATGCTATCTTGACACATGGCGGAGTCTACTTTGGGTCTCTGTTTATACATGACTTTCTGTCTGCCAACCTTCAAGGCTGTTCATTGCAGGTAATATTATCTCGCTCAAAACATTTCTAAGGAATATATGTCTACATAAAGTCAGTCCTTTCCTCAGTCTGATAGGCCTTTCTTACTTCAGAAAGTCCACATCTCCCATGCAGTCGCTGAATGAAATGGAGATTCTAAAGCGGAAACTCAGTCCGTGTGGTGTTTGGGATGATTGAGATGTCATCTGGTGACTTCAAGTCTGGCAATATTTTGATTCTGCCTGTACTAAACAGAGGGCCGTTGATTTTCTCGGTGGCTCTTTTACATATCTTGTATGCGAATAAAAAATTTAGGAAATGGGTAAAAAGTGGACCTATAATGAACAGAGACAATATGTGACCAGAAAAGGGAAAGTATCAAAAATATAATTTTTATTATTTCTAGAAACTACGTATTTGTAAGGAATATTTTTAAATATTTTATCGTTTTAAATAATAAGAAAAAAGACATCAATAACAGTTTTGATAGACATGCAATTTCTGTCTTGGCCTATGTATTAAGTACAAAATGAATATATGATTGTTGCTAATAATATTCACACATACTTATCCATTCATACATGGCCTAATGATGCAGCATATTAAGGCATGTCATACATGATGTTGTGATTATAGACATAAACTTATATAATAAATTAGAATCAAGACAAAAATTCAATACATATATTATTTTAGACAATCACACAATGTGGTCATGGCTAATGTAATTCGTTTAAAAATATTCCTTACAAATACGTAGTTTCTAAAAATAACAAAAATTATATTTTTGATACTTTCCCTTTTCTGGTCACATATTGTCTCTGTTCATTATAGGTCCACTTTTTACCCATTTCCTAAATGGTTTATTCGTATACAGTATCTCGACCCTGATTTAGGAAATTTATTCAGGGGTACCCCTATTTTCACATATAATATCTTTTACATATCTCGCCACTAATAACATCTCCGAGAGCTCAAAAAGAAGTCATTAATTTAGGATTTTACTAGAGCTTCCACTAATAAGCAGAAATGTATCAACAATAATATCAGCTTCTTACATAATGAAAGGCGTTTCCTGAGACAGACGTACATTCTGATTTAACTTATTCCAACATAACCCATAGTCTTATTTGTGTTTTGTTTCGATATTTCTGAGCTTACAGCAAACCATGCGTTTTGCATTATACTTTGACAATGCTTCTTTGCAGCTGTTGGCAATAATAAGTCCTATCTAGGGAATGCTTGCTAGGACTGATGCGTTTAGCACGTCGGATGATTTAGTCTGAATTGCAGCTCAAATGGGCAAGTAGGTTAATGCAGTCCGATGGCAAGGAGTAGCTGCAGGAAACAGGCATTGGCAATGCCAATCGGCTCACTTGTTGGTATCAGAGATTTAAATGCCTTATGTGCCACCGCTAGTTAAAGATCGTCATCACTGCTGCGTAAAGTGACTTTTGTTTACAATAATATAGCATTTATATAGTGCTTGTTGCCTTACCCATACGATTTCAGAGCTACACACGAACTTTACAGGTGTTATTCAGACTGTCAAAAATCCCAAGATTCTTTGAACCCCTAGAGATTTAAAATGCTATAAAGAGTTAGCAGATTGTTAATAGTGTAGTTTCCTCTATTTCATTCACAATATTTAATCTTTCTGTCTGTGCAAACAGAGCTACACTAATGTCCAATGTCGCCCATAGGATAAAGTGGGTTATGAATATGATTTAGCAAGTTTATTGGAGCAGGGATGTGCCATATATAAGGAGAGCTCATTTTCTTTAATGCCATCAATGAATTCATAAGGTTGAAAAACATGAACACAGCCAAAACAAAATTATTCTGGAGTTCTGTGTTCCAATTGTTTCACATATTCTAATCCGTAAATATTAGACAGCAGAAACTGCTCAGTGAATGTGAAATGTGCACATTTTCATTTTTAACAAATACTGTAAATGAAATCTGTATTTTGTTCTGGAATAGTACTGATGAATACATGTACAGAGAACAGTGGTTATGCATTAGCTTGCCCATTTAAAATATTTTAGTGCAGTTGATCAAACTTTTAAGCTGCTCGCAAAATGTATACTTTGGCCACTCTATCAGTTTTCAGGGTCACATGCCACAGTTTTAATCTGAGGCTGATGAGAAATATCAGTTTATCATTGCAGGTAAAGGGCTCTTTTTGCATGATCACCACCATTTGTTTGATTGATGCTGCTGGTTTTTGGACTCTGTTCATTGGGACTCAGGCCACACTGCATGTGCTTTGACCGCTAAATATGTTACAATTGGCTGTACTCCTAATAGGACAATTTAACTTACCTATAACTCCCTAGTATATGGTAGAAAGTGTACCCAGGGCCTGTACGTTAAATGTTACTAGTGGACTGCAGCACCCATTGTGCCTCCCACTACAGTGACAGTCAAAACATGACTCTAGGCCTGCCATTTCCGCCTGGCTATGCTGCAAAGTTAACCTTTCAAAATAAACCCTTTTTAAAGATCTCAAACTTTCTTTTTAATATTAATATGTCACCCCTAAGTAGGCCTTCCTGCTCATATGGCAGGGTGAGTAATGTTTAAAAGTAGGACATATAAATGTTTAATGCTAAGCATGTCCTTACACAGAAAAGGTCCCAAAAACAATTTTCACTATAGCAGGGTTAGCTGTTCCTAAGGAAAGCATTGAGATAGAAAATAAAGTTTAATAATGTTATGTCCAGCTAGGAAATACCTAAGATTTTCATTTTGGGCTTTTTGAAATATTTATTAATTACAAGCCCATTTCATTTCATGAAGTTGGATTTGTAATACATATTTGGGAAAAGGTACTGTTAGAAAGTTACCTTTTCCCTGCCTACAGCCTCTGACCAGGAGAAGCATGCCAAGTCAATCCAAGAAGGTGCGTTTCCACTGGGCCAAGGATTCAGGTTTCTCATCCACAGCAGCAAATCTGTTTCAGCGGGATGTTGTGGAGAATATATCCAGCCTCATTGAGATCTGTTCAGCTACAGCTTGAAGCCTTACTCATCCGAGCTCCAAAAATGTGACTAAGCCTAAAAATAAAAATCTTCACCAGGCAAATGTGTCAAAAGTATTCGGCTGGCGAGTGACCTTCCTAGGGCTCGAAAATTGAAATTCTCCCACTGTGAGCTTTCCTGCTAAAAGTCAACAGCTTCACTGGGATCTCATTAAATAGCTATCCGGTCCCATGGAGCCCGTCCAGGCCACCGCCTGCTACCTTGCCCCGCTGATGATTTTTGACTTTCATTTCAAAGACTAAGGGGGTCATTACGATGTCGTAATGTTCACCACCGCCGAGCCGGCAGTGGCGACCGTTACAGCATCGTAATGAGTAATACCCCCGCCATATTATAATGGCGGCGGACGCAAAGTGCGTCCGCCGCTTTTCTGCCGGCCGGCAATGGTTCCGATTGCCGGCCGGGCGGACTTGGCCCCTGATATGGTGGCGGTGCCTAGCAGGCACCGCCATCCATATTAGGATCCGTGCGGTGTTTGGCCTTTCCATGGCGGCGATGCCGCCATGGAAAGGCTGGAGGGATTTGCTTTGGGGGCCCGTCGCGGGCCCCCGGGGGTGGGGTGCTGGGGGGTGCACTTGAGGGGTACCCATGGTACCCCCGTCCATTTCCATGTACAAGGTGGCAGGCACCGCGCGGTGCCTGCCACATTGTGCATGGAAATGCAAAACATGTCAATGTTAAAATGCGGAATGAGACCGCCAGGGTGGCGGTCGCATCCTAATCAGGGCTGCGGGACCGCCGCATGTCTGGCGGCCGGTCCTGTTACCACTGGGATGGCGGGCGGACTAAAGTCCACCCTCCATCCTAATCGGCCCCTAAGTCAGAAAATAAAATTACTTACCAAGAGGAACTTGGTTTCCATATCCAAACCACACTCCATCATAGTTGGCCTTAAATTGCGCCTAGATCCAGGTCAAGCACAACCAGATGACTTTGGTTGTCGCTTAATGCTTTTTGGTGCTACTTTTATTTACAACTTTAAAAATTCATATCTCCGGTTCCCTTTATTTGATTTTTGTCATTGAATTCATTACATTATTCTCTATTGTTTTAAATTGAAGAGGGATTTTTGACTGTAGGAAAGCTAAAACAGTTCCTGGATAAATTAAATGAAAGGAAATGAAAATGTGTAAAGAGCTCTACTACCCTAAGGTGGCGAGGCACTAACCACAGGAATGGAGCATAAAGGGAAAAGAAGGGGGACTAATAAAGCTAGAATATTGAAAAACTAGGGGGATATTAGCAAGACCCACGTTAAAATTAGCGCCGTTTTAGCGGCAGGAAACTGCCGCTAAAACGGCGATAATGGGCTTGCTAATATGCGTATAGGAATTCCAATAGAAGCCCAGGTTAGATGTGCAGGACATCTAACCTGGGCTTCTATTGGAATTCCATAACGCATATTAGCAAGTCCATTATCGCCGTTTTAGCGGCAGTTTCCTGCCGCTAAACGGCGATAATTTAACGTGGGTCTTGCTAATATGCCCTCAAGTTTTTAATACTTTTAAGCAAATAGGTCAGTTTTGTCTTCAAATGGAGGGGCATCGAGTTCCATAGCTTGGTGGTGCATAAAAAAAAACTCCTGCCGCCCCAAGACAATTTCTTGACTTTAGGTATTACTAGATTGAATACGGAGTTTCCTTATTTTATGGGAACACAACAAGCCAACAATGATACAGCTAATTTATTAAATGTATGACTTAGTGCTCTCTCTCTCTCTGTATATATATATATGTACATATATATATATATTCAAACCAATTCTGAACTCCGTACAGATCAGACACCGACACAGGGGAAGCATTGCTATTCCATCCTTCCATTTATTACGAAATTATCGCTATGACGCGTTTCGGCATACCTGCCTTGTTCACATTGGCAGTCGTCAAAAAACAGAATGCTTTATTTAAACAGAGTACTGCGATCACATGACCCAGTTGTTGAATGACTATGGAAGACAGACTCACGTTACTGCTTCAAATTCAAAGTGTACACTTTCTCCTTACAAATGTTTTTTTCAAAACGAACATAACCACAATTACATCATTGTCATTAGTACAAAAATTATGATAATACCAACATCATGTCAATTGATTTAAATACTTTAGACAATAACGTCTCAATGCAATGCTCATTTCTCATTACAAGATGAGGCAATGTTATTCAGAACAAATGCTCTACAGCGCTCCACTTGTTTATTAATTCTCACAAGTGGTGCCCACTAACTTAGCAACCTTTGCAATAAATTACATATCGTCATTTTATACATTAAAGTCATATCAGTAATAAAATCATGATGTTAAAAAATAAATATATATACATTAGTAAAAGAGTCCCAAAAATTTCTCTTCAGCAGCATCATATATATATATATATACCAAAATAACACAAATTACAAGGGTACTTTAGGTATGAAGATATTTCTTTGTGCAGCAGCACGTTCAAGATTGTACAGTCACTTCTTATCACTTTTCACTTGCTCTGGAAAAACAAATATATATTTGCAGGAGAGATGAAGTGTTCCCCAAACATGGAGATACCTTGTATCACTTACAGTCAATATATACCTCTGCATATGCGGTATGCATCTTATCTTAAAATACTACAGGCCATATTCTCAAGGAAGTGGCGGAGAGAGGCGTTAGCCTTTTTGGCTTAACGCCTCTCTCCGCCACTTCGAAAACGCGAGGCTGGACCATATTCTCAAGGATATGGTGCAGCCTCGTGTTTCCCCCTGCGATGTCGCTAAGTTTCACAACTTAGCGCCAACGCAGGCACCCTTGCACCATAGTGCAAGGGTGTCTGCAAGCAGGGAGGTTTGTTTATGTACAGGAAGGTGCCCCTTCCTGCACATAAACAAACCTTAAATGCCAGTTTGTAACTTACATGTGTGCTGCTTCATGCTTCACACATGCAAGTTACAAAACGGCATTTTAAAAAAAGGTTTGTTCATGTACAGGAAGGGACACCTTCCTGTACATGAACAAACCATGGCATTTTGCTTTTTCCATGTGTGCTGCACAAGGCAGCACACATGGAAAAAGCAGAAACGAGGAGAAATAAAGCATTTCTCCTCGTTTTGCCATCTTAAGACCAGATTTTTCCTGGTCTTAAGTTTGGGGCTACCTCCTATTTACGCTGCCCTTGTGAATAGGAGGTAGCGTCAAACTCAATGGGTGTTGCGGTGGAACGCCCACCGCAACACCCACTGCACGCCCCCTTCACGCTAAAAACAGCATGAAGGGGGCCCTATTCACAAGGCAGCGATAAGCAGCGGTAAGCCACTTAATGTGGCTTAACGCTGCCTTGTGAATAGGGCGAAGCCCCTTTCGCCACAACAACGTCACTGAAAGTGACGTTGTGGTGGCAATGGGGGTTTAAGAATATGCCCCTAGGTGATGTTCCATATACGACGCCACCCTATGACACGTTTACACAGTGGTTTATGCCTCGTATTCCTCGTGACAAATAAAACACATACTTCAAACATTCTCATTAAAAATGTGTGACTGTGGTTTATGATTTTTACGTTGGCTTGTACAATTTAAATGTGTTAAAACCGATAGGTTTCCACTCTACATTATTAAATTGAGAATGGCGCGTTGTCCATCATTCAGAAAAGCATTTATATAACATGCATGTAAATAAATACCTTCCAATATCCGCAGTACTATAACTGATAAAATACTGCATCGCTGTGCTCTTGTTGACTAACGAAAAATGAAATGCAGTTAAACAACAAAATAATGCACGTCTAAGTTCATAATCCAGTCCAACAAAGTAGTGATGATCGTGTATTGAAATTAACATTTAAATAGAAGGTATGATTCTTTTTAAAACATATTACGTCTCGTTTTAGGCTTCGAATCGTCTATTTTCATGTGTGTAAGAAAAAACAACAATCAAAAAAACGGTTCATAATGTTATTTTGATCAAGACATATGCCCTTCTATAATGGAAGTTTTATTTTTAAATACATAATGAATTTAATGGTGTACTAGACTTTTTTCATAATCTGTTTTTTGTGTGTGTACATTAAACATCCTAGAGTAAATATAGCCATCGTTTGAATGAGTAAACGTTCATCAACTGGAAAATCTAATACCCATTTGCCGTTCATCAAAACCAAAATCACAAAATGTATTCGTGTGGAAGGTATCCTTTTCAATGCAAGTATTGGAAAAAAGCAATGTGACTTTAAAGAAATTGAAATAGAAGCATGGATAGATAACAACCGTGTGTGTTCATGTTCAGCTTATTACCTGAAAGGAAAAAATTAGACGCCCTCCAGCTACCTTAAAGTCAGTGCTTCCTCACTCAAACATAACCTTGCCAAACCTACCGTTTATGTCAAGTGATTTCGGTTGTTATTTACGAAACCACCAGCGCCTTGCAGTTTTTTCCACCTTTCTACACCTCTCTAAATAAGCACAGACACATGGATGAAATGTCTAACTATCGATCCCCTATTTCAGATCCTGCAAGGGCCCTTCACGTATCCGAAAATTCCACTTTCACTAACATGCAACCGAGAATGCCGCATTTACTAAAATGCGTGTGTTAAGGTCTCTGTCGAGAGAAGTATTCGGATGAAACTATTTCATATTATACCTGTGATGTCCAACTAATGCATTGTAAAACGTTGACAATTTACAATTTCTCTCAGGGGCTCTGGCACGGACTGACAACGATTGCTCTGAGTCATCGCATTTGAGGGACAGCTGATTATTTCCAGGTCAGCAGTCTTGACCTCGTATGGAATACACACCAGAAAAGGCCTCAGAAACATAGACAATACATAAAAGAGCAGAGAGTTGTTGATTTATTTCTCCACAGTTACCTGTGCAACCTGCATCTATAGGTAAAGGTCAAAAGATCAAAAGCACGTTCTATATGTGTCCTAGATGGATTCCATGTATGTCCGAAATGGGTTCTGCTGGAATATCTGCATCTGAGGCATGGCTTAAACGCATGGCCATTTAATCAGTTTTAGGCACCTGTAAAGTATTTCTTACTCTGTGTTACACCATTTCTGATATTGAATTTTGGTGCAAGTGATTTGAAGCAAAATTATTATTTTTAATGTTGTCTTCCATTAACACGATATATTCTGTTAATATAATTACTGCAAAATATGGAAATTGCACAATACTATGAATTATAGACCACGACTAATGGAAAACCTTAGAAACTGTAAAATGTCATTTACGAAACTAAAAATAACACGAAGACTAAACCCATGTCACAAGACCAATGCACTGCCACTGTAGAATCATGACATTAATCCTTATGTATTTTTATATCACATGATTTAGTAATTGATTTTAGCGCTTTTTAGAAAAATGTGGAACTTTTCAGTATTCATTGTTGCCCTGAGACCACAGATATGTCTGTCAATTCTTTGAAAAACCTGTGTTTTTGTTGGGGATAATAAACTTATGTTTAAAATGCAACAATGTGCATTATTAAAGTACAATTTTAAATGCAAAACACATTGTAAGGAAATTAACACATAATCTAAAATGTGCTTTCTTTTGGATGTTCATTGACATTATAGAATAGGTTTAACATGACACATACAAGGAAAGAAAACCAAATGTAATGTTGGACAGTATGCCTTTTAGCTGACAGTGTTATGTGTTTACAGTGTTAGTTTTCACACTTAGGGGCCGATTCCGATCTCGGCCGGTAGGGCTCCGAATCGGATTCGGCATAACCGGATCCGATTCGGAGCCCTATTTCCCGACCGATTCGTACGCGCGTCCGGACGAGCGAGTACGATGCGAAATCGCCGACCGACTCGTTCGGGCGTCCCAACCGCTCCGACCGACTCGTTCCCGGGTCGAACCGCACCAACTAACTCGCTCGGACACGACTCGCACCGCGCAATGGAGACGTTCCCCGGCCGGGTAAGTACGATGCGCGCCGCGAGCAGTCCAACCGACACGCGCCGCCCGGCTCGAAAGAGCAGTCGGAGCCGTACTTCGGGGGTCCGTGTCGGACCCCCCTGTACGCGTAGCCGCGCGAGTCGCACACAGGGGGGACCCATGGGTCCCCCCTACCTGTGCGTGTACGGCGCGAGTCACTTCGCCGCGTACCCGTTATAGGGGGCGCCCTTGTTCGCCTCGCACCCATTGAGGCAATGGGAGCCCGCGTACGCGTTGTACAACTGGGTCCCATTGACTTCAATGGGAGTCCGACCGACTCGAGTCCGATAGCATACGGACGCATCGTACTCGTTCGGTCGGGCTGCACGGGTCCAATTCGGTCGGAAATCTCTCCGGGTCCGGCTCAGTCGGAGAGATTTCCGGCCCGAATCGGAATCGGCCCCACTGAGTAGGATTCGTTGGTAGATGATTGAACTAAGGTTGATCCTACAATGGTTAGCTTGTCAAATGTGCTGATTAGTGCTCTGAGAAAAGGACTATTTTTAGGTGGATGTGGACAACATGCACAGGCTTTGTTCAGTCACTCAAAATGAAGGGAGCCAATGGACAAAGTGGGCTGACTCATTGCCAGCCGCGGCCGCTGCAGGTAAGAGCAGTTGGTAGATGATTGAACTAAGGTTGATCCTACAATGGTTAGCTTGTCAAATGTGCTGATTAGTGCTCTGAGAAAAGGACTATTTTTAGGTGGATGTGGACAACATGCACAGGCTTTGTTCAGTCACTCAAAATGAAGGGAGCCAATGGACAAAGTGGGCTGACTCATTGCCAGCCGCTGCAGGTAAGAGCAGTGGGGCCGGCTTGGTGGGGGGAGGAGGGGGATTTCGAGAGACGACCACAAGGGAAAATTAAATAAATAATTAATTTTCCCTTGTGGTCGTCTCTCGAAATCCCCTCCAGCCGGTCCCACCGCCCCATCGTTCTTACCTGCAGTGGCCGTGGATGCTCATTGCCCTATGCTGTATGGTATGATGGGCAGAAGCAAATGTGAATGGCAATTTCAACGCTTAGTGTATGAAGCCAACTGACAAAAAAAACCTCTAAGTATGTATATTATGTATGAATATTTTTGAAAAACAATAGCCTGGTGAGACATTGAAAACTGTCACAAAGGCCAGACCTAAAATTGCCTCACTTCTATTGACGTTGTTAACGAAGCAAATGTGTTTGTACTAAAACCACCTTTTCAGGACTACACAATGAATCAGTTTCTCCATTTTTACCACAAACCCAAAGTGCAGTTATGTTTACCAAAGAAATCTATAAAACAATTGAAATTATCTAGTTATAGTTAGGTATGCTAACCATCACTTGTTCCCTCACACATTAAATCACTGATGACATCTCAAATGACATAATTGTTGACATTACTGACATCACATATAACATATCCAATGATATCATCATTTGGTAGGCTCGGGAGAGCGGAGTTAGCCAAGTGGCCTAGGCTATGACTAGGCCCTGTGCCTAACCTTTTGCAAATGGCTAATGCATGTATTCTCATTGCGCCCCATTTGCAGGTGGCCAACCCACCTACCGTCAGCCCCTGAACCAGCTATGGGTTTCATAGTGCAAGCTGTGGATTGTCTGTAACATGCATACCAGCCGTGGGATTTTTTGTCATTTTACCTTTTTTTCAAGATGTGCAAAATATTTAAAGATATAGAATAATCCCAAAAATCTGCACATCCGCCTACAAATTCATACATCTGTAGACACAAATTTTGTTCAGTAAATGCCAGAGAAAAACCTCTTATTTACTTTGGGAGCAGAATCTGCCCACCTGGAAAAACCCAACAAATTCCCTTGGGTCAGAGGATGCACTCCCAGCTCCCTTAAACCTCCTCTGTAACTTTTTTCATGACACAGGCTTTGGTGACTGGCATCTTGTAATGGCCACTGCAAGATGTGCAGATGTATGAGTGGAATACGGTATTTAATACCATTGTTGGGTGTTTGAAGGGGTCATAACTCATGATGCTTTGAGTGTGTCATAATGCGTTCCCCTCCATCAACAATGGTAATACATGACCTTTTACAATCAGCACATCTGCATATATGGTTTATGCCATCACATTTTGTTTGATGTGCATTTATTTAAAAATGCATTGACCCAAAACCAGGATGCAAGGGGTTAAATTGAGGTAGAAAAATAAAATTAGATTGAATTGGCTTTCTGACTATCAGTGGAGTTGCTGGCTTGTCTCCCCAGGTAAGTCAAATAGACATGCAGTCTATGATGACATAAAACATGGTTTCATGTTTTTCTTGTGTCAGTATCGCTGTACTAGGGTGTGAACATGAATTTTACACTTTGTAATTTTGTGACAAATGAGTGAATTTCCATGTATCTAATGCCTCAAAATAACAGGTGTTACTGGAACATATTTATTTTCACTGTCATATGGCTCATTGTCAGGGCTAAATGTGTTTGCACATAATTATATATAAATATATATGGCGATCACCAGTAGGCAGTTATAGTTAGGACCTAGTTTCCATAGTAAGAGTGTTTTTTGTTTTGCTACTAACTTTAGCGCCATTTAACGAATCCTCGCGCAGTTTTCAGAACTAGTATAAATCTCATTTCAGCTGCTGTCCTGAAAGTTTCGGGGTGATCCGTCAAGCGAGGCTCAAGAAAAAGGGGGGTCCTAAAACTCGTTTTCCCCATGTTAATTCCAAAAGGGACTTTAGACAAGACTACAGCCTGAACCGCTGAACGGAATTACACCAAATCTGGCAGAAAGGTAGCTATTGGTCCGGAGAAGTGCCTTTTTTAGATTTCGTGTGAATCCATGCAGTAGTTTTTGAAATATTAAGGGAAATCCAAATTTGTGTATTTAGGGATGCAGATCCTCTGACGATCCAACAGTCCCCATGCTAAAATTGTTATTGGCTGCCAACACTTCAACCAGGAAGTGTTGCCAGCCATCTTAAGACTCAGCTTGAGCCGAGTCCCACAAAAAAAGTAAAAAAAATAGATAAGGGGACAGGGTAGAATACCCTGACCCCTAGGCCTCTTGGGCTGGTCCTGCCGTGACCCCGCAGGGAATTATTTTTTTTTTTTTAAATTTCAGTGGGAGCCAAAACATTTTTTATTAAAAAGCACAGGCTCCCCCGCTTCTCTGTTGTTTAGCCCCCAATGTGGGTCAGGTCCCAGGGATGTGAGTAATTATATAAAGAAGGGGGCCCACGAGGCCCCTATCCAAGGGCTTATGAAAGCTCTGGGGACCGCTACCTCCCCAGGTCACTTTGAATTAAGTATGCAGGCGGGCCCGTTAGGCATGCCCACGCCCCGGTGACCGCCACCTCCCGGGGAAAAAAATTCGAAATAATTATGGGGGCTCCCACCAAGCAAAAGCAAACATAACTCTGCTTTCTGCAAGCCAGAGTTGTCAAACAGCTCCAGCTTGCAGAAACCAGAGTTTTCATCTGTTTCCCTGCACGCAAATATGCGTACAGGGAAACAGATGAAAACATTGCTCTAACAGACACCGCGCTGCCTTTCAGCAGCCCCCTGTCTGTGAAAGCAATGGTGGCTCCCGCAGGAGGCGAGGAGCTAGCAGGGACTGTGGGGGACTTGAGGCTCCCCCCCGCGGTCCCCAACAGAGGTCACTGGATGACTTGGGGGCACCCAGAATAATGAGGCAGGACCCCGGGGGTGGGGTCCCAGGGGCCAAAATTAGCCCAGGGATAGGGGACGCGCGGCGCCCCTTCCCATAGTATAATGGCCCGACCCTGGGGGACGGGATGCCCAGGGCACAAATTGGTCTGGGGAGGGTGGCCGCGCGGCCCCCCACCCCTCATAAAAATTTTTTTTTTTTTAAATGGCCCGCCCCACGGGGATGAGGTCCCCGGGGTAGAAATCGGCCAAAGGATGAGGCAACAAAGCCCGCCAGTATTTTAAATGCATTATTTAAAAGGCCGGGCCCTGGAGGATGAAGACTCCTTGGATGCTGAGGGTCCTTGTGTACCAACAACACCTCCTGTTACCTCCAGTAAGTCTAAGCTTGTGGGAGACCCACCCCCTTTCTCCACCACTCTGCAAACATGCCTCCTGGTGCACTATTGGTTGGGGGCTGAAGTCCCCTTTGGTGCTGAGGGTCCTTGGGTGCCAAGAGCCCCTCCTGTTACCTCCAGTAAGTCCCACACAGCAGGATTGATGAGAGCTCATGAGAGGCCCGCCCCCTTTCTCCACCACTCTGCAAATGTGCCTCCTGGTGCACTACTGGTTCAGGGATGAAGTCCCTTTTGATGCTGAGGGTCCTTGGTGGCCAAGAACCCCTTCTGTTACCTAAAGTAAGTCCCACAGAGCAGGATTACTGAGACTTCATCTGAGACCCGCCCCCTTTCTCCATCACTCTGCAAAAGTACCTCCTGGTGCACTACTGGCTGGGGGATGAAGTCCCCTTGGATGCTGAGGGTCCTTGGGTGTCCAGAACACCTCCTGTTACCTCCTGTAAGTCCCGCACAGCGGGATTGCTGAGAGCTTGTCGGAGGCCCACCCCCTTTCTCCTCCACTCTGCAAAAGTGCCTCCTGGCGCACTACTTGTTGGAGGATGAAGTTCTCTTGGATACTGAGGGTCCTTGGGGGCCAGGAACCCCTCTTGTTACCTCCTGTAAGTCCCACACTGCAGTATTGCTGAGAGCTCGTGGGAGGCCCCGCCCCCTTTCTCCACTAATATGGAAATAGAATTTGAAAAACCTTAGAAATTCACTGTAAAAACCAAAGGTTACAGGGACGTTACAGTTAGGAAGTAGAATTTAAAAAACCTTAGAAATTCACTGAAAAAATGGTTACAGGGACGTTATAGTGAGGCTCAGATTTATTCTTACAAAACCAGTAAAATTCAGCAGTTATAGTTACCTGAGCTAACTATAACTTACGCCCCCGCAATGTACTGCTTATGACCTCACATATTACATCACTCATGACATGATCAGTGACATCACTCATGACATCACTGATGGCATCTCAAATTACATCACTGATGACATCATAGGTATATGAGGGGTTGTGTGGGAGTAGGTATATGAGGGGTTCTATCGACCGTGAGTGGGTGTGTTAGTGGTTCTGTGTATGATGTCATCAGTGATGTCATTTAAGATGTCATCAGGGATGTCTCATGAGTGATGTCACTGACCATGTCATGAGTGATGTAATATGTGAGGTCATGAGCAGTGTATTGCGGGTTTGTACGTTATAGTGAGCTGAGGTAATTATAATTGATGAATATATATATATATATATGTATATATATAGAGAGAGAGAGAGAAAGAGAGAATTAGAGAGAGAGAGAGAGAGAGAGAGAGAGAGAGAGAGAGAATACAAAACAGCACATTGGGTAACTATGAAATATGGGTCTATATTGCCGAAGACTGAGTAGTTTATACATGTCACCTGAACCCCGAGATGGTATTATAGGACCATATGACACGTTACTCATTTTTTATATTACTTAATTTAATAATTGATTTTAGTACCCTTTAGAAAGATTTAGAACATTTAAATCTCATTCTTTTAGTATACATTATTTACCCGAGTCTGGGATATGTCTGTCAATATTCTGGAAAATGTGTGTTCTGTTGGGGATAATGTGCTTATGTTCAAAATGTGTTTTATTCAACAGTGCGTATTATTATAAATCAAATTTTGAATGCAAAGCACATTGTAATGAAATAAAAAAACATGCATTTTAAACATATGTTTTTCTTTTGTGATACATTTACAATATACAGTGTAGTTAGCAAGACATATATAAAGAAAGAAAATAAAGTGCAATAGGAGCGTGTACTTTTTGCTGACAAGGTTCTGTGTTTACAATGTTTATGGTGAAACACTTGGGAGGATTCATTGGTAGATGTTTGCATGGGGAAGATTCATTGGTAGATGCACGCATCAATGCGGGGGCTGAAAAAAAAAAGGGTGAACTTGTCAGGTGTGCTGATTAATGTGCTAAAAGCAGCACTGTCGTGAAATAAGTTTGACTTTATTTTTAGGTTAAGGGAAGTAAATTAATTCAGCACTGTGAATTATGGGAAATAATTCACAGTTAGACCTCTTATCTGTGAAATAGGAGCTTTACACCACAGACAGACAGTTATTAAGATTTAATGATGTAACACGCGCACACATAAACACACACACACACACATATTGAAGAACAACATATTTAAATTGTTACACAACGACCCCCAGGAAATTCACTGATTACTTTCCCAGTGACAGCTCAGCCCACAGTGATGAATTTTATTTCATATCATTCCATTAAGCCTTTTACAGCAATCAAATGCTTTATACATTGGCATTCCAAGATTATTTTACCTGTATTTATAAAGCGCACTATCGTTCACGAAGGTATCCTGGTGCAAGGTTTGTCCTGAATGGTGCAAACGGTCTTCTTAAAATACTTACTGCTATTCATTGCTTTGACAAGTACCCTTTTTAGCAGATAGAAGGTGGATTCGTGTCCATAACTGTGAAGTTTGTTAAAGACATTCAGTTTAAGGTCAGTTGAAAAGAAAACACCACTTTACTTGATAATTAACAGGAAAACAAGGAGAAAATGATATTTACTATTTGGGTGCCACTTTCTTGCATGAACTTCAACCAGTCTCTAAATTCTTAAATAAACTTTTAGGGGCATATTCACAAGGAAGTGGCGAAGTGAGGCGTTAGCCGTCATGGCTTAACGCCTCACTTCGCCACTTCAGAAACGCAAGGCTGCACCATATTCACAAGGATATGGTGCAGCCTTGCCTATCCCCCTGCGCTGGCGCTAAGTGTAGCAGCTTAGCGCCAACGCAGGCGCCGGGTGTCTGCGTGCAAGGGAAGATTGTGTATGTACAGGAAGGTCCCCCTTCCTGCACATAAACAATCTTGAAATGCCGTTTTGTGACTTCTATGTGTGCTGCTTAATAAAGCACACACAGAAGTTGCAAAACGGCATTTTCAAAAAATTATTGTTTATGTGCAGGAAGGGGGACTTTCCTGAACATACACAATCATTGGCCTTTTGCTGTTTTCATGTGTGCTGCCCAACGCAGCACACATGAAAACAGCAAAAACGAGGAGAAATTAAACATTTCTCCTCACTTCGCCAGGTTAAGACCAGGTTTTCCCTGGTCTTAATTCTGGCGCTGCCTCCTATTTACGCTGCTCTTGTGAATAGGAGGCAGCGTCAGAAGCAATGGGTGTTGCAGTGGAACACCCATAGCAACACCCATTGCCCTCACCTTTCACGCTAAGTATAGCCTGAAAGTGTGCCTTATTCACAAGGCAGCGTTAAGCCACATTAAGTGGCTTAATGCTGCCTTGTGAATAAGGTGAAGCCCCTATCGCCACAGGTACGTCGAAAAAAGTGACGTTCCTGTGGCGATAGGGGCTTGTGAATATGCCCCCCTATTTCTTGTGGTCCAGCGCAGGGAGCGCCACGGCAGGGAGTCTAATTGTGCTGCTGACAGGCCTGTACAAACACATCTATAAACAAAAAAAAGCCAGCTCTCTGCACACCCTAGGTCCATGTGAAGCTGAAATCTGCTGACATGTTCCAGTGCACGCTGCATCATAGCACTTCAAATGGCCCCTTTCTGTCATCAACTGTAACCATCACATTTCCATTTCTGCTGCAGTCAGGTGAACTGTCAACGTGTATTACAGTTGACTGCACGACCTGCTAAGGGAAGGGAGGTCTGTGGAATTCTTATCTCACCCATTCCATGCCCTGCATGATTTTAGTTTCTTTATTCTGGTAAAATACGAGAATGATTAAATGCTTTTTACTATTGGAGACAAACTGAGTCACTGTTTTCGTGGTCTTTGCCTTCACAAGTACAATGTTTTACAAGCATTTGCGCAGAATTACTTTTTCTGCCCCAAAATGCCTCATATCCACAAAGGGTGATTTAGAAATTATTTTCAAAAAGATTCTACTTGTCTTGTGTAAATCCTTGATGAAAAAAGGGCGCGCACACCACCAGCCAAACGAAGAACAGTATGCAGAAAGCCACCTAAAAATATAGCAGTACACCTGTGCAGGTCAGTGTATTTTGTTCAAGCAGCATTATTAAGGCCTTGGGTGGGGCATCTCCAGAATTGCTATAATACATTTACAGTGGTTTGCTGAAGGAAAAAATCTATTTCTTTAGGCTTTCCACAGTCAGTCACTAGTGTTAGGTCAGCTAGATATGTTTAGAGAATATTATCTTATTTGTTACTCTTTTAATTGGACAAAGTGGTTATTATACGACCCACACTCATTCGTTTTTCATAGAATGGACGTCTTATATGTAATATTGTTTTTCTGAACACCTTTCCAATTCTAAAATTCTGCTGGGTAAAGATATAAATTTCATGTTATTTTGAATAAAAGGGATTGGCTTAAATGGTGCCTCTGGTAAACTAACAACGTTTCTTTGAAACGTTTAACCCGATGCATTCCTTGAGGTTGGTTGGTTTAATGTATATGGTGTCATAAGACAGTGATTTCATCTTCATTTGATTGCTAAAAGAAAATATGTTCTGCCCCAGTTTAAAATATTCATGGAGTGTGTTAGAACTGGGGGTCTCTAGTTGGCAATGGTTTGCACCTTTGTCCAAATAGGGACCCTTGCTTCTAGTCAGGATAAGGGGGAAACACTCCTAAAATAACCCCTGCTCACCCCCTGGTAGCTTGGCACGAGCAGACAGGCTTATCTCAGAGGCAGTGTGTAAAGCATTTGTGACCACATACAGTAATACAGTGAAAACACTACAGATGGACACCACACAGGTTGTTTATGTAAAAATAAGTAATCTTTATATAGACTTATCACAAGACCCAATAGCAAAAATCCACAATACTGTAATCAAAAATAGACTTAAAATGATAGAGACAGTTCACGTTATCTTCAAAAATAGGATAGTCACTCAAATAAAGCTTGTAGCAACAAATAACTCCACTTGGAGTTATCACGACGTCGTGACCGGTGGAAATCCCAAAGTACGGCGCCGACCGCGAGGTGCGCGGCGTCGGGCCTGGAGTCGAGCAGACCCACAAAGAACAGTACCTGGAATTCGATGAGAACAAAGACGGTGCACGGCGTCGGGGAGGTGATGCTTCGTTGGCGCCGGCGGCGTCGGTTCCTTACGACCCCAGGGGAGGTGATGTCTCGGTTCCTTACTGCAGCGCAGGGGAGCGTGAGGCGTCGGTTCCTTACTGTGTCGGGGAGGTGACGTCACGGATGGCGGCGAGGCGTCGGTTCCTTACGATGGTGCGGCGTCGATGGATTCGGGGTCACCCACGTCGAGGATCGGCTCCGCGATGATGAAGCCCTGGCGTCGGTGAAGTCGGGGCTGCGGTGCGAGTCGGGACGGTGCGTCGTGAGCGTCACGAGCGGTGTCCTCGGCTCCGGTGCAGGCAGCGGCCTCGATGACGGCTTCGGAGTCGATGTCGCACGGCGTCGGCAGGCGTCGGGCCTACGGTGCAAGTCGGGGCGGTGCGTCGTGCTCTTCACGAGCGGTGCCCACGGCTTCGGTGCAGGTTACGGCGTCGCTCGCCGGCGTCGGTGTTGCAATTTCCTCTGTTAGCAGCTAAAACAGCAGTTCCAGATGCAGGCAAACAGAAGGGGTGAAGTCTTTGTGTCCCTGTGACTTCAGGCAGGAGGCAAGCTCAGTTCAAGCCCTTGGAGATTCCCTTCTTCAAGATGACAAAGCACAGCAAAGTCTTTTCTCCTGTCCTTGGCAGAAAGCAACCACTGCAGGCCAACCCCAATCAGCAAAACAGCACAGGGGCAGTACTCCTCCTTCAGCTTCTCCGGTTCTTCTCCTTGGCAACAGGTTTCTTGATTTCCCAGAAGTGATCTAATTTCCTAGGGGTCTGGGTCCCCTTTTTATACACCTTTTCCCTTTGTTCTCTGAAGGCAGAGAGGCCTCTGCCTAGTCCAAAACCAGTTCTGGTCAGTCCTGGAGCACTTTGTTTTTCTGACTCCTTCTTTCCTTTGTGAGTGAGGGGCAGAGCCATCAGACGCCCGGCAGGAGGTGGAGCCAGCATTGTGGAAGGCAGGCACAGCCCTATTCAGACCCAGGTGCAACTCCTCCCTCCACTCTGGATGCAGACCTTCCTATTCAGCCCTGTGCTGACTCACCCTGTCTCCTGTAGCCACCCCCAGCCCCTGTCACTCAATCTCTAGACAAGGAATACACAACCTAGCAGAGGCAGGCTTGGAAGTTTAGGCAAGAAAATACCCACTTTCTAAAAGTGGTATTTTCAAACACAGAATGTTAAAACCAACTTCACTAAAAGATGTATTTTATCATTCTGAGTTCAGGCATACTAAATTCGTTTTTCTACCATGTTCCCTGGGTCAGTTCTGACTATAAGGTGTAATAGTCAGTCTGCCCATTCTGGCCTATGGGGAGCAGGTAGCCTTGCAATAGTGAAAAACGAAAATGGCTGTAATTCACTATTAGGACATGCCACACACACCAGGGCATGTCCTACCTTATACTTACAATGCACCCTGCCCTAGGGCCTACTTTAGGGGTGACCAACATGCAGTAAAGGGAAGGTTTAGGGACTGGTAAGTGGGTGCACTCACCAAGTCGACATGGCAGCCCTAGGCTGCACACAGGCTCTGCAATGGCAGGCCCGAGGCACATTTTACAAGCCGCTTCTGTGGGTGGCACAACCAGTGCTGCAAGCCCACCAGCAGCATTGGATTTACAAGCCCTGGGCACACTCAGTGCACTGTACTAGGGACTGACAAGTAAACCAATCATCCAATCATGGAGTCACTAATCCATAACACAATTTACAGTAGGGAGCACTTGCACTGTGGCACTGAACAGCAGTGGCACAGTGCCCAAAAGCATCTAAAACCAGCAAAACATAAGAGGCAACAGCAAAAAAATGGAAGGGAGACCCACGCCAATGGTGCCAAGTCTAACACGTGTCCCCTCCAGCTGAAATGTGGGGAGAACTACCCTTCCTCCTGGGAGTTCTCATCACTAAGGCGGAAAAATCTGGACAGACCATCAGCATTGGCGTGTTCTGTACCAGGGCGGTGTTCCACCGTAAAGTCCATCCCCTGTAGGGAAATGGACCACCTCAACAGTTTTGGATTCTCACCCCTCATCTGCATTAACCATCTGAGGGGCCTGTGGTCTGTCTGAACCCGGAAGTGAGTCCCAAACAAATATGGTCTCAACTTCTTCAGCGCCCAGACCACAGCAAATGCCTCACGTTCAATCGCACTCCACCTCTGTTCCCGTGGGAGTAACCTCCTACTAATAAAGGCTACAGGTTGGTCTAGGCCCTCTTCATTCATCTGTGAAAGCACAGCCCCAACACCATGCTCTGAAGCATCTGTCTGCACAATGAATTCCCTTGAGAAGTTGGGCGCCTGAAGCACGGGCGCCGTGCACATGGCAGATTTCAGGGCATCAAAAGCCTTTTGGCAGGCATCAGTCCAGTTCACTTTCCTGGGCTGCTTCCTGGAAGTCAGCTCAGTCAAGGGTGCAACAATGTTGCCATACCCCTTGACAAACCTCCTGTAATACCCGGTGAGTCCTAAGAAGGCCCTCACCTCTGTTTGGGTTTTGGGGGTTCCCAAGCCAGGATGGTATCTATCTTGGGCTGTAGGGGCGCCACCTGGCCGCTCCCTACCTGGTGTCCCAAGTACACCACAGAACCCTGCCCGATCTGGCACTTACTCGCCTTGATCGTGAGGCCTGCCCTCCGCAGCGCCTTCAACACTTCCCAGAGGTGGTGCAGATGTTCCTCCCAAGTGGCGCTGAACACTGCAATGTCATCCAGGTAGGCGGCACTGAAATCCTCCAGCCCAGCCAACACCTGGTTGACCAACCTCTGAAAGGTGGCAGGGGCATTCTTCATCCCAAAGGGCATCACCCGGAATTGGTAGTGCCCATCTGGTGTGGAGAATGCTGACCTCTCTTTGGCCCCATCAGTTAAGGCGATCTGCCAGTACCCAGACGTTAGATCAAACGTGCTGAGGTACCGGGCAGCCCCTAACCGATCAATGAGCTCATCAGCTCTGGGGATGGGGTGCGCGTCAGTCCTTGTGACTGAATTGAGTCCTCGGTAGTCCACACAGAACCGGAGTTCGGGTGTGGCACCAGGCGCGGCAGCCTTTGGGACCAAGACCACTGGGCTGGCCCAAGGACTGTTAGAGGACTCAATCACCCCTAAGGCAAACATCTTGGAGACCTCCTCCTTGATGCAAGCTCTCACCCTGTCAGTCACTCTGTAAGTTTTGTGCTTTACAGGAGGACTGTCCCCAGTGTCCACATCATGGATGCACCATTCAGTGATACTGGGAGTCAGGGAGAACAGATCAGAAAACTGTCCCAACAGTTGGCGACAGTCATTCTGCTGCTCCGGGGTCAGGGTGGGAGAGAGGTTCACACCATCCACTGACCCATCTTGCTCTTTTGTATACAGGAGATCAGGAAGAGGTTCAGTCTCCTCTTCCATCCCAGCATCTGTTGCTAAGAGCATGCCCACTTCAGACCTCTCAAAGTGGGGCTTCAGGCGGTTCACATGCAGGACCCGCAAGGGGTTCCTGGGAGACTGCAAGTCCACCAAGTAGGTGACTTCACTCTTGCGCTCCACCACCTCAAATGGTCCGGTCCACTTATCCTGGAGCGCACAGGGCTCCACTGGGGCCATGACCCACACCTTTTGTCCAGGCTGAAACTCGATCAGAGTGGCATTCTGATCATGCCAACGTTTCATCTCTTCCTGGCTGGCTTCCAGATTCGCCTCAGCGAGTTGTCTGAAACGCCGAGTCTGGTTTCTGAAGGCCAGCATGTAACTAAATACATCCTGGGGAGTTTTCCTGGGAGCTTCCTCCCAGCCTTCCTTGACCAGACTCAGAGGTCCTCTTACAGGATGGCCGTACAGCAGTTCAAAGGGACTGAACCCTAAGGACTTCTGGGGCACCTCTCTGTAAGCAAAGAGCAGGCATGGCAAGAGGACGTCCCACTTACGCCTCATGGGTTCTTCCAGACCCATAATCATGCCTTTAAGGGTCCGGTTGAATCTCTCAACCAGCCCATTACCTTGGGGGTGGTAAGGAGTGGTGAACTTATAGGTTACACCACACTCCTGCCACAGGGACTTCATATACTTGGAAATGAAGTTAGTACCACGGTCAGACACCACCTCCTTGGGGAACCCCACACGGGAGAAAATCCCCATCAGTGCACGTCCCACCACGGGGGCCGTCACTGTCCGAAGAGGGATGGCTTCCGGGTACCGGGTGGCATGGTCCACCAAGACCAGGATGAACCTGTTGCCCATGGCTGTCTTGGGATCCAGAGGCCCCACAATGTCAATACCCACCCTCTCAAAGGGGGTGCTGACAACAGGGAAAGGTTGGAGAGGAGCCTTGTGCTTCCTCCCACTCTTACCACTTGCCTGGCAAGTCTGACAGGTCCTGCAATGAGTATCTGAACTCTTGCGCATTTGGGGCCAATGAAAGTGGGTGACAAGCCTTTGAAAGGTCTTGTCTTGCCCCAAATGTCCTGCTAAAGGCACATCATGAGCCAGACCCAGTAGGAAGGCTCTGAAGCGCTGGGGTACCACCAGCACACGGGCTGACCCAGGCTCAGCAACCTTAGGCTCACTATACAGGAGACCATTCTCCCAGTAGATCCAGTGTGATCCAGTCTGATCACCTGCTGCCTGGCTTACAGCCTGTTGCCGCAAGCCCTCAAGAGAAGGGCACTTCTTCTGCTCCTCGCAGAACTCTTCCCTGGAGGGGCCTCCTTCCTGCTGCCAATGGGTCAGCTCAGGCAGGTCCCCCAGTTCAGCCACTTGTTCCCCTGTAGGTTCCAGGGCATCCCCCTCAAGGTCTGCCTCCTCCTGGACCGTGGGAACTTCGGGGCCGGTTTCCCGCGCCCCCTGCCTCCTCTCTTTAAGGCAGGCACCTGGGCCCTTCTTCCAGGCTCCAGGTCCTCTTGAATACCCTTACCGGCTGCCATTGACCGAGTGGTCACACACGCCCACTCTGGCAGACCCAACATCTCCAAATGAGACCTCCGCTCCACCTTCGCCCAAGGGGAGCTCTCCAAATCATTGCCTAGCAGACAGTCAACAGGCATGGCTGGCCTCACAGCTACTTGAAGGATACCTGAGACCCCCCCACTCAAAGGGAACCTGGGCCACCTTGCAGTGGCTCTCTGAGTTGTCAGCGGCAACTACAGGGTAGAATACGTTGGGGACCACCTGCTCTTCAGACACCAGCCGACAACTGACAGCTGTCACACTGGCCCCGGTGTCTCTCAGAGCCTCCACCCTATGGCCATTGATGGTCACCCACTGCCTGTATTTTTTAGGGTTATCAGGCAGCTGGGTCCTAGGGACCATCTCACTGTCTCCTAAAGAGACCAGGGACATCTCTGCGGGACCCCACCCACCTTGGGCACCCAACTCCTCTCCCAGGGCTACACTAGCCATCTGCCGGGGTGGTGCACCAGTGGGTGCAGTGGTCACGGTATTGGGGCACTTGGGACTTCCTACAAAGTGACCCACCTGACCACAACTAAAACATGCTTTGGGCCCCTTCTGAACAGACTTATCTGTTGGGACCCATGGTCTTTTCTCAGTGGGAGGCTGGGAACCCTTACCTTGGTTCCCTTGGGGTTTACTTTGGGGCCCTTTTTGGAACTCCTTCTGTTTACCCTTGTCCCCCCACTCTTCTGCTGGGGACCCTGCCCACCTTTGGCGGAGTCTCCCACAAGACCCTTGTGGACCCGGGTACTGACCCAGCGGTCCGCTCTCCTCAGCAAGCTTCCTAGGATTAGTCAGCTTACTGTCAACTAGGTGCTGGCGTAGCTCTGGAAAACAACTACTGGACAAGTGCTCCCATGCGATTAAATCATAGAACTCCTGTAAGTCATTTACTTTGCTACCCTTCACCCATCCATCCAATGCTCTGCAAAAATAAGACACATACTCCACCCAGGTACTAGACTCCAGCTTTTTGCAGTTCCTAAACTTCTGCCTATAAAGCTCTGGAGTTAACCCATACCTTGCCACTAAAGCTTCCTTCAGGTGGGCATAGGACATCTGATCAATTGTGGGCAAGGCTAGCAAGGTTTCCCTTCCCTCACCTGCAAAGCGGCCCCACAACCCCGCTCCCCAATCCTTCTCAGGGACCCGGTGTGATGTCATGGCGATCTCATATGCTTTAAACCATTGCCCAATGTCCTCCCCCTTCATGAAATCCTTAATAACCTCCTTGGGGATGTACACTCTACTTTCTACAGGCACTGGAGGTGTGCTGCCACCAGAGGGAGTGATTTCTAGGCTTCTAGCCTTTAGCTCTAGCTCCCTCACCACTCTCTCATGCTCTAAAAGCATCTTCTTTTCTTCCATAGCCAACCTCTTACTTTCTAACTCCAATTTCTTATGCTCAAGGCTATCATGGCTTCCCTGTTTCAGTTTGGCCATCTCCATTTCATGCATCCTGCTTTTGTCCCTGTCCTCCAGCTCCTCTGGAGACAGGCCCTTTGAGAAACACTGCTGCCCTCCCTGGAAGGCGCTCTCCTCCCAGTTAAGCCCAATGGCCCCTCAAGCTGCCCATCTAAATTCTCTGCCTCCTCCACAGGCTCCTCGGACTGCCCACTGGCATTCCGTGCTTCCAACCAGGCCCTTAGCGCCTTGTGAAACTCCTCCTTCCTGGTGAGGCCTCTCATAGAGATTTTAAATTTTTTGCAAACAGCTTTGAGTTCTGTCACAGTGTAGGTATCAACCCTATCTTCTTCAAATTCAATATCTGCAGGTGCAATGGATCCTTTTTGCTCATGGTGAAAATTGGCAGTTCTCAACAAAAATAAAGGTTCCAAGGAAAAAAAAGTCCTATCAAAAAGGTATGTGGTCGCGTATTGGTCTGCACTCACTAGTAGTGTACACCAATCACTGTATATGAATCACAAATGCAAGTCCAAATCCTCACCGCTGACCACCAATGTTAGAACTGGGGGTCTCTAGTTGGCAATGGTTTGCACCTTTGTCCAAATAGGGACCCTTGCTTCTAGTCAGGATAAGGGGGAAACACTCCTAAAATAACCCCTGCTCACCCCCTGGTAGCTTGGCACGAGCAGACAGGCTTATCTCAGAGGCAGTGTGTAAAGCATTTGTGACCACATACAGTAATACAGTGAAAACACTACAGATGGACACCACACAGGTTGTTTATGTAAAAATAAGTAATCTTTATATAGACTTATCACAAGACCCAATAGCAAAAATCCACAATACTGTAATCAAAAATAGACTTAAAATGATAGAGACAGTTCACGTTATCTTCAAAAATAGGATAGTCACTCAAATAAAGCTTGTAGCAACAAATAACTCCACTTGGAGTTATCACGACGTCGTGACCGGTGGAAATCCCAAAGTACGGCGCCGACCGCGAGGTGCGCGGCGTCGGGCCTGGAGTCGAGCAGACCCACAAAGAACAGTACCTGGAATTCGATGAGAACAAAGACGGTGCACGGCGTCGGGGAGGTGATGCTTCGTTGGCGCCGGCGGCGTCGGTTCCTTACGACCCCAGGGGAGGTGATGTCTCGGTTCCTTACTGCAGCGCAGGGAGGTGAGGCGTCGGTTCCTTACTGTGTCGGGGAGGTGACGTCACGGATGGCGGCGAGGCGTCGGTTCCTTACGATGGTGCGGCGTCGATGGATTCGGGGTCACCCACGTCGAGGATCGGCTCCGCGATGATGAAGCCCTGGCGTCGGTGAAGTCGGGGCTGCGGTGCGAGTCGGGACGGTGCGTCGTGAGCGTCACGAGCGGTGTCCTCGGCTCCGGTGCAGGCAGCGGCCTCGATGACGGCTTCGGAGTCGATGTCGCACGGCGTCGGCAGGCGTCGGGCTCTACGGTGCAAGTCGGGCGGTGCGTCGTGCTCTTCACGAGCGGTGCCCACGGCTTCGGTGCAGGTTACGGCGTCGCTCGCCGGCGTCGGTGTTGCAATTTCCCTCTGTTAGCAGCTAAAACAGCAGTTCCAGATGCAGGCAAACAGAAGGGGTGAAGTCTTTGTGTCCCTGTGACTTCAGGCAGGAGGCAAGCTCAGTTCAAGCCCTTGGAGATTCCCTTCTTCAAGATGACAAAGCACAGCAAAGTCTTTTCTCCTGTCCTTGGCAGAAAGCAACCACTGCAGGCCAACCCCAATCAGCAAAACAGCACAGGGGCAGTACTCCTCCTTCAGCTTCTCCGGTTCTTCTCCTTGGCAACAGGTTTCTTGATTTCCCAGAAGTGATCTAATTTCCTAGGGGTCTGGGTCCCCTTTTTATACACCTTTTCCCTTTGTTCTCTGAAGGCAGAGAGGCCTCTGCCTAGTCCAAAACAAGTTCTGGTCAGTCCTGGAGCACTTTGTTTTTCTGACTCCTTCTTTCCTTTGTGAGTGAGGGGCAGAGCCATCAGACGCCCGGCAGGAGGTGGAGCCAGCATTGTGGAAGGCAGGCACAGCCCTATTCAGACCCAGGTGCAACTCCTCCCTCCACTCTGGATGCAGACCTTCCTATTCAGCCCTGTGCTGACTCACCCTGTCTCCTGTAGCCACCCCCAGCCCCTGTCACTCAATCTCTAGACAAGGAATACACAACCTAGCAGAGGCAGGCTTGGAAGTTTAGGCAAGAAAATACCCACTTTCTAAAAGTGGTATTTTCAAACACAGAATGTTAAAACCAACTTCACTAAAAGATGTATTTTATCATTCTGAGTTCAGGCATACTAAATTCGTTTTTCTACCATGTTCCCTGGGTCAGTTCTGACTATAAGGTGTAATAGTCAGTCTGCCCATTCTGGCCTATGGGGAGCAGGTAGCCTTGCAATAGTGAAAACGAAAATGGCTGTAATTCACTATTAGGACATGCCACACACACCAGGGCATGTCCTACCTTATACTTACAATGCACCCTGCCCTAGGGCCTACTTTAGGGGTGACCAACATGCAGTAAAGGGAAGGTTTAGGGACTGGTAAGTGGGTGCACTCACCAAGTCGACATGGCAGCCCTAGGCTGCACACAGGCTCTGCAATGGCAGGCCCGAGGCACATTTTACAAGCCGCTTCTGTGGGTGGCACAACCAGTGCTGCAAGCCCACCAGCAGCATTGGATTTACAAGCCCTGGGCACACTCAGTGCACTGTACTAGGGACTGACAAGTAAACCAATCATCCAATCATGGAGTCACTAATCCATAACACAATTTACAGTAGGGAGCACTTGCACTGTGGCACTGAACAGCAGTGGCACAGTGCCCAAAAGCATCTAAAACCAGCAAAACATAAGAGGCAACAGCAAAAAAATGGAAGGGAGACCCACGCCAATGGTGCCAAGTCTAACAGAGTGTATTCTGCGCATCAAAAGTCGACTCATGTTGTAATTTCCGGTTGCCCTCTTACGTGTTCCTTGTAAATTGATGCATCTTTATCATTGGTCTAGGATGGATTATAATGGCACGAGGTGGCCGACTTCATGTATATTCCGAAGTGTACATTTCAGTGAAAGAATCATTATGTCCCTTGGTAACAGCAACCTTATTCGCAAGTTACCAAGAGCCATTTATACTGTGGAAAATGGGCACTTTGGATTTCCATGTCAAATTATAGCTCTTGTTGACTTCAGAAGGAGGTCTCCTGTAATAAGATGCAAATTATTCAGAATGTTTTGCTGTTAGATGTATAGGAAGGTTTACGTAGAGCTTATTTTCTTTCACTTCAAATTGCAGCAGGAGCTTGGTGCTAGGAATTAGAATGTGAGTTCTACAAGGAATGACCTGATCCTGTGTTTTGTTCATAAGGGAGGAAAAAGAATTTATTTCAGCATTTCTGCTAGACTGGACAAATCAAGGTGACAATCCATGGCTAGCTGTCAGGCCCTTTGTCCTGCTGCTCTGAACTGAAATACAATGAGAGCAAAGAGGAATATATCACAGCCCAGCTGCCTTGTTGTGACAGCACAGCCCCACTATTACAGAGTGTCAACTCCGGTTTTATGTGCCCTTAGCCAATCCACATGATGACATTGCAAATTGCGTAAAATCTTGTCCTGTGGGATACAAAATCACATGAAGATGAAAAATGTAAGCTTCAGCCTTAAAACATTCAAACAAGCTACATTTTTACCGTAATCATTCACGTGCATGCTCAAGGAAAATATTGAATATGTTACATTAATCACGTCATATTACGATATTCAAAGATATTGATTTAGTATGTCTCCTAAGCTCAACATTGGTGTGACATTTCAGATCATTCAGAAACATTTTATTTAAATATGCAGTAAACTGTAATTTACTCGAAGTTGCAAATGTTAAAGGTTCAACTAAATTAAATTTGAGAGGATTGCGTAGTAAACAAATATTTCCATCTAGAAACTTGAAGTATAATTTGCATCCAAAAGTGTTGAATTGCCTATTTTTAGTCCATCTTCCAAATGGCAGCTGGTAAGTTTTTGCAAATTAACTTAGATATTCCTTTTATGTGCATCGTTTTCTATTGTTACACATCTGATAATTCTAAAATGTATTCCCTCAAACACATTCAAACATTAACATACACTGATCTGTGATTATAATCATAGTTGTGCGCACAGAAATGTCATTGTTAGTAGTTCTTTTTTAGTGTATTAACACTGAGCTGAAGTGAAACCAAATCTTCCCTCCATTTTGTTTTATACGAGATATCAAGAAATTCATCTACAAAATGGAGGTGCATCACTGCTTCTTTGCCGCATGGTTCTTGGGCTGCACATTTCTAAAGCCATGGATTGCGACAGTAGCAGCTTCACGTTGAGCATATAAAATTGTGCAGTGATGGATGTTGCATCGCTGTCGAATGAATAGCTCCTGTCTGATGGAAACCATTAAAACTGAGATATATATTTCCGCACACAGACTGGAGAATTACAAGGAACATCCCCACTTTCTAACTGCTCCATGAAAACACATCCAGGTAAATACAGGGCCACCTTATTTTCCCAGTGCAAAAGCACCCTTCTGAAATTTGTATAAATTCTCCAAATATTTGAAAAGTGAACCTATAAATTGTCAACATTTGTAATAATTCTGTTTTTTGTATATGTTGAATCTCTCTTTAGACAATGCATACTGTGCCTTCTAAGATATTATGTACTAAAAATCTATGCAGTTCCTCATCTATACAGCACAGCTACCGAATGCTGAAAGAGAAAGTGTCAGCAGTTAAACGTAGCTCAGGTCTTCTGAGAGGAAAGCATAAGATTGTCGTTTATTTATTATTATTATGCTGTACTGCAACACTTTTGCAACTGCATATTTATCAGTCTATGAATTATTCATTAAGGTGGGGATACAGAGTGCAAAAACCTATGCTCATAAAAGGGAATACCTTAAATATATGCACCATTCTTTTTTCCATTGAAAGCTCACCATTGAAAATGTTGCCTCCTGCTTATTGATCAGTTTGGGAATTTTAATTTTGAAGTTTTTTAAACCGTTTATTTTACATGCTGTGGTTTTGCTTTAAAATCTAAAACCAGTGTGATCGTGCCTTTGCGTGTTAACGCTTGTCACTGTCCTTCTAGACTGGAGTATTTAATAAGAAGCAATCTTTCAAAAGTAGGGCAACTTTATTGTGGAGCGGAGGCTGCAAGATTAAGGATTAATAAAATGCTTCATTAATTAGAAATGAAACAACCAGTAGAAAGCCTCAATAGGGGCTCAGCAATAAAAAGAGGTTACAGTGCTACTCTGATGGAATATTCTAGGCTTTATCGAGCTCCTGGTTCAATCCCCTGTGCAGAAAAACACGAGCTTCTCTGCCGTGCTGTCTGCGAGTAACCTTTACTTTTCAGTATGCAGGTAAAACAAAAGCAGCGGCCTGCACAGACATTATTCAGACGAAGACAGATACACCTACAATTTCCACTATGCAGGGAGAGGTGATACCTGAGGACAATTTGTTATGTTTCTTCAACACATCCGATTTTGTCTGAGAAAGAAATATTCACAGCATTTCACAAAGCGAGGACAATTGAACTGGGGGATACACAACGCAAAGCCGCAGACCGCCTGACATAAATTATGCACCGAATGAAGTGTGCAGCAGAATACGCGCATTAATAGGAAGTTAACACAGGGTGACAGGATCTTAGGCGGGCTATTCCAGGCCAGGCGGCGGTGCAGCGAGTCTCTTTTAATCAGACTTGCAATCGGTGGGGAAACAGGCTACTGTATATCAACCTGGGTGGCTGCAATGCAGCTAGGCATCTTTTTATTCCTTTCAGTTGGTTCATTGGGATTAATGGCTCCGCATCGGGATATTATGTTGAGTGGTGAATAACACGGCGTGCCCTTTCCGTTTGCGAAGGAATAGAGTGTGCATTTCACAAAATGCAACCTGGCTGAAAGAGAGTATGAAAATGTGTAGTCTAATCACTCCCTAATGACAGCGACTTATGTCCTTAGTAGAGTCCATTTGTTTCCTGGGTTTAAAAAGTAGATTATTTCCATGGCACAGGCTTAGTGTAAGCTGTTGAGAAGCCACAAGCACAGCACTTCAGCGGGAGTTTGGGACAGTCGCCAAGGGTAATCTGATTAAAAGGGCATTTTTTACAACATGGATGAGGGCGCTGTGGCTTTGATAGTTCTTCCCAGAACTGAAGGAGCAGGGGCAGGGGAAAAAGACAAAACAAAAAAAGTGAATACAAACATTCATTTGAAAGGCAGAGGAGCTTGCGTGTACAACATTAGAACCACTGGAGGCGTCAGCACCCCAGATGTTCGGCGTGAAGACACTGCAACAGGATACACAAAACGTCTTTCGCTACACATCTGCTACAGGCCCAGGACTGCATTTGCCTCCTTCCTAGTTTAGGAACTCTGCATTTTTTTTAATGAAAGACGAGATCTTAAACTAAAACTATGTTTTTGCCTATTAAGTGTGGTTTGTAATTTGGTTTCTCTCTCCTCCTGTGCTTTTAGAAAGTGGAGTATGGCATTCACTGTCAAAATTAAAATATCTGATCAAAATAATATTTACAGTCTTAAAAAGCGTTGCTAAATTGCAGACGCAACACAAGTGACAATGTTAACGCTTGTTTTTTTCCTCTGCTTTACATGTGGTTGATTTTTTAGTCGCTTCTTGTTTCACAGTGATTTATTGGATATTTTGCTTGTTAACCATTAATTTGCTGGTTATGCTACGATGGCATAACAGCAGACTAGAATTCAGAGGGGCCCAAAGCATCCTTTCATAACCTTATTGCAAGGTGAAATCGAGGCAATTCAGTGGATAATGTAAAATCTTCTAAGCTGTACCATCCGTCTCTTCCTTGCACATACATTAAAGAGTCCCCTTGGGTCTGCACCATCGAAATGTCATGGCAACAAGGTAAACGCATTTAGAATATATTGTGTCTGCGCCTCCTCTCCTTTAGAATCAAACGTTTGATCATCAAAGATGTTGATCTACAGAATGATACTAAAAGAACATTTGGTGAATAACGCCTACGTGGGGCATGACCCCCAGGCACATGTGCCTCTTGGTATGTATATGAAAGCAATCATAGTATGCAGACGCATATCTAATGGCTCGTGATGGTTTTTAGGTCTGGCGTAGCGGCAGCTTTAGCTGTCTTATTAGCCTCATGATTTCCGAAAAAATCGAAATAAAAATGGATAATCTACATATACATGCCGGTATTTTCTGTCAGCCCTTTTCATTCATTGGTATGTTCAAGTGTCATTCACATTTTGGTTTCATCCACCACAGCATACAGCATGGGGCAATTGGTCAGGCTACCACAGCCAAACCCCTCCCATGGGCGAGTCACACCTGCCCCTCCCCTCACACTTTAACTGCGTCCCTTTACCTTAAATTACACCGCTTGACGACTTGCTATGGTGCCATAAAAGGTCGTAGTTTATTCAAACATAACATGGTTATACATTTGCAATTCATTGGTTCTTCACAATATCCTTGATAACGCATACTTTCATTGTCTTTGCAATTTATGAATGTCCATTTCTTGTCGATGTGCGCTCCCAGACAATGTACTGGCGGGAGGGCCTAAGCGTCCGGGCTCCTGTGTTTACTGTTCTAGGCTTCAACTTGCTACCAAAATGGGTGGGTGGGTGTCCGTTAGGCCCTGCCCGGGCTGCAAGTGCCATTCCGCTTTGCCTTGGACCCTTTGTTGGCCCCTCCCTGCTCATCCGGGGTCCCTGCCATGGGGCATCCCAAGGACCCCGTGTGAGCCTTTCATCTATTCTGCCTGAGGCTGCACCATGACATTCCGCTCCCTCAGTACCCCTGCCGTGAGGCATCCCAAGGGCCCTGTGGGAGCATCACATCTACTCTGTCATCGGCTTTGTGCCGTCCTTAGCTCCCTCAGTGCCCCTGCCGAGGGGCATCCCAAGGACACTGTGTGAGCCTTCCATCTACCTCTATCACTTTTTTCTCTCTTCTGTCTAATTTTGCTAAGTTTATTCCACCACGCTACCTACGGTTCCCCGACTGGAGGGAGCTTCCGCCTCGCTCATTCGCTCCTTCCTTTTAATGAGAATCTGGTTGAGTACCGCTACAATGTTTAGCCGTAACATATCCATCCCTACCCCTGTCACGGGTACTCCGTCCTCCAGATGGTAGCCCGGAGACCTCAAGTTGATGACCCCGTGTCTCCTGAAACCCCAGCTGTTGGCCCTACATATTTTGCCATGGTGCTGTTTATTTTTTGCTTGGATTTTTCCACTGTCCCCAGCTCTAGTGCCCTCCCTCCATGATTTACGCACTATTACCTCTGAGAAGACTATTTCACCTTCCCCGATAGCTTCCCGCACTGGGGGGAGCAGTTGCTCGCTGCTGGAGGCCTGCCTCCTTTTGGGGCACCACGCCCAGTGGGGATACCCCAAATCCGCAGTGGGGGGGAGGGGGTGACAGGGCCTGCAGCCCTCCCCAGTTGCGCTTCCTTTTTCACCTTTTGCCATGCAACCTCTGAGTTGTCTCCTATTGATTTCAAGTGTTTTGCTCTCCCTAGCACCCCTGGGTCCCTTGTAAGGGATGGGGAAATTGCAGTGAAACCTTCAGCTAACCTTTGTTTGTCTGGTGTCCTGGGGTAACGTCCTAATAAATATAATGGTTTGCTTACTTTTGTTGGGGTGGGTAGTTTGTGTCCCCTGTCCACACTCCCGCCGCCCTTTGCCGGGGATGCCTGCTCCCTATTTCTCTGTGCCCCCTTTTCCTTTGGCGGCCCCTGTCCCTTGGGCCTGCTTGCAGCATATGGCAGGGTGGTTACCGCCACAGGACCCACAGACATGCCTGAACCTGCAGGCGGCCCCCCACTTACAGTCATCTTTGTCAAATTTCCAACATGCCTTCCCAGTTTTGCCACTGCTTTGGTTCTTACCCTTGAAATCCTGTCCTTGCCCCTCATATTCTCCCTTACTCCCGTTGGGAGGAAAATTGGTCTCCCCTGTGCTGACCACTCTCTGGCAGCTACCATGTGGGAGGTGAACCCCTCCAAGTCCTGGCAATCCCATTTGATCACCGGCCAAGTCTGCATCTTTCCCTGAAACCCTCGTCGTATCTCAACCATGCATCCCCTTGGTATTGTTGTAGAGCGTCGTGCACTTTTTGTTCATATAAAATGAGTGCCACCGCACTCCGTGGGAATTTTTCAATGAACACACATGATAAACGCCCTCAGCCAATTTTCCAGGGACCTTTCTACCCTGGGTTTACGTCTGTATCTCCTGTCATCGTCTTTTTTGTCCTGTGCAGTCAGGTCTATGCCTGCTTGGCGCTTTTCTAGCAACGAAAAAATATCCATAAATTCTTTTCTCCAAATCCTCTCCTTCACTGCCAGAGGGATGAGGTTGGCTAGTCCCAGGAGTTTTGTGGTTGTTGGGGGGTCAACCGGGGAGTGGCATACGTATTCACTGGCAGGTTTACCCTGTGTGTCTGGGCCTTCACCCGCTCCCCTAGTCCCTGTAGTGGTGCCCTGGGGGACTGCCCCCCCTCCTGTGTTGAGTTCTCGGGCTCAGTCTCCTTGGCCGGGCTCGCCTTTTGGGGGTTCTCCTGAACTTTGCCTGGCGTCGTCTTCGGGTCCCCCCCTGTCTTCGCTCTGTTGTCAAGCCCCTGGTTTGTCCCATTTTTCTCTGTGTTCCATTGGGGTCCCCCCCAAAAGGGGATCCCACGCCACTGCAACCAGGGCAACCAAGCCATGGGGGGAGGCCTGTCCCTGTCCCCAAGCTGCTCCCTTGAAGCCCTGTTGGTAACTTCTTTGCCCCGCCTGCCATGGAGGTTGTAGTGGCCAGGGCCCCCTCGTAGCCAGATTATTAACCCCTAGCTGTGTTCCCAGGTTCACTATTTGCCCTGGTTCGTCCTCCACTGCTACAGCACCCTGCCCCCCTTTGCGCCTTCCCTTTGCGCTTTGTGTGCAATGCTTACCGGAGCAATCGTCTGCCGTGCTGCTCTTTCCTCTGCGTGACTCCAGAGGGGCCGTTGTGCTGGCCACAGACCCCTCATCGCTGCTGCTCTCCTCGGTGTCCGAGCTGGACACCATCTCGGGGGATGTAGTTCTTTTTCTCCTGTTCCGGGCCTTGTCGCTTCCGTTGCCCTTTGGTTTCTCTGCCTTGCCATCCTTGGATCCATTGTTAGCGCTTTTCTTTGGGGCCGCCGTTCTGGCTGCATGCCCCTTGTTTCCTAGTTTCTTAGGTGGCGGTGTCGGGGAGGGTGCCCATCTAGGCTTAATCCCCTTCCTGTGGGCCCCCCCTTTGATGTGCTGGTCCATCCATGTTTTCCCTTTCAGGGCTACCAGGGCCCTGGCTTTTTCCAACATGGCCTGCAGCTCAGCGTCCAGATCTGGTCCTGTGTCCTCACTTGGCCTCTTCCCACCTTTTCTGGGGGGCTCTGGTTGCCCTTGTGTTTCCCTGAATCGTGCCGGTAGTCTTGCCTCTCTTCTGTGTCCCCCAAGTTGTCCAGCCATGCTGCTGCTGGGCTGCTGTTTTTTTGCTGTGGGGGGGCCTCTAACCCACCTTGTGCCTGGTTTTTCAAGCTGTCTGTATTTTTCCCCTCTGTAATTGCCCAGTGATGCTCAAAATCAGTTAAAAATATCACTTGTTATGGGATTCCAGTGTTTGACCCAACAAAACAATTTACTTTTGATGTCTAGGGCTCCCGCCCTTGTTAAAAAACAATCCGCCGTGAAATCAGAGTCCAGTGGGGCGGGGGCCTATGGCACACCGTGTGTGGCACCACAACAGAAATTCTCTTTAGGTCGTGAGGGCTCCTGCCCCTTTAAATATGTGCTGCCTGCCCTGCCCTGCTTGCTCCCGGATCTTTGCTCCTTGTTGCCGCTCTTTCTTCCCGCCCTGCGGGCTCCCTACACTGCCTTTGTTTCACTCACCAGCCCAGCGCCTTCTGACTTTTAGACCCTCCGGCGGTGAAGGGGAGTTGAGCTGGGCGATTCCTCTGCCAAAAGACCCCTGCAACCACAGGGCTCCTGCCCCTTTAAGAGCTGGCTGGCTGCCGGCCTGGCTCGGCCTGGTCCCTGAGCAGGAAGCTGTGTCTCTGCTTGGGCAGCCTCGCTCCGGCTGCCTCCCGCTGTCCTCCCCGGTCTTTAAGAAATTAATTTTTTAATGTTAAAAAATGAAATATATTCAACAATTCTATTGTGTAATAATTTATTATTAATTTTTTGGACAAATGTATGAATAATTATTAATTAGAAATTAATAGTATTTGTGAAATATTTATAAATTTTAATAGAATTTTAGAAAGAAATATTAAATGTAATAATGTATATTTTTTATATGTTATTTTAATTTAGAAAAAATTAAAACAAAATGTGGGAGTATTCTTTATTTATTAATTTGAGTGAATTTATTTTTTAGTTGGAATAGAAAAAAACATGGTTTACTATCCAGTGTTTTCCTTGAGTTTAATTGTATTCCGAGTTAGAATAGTAATTTATTATGGTTTACTATCCAGCGCTTTCCCTGAGTTTAGTTGGATTTGGAGTTAGATAGTAATTTATTATGGTTTACTATCCACCATTTTCTTGGAGTTTAGTTGGATTTGGAGTTAGAATATTTAATAATTATGTTTTACTATCCAGCGCTTTCTCTGAGTTAATTTGGATTTGGAGTTAGAATAGTAAATTATTATTGTTTACTATCTAGTGCTTTCTCTGAGTTTTTGGTACTTGTAGTTAGAATATTTAATTATTATGGTTTACTATCCAGCATTTTCTTGGAGTTTAGTTGGATTTGGAGTTAGAATAGTAAATTATTATGGTTTACTATCCAGCGCTTTCCCTGAGTTTATTTGGATTTGGAGTTAGAATAGTAAATTATTATGGTTTACTATCCAGCATTTTCTTGGAGTTTAGTTGGATTTGGAGTTAGAATAGTAAATTATTATGGTTTACTATCCAGCATTGTTTTGGAGTTTAGTTACATTTGGAGTTAGAATAGTTAATTATTATGGTTTACTATCCAGCGCTTTCCCTGAGTTTATTTGGATTTGGTGTTAGAAAAGTAAATTATAATGGTTTACTATCCTGCATTTTTTTGGGAGTTTAGTTGGATTTGGTGTTAGAATAGTAAATTATTATGGTTTACTATCCAGTGCTTTCCATGAGTTTATTTGGATTTGGAGTTAGAATAGTAAATTATTATGGTTTGCAATCCAGCACTTTCTCTGAGTTTAGTTGGATTTGGAGTTAGAATAGTTAATTATTATGGTTTACTATTCAACTTTTTCCTTGAGTTTATTTGAATTTGGAGTTAGAATAGTAAATTATTATGGTTTACTATCCAGCGCTTTCCCTGAGTTTATTTGTATTTGGAGAAAGTATAGTAAATTATTATGGTTTTCATCTAGCGCTTTTCCTGAGTTTATTTGGATTTGGAGTTAGAATAGTAATTTATTATGGTTTACTATCCAGCGCTTTCCTGGAGTTTAGTTGGATTTGGAGTTAGAATAGTAAATTATTATTGTTTGTTATTTAGTGCTTTCACTTATTTTATATGTATTTAGGTTTGTAGTTGTAAATTATTGTTGTTTAGTATTTAGTATTTTTAAATTTTATTTTTAATTTGTAATAAGTTATTAGATGTATATTATTTTTATTTTTAGTATTTTTTCAATGTAAATATATATATTTTTTTATTCATTATTATTTTTAAAATATATTTTTTGGTTAGAAAATTGATGTATAGATTACAAATATAAATCAGACACATTCAAGTTTTTCACATTTTATTCAAGTATTTAACATAATTGTAATATTTATTTATTGTACAAAAATGGAACAAAACTCATATATTTTTACATATATATTTTTTTAGGTACAGTGTTTAACAATTGTACATTTTTTGTAGCATAATTCTGTAATGGTAAAGTAAAACATTTCAAATAATTTTTTAATGAATATTTTCATTTGTTTTGTTCATTTGTTTTGTATAAAAAGAAACAAAATTGTATACATTTGTGTTTACATTTAAACAATGTTCTTTATATAAATTTTATTATTTTGAAAACATACATTTTAAATTTTACAAAATTATATTTTATTATTTAGTATATTGAATATTATTTTTTATAAAATAATATTTAATATGTTAAATAATGTACAATACTTTAACAATGTTTTTTTGATTCATACATATATTTTTTAACATATTTTGTATAATATTTTTGTGTTAACAGTGTATGGAATAAACATATTTTAATATACATTAAATATAATTTTATATTTTTTAAATTAAAAAATATTTTAGTGTATATTTCACACTTTGTTATCTTTATTTTAAACATTGGGAAAAAACATAGATAAATGTAAAATTATACATACTTTTTTTCAATATTTTCCATTGTTTTCTATGGGGAGTTAGTCCTATTTTCATTTTAATTATGCGGCCATTTTGTTTCCTTTTTCTAACTTTTGTATCTATCTGTTTCGTTTTTAGGTTATTTTGGAAGACGGAACCTCACGGTTGGGAGCTGCTTTTCGTCCGTGCGGGTAAGTTTACTTTTATATACTTTTAAGTTACTTTTAAGGTAGGGGTAAGTTAGTAGTAGTGTAAGTGTATTTGTTAGGTCATTATTTTATCGTTTTCGGGAGAGTTAGGTGTAGTTTTGGCAGTTTAGGGGCCGATTCCGATTCGGGCCGGAAATCTCTCCGACCGAGCCGGACCCGGAGAGATTTCCGACCGAATCGGACCCGTGCAGCCCGACCGAACGAGTACGATGCGCACGTATGCCATCGGACTCGAGTCGGTCGGACTCCCATTGAAGTCAATGGGAGCCTGTCGTACAACGCATACGCGGGCTCACATTGACTCAATGGGTGCGAGGCAGACAAGGGCGCCCCCTACAGCGTGTATGCGGCGAAGCGACTCGCGCCGTACACGCACAGGTAGGGGGGACCCATGGGTCCCCCCTGTGTGCGACTCGCGCGGCTACGCATACAGGAGGGTCCGCCACAGGACCCCCAAAGTACGGGTCTGACTGCTCTTTCGAGCCGGAGTGCGCGGCTCGGTCGGACTGTTCGCGGCGCGCATCGTACTTACCCGGCCGGGGAACGTCTCCATTGCGCGGTGCGAGTCGAGTCCGAGCGAGTCGGTCGGTGCGGTTAGACCCGGGAATGAGTCGGTCGGAGCGGTCGGGACGCCCGGACGAGTCGGTCGGCGATTTCGCATCGTACTCGCTCGCCCGGACGCGCGTACGAATCGGTCGGGAAATAGGGCTCCGAATCGGATCCGGTTAAGCCGAATCCGATTCGGAGCCCTACCGGCCGAGATCGGAATCGGCCCCATAGTGTTTTATGTGTTTGGATTAGTGTCGGATATAGGTAGAATGTTATGTAGTTTTAGTTATGTGTTTATTATGTGTGTTTTTGTGTATTTTATGTTGATATTTGTTGTTGTGGGTTTGTATTTTGTTGTGAGTGGGTTTTGTGTAATTTTTATTTACAGGTACTCGGTTTGGTGCACAGATGGAGTTGTTTACGCGTTTTAAAAAAAAATTATATAAAGGACAATGTTGTTTCTTGTTTTATAACAAGTTACTATACATTTCCATTTTTTTGGGTTGTTGGAGCGTTTTTTCACAAACTATTTTCGGGTTTTTAAGGGTTTTGTTATTTAGAGGATTGCGGCGTTGGATTTCCCTTTTCTACAGTTGTATTTTTACATTTCTTTTGGGTTTCCTTATTTAATGGATTAATTTTCCTTTGGATTTGTGTGGATTTTATCATTTTTGAGGACTTTCTACAGCTACATAACTGCAAGTAATTTTTTTTTTATTATTGTGGGTGGGAAATGTTTATATTTTCTTTCTCTTTTTCTTAAATATATATATTGTGTCAAAATAATTGTATGTTATTGTTTAAATTTTATGACATATGTATATTTATTAATTAAAAAAGAGAAAATCAAATCTTTGTTTTGTATGTTTTATATGTTTTAAAAGTGTGCTCTTTGGTTTAACTTAAAGAATCAATTTTGCTATTAAGTTTAGATATTCTAGACCTTGCGTAGTTGGGTACATCCTAGTTTTATGTTGGAGGTATTCATACATGGTTTTGGTTTGTTTGCTTAGTTTAGGTCCTATTTTGCTGAGAGATTGCTCTAATCTGAGCTCTTGGTAGCTTTGTTCCTTTTAATAGCTTCAATAAGTTTATGTAATGTTGGCTGTCCTCTTCCAATTGTGGCTTGGAAGGCATTGTGCCACCCTTCCACTGCGTTGTTTGTTTTGGCTTTTGAGCCAAAGTAATGGCATACACATTCCACCAGGGTATTTGAAATTTAGGTTGTCTACGGTGCCCTGATCTATGTAACCTTCCCACCCAGGTGTCTTCGAAGTAGTCGAGCAGGGGACTTAATTTGGTTTCATTGGTTTGATAGAAAGGACTTTCGATTAGTAAGTTGTAGTGATTGGCTACTTCAGTAGTAGGTACGTAGGCCAGGGCGATTAATTTTTTAATTTGGTAGGCAAAGTTGCTGTTAGTTGAATATTCAATGCTTAAAGTAGATTTTTGTAGGTGCCTCCATATGCTTTGGTTAAAATGGTAGTAGCAACCTTGTATTGCAGTGTGTGGGTAAAGTTTGAGTATTGTCTGAATCATTGCCTGTTCAAAATCTATTATTATTCTTTGGGGATAGTAATTTTCAGTGAATTCTTTTATTGTAGTTAATAATTCTGTATAGGTGGTGTTATTTTTATTAGGGAACAATGCGTAAATGAATGGGATATTTGTCTCTTGAAATTCACCATGAATTGTAGACAGTTGATAAAATGGTTTTGGACAAACGTTAAAGGTTCTGTCCATTATCCACGTTTTCGCAGTTTTTAAGTTTTTGCAAATTAGTGTTAGTTGAGAAGATAATAATTCTTTTCTCGTGACTTTTATTGTCATAGAGTAAGAATTTTTCTTCTTTGTGGGTGATGGTGTATTCTGGGAGTATTTGGATTTCTCCAAATGTTTGGGGGGTGGGTGGAGTTGGATCTGAAGTTCTTTTAGTTTTTGCTATTTGTCTTTTTAAGTTGGGTATGGAAGGAAGTTGTCCTGTGACATGTTCTGGTACTGTGGTTAAAACACTTTTTAGAATTTGAGTACTTGTCTGCTGGGAACTTTTGCTTACTTCCCTTATTGTCTCTAGGGCATCCCTTACTTCTACTTCAGTCACATTGGGGGATGGTTGTGCTCTCTAACATTCACAACATTTAAATCTATTGTAGTAGCTCTTCCATAACAGGCATTGGCATAATATTTGCTACATTTCCAATGAGTTTTATTTTCTATAACTTTTTCTTGGGTGTAAGTGTAACCCATGTAGCAAAGCATTAGTTTCCCTTTTGAGATGTGATAAACTTTGCGTCTTCTGCCATTTTTGGGGTATATCTGTGAACATATATAATATGTGTTTAGTTAATATGCTATTGTGAATTATAATTGTACTATAATTATAAAAATATAGACAAAATACTTACATTAGTGTTCTTGGAATTTTGTTGATGGGATTATTTGCTGCTTGTTGTATTTTCACTGTTTTATTTTCTGTTGCTGTGAAAGATAAAAGTTCATGTAAATTACATGTGAGATATGTTTATAATTTATTTGTTTTGTTTTTTGTTTAGAACTGAAACAATTAATACTTACTTTTTGTATTTGATGATTTGATTTCGTGGATGTTATTTGTAGGTGCAGTTTGTAGAAGCTGTGAAGAAAAATGTGTTTATTAGTTATGTTTTGCATTTTTGATATGTGTACAAAAACAGAGTTATTTAGTTTCTTTATAGGCTAAGTTTCTCTTTTATTATTTATACTATTTATTATGTTGATTAAAATCAGGTACCTAATACTATATTTGTGTTGTTTTTTTTGGTTTGGTTGTATAGCACTTTAGTTTCTATTTAAAAAAGGGGAACATTTAATTATTTTAGTTATTTAAGCTAAGGATGTCGAGTCATTTATATTAAAAAAAAAAATTTGTTCTTACCTGTTATGTAGTACAATTTAATATAGTAGTTTGTGTAGATTTTCTTTCTTTTCTGGTCTCTATTTCGCAACGTAACAATCTCCCTCCGTGTTTGGCCGATAAACGGTAAAATGTGTTAATTAATTGTTTGTTTTTATAGTGTTCAGTTAATTAGTTAACGTTTTTATTGGTTTGTGTGTTTTTAGTTTAAATTCATTGGTTGAGATACGTTATTTCAAATTTTTAGCAGTTACTTTTTAATTAGTTAAATGTTTGTAATGTTTATTTAATGTTTATTTTTATGTTATTTGTTGTTGTTGTTAAAATATATTTGATAATAAATGTAAATTCAAAAATTTGTTGTTGTGATATAATTTATATATATTATTTTAGTATTATTGGAAAGTTATTTAAGGTTATATTATTAATGTATTTGTTAATTTGGGGTAGTGTTATTTTATTATAATTTTAAAAATCATTTAATAATTTTTATATATGTTGTTATAATTTATTATAATTATTTGGCTTATGTTAAATAAATAATTAATTGTATATAGTGTTTATTTAATGTTTAATGGTAGTATTGATATTATTTACAGATATATTTTAGCGATATTTGTGTCGTCTATATTAGTGTTCTCGATATTTTTGTTGTGTTTCATTATGATTAAATTTTATCGATATTTTTGTTATCTATATTTTTGTTGGCGATATTTTTGTACTCGATATTTATTTAAGCGATAATTTTTTATTGATATTAGTGTAATTTCATGTTTAAGGTTTGGGTGTTGATATTTGTGTATACGATATATTTTCCGCGATATTTTTGTAGGTCGGTGTTTTTGTAGTCGATATTTCATCAGTGTTCCGCATGGACTACCGCAGTGATGATAGTCGTAACCACGGCAGGGAAACAACAATCAAAATAGCTATTGCATTAGCAGAAACCACAGAAGTGGGAAAAGCTGACATTACACCATACATAACAGCCCAAATCACAACAGCAGATCAGCTGCCATATTAGCAACAAGCACAGCAGGAACAAAGGGAGGGGGGCCACAGTTGCCAGAGCAGTGAACACAGCTATAATCACAACAACATCCACAACAACAACCATGACAGGAGCAACAACAACATCCACAATATCTTCAACTCCAGCAGGGACCAGAGCAGCAACAAGAAGATCCATTTGACTAGCTTCAACAACGGAAATTTAGAGATTACTACAAAAGCAACTAAAGCTGCAATAATAGTTCCAAGCATAGAATGGAATAGAGCAGTGATAACAGCTCCCATCGCAGCTGTGAACACATCTGGCATTACAGTAGTAACCACAGTTGCCAGTGACAATAGCTGCAACCACCACTGTAGCCACATCAAAGACCACAGGTGCCACCACATCAAGTACAACAGCCACAACGGCAGGAACCACATCTACATTCACATCTGTAACAACAGAAGTAACTACAGCAAAAACCACATATATTACCACAGTAGGAACCAAAGCAGCAACAATAGCAACCTTGACAATCAGAACTACAGATGCACACATGACAGAGAAAACAACAGCTGCCAGCAAAGCATCAACTACTATTGTAACCACATCAGGACCACAGCTGTGATCAACTTGCCACCTTGGCAGGGAGAACAGCCGCAAAAAAAGCTGCCACCAAGGCACGATCAACAGCATTAATCACAGTTGTAAGGGATAATGACCACTGGCGGGATACGACCAACAGTTGTCACTGAAACAACTACCAAAGCAGCAACAGCATCTCTCACAGCAGCAAATACGGTCACAACCACACAGCAGGGACCACCGCTGTAACAACAGCAGAGACCACAGCATCAACAAGAGTTACCACCACGGACCAATAATAGCAACAACCATCACTGGCAGTCACAGCAAAGACCACATGAGCAACAATCTTTGTGACCACAGCCAGCACCACAGTAGCTACAACAGCTGCAACAAAAGTTGTAAGAGCAGTATGGACTAAATTCTGATGACAGCTTCCACTGCAGCTGTAATAGCAATAGAGAGCATAGTTGTAATGACAACGGCCACCATGACAGGGAGAATAGCAGTGACCACAAACTGAACTACAGCAAACTCAACATCTGCCATCATGGTTGGGGCAACAGCATCAACAACAGCTTTCACTGCAACAGAAGGAGCAGCACTGCCAGCAACTGCCAGCATGGGAAAGACTACAATGGAAAAGACAGCTGCCACACTAGCATACACCACAACGTTATCTACATCTGTTAAACCGGCAGCTGCAATAACAGCAACCATCACAAAAGCAGCAACTGCTGCTGCCACAGCTCTTTTGGTCACAGCAGGGAGCCAGTAGAGAACACTGAGTCACCATGACTGGGACAACAACAGCAACAACAGCTGAGAGAAATGCATGGACAACAGCTTTGGCCACAATTGTAAGAACATCATGTACAATAGTAAAATCAACAGCTGCCACAACAGTATGCGCAATAACCACAACAACAATTACTTGCAGTGTGGGGACAATCGCAGCGATCACAGGTACAACCTATGTTCCATCTAAGGTGCGTGCTAGGGCACCCGCGCAGCCTGTCTTCTTACACTCATGAAGAGACTGACAGTGCTCACAATATGAAAACAAAGGAGAACAATTATCACACCAGTTGTGAACTGGCCATTAACTTTATCATGCTCCTCACTGCAGCACCATTGCTTCAAATACTTTAAAGCTCACCCACTGCTGGTTTACGGTGGCCAGCAGTGGATGAACTGCCTGCTAATGTTTTTGGGAGATGGGGTATTATTTGGAAGGTGGGTATGTGTATATGTTGAAAATGTCTGGAATGCAAAAACCAGACAAATACCAGAACTAACTATTTGAAAACAGTTTTAGAATAGTTCGGAGTGGCTTTATAATGCTCCATGATTATCACATAAAGTGATAGTGAGTGAGCACACAAAGCTCAATGATGTCAGGGGGCCTGATTTCAGGAGAGGCCAGTGCAGGTAAGAGCAGTGGGGTGGGGTTGGGGGGCTCAACAGATGATGACAGGGGAAAATTAATTATGTATATAATTGTCCCACGTCATCGTCTGTCGAGTCCCTCCCACCCCTCCCCACCGCCCTATCCCTCTTCCCTGCACGGGCCACTCCTGACTGATTTAGATATCGATGAATGGGTTACTCCGTCACAACCAGGACAGATATCCCATCCGCCAAAATATAAATCCCATAATATCCTATGGGATTTAGATTGCAGCGGACGGGATATCCTTCACCGGTGTGATGGAGTAACCCATCCGCCAATATTTGGAGCAAAGATGGCGATCGCCTAGACCCACTGCCCGCTTACGTCACTCCTCTCACCGCCCGATGATTGGCCGGACAATTAATTGCAGCTGGAGGCTGTGGAACGTGCGAGGCGGCCGTGCACAGCTGATTCACCGAAGCAGAGGCCGCTGGCTGCTCAGTATCTGGACCCCGGCTCTGCGAATGGCTTTCCGGGCCAGGAGGTGGCTGAATGAGATCAGAGCCGCGGCCGCACCTTTTGCCATGACGGGCGTGGAGAGAAGTCCACCAAGCCGTGGACCGCCGGAGCAACCGTAACAGGTGGTGGAAGTGCAGGAGCGGCCCCAGAGGCAGCTAAGGACCCCAGACAAAGAGAGAACTACACCAGGGCCAGACAAGAGCCCGGAGGAGCGAAAAAACTAGCGACAAAGGCACTTTCAGGTAACGGGCTGCAGGAGGGTGGGGCTCTCCAACCAACCAATGCCTCCTGGTTTGCCCCCCCTTGCTGGGGGGATGGGAAGACCACCAAACTTTCTCATGAGGCAAGTAAAAGTAACTTAAGCTGCACTGCCCCTACACCAGGAGAGGTGTATCCCCAACCTGAAACCACTGTAGTGCCCGGGAACGCTGGGGATCCGAACGACAAGTTGGACGGGGGCAATAATCCTCCTGCAATTACCCCTGGAACTGCACAAGGTGGTAATCCCATCCTGAATCCGGGGCTGGTAGATCAAGGGGAAGAGGAAGAGGTGACCCCCAGAGTAATTACATTTAAGGATACTACCATGCCTGGTCCCGGAAACATATGTCACAAACAGATGGGAACGCTATCCCCCAAATGGCCGGGGAGCAAGAAGTTTTTCTCTCTGACGGATGGTTTGGACTCATCTAAACATGAGTGCTCATCTCTTGAAAGTGAAGTTTCTCTGGACTCTGACAGTAGTGCTTCCCTGGATGATCCTCAAGACACGCAAAGAAGAAAGAAATCCTCAAAGAAGAAACACAGGAGGGTGGGGAAGGAGGGTCCACTAGGAAACAGCGAGCAGCATTGGAAATGGGACTACTCCAATGCCCAGCTCTCATTCCAAGATCCCGGGACAAGTGACAGAGACTATGCGGATGCAGGACGCACAGCTGGGGGACAAGAACCATCTCTTCCCACCATCTTTCTGTCCCTTAAACAGATGCAAGAAGAGAACCGTAGCGAAAGCCGACGGGCAAGAGTCGCCTCTAAGAAACTACTGGTTGGGATGCAAAAGCTAAGCCAAGTCTGTGGAGAGTTTGCGGACCAACTGACCACCGTCGAAGGCCACACAGAGTCCCTGGAGATTGAAGTAGAAACCCTGAAAGCCCAGAACATATCACAGGGTGCGGCTCTGGCTGACGTAATACTCAAACTAGAAGACCAGGAGAACCACCAGTGGCGGAATAACTTACGTCTGCTCGGGATCCCCGAAGGGGGGGAGGGTGATAACCCAAGGGACTACGTGGTTAGTCTACTAAGAGGAGCCTTCCCGGATGAAATAAAATGTGACTGGAATGCAGAAGTCCAACGGGCACATTGCATCCCCCTAATGGCAAGGAAACACCCAAGAATGAATCGGAAAGGCCCAGAGCTATGCTTGGCTATTTTGGCAATTTCTTGCTGAGGCAACTTATCTACGATAAGGCATGCCCAAATGCAAAAAAATCTTTTGAAGGGGTGTCATTTTTTGCTAATCCAGACTTTGCACATGCCACTGTGGAACGAAGATCGCGCCTTTGACAGCTAATAAACCCCTTCCAAAGCATCGGAGCAGACGTCTATCTCCTAAACCTGGCCAGGCTAAAAGTCATCTTTAGAGGGCATGTTTGTAGCTTTACATCGGAGATACAGGCCCAAGAATACTTGACAGAACTGAGTCCGGGGAACAGTAAGACTAATGTCAAATAATATCAATGACACTTAGGAGGAAATTGCAAAGTCATCGCTTGGGGGAAGTAGAGGTGGAGGGCTAACTGGGGAAGGAATGATTTTCTTATCTTTATTGGCAATTTTTCTTTTTTTTTTCTCATTCTGTGGAGAGAGGGGTGGCGGGGGTAAGGGGCTGGGGACACATCACTCAGGCTATGCCTGATTGCTCATTTTTCAGGGAGGGGGTGGGCAGGTGGATAAACAGAACCACAAAATTTGTTTGCATTGGGTGTTTGATTTTTGAGACCGGTCACTTTTGCAGTTCTAGGCACAAGCGAGAATGAGGATTGCACAACACACTATGGTGGAATGGATGATGGGTGCTGGGAAGCTTCGCATAGCCATGATTAACATATGCGGGCTAAACAATGCCAAGAAAAGACAGAGGGCATATCTAGGGTTGCAATCACTGCGTGCAGACGTCATATGCTTGCAGGAAACCCACATGGAAGAGTCAAGGGTGGGCCTGTTAAAAAATTTGGGTTATAGGCTGATAGGAGGGACCACTGAAGGATCACGTACCCGGGGTGTTGCCATTCTTGCCAGACACAATAGAATGCAGTTTTCCCAGACACGGGTGTACTCAATGGGGAGATGGGTGTTCACTAAGTGTAACCTAGCGGGAACTGACACATTTACTCTCTATTCAGTTTATGGGTCCATAGTGGATTATCCTGGGGTCTTTAATTGGTTAACGAACGAATTGGCCCATTGGCCTCTACCTATCATCCTCTGTAGAGATCTTAATGTCAATCTACCAAATAACTAGGAGTCTGGCTTTAAGTACGTAGGGAGAAAACCCAGATTGTTTCAAGCGCTCTAGCTTTGATGTAGTACACATGGCTTGCGGGATGTCTGGGCAACGGGGAGGCCGCTAGAAGATGGGTTTACTTTTTTTTCTGCTCCCCATCACAAACATGCACCACTGGACTATTTTTTCGTATCTTCCATGATTCAGTCAAAGTGCAAAATAGATAGATACCCCAGACTCCTATTTGACCATAATCCGCTCTTATTGGAACTAGTAGGAATGGGGGCAGGTTCAAGTTCCCCAACATGGACCTTTGAGAGTGCACTGCTTCTTGACGAAAACTAGAAGAAACACATGAGGGATTGGATTCGGGGATTCCTGAGGGTAAATACAGGCACAGCCTCCCTAGTTATCGTTTGGGATTCACTTAAAGCAGGCATTCATGGGGAGACCATCCAATTTTCTTTAAACAAAGGGAAAGATGATAAACGAAAGCTACAGGAACTCCACCTAAGACTTGCTCAAGCAGAATTAAAACTCGTAGCAGCCGTACAGACAGGGGACGGGGTTGGCGAGGCCCAAATGGAGGTCGCTGTAGCTAAAGCAGTGGTCAGTGATGTCCTCACGAAAAAAACAGTCGATAGGGCCACACTCCATCAAGAAAGGGTTTACGAAAATAGCGAGAAGATAGGTCACCAATTGGCGGTACAAACATGCCAGGAGTAAGTACGTAGGGAGGTCACTAATATCAGGGATCCTGACGTGCGTATTGTCTCCGAACCCAAAGAAATACAAGCAGCCTTCCAGAAATATTATCAAAATCTTTATACCAGAGAACCCGAGAGGCTGGGCCCTCAGCGACTTGACTCAATCAGTAACTTTTTAAATCTAATGCCCACGACCATACTGATGGAGGAAGATAAAGAGGACTTAGAAGCACCTCCGGAGATGGACCAGATACTTTTGGCACTCTCGAGCTTATCAGATGGGAAAGCAGCGGGGCCAGACCCAATACCTTCTGAGTTTTACAAGGCTTTTGCAGACCAGTTAAAAGATGTACTGAGGGATCTCTTTACTCAAACCTTTAATGGGGCTATTCCACCACAGTCATGGGCAGAAGGAAAAACCGTTGTTTTTCCCAAAAAGAATTAACCTGTACAAGAGCTAGGTTCCTATCGCCCTATTACATTGATTAACTGTGATGCAAAAGCTTATTCAAAGGTACTGGCATCCAGTCTATCTAGATTAATCAATAAAATAGTGGTTAACTATCAACACAGATTTATTCCCGGAAGGGGGACCATTGACCACATCAGAAGGATAATTTCCTTATTTGACGTAGGACAGGTGACAGGAGACCCTACGGCAGCAATCTTGCTTGATGCAGAGAAAGCTTTCGATAGGGTATTCTGGCACTTTCTGTGGCTAACTATGCAGAGGAAGGGGATCGGCCCAAATTTCATCAGGGCTGTCAGGTCCTTGTATACAAATCCTGTGGCTAGAGTCAGTATAAACGGGGAATCATCTGGACCCCTGAGCGGTGAAGAGACAGAATATTGAGTACAAAATGTCGAGGTGCACAAATATCAAGTTGGAAATATCGTGGGTCAGAAATATTGACAGCAAGAATATCGAGGTCAAGAATATCGAATTCAGGTAAGTAATATCGATTTTAAAAATATCGAAGTGTTTATTTTTGTTTGCAAAAATATAGGGGCTCATTAGGATGGCGGTCAGAAAACCTCCCCGACCGCCATGGTAGTGGGAAAAGACCACCCGCAAGGCCCGCGACATAACCGCCGGTCGCATTACGATGTTCCTTGCTCGAAATCCGACCGCGGTGATCGGATCACAGGCTTTAACATTGCGGCGGTTGCTGATGCATGCAGCACTGCCGCGATGTCGAAAGGAGCATGTCCTGCATGTCCCTGCACTGCGTGGCAGGCACTGCACAGTGCCTGCCACCTGGTACAGGGAAATGTAGGGGGGACCATGGGTACCCCCCCATTGCACCCCACCACCCCCAACACATTGGGGGCCTGCAACGGGCCCCCGGAAGACATTCTCCGCCGCCTTTCCATGGCGGTTTCACCACTGAGGAAAGGCTGGCTACCACCGGCATCATAATTGTGCCGGCGGAACCAGATTGGCACCGCCACCATTATTCCGGTCCTTCTCCATCCGCAAGGCAGGAGTGCGGATGGCAACCGGTGGAAAAGCGGCAGTCCGAATTTCCCACCTCCGCGGTCACCACCGCCATCCTAATCTGACCGGCGGTTTTCTGGCTTACGATCGCGGGTGGATGTCCGCCGCCGGTCCGGCGGTCGCCACCGCCGGCCGGGTGGCGGTCATCCGCCCGCCATCCTAATGAGCCCCATAGTTGTTAAAAAAATCGTTTTTATTATTGTTATGTATTTTAGTGCACATTTTATATGCATCTGATGTATATTTTTGTGTATAAGAATTGTTTGTATTTTTAATATATGTGTTAAATTTTTAGTAGTTATAAAAAAAATATTTTAATTTTGCGCTTTTAGTTCCGTAGCGGGTTGTGGATTTATAGGGGAATAGGGTGGGGAGTAATTTAATTATATTAAATTTATAATTTTTTTAATATGAATTTTGCGCTTTTAGTTCTGTAGCAGGTTGTGGGTTTATTGGGGAATAGGGTGGGAAGTAATTTAATTATATTAAATGTATTTTAAAAAATGTAATCTGAATTTGGCGCTATCAGTTCCGTAGCGGGTTGTGAGTTGATAGGGGAATCGGGTGGGAAGTAATTTAATTATTTTAAATTTATTGATTAATTTTTATTTATTCATATTTGTTTTATTGATATTTTATAGTGTTAAATGTGTAAATTAATTTATTATTAATTAATTAATATTTGGTTGTTAATGAATGTTAATTAATTAATGATTAATTAATTATGATAATTATGTAAGTCATTTTAGGTGTGTGTTGTGGTGTTTGTAGGTATAAATGGTGGGAAGTAATTTAATTTTAATTTATGACTTAATAATTGGTTGTTTATTAAATTTAATTAATTAATTGTAAATTAATTATGGCAATTGTCTAATTAATTTTAAGTGTGTGTTGTGGTGTTTGTAGGTGTAAATGATTGGAAGTAATTTATTTTTAATTTATGAATTAATATTTGTTTGTTAATTCATTTTAATTAATTCATTGTTAATTAATTATGGTAATAGTGTAATTAATTTTAGGTGTGTGTTGTGGTGTTTATAGGTGTAAATGGTGGGAAGTAATTTGTGTTTAATTAATATATAGTTGTTAATTAATGTTTTTTAATAAATACATATTTTGGTTAATTCTTAAATATTTTTTTGTTATATTTATTTTTAAAAGGGTTAAAGGGTGGGTATTAAATACATTTTAATAATTTAATTATTAGTTGTTATTAGTAATTGATTGTAATTTTATAAGTTTTAAATGTGTTTTATTAATTGATAGTTTAATTTAGTTTGTGTTGTGCAAATTATAGTGTTAAAGTGTGTGTAGTAGATTCATGTTTATAATCTTTTTTATTAGTAAGGATTTTTTTATTGTTTATTAATCATGTAAAATATGTAAATACATTTAATTGTGAAATGTGAAATGTTTTGTTATTGGTGTGGTGTTATAGGTTGGGAAATTAAATAAATAAATTTATTTTGTCATTAATTTGTTTTGTAAATATTTTGTATTTTAAAATAAAAATGTATTGGTAAATGTATTTATTATTTTATTATATATAGTATTTGTAAGTTTTGTTATATGTAATTACTATTGTTATATGTGTTCTTTTCATATGTTTTAAACATTTAATTTTAATTTTTAAAACATTGATTATTAATGTTTATTATACTTTTGATTTTTTAATATATATATATATTTTTTTAAGTGTTTCAGTGTGAATAGTAATTTTATTTACTACGGTATCCAGCACTTTCCCTACTGTTGCACTCATTGGAGTGGGAATAGTATTTTTTTCCCCTCCTCTATCCAACACTTTCCCTACTGTTGCACTCACTGGAGTGTAAATAGTAATTTTTACCCTCCGCTATCAAACACTTTCCCTACTGTTGCACTCACTGGAGTGGGAATAGTAATTTTTACCCCTCCGCTATCCAACACTTTCCCTACTGCTGCACTCACTGGAGTGAGAATAGTAATTTCTACCCCTCCGCTATCCATCACTTTCCCTACTGTTGCTCACACTGGAGTGGGAATAGTAATTTTTACCCCTCCGCTATCAAACACTTTCCCTACTGTTGCAGTCTCTGGAGTGGGAATAGTAATTTTTACCCCTCCGCTATCCAGCACTTTCCCTACTGTTGCACTCATTGGAGTGGGAATAATAATTTTTACCCCTCCGCTATCCAGCACGTTCCCTACTGTTGCTCACACTGGAGTGGGAATAGTAATTTTTACCCCTCCGCTATCCAGCATTTTCCCTACTGTTGCACGTACTGGAGTGGGAATATTAATTTTTACCCCTCCGCTATCCAGCACTTTCCCTACTGCTGCACTCACTGGAGTGGGAATAGAAATTTTTACCCCTCTGCTATCCAACACTTTCCCTACTGTTGCACATAGTGGAGTGGGAATAGTAATTTTTACCCCTCCACTATCCAACACTTTGGGGTCGATTCCGATTCGGGCCGGAAATTTCTCCGACCGAGCCAGACCCGGAGAGATTTCCGACCGAATCGGACCCGTGCAGTCCGACCGAACGAGTACGATGCGTCCGTATGTTATCGGACTCGAGTCGGTCGGACTCCCATTGAAGTCAATGGGAGCCGGTCGTACAACGCGTACGCGGGCTCCCATTGACTCAATGGGTGCGGAGTCGGACAAGTGCGCCCCTACAGCGGGTACGCGGCGAGCGATTCGCGCCGTACACGCACAGGTAGGGGGGACCCATGGGTCCCCCTGTGTGCGACTCGCGCGGCTACGCGTACAGGGGGTCCGACACGGACCCCCAAAGTACGGCTCCGACAGCTCTTTCGAGCCGGAGTGCGCGGCTCGGTCGGACTGCTCGCGGCGCGCATCGTACTTACCCGGCCGGGGAACGTCTCCATTGCGCGGTGCGAGTCGAGTCCGAGCGAGTCGGTAGGAGCGGTTCGAGCCGGGAGCGAGTCGGTCGGAGCGGTCGGGACGCCCGGACGAGTCGGTCGGCGAATTCGCATCGTACTCGCTCGGCCGGACCCACGTACGGTTCGGTCGGGAAGCAGGGCTCCGAATCGGATCCGGTAAAGCCGAATCCGATTCGGAGCCCTACCGGCCGAGATCGGAATCGGCCCCTTTATCTACTGTTGCATTCACTGAAGTTGAAAATTTAATTTTAAAGACTTTTAAATAGTTTAATGTTTGAATTTATAATATAATGTATTTTTATTAGATTTTATGTTATTGGTGTATATATATATATATATATATATATATATATATTCACTGAAAAAACCATAGGTTTTAGGGACAGTTATAGTTAGTTGGACATTTTACTCGTACAAAACCCGTGAAATTCCCCGTTATAGTTAGTTCAGCTAACTATAACTCGTGCCCCGCAATGCACTGCTGATGACGTCACATATTACATCACTCATGACATGGTCAGTGACATCACTGATGACATCACTGATGACATCTCAAATGACATCACTGATGACATCATCCAGTGACTGTGTGTTTCTGTAAAGTTTAAATATTTTTAATATATATAGGAAAAGACGTATTGAAGAATGAGTGGGTGTGTAAGTGTCTGTATGGATGATTTAGTAGGTGCGTGACTGACTCTATAAGTGAGTGATTTAACGTATCTTACTGAATGCATGGGTTAGTGACTAAACTGGGTGAATGTCTGTATCCGTCTGTCTGTTGCTGTGTAAGTGGCTGCATGGGTTTGTGAATAGCTACATGAGTGTCTATAAGAGTTATTGATTTGTTGTCTGAGTATCTGTATGGGTGCCTGAGTGTTTGTGTGGATGGGGTGTGTGCGACTGTGCATAGATGTGTGAGTGGGTGATTCACTGGGTGGATGGTTTCAAGAGTGCATCTGTGATAGACTGTATGGGTGGGTAAGTGTGTGTAAGAGTGTGTTAGTGAGTGAATGTATGTCCCAGTGGTACATGTGTGAGTAACTACATATGTGAAAGGCAGTATATATGTGTGTTGGAGTATATAAATAGCTATAAGCGAGAGTGAGTGATTGTGATAGTGGCTGTATGGATGAGTGTGTGCTTGTATCAGTGATTATATAAGAGCGTAACAATGTGCTAGTATTTGTATGATTAAGTGAGCTGGTGTGTGTATAACTGTATAGGTGAGTAAATGGCAGTGTGTTTAATTATTTGCATGACTGACTAGGTGTGTGAGTACCTCTATGGATGAGTGGCGGTGTTTGAGTGTCTATATAGGAGTAAGAGTGCATATGATAGTCCTGTACTGAGTGACCATAAGTATGAGTGACTGTACGGGTGAGTGAGTGGATGTGTGTGTGTAGACCTAAGAATCAGTGAGTGGGTATGTAGTTATTGGTGTTGGAGTGTCTATGGTTTTGCGAATGGCAGTCTGTAATTTAGATTGGGTGTATCAAAGGTTATATTAGGGTGTGAAGAGCTGCATCAGATTATCATGTGGATGATGTCATCAGTGATGTCATTTGAGATGTCATCAGTGATGTCATCAGTGATGTCACTGACCATGTCATGAGTGATGTAATATGTGACATCATCAGCAGTGCATTGCGGGGGCGCGAGTTATAGTTAGCTGAACTAACTATAACGGGGAATTTCACGGGTTTTGTACGAGTAAAATGTCCAACTAACTATAACTGTCCCTAAAACCTATGGTTTTTTCAGTGAATTTCAAAGGTTTTTTAAATGCTAATTTCTAACTATAACATATCTGAAACCTATGCTTTTTTCAGTGAATTTCAAAGGTTTTTTAAATGCTAATTCCTAACTATAACATGTCTGAAACCTACGGTTTTTTCAGTGAATTTCTAAGGTTTTGTAAATGACAATTTTTAAATGTATTAATTGTTATATTAATTTTTTTCATACTGATTTACTACATTTTTAGAAACATTTTTTTTTTACATATTTTATTTTTAAATTACATTGTAATTACATTATACATTACATTACAAAAAATACTTTCTCAGAATGAATTACTTTAGTTTAAATTCTTTGCACATAGGCAATAGACTTTTAAGTACAGTAGTTACAGTTGTTGCAATGGGCAACACATTTTCAAACACAATGCAACATTCAGCTCAATGTGAATTTCTAGTTAAATGCAATTAGTTACTTTATGGATTACTTTTCTAACCACAGGACTGGATCCTAGATTCAGTCCTGGTACATCTCCTGTAAACAGTTGAGTAAAAGCGTTTTGGTTACAGTCGTGATTTTTAAGGAATATTATTGTATTTTAAAAGTTGACACTTAGAAACTTTTTTCTCATAGAATCACCAATGTTATCCTATGGAAGGAAATTCACTTAGCAGGTAAAAACTGTTATCGTTACTTTTTCTTACTCAGTGTTGGATCCTGGATCCAGCACTGGTGCATCTCCTGTAAACAGTTGAAAGAATGCGTTTAAGTCATACAGGCGATTTTTAAGGAATATTTGTAGTTTGTGAAAATCGACACTTTGAAACTTTTCTGCTGAAAACCAGACAATGGATTCCTATGGAAGAAAATATAAGTTACTGGTAAGTACGGTTAAAATTACTTTTCAGGGTCAGTGCTGGGCTAAAAGATGCAGCACTGGGTTCTCTCCTGATAACAGGTGAGTAAATTGGAATTCGTACTTTGGTTGATTTTAGAGGAATATTATAAAGTTCCAAAACTCCACACTTAGAAGAATTTCCAAGTGAAACCAGTCAATGTTAGCCTATGGAAGGAAATTCAAGTTACTGGTAAGTACGGTTAAAATTACTTTTCAGGACCAGTACTGGGCTGAAAGATACAGCACTGAGGTCTCTCCTGATAACAGGTGAGTAAATCAGAATTCGGATTTCGGCAGATTTTAGAGGAATATTTGTATGTTTCAAAAATCAACACTTAGAAACTTTTTCAGCAAAAAGCAGGCAATGATATCCTATGGAAGGAAATTCAAGTTACTGGTAAGTACGGTTAAAATTACTTTTGAGGATCAGTACTGAGCTGAAAGATGCAGCACTGAGGTCTCTCCTGATAACAGGTGAGTAAATCGGAATTCGTATTTCGGCTGATTTTAGAGGAATATTTTAAAGTTCCAAAACTCCACACTTAGAAGAATTTCCAAGTGAAACCAGTCAATGTTAGCCTATGGAAGGAAATTCAAGTTACTGGTAAGTACGGTTAAAATTACTTTTCAGGACCAGTACTGGGCTGAAAGATACAGCACTGAGGTCTCTCCTGATAACAGGTGAGTAAATCGGAATTCGTATTTCGGCTGATTTTAGAGGAATATTTTAAAGTTCCAAAACTCCACACTTAGAAGAATTTCCAAGTGAAACCAGTCAATGTTAGCCTATGAAGGAAATTCAAGTTACCGGTAAGTACGGTTAAAATTACTTTTCAGGACCAGTACTGGGCTGAAAGATGCAGCACTGAGGTCTCTCCTGATAACAGGTGAGTAAATCGGAATTCGTAGTAAGGCAGATTTTAGAGGAATATTTGCACAATGGTGAAGGGAGGGGCGGGGCCTGAGGTGACATCTGTGCAAACGCGCCCCGTGGCGCGTTTTAAGTTGGGGGATTAAGTCCCCTTGAATCATGAGGTTCCCTAGGGGCCAACTAGCCCACCATGAACCTCCAGTATGCGCCAGGGGCTGCGTTGCAGAGACGTGTAGAGAGGCCACATCCCTTTTTACACCTCTCTGCAACGCAGCTCTGTGGCGCTTTCTGGATGTACCTGTTGGGCTAGTTGGCCCCAGAGACCCTCAGGATTGAAGGGGATTTAATCCCCATCTTAAAACGCGCCACGGGGCCTGTTTGCACACATGTCACATGAAGCCCCGCCCCTCCCTTCACCACTGTGCAAACGCGCCCTGTGGCGCGTATTAAGTTGGGGGATTAAGTCCCCTTGAATCCTGAGGGTCCCTGGAGTCCAACTAGCCCACCATATACCTCCAAAAGCGCCACAGAGCTGCGTTGCAGAGAGGTGTAAAAGGGCGTGGCCTATGTACACGTCTCTGCAAGGCAGCCCCTGGCGCATACTGGAGGTTCCTGGTGGGCTAGTTGGCCCCCAGGGACCCCCAGTATTCAAGGGAATTCGTTCCCCTCTGCAAACGCGCCAGGGGCGCGTTTGCAGAGTACTGCAGGGAGGGCGGGGCCTCCGGCACGATGCCGGTCGTTTTTTTTTCGTTTTTTTTTTTTAATGGGAGGGGGCTGCGTGGCCCCCTTCCCTTGCCCACTTTTGGCCCCGGGGACCCCATCCCCCGGGGCCTGAGCATTTTTTTTTTAAATTAAAAAACAAAACGGGAAGGAGGCCGCGTGGCCCCCTTCCCTGGGCCTGTATTGGCCCCGGGGACCCCATCCCCGGGGCATGGCCTCAATTTTTATTTTTTTTCTTTGGAGGGGGCTGCGTGGCCCCCTCCTCAGGCCATTTAAGGCCCCGGGGACCCCATCCCCCGGGGCCGGCCTTTCCCTTATTTAAAAAAAAAAAAAAATTGAACTTTGGGAGAGGGGCTGCGTGGCCCCCCTCCCGGGCCACTTATGGCCCCGGGGACCCCATCCCCGGGGCCTGGCCTCACGTTGGAGACTGTGGGGGGGTCCCCAATCCCCCCACAGTCCCAGCCGGCTCCCGCCTCCTGCGGAAGCCGGCATTGCTTTTCCACATGGGGAGCAGCTAACATGCTGCTCCCCATGTGGAAAAGCAATTGGTTTGCATTTTGAAAGAGAGAGCAGGTTTCCTGCTCTCTCTTTCAAAATGCAAACCAAGTTTGCTATGACAGGACGGGAGCCGCGAGGCTCCCGTCCTGTCATAGCAAACAGCAGTGTCCCGGGGGTAGGCACCCCGGGACACTGCAGGAGCCGGCCCTGGGGGGTGGTGGTCCCCAGGGCCATCAAGGGCTCCAGGAGGGGGCCGCGCGGCCCCCTCCCATTCAGTGCACAGCCCCGGGGAGGTGGTGGTCCCCGGGGCTTGAGGTCCGTAACGGACCCCCATATTTAAATGTTTAGTGCCCCAGGGAGGTGGCGGTCCCGGGGCATGTGGGGGCTGGAGCCCCCACACAGGTTAAAAAAAAAAAAAAAGAAGCCCCGGGAGGTGGCGGTCTTCGGGGCTGCGGGAGGGCTCAGAGCCCTCCCGCCATCATTTTGTAAATAAAGCCCCGGGGGGTGGCGGTCCCCGGGGCTTGGGGGGCCTTAGAGGCCCCCCTACATAAATTAAAACCCCCACCATGCCCCCGGGACTTGGGCCACCCAGGGGCCAATTAACATCGAAGCGCGGGAGACCGCGCTTCGATTTTTTCGGCAGGATCCGCGCTCCCTGAGTGCATCCTGCCGATTTAAAAAAAAAAAAAAAATTTGGCCCAGGGGGTCCTTGTGGGACCCCTGAGCAGACCTAGGGGTCAGGGTGTTTCTACCCTGCCCCCTTTGTGCGTTTTGCGCACTTGTTTCTGTCCCTCGGTTCTACCGAGAGACAAAATGGCTGCCAACACTTCCTGATTTGGAGTGTTGACAGCCAATTAGCATGCAGCTCGTGATCGGGAGGGTGCGCGAATCCGACGCGGCCATAGATATATATGTACTTTTACTTTAGATTTTCTCAGCAACTACTGAACGGATTTACACCATTTAACAAAAAGGGTTCTTTCTGAACCAAGAACTACCTCTTTGCCAAATTTGGTGTAATTCCGTTCAGCAGTTCGGGCTGTAGCCGTGTCTAAAGTTTCCTATGGAAAAATGAATGGGGAAAACGCGTTTTGGGACCCCCTTTTTCTCGGCCCCCGCTTGACGAATCACCCCGAGACTTTCAGGGTAGGAGCGGACCGGAGCGCCCCACAAAGTTTGAAAATTTTGCGAAGATACGTCAACCGGCAAGAGAGTTATTTCAAATAGAATGTCGCGGATTTCCTATGGAAAATAGGTTCTAACTATAACTATCTACTGGCGACCGCCAGTAGATAATATATATATATATATATATATATATATATATATATATATATATATACACGCTTGGTTTATGTTTTCGCAATCGGTACTTAAACTCTTATCGGATTTGTGCCTTGCTTTTCTCAGACTCAGCGATTGAAGTAAAACACTTAAGAAAGTGCCGACCGACATGCGCTAACATTATTTGGAATTCCCTTTCTCGACGGTGTGAACAATTTACTTGGTGGGTAACAGATTGTTTGACTTACATAAATGTGAGCGGTTTCTTTGACTGAAAAAAGATCGAGTGTCTGTGCCCTTTTGGGGGTGCAAATGAAGTCTCTTGGATTTAATTTTCTTTTTTTCTTTGTTTTCCTTTTGGGTCTTTTTCTTTTTTAATTCATAGCATCGAGATTTCTTTTTTCTTGTCAATATCCACATTCTCCTTTCTTTTCCTCCTCTCGGTTTGTGAGTCTGTTTGAATCTTTGGCATATGAGAAGCATTTCTTAAACCTACTTCTTTCATTCTTTCCTTCCTTAGTTAGTAATTCCTTGATCTTTAGTGGCCGAAACATGCATGTTCAAAATGCGTTCTGTTACATGTAAGCAATTTTTTTCAAGAAACAAACAAACAAGGTCCCCCAGTGTGGTGGTATTCCTGTATAACAAATCAGTGTATATAAATTTTGCAACCAAAATGTATATAGTTTATTGGACACAATGGGGCTGATTCCGATTCGGGCCGGAAAACATACCGACCGACTTGGTACGGGAATATAGTCCGACGACACGTACCGGCGTTGCCCGACCTGGGAAGTACGATGAAATGCATGTGAATCACGACCGACTTGTACGGAACTCAAGCCGAACGACCGAACCGGACGAAACAAGCTATCCGGCCGGGAAACCACGCGAATAGAACCGACCGACATGCACAAGGAATCAACCCGAACGAAACGTACCCGCGAACTCCGACCCACGCAGTACGATGCAATGCGTGGAAAAACAGACCGAGTCGCACGGAGCGCAAGCCGAACGACCGACACGCATACAAAAGCCAGCCGAAGGAAGCCAATACTCGGCGACCGACGCGTACGCCGCAGAAGAAACCCTGCAGAAACACAGCGTGGACGACTCGGAGAAGCTCGCACGAGACAACTGCAGCGTCCTACTCGGTCAGAAGAACGTCTCCTACATGCACAAAAAATACTAAGGAAAAAAACAAAAAAAGGGCCAAACAAGCAATGACAAAGTCAATAAATACAGGGAAAAAAACATGGAACAAGGACACACCTCCAACTCCACCTATATAAAGGCCACAAATCCCTACCATGATCCTTTGCAAATTCAACACACCTGCCAGTACAGAACACCATCACACAGCAACCATAGACACACTCACAGCTCATCCATCACACAAGCCACACACCATTAGCACCTCAACAAATAGCACCCTCACATACACCCAGCAAAACCTACACTCACACACCCTCACCTGCACACACACACACATCAATCCCCACCACCACCCATCACCATGCCCCTAAAGAAGAATCCAAAGTTCCTAGACAGTAAATTGGAAGTCCTGGTAGATGAGATCCTCAGGGTAGAGCCACAGTTGTTTGGTACATTGGTACAACAGACACCAATGTCGCAGAAAACCAAGATGTGGCAGAGGATCGTCGACAGGGTCAACGCACAATCACCATGTTTGCGCACAAAGGAAGACATCCAGAACAGGTGGTATGATGTGCGCAGGAGGGTCAGGGACCTACTAAAGAAGGATTACATCGTGAGTCAGCACACCAGCAGTGGCCCTCCTGCCAAACCACTATACCTCAGGCCCTGGGAGGAGAAGGTGCGGGCCATCCTACCACCAGTGAGCGTATATGGACTATCAAACATCCCAGAGCCTGGTGAGTACACAACAAATATACACAATATTGTGTGACAATACACACACATCACTGTCAAGGGGATAGTCAAACCATGCACCCTTAGCAAATACACAGCAATCAAAAGATAATCACCCCAAGATTTGTCTGTCAGTCAGATAAACACAATACATGCCATCTCATAGTGACATGTAACTGTGTCAAGATATGTACAAACATAACTACATATACAGCAAGGCAGTGGCACAAATGCAACCAACAAACACAGTTAGACATTTGGCCACCACTAGAACACCACCTCACAGGGAAGCTCACTCAAAGGAAGGAATTCTGTGTATGCTGGTGAAGTCAGTGTAGCCGATAGCATGATGGGAGTTGTAGTCACAGATATTGGTCACACTCACAATTGGCCCATCAACACCACTCTGAACCATGCTCACATCACAGGGAGTGGAAAACAACTGACAAGATGGCTGACACTGGGTACTGCTGTGGGGAGCACAAGGCCCTGCTGGGAACTGTGCACCAATCAACAGCAGGACACCACTGTCAGCCATCTTGCCATTGCTGTCACACTCACACACAGTGAAGTCCACTCAAAAGGAAGGAAGTATGGGCATGCTGGGAAGGGGGGTGTAGGCCATAGCATGATGGGAGTTGTAGTCAGAGATATTGGTCACCCTCAGAATTGGCCCATCAACACCACTCTGAACCATGCTCACATCACAGGGAGTGGAAAACAACTGACAAGATGGCTGACACTGGGTACTGCTGTGGGGAGCACAAGCCCCTGCTGGGCACTGGGCACCAACCAACATCAGGACACCACTGACTGACATCCTGAAAGCCAACTTGCACTCCCTGCAATGGAAGCACGTTACATGGTGGGATATCTGGCTGGGTGGGAAGGAGGACTGACAGCTATGACCATAGTCACAAGCAGCTTTTCTCACACACCCCCTTAACACAAACTACACACAACTCACCTGGGAGAATGCATTGCCTCACACTCTAATTAAATATCCCACAAAGAACAACCACACGGGGTTATGCTGTGTGAAGCACAGGGACACTCTTGGGACTTGTAGCCAAACAAACGCCAGGACAACACTGTCAGCCATCCTGTCAAAACAGGCACACTACCCCACAGGGAAGCAGAGTCAAAAGGAAGGAAGTATGGGCATGCTGGGAAGGGGGGTGTAGGCAATAGCATGATGGGAGTGGTAGTCACAGCTCAACATCCCCCACCCACATGGCCCAGCAAGCTCACACTGAAGCATGCACACCTCACAGCCAGTGAAAAGCCACTTCAAAGATGTCTGACACTGGCCTCAGCTGTGGGGAGCACAAGGCCCTGCTGGGACCTGTGCACCAACAAACAGCAGGACACCACTGTCAGCCATATTGCCATTGCTGTCACACTCACACACTGTGAACTCCACTCAAAAGGAAGGAAGTATGGGCATGCTGGGAAGGGGGGTGTAGTCAATAGCATGATGGGAGTTGTAGTCACAGATATTGGTCACCCTCACAATTGGCCCATCAACACCACTCTGAACCATGCTCACATCACAGGGAGTGGAAAACAACTGACAAGATGGCTGACACTGGGTACTGCTGTGGGGAGCACAAGCCCCTGCTGGGAACTGGGCACCAACCAACAGCAGGACACCACTGACTGACATCCTGAAAGCCAAATTGCACTCCCTGCAATGGAAGCACGTTCCATGGTGGGATATCTGGCTGGGTGGGAAGGAGGACTGACAGCTCTGACCATAGTCACCAGCAGCTTTTCTCACACACCCCCTCAACACAAACTCCACACAACTCACCTGGGAGAATGCATTGCCTCACACTCTAATTAAATATCCCACAAAGAACAACCACACCGGGTTATGCTGTGTGAAGCACAGGGACACTCTTGGGACTTGTAGCCAAACAAACGCCAGGACAACACTGTCAGCCATCCGGTCAGCACAGGCACACTACCCCACAGGGAAGCAGAGTCAAAAGGAAGGAAGTATGGGCATGCTGGGAAGGGGGGGTGTAGGCAATAGCATGATGGGAGTGGTAGTCACAGCTCAACATCCCCCACCCACATGGCCCAGCAAGCTCACACTGAAGCATGCACACCTCACAGCCAGTGAAAAGCCACTTCAAAGATGTCTGACACTGGCCTCAGCTGTGGGGAGCACAAGGCCCTGCTGGGACCTGTGCACCAACAAACAGCAGGACACCACTGTCAGCCATCTTGCCATTGCTGTCACACTCACACACTGTGAACTCCACTCAAAAGGAAGGAAGTATGGGATTGCTGGGAAGGGGGGTGTAGGCCATAGCATGATAGGAGTTGTAGTCACAGATATTGGTCACCCTCACAATTGGCCCATCAACACCACTCTGAACCATGCTCACATCACAGGGAGTGGAAAACAACTGACAAGATGGCTGACACTGGGTACTGCTGTGGGGAGCACAAGCCCCTGCTGTGAACTGGGCACCAACCAACAGCAGGACACCACTGACTGACATCCTGAAAGCCAACTTGCTCTCCCTGCAATGGAAGCACGTTCCATGGTGGGATATCTGGCTGGGTGGGAAGGAGGACTGACAGCTCTGACCATAGTCACCAGCAGCTTTTCTCACACACCCCCTTAACACAAACTCCACACAACTCACCTGGAAGAATGCATTGCCTCACACTCTAATTAAATATCCCACAAAGAACAACCACACTGGGTTATGCTGTGTGAAGCACAGGGACACTCTTGGGACTTGTAGCCAAGCAAACGCCAGGACAACACTGTCAGCCATCCTGTCAGCACAGGCACACTACCCCACAGGGAAGCAGAGTCAAAAGGAAGGAAGTATGGGCATGCTGGGAAGGGGGTGCAGGCAATAGCATGATGGGAGTGGTAGTCACAGCTCAACATCCCCCACCCACATGGCCCAGCAAGCTCACACTGAAGCATGCACACCTCACAGCCAGTGAAAAGCCACTTCAAAGATGTCTGACACTGGCCTCAGCTGTGGGGAGCACAAGGCCCTGCTGGGACCTGTGCACCAACAAACAGCAGGACACCACTGTCAGCCATCTTGCCATTGCTGTCACACTCACACACTGTGAACTCCACTCAAAAGGAAGGAAGTATGGGCATGCTGGGAAGGGGGGTGTAGTCCATAGCATGATGGGAGTTGTAGTCACAGATATTGGTCACCCTCACAATTGGCCCATCAACACCACTCTAAACCATGCTCACATCACAGGGAGTGGAAAACAACTGACAAGATGGCTGACACTGGGTACTGCTGTGGGGAGCACAAGCCCCTGCTGGGAACTGGGCACCAACCAACAGCAGGACACAACTGACTGCCATGCTGAAAGCCAACTTGCACTCTCTGCAATGGAAGCACGTTCCATGGTGGGATAACTGGGCTGGGGGGAGAAGGAGGGCCGGATGTCCACCAAATACCACCAATGCTGGCCATGCACACACCTCAACATTCACATAGAAAAGCTTCAGGTTGGCAGGACAATGTGCTACACCAATATCAACCTCTGACTGTGACAACTTAGGACAATGCAATGTACAGGCCCGCATCCAGAGGTACAGTCACAACTGTCAGGTGTGTGAACCATTGATGCCCGTAGAAACATAACATACATTGTGTGTCTCTTCCAAAAACAGGTGATGATGGGGACACAGCAGCAGACGATGAGGAGTCCCTGTCCCAGGCTCCGGGGGACACTGAGCTCACTGGTGTGGAACAGCCTCTGCACTCCTCAGATGGCAAAGACCTACCTGGCCCCTCCGGTGTGAGTCATCATGCAGCACCAGCAGGACCAACATCTGCACCCCCTGCACCCACCCCTCCAACAACTGCCAACACACAGACCACCCCTGCCAACACGGACAGACCAAGGACCACCGATGACAACAGCACAGGGACCCCGGCCCAACGTAGAGCAACAGACAACGACCCCATTAACAGCCCCCAAGTGGGCCTACGGTCACCTGTGCATGCCACCACAGGTCCCGCACGTGTCACCAGGGGTGGTGGGAGGGGTGGTAGACATAGGTCGCTGTTTGCAGAGGGGCCTGGACTGCATGATGACCCACAACTGGCACGCATTGCTGAGGCGTACCAGAATAGCATCGGAGAGGTCAGCCAGGTAGTGGGGATCCTCAAGGACATTCAACAGCAGCAGGCTGCCCATCATGCCCGCTTGGACTCACACATGTCCCGTGTGGAGACACACATGTCCCGTGTGGAGACACACATGTCTGGCATGGAGTCCAAGTGGGACACATTGGAAGAACTGACAGCGGTGCATAGGGACATATTGACATGCCTCCGCCAGATTAGCACCAACATGGCCACACCTCCCTGTGTGCCCACAATATCTGGTGCTGCAACAACTGCAACTGCCACAGGGAGGGAGGAGGACTCTGGCGGAGAGTCCTCTGCACCGCAGCAGCCTGCACGTGAGGGTCCCCCCGGAAGAAGAGGGGTCGTCCGAGGAAGGAAAACTGAGAGGCCGATGGCCATGTACATCCCCCAGGAACCCAACACCTGTTCTGGAAATTCTCCTTTGTGTGCAAACTGTTTACCCTGTCGAATGCAACACAACTCTCCCACATGACATGGGGAGCTTAAGTTGGCCCAATGTATCAGATGACTGTGGACTTTACTCAGGACATTTCTGCTACCAAGCCTTCCAACTCATCTGGGAACTTTGGATTCCAATCCCAATGTACAGCACCCACCATCCTGTGCACTATCCTCACACATGTATGTAAATAAACTCACTAATACACCATACTTGCCTCTGTTGTGATTCCAACGTGGTTTTTGTCATGTAGATGGTGATCTGCTAAATGACACTGTGCATGCTAACTGCTACAGCAAGTTCAACACCGTCATGTGAGTCATGGCGACGTGACACATATGAGGGAGACACACCACTAGGGCTACACAACACATACACACCAGAGCCATCAGACTCATCGCCTACACTGATGTTGCCAGGAAATACAGTGGAATGCACAGACACCACACCTATTCACAGTCTGTGTTAACTAGCCCACAGGTGCAGTAAGCACATGTCAGTCAGATGTGTGACCACAGACAACGCACAACCCAAAGTGAAGCACAGGTTTATTACACATTTGCAACATGTTGTTTCCACTACAGATGCAAGGTAATCCTACGTGGCAGTGGCCACACAGTCAACAAGTGTAGAAGAAATAAAGTCCAGGGGTGTGTGGCACATCACCTGTAGGGAAACGACTGCTTCCACCCTGGAAGTTGAATCATGGTGTCGGGGGATCACAGTTCACCAAACAACTCTGAAAGTACCCTGTGAAGGACAGACATGACACACAGTCAAAAGCACGGAAGAACAGGACAGAACTGCAATACTCATGGCCAATACATGTCACAAGATACTCACAGAAAACCAAGTTAGCATGTCAACACTGTTGGGGAGTACAGACTACCTGTAAGGACACATCGCTGCACGCTTCCAGTCAAGTAGCACATGGCCACACTCAAACAGCACCAGAGCACCACCAACACATATCACGCAAACACACATCATTGACATGACATCTCTGGATACTCACATTCAGCTGAAGAAGTTGGTGATGAGCTGTGTGCGGACATCACCATCATCATCATCATCATCACTGGCATCGTGGCCCAGGCCAGGATCCTCCACAGGTGGCGGATGTTGGTCATCGTCATCCAGGATGAGAGGCAACTCCTTCCGCACTGCCAGGTTGTGTAGCATGCAGTAGACGATGACAATCTTGCACACCTTTGCTGGGGCATATGGGAGGGCCCCTCCTGTCTTGTCCAGGCAGTGGAAGCGGCTCTTCAGGAGACCAAATGTCCGCTCGATCACTCTCCTGGTCCGACCATGTGCCTCATTGTAGCGCATCTGGGCTGGTGTCACAGGGTTCCTGAGGGGTGTCAGCAACCACAGCATGTTGGGGTATCCGGAGTCACCTACAGACAGACAATTGCACATTAGCAGAGTTGGAAAAGAGGGCGGAATACAACATAGCAGAACACACACAATGGTACAAAGTCAGTACACACCGACAAGCCAGGCATGCTGGTTCTGTATCTGTGACATCATCCTCGGGATGCGACTACTCCTCATCACGTAGGCATCGTGGGCCGAACCAGGGAAACGGGCACACACATGTGAGATGCTCATATCTGTAAGACATACCACCAGAGCATTGATCGAATGATAATGTTTCCTGTTGCTGTATGCCTGCTCATGTGCCTGTGGTGGTACCAAAGTCACATGTGTCCCATCAATGGAGCCAATGACATGTGACATCCTCCCCAGGGCATAGAAGTCACTCTTGACGTCAGTGAGTTGTTGACGTGTAGGGAAATAAATGTACTGGTTCAGGCATCTCAACATTGCCTCCAAAACATCGCGTAGCACACGGCTGAACATAGTCTGTGACATCCCACCAGCAGTCGCCACAGTGTGTTGAAAGGTACCGGTGGCAAAGAAGTGTAGGGCTGCCATCACCTTCACCTTGGGGGTCAGCGCTGTAGGGTACGGCCGGCCAGGTTGCAAATGTGGGGCCAAGCGCACTGCCAAATCCTCAATCAGCTGCCTGGTGAAGCGGTACCGTCGGATGCTGTCACGTTCCACCATCGTTGCCAGGTCAGGGAATGGTCTATGGACAGCTGGTGCCCTGCAGTGCATAGGTGAAGAAAGAAAGATTGTCAGTCACCCCACATATGTGCCATTCACCATACTCAATTTCACATGATACATCATTACGAGACACAAGTACTTGATGTGTGTGCCGTTCTGTATGGACATATATGGCACCTACATGGACATCATCTAACATCTCAGTTCAACATGTGTTGACAACAGGTTCCAGGTTGTGCTATGGGAAACCATTAGGCTGTGTCAGAGTACCCATTTACTGCTGTCACGTTCCACACACACACCACAGTGACATGTCTGGACAGATGCACCACAGGCATCACAGCTCATTGACAGGTAGATTCCCAGTGACCCTGTCTTGCCACATGGACACTGGCATGACATGGCGTATCATGTACACATCAGAAAAACAAACATGACTCCCACAGGTAGTGGCCCCTGTTGCCTCCGCAGGACAGACATGGACGTCTGTGACACACACATGCACAACATCAAAGTCCATGCACAAACAACGTTGATGTGGAGACTGTCTCCCATTGTGCACATGGAATCAGAGACATCGGAAACACAACATGCACACAGACTGTGGAGGGCCATCACTATTGTGGCAATGGGTCACCCTGTGACGTACATGCCTTCCCACATGGGACTCTGGGGGTATGTGACATGTCATACACATACACAACCTGGAAATGTGACCATGCCACATGCTCCGAAATGAACAGTTGCACATCACAGTCGTCATGTGCACAACACACAAAGGATCCTGTCCCCATGAACATGTGCACAGCCTGGGAGTGCTGCCCCCAAGTGCCACCCCAAAAACCACATGTTTACCCCATACACAGAAAAGGTAATGCAGCCTTACATGCCTTAGGATACAGTGTGGACTGGGTGTGGTGTTGTAGGTGTGCCCCTGAGTCCCTGGCAAGTATATGTGGCTGGCATACGTTCACCAGTGACAAGCATGGTGACATATGCGAGTGACCTGTACAGGGACGCGTTGTACAGCAATGGACCGATCGGTGTGCACGCACTGGCCATTGCATCTGTTGTGAGCGGGTACGCGTTGTTTCCCGGAATACGCGTTGTACACCAATGGACCGATCGGTGTGCACGCACTGGCCATTGCATCTGTTGTGAGCGGGTACGCGTTGTTTCCCGGAATACGCGTTGTACAGCAATGGACCGATCGGTGTGCACGCACTGGCCATTGCATCTGTTGTGAGCGGGTACGCGTTGTTTCCCGGAATACGCGTTGTACAGCAATGGACCGATCGGTGTGCACGCACTGGCCATTGCATCTGTTGTGAGCGGGTACGCGTTGTACAGCAATGGACCGATCGGTGTGCACGCACTGGCCATTGCATTTGATGTGAGCGTGTACGCGTTGTCTTTTGAAATACGCGTTGTACAGCAATGGTCCGGACGGTGCACATGCATTGGCTAGGGCCTGGCATGGCAACGGACGCGTTTTCGAAGCTGTAACGAGTCTGATGCAGTGAATTCAGTTGGCCAGCCACAACAATGTTGCAAAAACATGGGTGTCATGAAGTTTAGCTTTTGAAGGATGCTGTGGGCGTGTATAAGTGGTGCAATTCCATGGATTGGCCAGATTCAGAAGATGCAAACGACTTGGACCTATCACTTTGGACACATGGGACAGTATCTGCCTCTGCAGCACACATATAATGCTGGCTGTTCCCCTGAGAGCTCACTTGCCTGCACTACATGCTCCAGGACGACATCTGCCACCAACACTGCTGCTGTCTCTGCATCCTCTGGCTACTGCAATGGCACGTACTGTGGAGAGAGCCCCAGCCTTCAGCCTTGAGGAGAACCAGGCCCTGCTGGACAGCCTCCTTCCACAGTACAGCAAGCTGTATGGGAAACCAGGGGAGCAGGTGAGTGTGCTGTCCACTGCCTTACTAATTGTGCATGTTGTCTGACTAGCAAGACTTACAGTGTGCACACCACTGGCTAGCATGCTCACTGAGTAGTTCTCACCCCCAAAGTGTGTAGTTACATGCATTGAACAGGTACAGTGCAGTAACAGTGCATTCCAACAAGGTTTACTTCCCATGCAATGATACCATGTAGTAACTGCTGGCAAACTGTTCATAGCCATCGTTGCACTGCCTGTGTACATCATATGCCCCTGTGATTGAGACATGTATATCCAACTGTGTGATGCACGTATATGTTGCATGTGTAGTAATGGCATTTTCACTTTGTCATCCTCACAGGTTGATGCCCACCAGAAGCAGGAAATCTGGCTGACCATCGCCCGGGCAGTAAGATCCGTGGGGGTCTACAAGCGCCGGATCCGCAACTGCCAGAAAAGGTGGCAGGACCTTCGGGGCTGGACCCGGAGGATTGCAAGGGTCCAGCTGAAGCGGTCGCCTCCTCGCAGGAGGGGCGGACACCGGACCCTGACCCCCACATGCTCAGGATCCTGGCAGTGGTCTTCCCTGACCTGGATGGGCAGCTGAAGGCCAGACAGCAGCAAGGAGGGGTGAGTCCATGACTGCACTGTGCACTTTGTCTGACATGCTATGTGCCCTCCTCTGGCCTGGTTAAACTTCCACAGTACATCAGTCTTGTGGTCCAGGACCCATGTCCCTCAATTGTGACATGCCCACTCCTCATCTGATACGCATATGTGTGGCCCTTACAGTCAGGAAATTGTGTCACTTGGGTACTGTGTCATTGCATTTTGCTTCGGTCAAGGTGGGGGACAGCATTTGTTCCCGTGACTATGTTGTGGGATTCATGGGTGGGTCAATTGCTTACACAATGCCTAAGTTCTGACATGTAATCTGGGTGTAACATTGATATGTGGTCCACTTGCTGATCTGAATCACCACATGTCCCTGGGGTATTTGGCACACCCCCATGTGCGTGTGGGAACAATGTTTGGGCCTCAGGAGTATGTGTATCAAGTGTGTCACACAGCGTGCGGGTGGATGAGTGTAGAGGAAATACACCAAATTGTTCTACGCGGCGGATAAGGAGAGACAGACTATGTCGGGCAACAGCTGACCTTGAAAGCAAGAGTGCGTATAGGCAGCTGTTCTCACTCCCCCACCAGTTTGAGTTTAAAAATTCAATAAACTCGGTTCCTCTCCGAATACGAGGGGCTCCACAACTTTTTGCAACCAAGTGTTGACTCGGGTAGGTGACATCCCCTTTACTTCTAGACTTAGAGGAATAAGGGTGAGCACCCAGGGATCACAGCGTTGAGAGTCCTGAGGAAAGCCGGGGTATTAGTTGTGCCGGCTGAAACATGTCGACATTTTAGCAGAGTGGAGGGGTTGGTGTCTCATTACAAGCTCCCCAACCTAGCATCCACTTTTTGTTTTAATCCTGGACTGGGGACCTAATATTAAATTGATGACTAGGATCCCTTGATACCAGTTTTATATCACTAATTTCTGCACTTTTGTCTTACCTGTGATCGGACACTGAATGTTGTATTGTCTTCCCCCTCCCTATTGCTCCACCTCCAGCGTTTGGCTGACGCAGAGGTGTGTTAGCAGCCCTATGATGAAGCATGACACAGCTTGCTGTGTGTGCGGGCAGTTTTATCAATTTGGTGTATTTCCTCTACACTCATCCACCCGCACGTTGTGTGACTATCCCTCTTCTGTTTGTGATATCATAGTACTAAGCAGGAGGTCGAAGAGGGATTGTTTTCCTCTCACCCCTTTCTTTTGTGAGTTTTTTTTTTTTTTATCAAGTGTGTCACACATGCTTAGCCACCTGCCTACTGTCCAGGGCTCATCCCTCTTTCAGGTGGAGCAGGACAGTCATGCCTACTCCAGGGCATACAATACACTCTGTACTCCCACTCCCGTGTATCAGCTGACATGTTGTGATCAGTGAAATGTTCCCTCAGGTGTCTGCCTCTGTGTCATTGTGCCGTGGCTTCGTTGTCAGGACTACTGGGATGTTTATCGTTTAGGGCTCAACATGCCATCTGAGATGTGACCATGAGAGACGATACTTCTGTGACTCATAGGTGTTTGATCACTTGACTGTGCACACAGGTGTATGCGACTGTGAACTTCAGGCAGCTGTTTTACATTCACAGTAGACTGTGAGGTGCTCAGGTTCATAGAGTTGTGTTTCATGTCTCCCATATGTCCAATTGGCATGACGTGGCCAAATAAGAGTTCAGATGATGTGGTGTGTGGGGGATGGACATGTGCACTTGTCAGCTACATAACTTGCATTCCCCATTTCCTAGGATTGTGACACAGTGCAGACTGTTGTTGGCTGGCTGCCATGCCCATGTGACTGGAGACAGTGATGTATGACTTTGCAGGCATGCCTGTGCCATGGCATTTAACTTCCTAAGAGTGATCCTGCAGGGGAGTTACATGTGCAACATGCACCCCATTGTGGCATTGACTATCCGGACATGGGTGCATCATGGTGTCTGGTGCTGGTATGCATCACATGCATTTCTAATTAGACTCTGGCCATCCCTTTACCCGGACACCTGTACTAACTCAGTGGCAAGAGATGTGATGTGTGCAGGTTCACATACTTCACTGTGTTCTCTGCAATGTCCAACAACTGTGTACGTGGTGCTTGTGTCCACACTGGGGTATTACCATCCAACAGGCACCAGACAGATGGATGCAAGGGCAGGAGGGGTGTGAGTGCCATGGTTGACCATCAGACTGACAATTGGCTTCTCCTAATCTGTGTGAGGACTTTTGGCAATGTTCAACTGAGGATGCCAGGGCTTGCTCTGTAATGTGCTGTACTTACTGTGGTGTGTGCGGTCAGTGCAGGTGGCTGATGTTTGTCTGTTTCCCTAATTGTTTGCAGATACATCCACGGCCACAGGAGGGGACAGCTCCAAGGACCAGGAGGAGCTGCAGAGCCAGACTGGGTCAGCCGGCGATGAGTGGTCGGAGGGACCCAGTGGCACGGAGGGTGAGGGGAGCCACACCGAGGAGTCCTCAGCACCATCCACCTCAGCTGAGGACCACAGCAGCTCGGAGGATGACTCCCTTGTGGAGGCGGGTGTCAGCAGCCACCACACCACAGCTACTATGTCTGGCCCCACCACCACCACCGCCCTCCCATTGGCTCCCATTCCAGAGGTCCGTGGAGGCTCCCGTGTCCGGGAGCGTGTCTCCTTCGTGCCAGGCACCGCACCCCCTGCTCCTGTGTCCCCTGCTGCCCTGAGTGAGGAGTCTGTGTACCTAGTTCGGCAGCTCCATGTAGGGCAGACAGCAATGCTGAGTGTCCTCCATGCACACACCACTCTGTTGACACAGCTGGTGTCGTTCATGGACGGCATCTCGACGGGCATGTCTGCCCTACAGAGGAGCAAAAGGTCCATGGACTCCTCCCTGACAGCAGCAGTGTCCCTCCTCCAACAGTCCATCACCCCTCCTACCTCTGCCCCATCCACACTTCCTGGCACCCTACCTGTCCCAAGCACATGAACACCTGCACAATCACCCAAACACACAGACACGAGCAGCACAGAAACACACAGAACAAGGGCAAAACGTGCACACAAGCATCCTCAGGGGACTGATACCACACCCACAGGGGATGGGGAACAGACACACACACAGGCATCCACACTCACTCCGCAGTCCTCAAAATCCCCTCCCTCCAAGACCCCTTCCCTTGCCTCACCTGCAACCCCACCTACAAAGCAGCTCTTCCTCTGTGACCTCGGACTCTTCCCCTCCGATCCCGCTGATCCAGCATACAGGGGGAAGAGGAAGTCCACCCACACAGAGGGAGTGCCCTCGCCCCTGGACACCCTCCCCCAGGCGCAGACAGCCTGAGGCCCCCACCCGCAAGTCCCCCGGTCCCGGAAGAGCAAGACCCTGCCACCGCCCTGCAGCTCAACCACACAGTCTCCTTCCTCCATCCCTCAGTCACCCACAACACAGGTTCCCCCACCACACCCTGTCCCATGTTCCCCCACCCACAGATACACCATCCCCAAAATGATGCGGCCTTCTCCTCCTACCACTTGCTCTTCCAGCCCCACACCCCCGCTGCACATGTTTGTGCCACTGGTGTGGAGAACGTGTCCTCCCCCTCTGTCCTGCCCACCTTACCTGAACCCCATTCTACTCCCCCGGAGATGGGCACTGCAGTGGAGTCCACTACCACCCCGTCTGACTTGGGCACTGCAGTGGGGAACCTGTCCACTCCATCTGGCCGGACCACTGCAGTCATGCCGGCACCCACACCATCTGACTCATGCCCCCCAGTTGTGCCGGCACACACCATGTCAGACACCTCCACTGCAGTTGTCAGTGACTCTCCAGCACCAGCCACCCCTTCCCTGCCTCCTTCTGGTGAGCCCTGATCCTGTCCCTGTGGTGCCTGGCCTGCCCCCCCGTATACCCCTCCGAGGGGAATGTCCCTGCTCCATATCAGTGCAGGCAAGCAGAGGGTGACATCTGCCACTGTCACCCTGTTCGGTCTGAACTGTTGGACTGGCCATTGGCCTTTGTATTTTTGCAGGACTTTCATTTTTCAGACACATATGCTGAATAAAGCTCCTTTCTGTTGTCTGGTGGTTTTGCTTCAGATGTACTTGATTTTGATGATGCTAACCATGCCCTTGCTGCAGTGATGGTGATATTTGGTATCATGAAAATGAAGTGTTACTGTGCAGGACCCCATGTGGTCCAGGGGGACTGTGTCCTATCCTGGTGTGTAGCCATGTCATCCTTTGCAGCAATATGAGGGTGTCATGTTTTCAATATTTGCCAATGGGATTTCCTACATTTATTTGCAATATCACATCTGTGGCTTACACCCCTGCACATCAGTTGTGCTTGCCATTGTTCAATTTGTCTGTTTCCCTGACCGTGTGACCATCTCCACTGGACATGCAAGTTTGGGCATCAATGGGGAAGGACTCATCTGTGTTATCAGTGCAACTTGCTATACATGTGTGTTGGATCTGTGCAGATGATTTCGGTGACACTCCCATGACCAGGCTGATGTGACGAGAGCCTTCATTTTGTGCTAATTGTTGACTGAGTGACCAAGTGTTCTGCTGACATGATAGAGCCCTGCAGAGACAACGTATGGCACAGCTTTCCTTACACAGGAGTGGAGCCCCCTCATGGCAGTGTGTAATTCCGTGACATTGCCTGAGCCCACGGTGTGTGTTGTGTGAGCATGTCTGTGTGTGTTCACTTCCATTTTGCAACACAGGCTGGGATCCCTAGTGATGTTCCTGTTTGTGATGCTTGCTGAGTTGACCTATGTTCCCCCCACATCTTCGCCCTGGGTTCTCTGTGATGTGGGTGCATGGCACATTACTGGTCATCAGGGTGTCATCCATAGGTGTGTTTGCTGTCAGGGCTGAGTTTGTGGGCAAACGCAGATGAGACACAGTCAGGATTCCCCTTGGCACTTGTTGGTTACAGAAGTCATGTAATTTACATTTTGTGTTACCTTTCAGTGATTGTGACACATTGTGTGTGTGACTGCTGTCACTCCTCAGGGTCAGAGCTGCAATGTTGGAAGTTGTCTATGTGTGTTCTTGGTGGGTGACCTTGGCTTCTTCATTGGTGTGTGACTGTGGCCGGGATCCCATTGGTTGGTGTGGATTTGACGTCATGCCCATGTACAGCGTACTGTGCAGTGTGTCAGACATTCACAAGTCTTGTGATGGGTATCTCCACCTTAGTTCCCCCACCACCCCTGGGATTGTCATGGGTGCATGTGCAATGTCACCAGTCCATGTGAGCTTCACTGCTGCACATTGGTGGAGGTCAAGGTGTGTGGTGTTGAGTGTGTGCAAATGAGAGTTGTTGCACGGCTAGACCCCTACCTCCATGTTGGCCTTGGCTGACAGGCCGTGCTGATTGATTTGTGCTTGTGTAGGTGTGATGGTAGTTAGTTGCTCAGGAAACATGACTGTGGTTCACTGTGTGTACGACATCTACCTTTGCCATCACAGTGGGATTATCATGCAGGCCAGTGTCACCACAATGTGGGGTCCCTGGGGGTAGTGCTGTGGTTGGTCTGTCTCTTGCTGTGTTAGTTGCTGTTCCTACAAGCTTGTGTGACATTTGTAATTTGTGCTCCCTCTCATCTGACAATGCCTGATTGCCCACATAGGGGAATCCGATCCATGAGTTACTTTTGTGTGGCACTGTATACACATCTGTGTAATAGGGATTCAGGCCTCCTCATGTGTTGTGTGGTTGCCTGGGGACACTGGCACACCCCCCCATCACCTGTTGTGTTTGACATGCAGTGTGAGTCTGCCTGTTTGTGTTTGTGCATTTGCACCACTGCATTGGCATATCTTTAGTATGCCATTGGCTGTATGTTGTTTGGTGGGTTTCCCCTGCTGTCCCTGGGACTCCTAGGTCATCAGTCAGCACAATGATCATGGTTTGTATGTCCTATTGCTGCCATGGAATGGTATTTGTTCACCTGACATCTACAGTCTCCACAGGATATCTACATTTGTGTGTCCATTGGTGCTGATGTGTGGGTCTGCATTATGATGGTCACTACTGTCATGGTGTAATTCGTGAATGTTGACAATGTGAGCCCCCATGGGTGAAGTTTGTCTGCACATGGCCAAAGCGATGTTTCATTGGCACTGCACTGTTTGCCTCACCCAATCTATGTTGCTATGGGACACAAGCACTACTATGCCACTGATGTGTTTGTTGTTGTGTGACCAGGAATCATCCATGCAGTTTGGCATTTGCAGCTTTTCACATGACAACACTTACATTTTGGTCACTGTGGTGATGGGGCTTTAGACCCCATTGCCACAATGTTCAAAATGTGCTTCAGCTATGGACCCCACACTTACATGTTGGTCACTGTGGTGATGGGGTGTTAGACCCCATTGCCACAATGTTCAAAATGTGCTTCAGCTATGGACCCCACACTTACCTTTTGGTCACTGTGATGATGGGGTGTTAGACCCCATTGCCACAATGTTCAAAATGTGCTTCAGCTATGGACCCCACACTTACATTTTGGTCACTGTGGTGATGGGGTGTTAGACCCCATTGCCACAATGTTCAAAATGTGCTTCAGCTATGGACCCCACACTTACCTTTTGGTCACTGTGATGATGGGGTGTTAGACCCCATTGCCACAATGTTCAAAATGTGCTTCAGCTATGGACCCCACACCTACATTTTGGTCACTGTGATGATGGGGTGTTAGACCCCATTGCCACAATGTTCAAAATGTGCTTCAGCTATGGACCTCACACTTACATTTTGGTCACCTTGGTGATGGGGCTTTAGACCCCATTGCCACAATGTTCAAAATGTGCTTCAGCTATGGACCCCACACTTACCTTTTGGTCACTGTGGTGATGGGGCTTTAGACCCCATTGCCACAGTATTCATGGTCTGCTTGCATTGTGGAGGCCACACACATTTATGTGTGACACATGTGATAGGGGGTCACATTGTATGTTCAATGTCATGTTCAGTGTTGTAGGCATTTGACACAGACTACACACGCTTGTCATAGTGTTGGGGGGGATGTATTTTTCAGACATTCCTTATGTTGGAGTATGCTGGTTGTGTCATGCATTACCCGTCCTATGAGTAGGGGTTGTGTGGGTGCTAGGCATCCAGGCCCCCATGAGTAGGGGTGGTGGTAGTGGTAGGCATCCAGGCCCCCTGAGTAGGGGTGGTGGTAGTGGTAGGCATCCATCCCCCTATGAGTGGGGATGGTAGTAGTGACAGGCATCCAGGCCCCCATGAGTAGGGGTGGTGGTAGTGGTAGGCATCCAGGCCCCCTGAGTAGGGGTGGTGGTAGTGGTAGGCATCCATCCCCCTATGAGTGGGGATGGTAGTAGTGACAGGCATCCAGGCCCCCTGAGTAGGGGTGGTGGTAGTGGTAGGCATCCATCCCCCTATGAGTGGGGATGGTAGTAGTGACAGGCATCCAGGCCCACATGAGTAGGGGTGGTGGTAGTGGTAGGCATCCAGGCCCCCATGAGTAGGGGTGGTGGTAGTGGTAGGCATCCAGGCCCCCCTGAGTAGGGGTGGTGATAGTGGTAGGCATCCATCCCCCTATGAGTGGGGATGGTAGTAGTGACAGGCGTCCAGGCCCCCATGAGTAGGGGTGGTGGTAGTGGTAGGCATCCAGGCCCCCCTGAGTAGGGGTGGTGGTAGTGGTAGGCATCCATCCCCCTATGAGTGGGGATGGTAGTAGTGACAGGCATCCAGGCCCCCCTGAGTAGGGGTGGTGGTAGTGGTAGGCATCCAGGCCCCCCTGAGGAGGGGTGGTGGTAGTGGTAGCCACCCATCCCCCTATGAGTGGGGATGGTAGTAGTGACAGGCATGCAGGCCCCCCTGAGTAGGGGTGGTGGTAGTGGTAGGCATCCATCCCCCTATGAGTGTGGATGGTAGTAGTGACAGGCATCCAGGCCCCCATGAGTAGGGGTGGTGGTAGTGGTAGGCATCCAGGCCCCCTGAGTAGGGGTGGTGGTAGTGGTAGGCATCCATCCCCCTATGAGTGGGGATGGTAGTAGTGACAGGCATCCAGGCCCCCATGAGTAGGGGTGGTGGTAGTGGTAGGCATCCAGGCCCCCTGAGTAGGGGTGGTGGTAGTGGTAGGCATCCATCCCCCTATGAGTGGGGATGGTATTAGTGGCAGGCATCCATCCCCCTATGAGTGGGGATGGTATTAGTGGTAGGCATCCATCCCCCTATGGGTGTGTATGGCATTGGTGATAGCCATCCCGCCCCTATGGTTCTGCTGGTGCTGGTGTACGTCATTTGTGCATCCCTATGTGTGTGTGACATATTTCAGGTACGTGTCGTTTGTTTGTGTTGTGGGTGTTTGACTTACCGTCTGCGCCGTACGCGTCCGTACCGGTCCCGGTAATAGATGTAGAGTATTGGTAGGACCTGCGCAATGGGATTCATGGTTGGGTCGTCTCGTTCGGGTTTCTCGTGGCTTCGACTCGTACTCATCGCTGGCTTGTTCGTCTCGTCGCCGTGGATCGTCTTGTGGCGCGAATCGGAGCTTATGTACAGCTCTCCCGGATGCTCAAACGTGCCAGACTTAGCGACGGGTTCGGCGCATACGGAAGGCGCATCGTACTAGTCCGGCCGGAAGGTGCTGTGTATTTGCTTCCGTGCGACTCGAATCGGCGTTTACGGATCCGGCTCGGGCGGGGAACAGGAGCTGAAATGGGTAAGTACGGCTCGCTCGGAATCTGGGCTGTTGTGCGCATCGTACTTGTTCGTTCGGATGAGTGTTCGAATCGGTCGGGAAACACGCGTTCGGCTTGTATTTTTTCCGGACGAATGCTGTTAGGTGCGCTTCCGGCCGAGATCGGAATCGACCCCAATGTTTGACTCTTGCACCACGGATGTCGTCTTGGTCATATTGCACATTTGCACTTTATGTCTGGTTTTGTATATTAAGGACATAAGATTGGTCTAGGTAAACGGTGATTTATATTTATGTAAATAATATTCCAAATTATTTTTTTAAACAGTATGTTATGTTGATTATGTTTGTATTGTTATTTGCAGCCCTGAAGAAGCCCGCATGGGTGAAACGCGTTGGCTGTTGTGTATTAAACAATGAATAAAATAATCTACAAAACCATCATGTGAAAGACTGACCATTTCTGTCATCGCTGTCCTCCATCATCTGTGGGATTTGAACCCGATGAATTTTTTGCCTTTGTAACAATGCCTCTCTCATCTTCTGTGTTCTCATGTTGTATTTGAAACCATAGTCGGTGGCTGGTTTCGGGAGGTGGGCATTGTTTGTTAGCAACTATACGGAGCATTTTTGAATTATTTATAACAAACATTGGTAGTTGGTGCAGCATTATATACCCTGCCGCCGCGCTTGCATGTTATATATATATATATATTTTTTTTATTTATACATTTTTATATATACAATTATAAAATAAATTAAAATAAATAGTTTATTAATTGTTTTAAAGTAAACATATATATATATATATATATATTAAATTTTATATATGTATGTTTACATTTTTTAAATTAAATTTATTTGTTATATATATTAAAATGTATATTAAATCTAATTTATTTTTTAAAGTTAATTTTATTTTTTATATATGTAATATTATTTTTATATATATATATATATTAAAATCGATATTTTGTACAACTATATTTTTTACATCAATATTTTTTTTCTCAATATTTTTGTTCTTACAATAATAAATATAGGATGTCGATATTTTTGACATCGATATTAAAAACTGGATATTTGTGTATGGGGATATTTTGGGGGTCAATATTCTGTCAGTGAACCCCCCTGAGCATTACAAGAGGGACGCGGCAGGGTTGCCCTTGCTCTCCACTGCTCTTTGCACTGTATATTGACCCCTTCTTACAAAAACTGGAAGGTAATCCAAATATACCCCCTGCTGTAACGCAAGGTCATAGTACCTCTGTTCTGGCATATGCCGATGATGTGGCGTGGTCACCCCGGACCTCAATCTAGCTATAAAAACAATAGAGGAAGAAGCAGCAGCCTTTGGGGTACTGTCAGGGTACTCCTTGAACAGGGGGAAAATGCAGATAGTTAATAATGAACATGTTCTAACAATGGACAGTAGGGTGTTCGAGAGTGCTAACTATCTGGGGGTTATAATTAAGGCCGACTTGGACACCATTGTGGACGAGAACCTAACACCTGTTGCGGAAAAAACTAAGCTTAATCTGATGAAGTTGGATAACCTGCACTTAACGCTGGTAGGCAGATGCAACTTATTAAAAATGGTTTACTTCCCCAAATTGATGTACCTGATGAGAGTCATTCCCCTTCTATTCCCTAACTATTGGTTTAAAAAAATTGAAAATATATTCACTCAATTTATATGGGCATACTCGAGTCCTAGAAGATCGGCCAAATGGTTGACACTCCCCACAGAACGTGGTGGGTTGACTTTACCTAATCTGAAGTTATATTATTGGGCTACAGCGCTAGCACACTTTACGATCCTTTTGAGAGATTCCCCCAATGATGATCCACTGCTGCATCCCTCACCATATCAATTGTTGATCGGTACCGAGGCCTGGGGATGTCTATGGTGTCAGTTCGAAATGGGGTACTATAAAAGGGTTAGATTGGGGGCGTGGCCAAGCAAGATGGCTGAGCGGACGTGAGCCGCTTCAGCTCCGAGGCTGCCACGAGCTGTTTTCCTCGCTCATGGAGGGCCGTGAAATGGATGGCCGCACTAGGCACTAACCCGTGCTGACCAGGATCGCAGCACTGAGTCCACAAATTGGCCCCACGACTGATAAGCGTGTCTGCGGTGTGGCAGGACGAGAGGCCGAGACCGATCCCAAAATGGAACGGAGGTGGGCCCCGATCGGAGCCGTCACGTACAGCTGAGCGCCCGCTGTTACCGGGAGATCCTGGACGCGGCTCCGACGGCAATGCACTCCCCCCTGTAAGAGCGCCACCGCGGGGGGGCCCCGGTGATCAGTGCGGAATTTGGCATTTCACAGTACTGGCGTGAATGCAGTCTCGCTCCATGCGGAACTGCTAAGACGCATCGCAAGGCCCTGCAGAGACAACCGAGGCATAATTGAAGCGGGCTCCAGAGGCATTGACGGCGTGGACACAGCGATCAGCAGCAGGGGAGCTTGCCTGATGGGTCAGTCTTCTTTTTTCTTGCCTCGGGCGCAGCGTGCAGAGGGCATGGAGGAGTCCTGTGCAGTGAAGCCTGCCTGACCCTAAGATGGTGCCCGCAGAGTGACGGTCTCCCAGGAGGGCTCCCGACTTGGCACCAGCGGTGGCGTGGGGGAGGAGGCAGACAGGGCACCTTCCTCTTCTGCTGCCCCACTTGAGAGAGGAGGAATCTTGTCACCCCGGTTTTGCTGCCCTACCCCTCGACATGCCACCTGACCTTAAGAGGACGCCCAGGGCTTAACCACCAGCAGAAGGCCTGACACCACATCTGGGAGACACACGAGTGTGGGGCCAGATTCTTGATGCCACAACCCAAAGGGGACTCACACTGCTTGCCTTGGCGCTGTGCATCGCGCTGCCCCTATGCCACCAAAGAAGGCGACGAACAAAGTCTCCCGTTACTTCGCAGCCGCAGACAAGAACACTTCCCCCGTCGAGACAGCTCAGGAGACAACAATGGCCCTTACAGGGAAGACCTGGTCGGTTCCCTCCGGGACTTTAAAACTGAACTGTGCCAAGAACTTAAGCAAGACCTGCATGCTTCTATAGACCAGCTCAAGGCTGACTTAACAGAAAAGATGGCGACGCTCAGGCAAGATGTAGATGCGGTGGGCACCAGGGTGGTGGAGGTGGAGGAACAGACGCAGGACCTCAACGCACGCTCTATTAAACTACACGAAGCTCAGCACAACCTTCAGTCCCAGCTGCAACAAGTGCTCCTGAAGGCGGAGGATTTGGAGAACAGATCCCGGAGGGAGAACAAACGCATCCAGGATCTGGAAGAAGGCGCGGAAGGGCCAGATCTGGAGGCGTTTGTGGTCGGCCTTTTCTCAGAACTTCTGGCACCTTGGCAATTGAAGCTCAAGATTGATCGAGTTCATCGGGTGGGGACCCTACAGACTGGGGAACGAAGACGGACACGGGACGTCCTGGTGAAGATGCACTCCTTCAAAACGAAAGAAGCCATCTTAAGCGCCGCGAGGAAGAAGGAAGAGACCTCCTTTCAAGGACACAAGTGCGCGCTTTTTCAGGATTTGGCGCCCTCCACTCTGGCGTGCAGGCAGTTGCTTCGCCCGGTCACCACCAAGCTACGAGAGGACAACGCGCGATATCGCTGGACATTTCCCTTGGTCTTGCCTTCGAATACAAGAATAAGTCCCACCATATAACCGATCTGAGTGAGGGTCTATGTATCCTGGGCCGGCCTGTGCCAGAGGATGACAACGGCGCGGGCCTTCGACCGACTCAGGACAGCCCGGAGGGAGACCCGGTCCTGGCAGACAGTCACGAAAAGCAGGCAGACTCCTAAATGAACGTTCTCCAAGGGATGTTGGCTACAGACATTTTGCTGCTCACGATGTTCACTCATGGAGCTCCACTGATGAGCCGTTGGCTGCCATGGGCCTGGTGCAGTAGAATAACCAGGGTTCCACTCCAGGCCATTAGGTTACAGTATCCATCCGTCTATGACATTACTGATATTCTCAAATGTTCTCTATATTCTTATCACATGGCAGCTGGGGGGTGTGGGCCTTGTCCATATCGCCCAGAATTACAGTATTCTTCTTAGAAAAGGATCGAGTTGGCGTCTCAGCACAATTTTTCTAGGGTTGGGTGGAGAATTGTTTTTTTTGGGGGGGGGGGGTTCCTGGTGGTGGTGACGGGGTAGCGTTAGCTTTCTGTTTTCCTGGGTACGAGCGGCCCATGGATGGGAATTTACCTGAGGTACGAGGCTTTCGGGTGGGTGAGCTGCGACACACAGAGGGCGGCCCATGAGGGGCGATCCGTAGATGGGGGAGAGAGGTAGGACTTTCTAATGGTTTCCATAGCATCCTGGAACGTTAAGGGCCTGAATTCGCCCCAAAAACGCCCAAAAATCTGGAAATATCTCAATGATCGCCAGTTTGAGGTTGTGGCGCTACAAGAAACACACCTCAAAAAGTCAGAGGAAACTCGGCTGCGCCACAAATCATACCCCTTAATTTATAAGTCATCCGCTAGCACCAATCACAAAGGAGTGGCCCTGCTTTTTCGTAGCTCAGCCAAGTTCCAGCCCGAAGCAATCAAGGCCGACCGGGAGGGGAGAGTCATAATGGTGAAGGGGAGGCTACGGGGCACCCTATGCACATTTATCTCTCTCTATGCACCCAACTTGGGACAGACGACATTCCTATCTAACACACTGGACTTGATAGGTGGCTTTGTGGAGGGCCCGGTGATGTTGCTGGGAGACTTCAACCTGACATGGCACGAAACCTTGGACAGTTCACACTCACATAGGGCGACCCCCAACAGCTTAACCAAAGGGGTCAAACAGAAAATGCTCACGCTGGGCCTCTGCGATGCCTGGCGGACACTGCATCCTACCACCAAAGACTATATGTACTTCTCACATGTCCACCAGTCATACTCTAGGATTGACTATATTTTCATTAGTCAGGCACTAATGGGCCCCCTGCAGGCAGCGCAGATCTTGCCAATTTCGATATCGGATCACAGCCTAATAACCACCAGTCTGACATGGGGTGGGACTAAGTCTGGCACATTGCGGGAGACTTCCCGACAGCGATCATTCGAGACAAGACCTCCAGTGATGAACTGAGGGCCTCCATCAATGAATACTTCACGCTCAACACCCCGCAGGCCACCACCCCACAGAATAACTGGGATGCTTTTAAAGTGGTAATGCAGGGCAAATGCATCCAACTTAACGCGGTTTTAAATAAACAGAGGGTGAAGGAGCGCATAGCTCTTGAAGGGGAATTAGAGACAGTTGAGAAAGCACATAAGGAAACACATACGCGAGCACTACAGCGACAGCTTACCACGTTAAGAGGCAAACTACGCTCCATTTACAACAATAGAGCCGAGTACACACTGCTGAAACTGCAACAGACATCATATGCTCAGGGCGATAAAGTGGGGACCCACCTAGCGCGACAGCTTCGAGTGAAGAGGGAATGCGAATTCATTGGGGGTATCCTAGATGGGGATGGCCATCTCACCCACTCAGATGACATCAAAGCCAACATCTTTGGCACATTCTACGGGAAACTATACCTAGGTACTCCCCCTGATACGGCCCTACAGCAGCAATATTTAGAGTCGGTGGACCTTCCCCACCTCTCTCCCGCGACCGCGGAGCTCTTGGATGCTCCCATTACATTGGAGGAGGTCAGGCAGGCCATTTCTACACTCAAACTCCATAAAGCCCCAAGACCTGATGGCCTAACGGCGCAGTTTTATAAATATTTTGCATCCGAGCTAAGTCCCCACCTCACTGAGCTGTTCCACGTGATAGCAGCAGACGCCAGGGTATCACCATCAATGGCTGAGGCAGTGATATCTGTTATTCCCAAACCCGGGAAAGATCCCCAGAACTGCGCCTCTTATAGGCCTATAGCCCTTCTCAACCTTGACGCGAAGCTCTACTCAGCGATTTTAGCCGCCAGATTGGAAGATCTGATGCCCACACTAATCCACCCTGATCAATCAGGCTTCATAAAGGGAAGGCAAACACATGACAATATCCGGAACACCATACACCTCATTGAGAAAGTGTCCAAATTCAAACTCCCAGCGATCTTAGTGGGTCTCGATGCCAAAAAAGCCTTTGACAGGGTGGATTGGTCGTTCCTTTTCCTCACCATGCGGAAATATGGCTTTGGGGACACATTCCTCAACATGGTCAGGGCCAACTATCACCTTCCGCAATCCCGAGTCTTGGTCAACGGCTACACGTCACTCCCCTTCGCCCTTAGCAGAGGTACGCGGCAGGGCTGCCCGCTTTCTCCCCTCTTATTTGCCCTCAGCATCGAACCCCTAGCTGTGAAATTCCGGGCCAATGAGGAGATCCGGGGAATACGCTTTGGTGGCACAGATCATAAAGCGTCCCTCTTTGCGGACGATATCTTGCTCACGCTCAGGCAACCGGCTACCTCACTCCGGGCAGTACAGGAGGAACTGAAGAACTTTGAACTGGTGGCAGGGTTTAAAGTTAATCTATCCAAATCATCCATACTAAACCTTACGCTCCCCAACGCTGAGGCGACTAGACTGAGGGGTCAGACATCCCTACACTGGGCTAAACACTCCCTCCTATACGTGGGCATCCACCTCACTCCTAAAATTGGGGACCTATACAAGGCCAATTACCCCACTCTAGTGACACAGCTTCAACGGGATTTTAAGAGATGGGAACCTCTCTACATCTCCTGGCTCGGGCGGATCAACGCCGTTAAAATGACGGACCTGCCAAAACATTTATATTTATTTCAGGCTTTACCTATAGAGCTTGGCCATGATCTTCTGCCACGCCTGTGCTTGCTCGTCATTAAATTCATTTGGTAAGGGGGGAGGGCTCGCCTTCCCTTCCACGTGCTGCGACGTCCAAAGAAAGACGGGGTGGCGTTACCGGATTTTGCATTATATTATCAAGCGGCACAACTGCGGGTGGTGACAGAATGGTCTGCAAGAGAATCCGATAAGCACTGGCTCCACATGGACAGGGCGATTGTGGGGCGTTCCATATGGGATGTCCTGTGGAAACCGAAGAAAGACAGGCCTGTGAACGCCTATTTAAGCACCCCCACATGTACGACACTGACAGTGTGGGACCAAGTCACGAAGAGAGAGGGTTGGACCTCTTCTCCTTCCCCATACACCCCAATTCACTTCAACCAGGCATTCCCGCCGGCAATGCGTGAGGGGCCCTTTGATTGCTGGAGGGAGGGGGGATGCTTAAAGTTATCAGACTTATTTCACAACTTTGACGTGCTGACATTTGAAAGCTGCAAAAGGGACTTCCAGGTCGCACACAGCAAGCACTACCATTACCTCCAGCTTAAGCACTGGGTCTCACTACTGCACATACGAGAGGCTGCTACTAGGGAACTTACGGCTATGGAGCGACTGGTGCACAAAGCAGGTTCCATGAAAGGAGCAATTTCCTCACTATATGCCATGTTATTAACTACACTACACGCCCCCCGGGCACGCTACATGTCTTTTTAGGAACAGGTGCTGGGGCGGGATGTCACTGATGAGGAGTGGAAACACGTATGGGGCGATATCACTAGACACAACCACTCAGTGGCTTTGAGAGAGGCGCGCTACAAGACACTACTAGACTGGTATCTTTACCCCACTAAGCTTAGGAGGATCTTCCCTGACACCTCAGATCTCTGCTGGCGGGGATGTGGTTTGCAGGGAGATTTTCGTCACATTTGGTGGGATTGCTCGCGTATTCGGCCGTTTTGGGAGGAAATCCTTTCACATATTAAAGATTTGCTGGGGTACCCCATCCCGACAACCTTAGAGGGGGCTCTACTAGGCATCAGGGACCCTAAGCTGGAACACCAAACAAAAGCCGACAAGGCGATAATGTGGGCCTGTTTGGGGGCGGCAAAACTCATGACAGCGGCTGCATGGAAAAAGAAAGACACACCAGCGATATCGATGTGACATGCCCGCCTGTGGAGAATCCTCTCGATGGAACGTCTCGCTGACATCTTTCGGGACGAATATAAGAATTTTGAATATAAATGGGGCCCATTGTTAACCTATCTGTCCCGCGGGGTTCCCTTGGCGGTGTGCCCACCCTCTTTAAGGGCTATGCATCTTTTTCAATTCTAGTCTCTCCAAATAGATTTGGCTGATGCATTCTTCACTGACTGATCGGATGTGGCCCTACTCTTGTTGCCCAGCATTATAGATGTACCTGTGCTACCTACTCCATCATCATGCGCCACCACCACCACCAGGGAAGGGGAGGGGGAGGGATGTGGGGGGGCTTGGTTTTGTGTTTTTTGTTTGAGGGGTTACACTTGAGGCTTGTTGCTAAATAACTGCCATTTTCTCCTTTGTCTGTGGGGGAGTTGTAATGACCTGGGGACATGTGAATCTGGACTGCAATTAGCTGAATGTTTTGACCCCGGGCCCTACACACTCCACTGTATCAATGTTGTCATTTTGAATAAAAAGAATTTTGACCAAAAAAAAGTGTTAGATTTAAGACCCTCATGACAGCCTACAAATATGGGTTCCTATTCGTCGACTTCTGGGATTATGTAGGCTCAATTTTTATACTCCCCTCCAGAACAACCCACATCTGCCAGAGATATTCTCGGATACATACATGGGTAGATGGTTGAGGTCTGGGATCAACAAAATAGGGTGTTTTTATTCGGTTCTAGGATTTGTCACGTGTGATGAACTTAAGACAAAGTTTAATCTCACACATACAGAGTTTTTTAAATTCCGCCAGATAAGGGACTTTTTACAGAAGAAAGGGGGTGGGACAGGGAAAATGGTAAAAAATGAACTGGTGGAGAAGTTAAGAAATGGAGCCCCCCCCTCGCATCGGGACTTTACACTGTCTATTAAATGAGTTGATGAAGGATGACATAGAGAAATATTCAGAAAAGTGGCAAGCTAAACTTGGAATTACAGGTATCTTGTTCCATCAAGCTTTTTCCACCTCACAGATAGCATTGATGTCAGCTAAACTGCAGATCCAATTCTATAAAACCTTTTTCTTCTTATACTATACTCCGTACCGTATTTCAAAGGAGGGTAAAGGGAAAGGAATTCATTGTCCACGTTGTGCCCTTCACAAAGAAAACATAGTCCAAATGTTCGCAACTTGTGCGTCTCTTTCAACCATTATTATTCAGATGGGGGAATCTTTTAGAGATAAACTATGACTGAATGTAGTAATGACACCAACCCTAATCCTATTGGGTATCCAAGAAGGAGGGAGTATCAATGAGGGAAGATAATTATTATGTATCTCGATGGCTATTTTTAGACTTTGCGCCTCCACTGCTTGGCTGGATTCAGATCCTTCTGTCTTTCAGCAGTGGCTGGCCTGACTGCTGTCCATTTATAACCTGGAAAAATCCATTTATGCCTGGAAAGGTGCTAGGGCATGGAAAAAGGGCCTTAAAATATGGGAGGATCTGTCCAACTGGGTTGATCAAACAAGGGATAATTGCACACGCACGTTATAGGATCGATCGCACATAATACGTATATAACTGGGGATGTACTATCTTCTTCTTTTATGCCCTGTGGCTTTCTTGACCATGAAGCTGATCTCCGATGAATTTCTTCTGACTTGCACATGCACTTTACAGTATGCACTGAATCCGATATATTGTATGAAATGCACAGGTATCTACTTCTCTTTGTGCTTTGTATATAATTGGGTAATAGACTGTTTTTAGTGGAACCCGGGTTCTTTTTTTCATATGTATGTAACTTCACTGTGGGGGTAAGGGAGGTGGAATGAGGGTAGGAGGGGGTGTCTTAAAGAAAAAAGGAGGGGGAAAAAAGCTTGTATTTAAAAATGTGCTTTTTTGGAATTTAAAAAAAAAGGGATTTAGATTGCAGCGGAAGGGATATCCTTCACTGGTGTGACGGAGTAACCCATCCGCCGATACCTAAATCAGGCCCTGAGTCAAGAGGCAGTTGATTATGTTCTTTATGATCATCTTTCTCCTTTAAGTACTGACCTAGTTGCAAAAGAAAAGTGAAATATGTGAGCTGCTGAAAACTTGTAAACATCATTCTTTGAATTAGCAGGAGCAAGACAAACAACCTATTTAAGCCCTCATTAGATATATCCTACTACAGCATGTAGTAGTAGGAAAATAAAATATAAACATTTAAAAACATTTTTGTTTTAACCTCCAAGGTGTACTGACCGTTTGTGAAATTACCTGCCAATTTCACAAGAAATGAAGGCATTAGACTGCCTGTAGAGCTGGGGCTTGCCTCACACGTCACTGATTCTGCCCAGGACCACAAATCTGTCGGAGGACCTCAGTTTCATTTTAAATTAAATAAACTAAACATTGTCGAAATAATACTTTATTTAGAGCTTTTTAGTTGACTCTAAAAAAATGCAGATTTTATAGCAAGAAGAAGAAATGCATGCTTTAGGAGATATACAGAAGAGCGCACCAAACTACACCTCATGCCATCACCTTCTTTACTAAGTGCCTTACTTATTTCAGACCTAATGCAGAACTGGCCACTTAACATCTCTTCTACTTAAGGTAGCATCTTCCTGGTGCATTGATAGATCTTTGTCCTTCCCACTGGCATAGTATGAGGCAGTGCTTCTGGTGAAGAAGTGACAGGCACTTGCAAAGTTCCATTTGACTAAATGGCAGAAATAACCTGAGGACATGCACCATGCAAGGTGCGTGTATGTCCCCCACACCCAGGGAGACTTTCTAGGTGAAGATGATAGGTGGCTGAGTCCTCTCCACCCCAAAGACCAGTACCCCTGGTCTGTGACCCCCCCCCATAGGGGATGCACAGACATGTGTGAGGCACCTGGCATGGAAGGACTGAGGCGCATTGGCAGAGATTTGTATTTGCCCAATGATGAAGCAGCAGTGGCGCTGAGCCAGTTGTGTAGAGATGGGGAGCACTAGCAGAGTTGTGTGCTTACCGCAGATAGGGGACTGCGATAATGCCCAGGGTGGATGTGGAAGTCTAAGAAACCTTTCTAGCTCAGTTTCTGGGCCCGCCCTCGATAATGGAAAGCAAAGAACTGATCTGAGACAATCGAATTTGCATTCAAAACATTTGGTTCAGTCAAACAATGCAAATACATAACTTGAAGAAGAGTTTGGAGAAATTATATATGTGAAAATCACCTAACCACATATTTCAGGTCATGTTTGGCCACCCCGCTGGTCCTTTTAGCACCGGCTAATTGACTTGCTAGCCCAAGTGCTACCCACTGGGCCCCATATATATACTCTGTACAAGGAGAAACTCCCATGCTCCCTCACAGGGAGAGGAGCCAAAAGGTCAGCAAGTCAGCTGAACCCCTTAAACACCCATGCCAGAGCAACCCAAAAGAGGGATAACCCCAGGCATCCTTTGGGAGATAGGCCTGGGCAACCGAGTCGGATCTTGGTATAATAAAATGGATGTTGCAGCTACATGGAAGGATTGATGTTGATTGAAGTGACCTGGCAGAGCTCGTTTTGTTCCATCATGGAGCTGAATGGTCCCTTTTGGTACATTATTAGAGCTGTGCACACACCAGAAGCACAGGATACATTACTGTGCTGCTGCAGTGAGTGACTGAGGTGAGTAGGCAGTGTTGTGTGTCTTGTGATTTGTGGATCACTAGCGTGGTGTGCTATAGGGAAGAGCCAGATCCTGATCCTTCTGCTTTACAAGTATGGCCAATCAGATCATGCAGCAGTGAAGGACCAAACAATGTGATAAAATTGCCAAAATTGTGCATCAAGAAAAATTCTAATTTTGTTTCAAAGAAAGGGAAATTGATTTCCAAATTATGCATTTATGGCAAATTAGGCAGCACATTATGTGGAAGTATTTTCTAGGTATTTTGGCATTTAAAAAAACATATTGATTCAAAGTGAATATAATGCAAATACACTGAATTATAAAGAAAACAAATATTGATATTCAACAGATACTGTCCAAAATGTTATTAACCAAATTGTAGAGATTGTGCCCTTGATGAATGCACTGGAATACTACTTTTACACCATCTTTTTTTGCAGTTCGATAGCGCAAACTCGACCAGAAGCACCAAGAGCACCAATTACATTACACAAGATCACATTAAATTTTTACACTTGGGGAGATAAAGTGATATGCCCAGAATCACAGGATTTGAGCTGACGCAGATATTCAAACCTGGTACCTCAATTTCAAAGTCGGCAGCTCTGGATGTAACAAAATGTACTTTCTTGCTCCAAGAGTGAAACAGATACACTATTACACCCTGCAGAAAACAAACCTGCTTGTTCACACTTGTTGTAATAAAAGGTGAGTACGATGTATTGTGTATATTCCAAATATCTTTTTTAAAACTTGCATTCAGTTTTAAGATCACATTCTAACACCTGTGGAAACGCCTATTTTTTAAAGAGATGGTAGAACAACATAGGGGCATATTAGCAAGAACGGCGTTAAAATTATCGCCGCTTTAGCGGCAGGAAACTGCCGCTAAAGTGGTGATAATGGGCTTGATAATATGCCCTTGAGAATTCCAATAGAAGCCCAGGATCACAGCAGAACATGGGCTTCTATTGGTATTCTCAAGGGCATATTATCAAGCCCATTATCGCCGCTTTAGTGGCAGTTTCCTGCCGCTAAAGCAGCGATAATTTTAACGCCGTTCTTGCTAATATGCCCCTAAGTATTCTCTATGTTTCTCACTGAGAGACACATTAGGATTCAAGACAGTGTTCAAGACAATCAATGAAAAATATGCAAACTGTTTTGGTATCGTCTCAATGGTGAATATTGCAGCCTCTCCCTGTTTGTTTCACCACTCTAACCTTTTAGGAAGTAATACAGCAGACGCACTCTCCAAAATAATTTTGCATTCAATGAACACATTTGTGGCTGTTATTACATTTGTTTTAACATTAAATACGTGCCTAATTAGCTAACCAGCAGTGGGATGAACTGAACCTACTACTGAAAACTATAACCCAGTGTCTGCAGCCCAGTTTATGTTCAGAACATCTGCATGTCTGGAAATAATTGACTTGGACATAGTGCAGACAAGTAATTTTGTCCAAAAGAAGGATATATATTTTACAACTGGATCACTGCAGCGGAGAACATTCTTATTTTGCTGACAGCTGTTTTAAAGTCATTTGGCTTGCAGGAGTTTCGTGTGGGCTGTCTGTTTGGGTGGTGCGATATAACATGGAAACGATGTGTGTGGGAGTGGGCTTCTGGAGCAGGGCATGCAAGGGGGCCATGACGGGTGGTTCATTGGGGAATTCTGGGGTGAGGGCTTTAATGTCTTGCCGAAGTCTGACATACATGAAGAGTTACATGGAAGTGGGTGAGCTGTCCCTGAAGAATTCCTCCCGGGTGCGAAACTTCCCATTCTTATACAAATCCCCCCAGGTCAGTGCTGCGAATTTCCGGAGCATTAGTCGACAGCCCCCCTCCTGTGTAACGGGGAGATCTAATCTCCCTTGGAGAGGCAGCAAAGGGGAGTATATTATGTTAAGTGTGAGGCGGTTGGCTATATCTCTCCAAGCACTGTTTGTGCAATCGACTGTAGTCGGGCCCTACATTTGCGGGCGACGGGTAAGCTTAAGTAGGCCGAGAAGGGGGCTGGTGCCATGTGCCCATTCTCAACTGCCAGGTGGGGCATGTATGGCGGTGGGTTCATCCAATATGTGGTAAAGTGGGCTTGGGCACAGCTGAAATAAAGTTCCATATCTGCAACTTCAAACCCTCCAGCGATAAATGGTTGAATCATTGCTTCCCATTTTAATCTAGACTGTTTACCCCCCCAGATAAGTCGAATGAGCTGGGATTTAAGAGTTTTAAATAAGTGTTTACTGGGGGCGTATGGGATGTGGATGAAGAGATACAATAACTTAGGGAGGATTACAATTTTTATCAGTGAAGCTCTCCCTGCCATCGATAGCGGCATAGCAATCCACATGGTACTCTTATCTGTTAGTGTGTCTAGCACCCGCCCATAGTTCACTCTCATTAATTCTTCTCTATCTCTTGTCACCACGATACCCAGGTATGTGACTGCGCTATCGCACCAGGCCAGGGGATAGTCTGGGTCGAATTTGCTGGCTGCAGCAGTGAGGGGAAAGATTTGAGATTTGCTCCAATTTATGTTGATTCCAGAATACATACCGAATTGTATGAATTCACGTAGTATGGGATTGAGGCTTTCCTCCAGGTAGCGGAGGTACAGGGTGAGATCATCAGCGTATTGTGAGATTAAAATTTGGCGCTCAGGGTAAATGATAGCATGTTCTCGATGATGTTGACGCAGTTTGGCTGCTAACGGTTCCATCGCAAGCGTGAAGAGGAGGGGGGACAAAGGGCACCCATGCCTCGCTCCTCAAGCTATGCTAAAACCAGAAGAGCAGATCCCATTGATTAGTATGTTAGCCTGCAGTTTGGTATAGAGTAGTTGGATCCAGGCCAAGAAGGGTATGGGGAATCCCATCCGTCTAAGAACACAAGCCAGGTAGTCCCATTCTAGAGAGTCGAAGGCCTTGGTGGCGTCTAAAAGACTGACACCGCATTCGCCTCTGGATCAATGTCCTGTAGGACAGCAAATAGGGTCCGAAGGTTGTGCAACCTCGCTCTGCCAGGCACAAAGCCCGATTGGTCTGGCAATACCAGGCCAGTCATGAGGGGGCTAATGCGATTCGCCACTATTTTGGCTAGGATTTTAGCATCAACGTTGATGAGGGATAGCGGTCTGTACGAGTGGCAGCGATCTGCTGGTTTCCCGGGTATTAGGAGGGAAATGATGAGCGCCTTGCGCATTGTTTGGGGAAGGACCCCTGTGTCTCTTGCTTCTTCATAAACGTGTCTAAGAATTGGGATGAGCGTGGCGCTATATGCTTTGTAAAATTCAGCTGTAAGCCCGTCAGGGCCTGGGGCCCGTCCAGACCGTAATTGCATGATCGAGGCTCTTATTTCGTCATCTTCAAAGTCCGCCAGGAGAAACTCCCTTTGGGCATCTCCCAGCCATCCTACAGCTGTATCTTCGAAGTACGGTATGAAGTTTATCGGCCGCGTTCTATGTGAAGTCTATAGTGTGCAGTAAAATTTGTGAAATGTGGCTAATATGTCCGGGGTATTTCTATGTAGCTGTCCATCACCATCGATTATCTCGAGGATAGAAGTCGAGAACCTAGGTGGATGGGTCAGTTCTGTTAGCACCTTCCCCGGCCTTTCTCCCTCTCCGTATTGCCGGGCTTGGTGATAATTCCCCCTGAATTTACATTCCCTGTCTGCTGTCTCTTGGTATTCCGTCATCACCTCTCTGATTCGCGCCTGCAGCTCTGTGGTGGGTGCTATCTGCATTTGGGCTAGTTTTTGAAGCGTGTGTTGTATATCTTTTAAAATTCCCCCTCCTTTGGCAATACATATCCCGCGGATGGTTACCTTGAACGCTTCCCACACCGTGGAATAATGTGACACTGAATTTATGTTCCGTGGGAAGAACTCCTCTATCTCCTATTCCAATTCGGACCTGAAGACGGTATCTAATAGTGCATGTGTGGGTAGCCGCCAAGACCTATATGGTGAGTCCCCGCATGGTGGAGTAAGAGTTATCAGCACCGGTGAGTGGTCAGAATAGGTGCGGGGTAGGTGCACTGCTTGGGTTAGCCATGGTTTCAGTCCTCTGGACAGCAACCATCCATCAATACGTGACCATGAGGAGTGCACTGTAGAGTAGCAGGTGCCTTCTCTATCATTCGAGTGGAGATTTCTCCAGGCATCAATTAATCCGTGCTTTATGGTGATGTTTTTTAAATGGCGTTGGGCATTCGTGTAGTGGTGTGATTGTGGGTGTGACCGGTCCATTTTCGGATCTAATGTAGTGTTGAAGTCCCCTCCCCATACCACATGTGTAGAGCCAATATCCAGAATTTTCCCCCATAGGATATGAAAAAATTCGGGATCATCACTGTTGGGGCCGTAGCAGCAGACAAATGTTATGGATTGGGAAGCCAAGCTTCCCCACATAATGCAATATCGACCCTGTGGGTCCATGTGCGATCCCATGGCTATGTAAGGGAGACTATGCTTGATTAGTATTGTAGTGCCCATTGCCTATGTTGAAAACAAGGAGAAGCAGCGGTGTGTTGCCCATCGGCCCGCGAATGTGGTTGGGGCTGAGGGGCCAAGATGCATTTCCTGTAGCATAGCACATTGTATGTTATGCCTATCTAAGTACGCTAGGATATGCCTGCACTTGCGGGGGTTACCTAGGCCGCGCACGTTCCATGTTAGGATGTTGTAGCTAGGGGGTCCGGGACGGTTCATTTCGAGTGTATGTATTAACCCTCGCATTGGGCGTAGTGGTTATGTCTTGTGGTCGAGTTGCGCTAGTCTGGCTAACTGTGACTATGTTGTCGTCTAATGTCGCAATGGTTCCCTCCCCTCCTCCCCCGCCCACACCAGCAGCCCAATCCTGCTGTGACGTGTATACCTCCCTTCCCTCCCAATCAAACCCACAACTGCGTTCCCAACGGGGGAGCGCGTAGCAACTCCTACATCATCAAAGGTCCAGATCATATTAGGGATTTCCTTCTGGGTAGAGTCAAAAGGACGACACAGTGCTATATAGGGTGCTCAGGAGCGGGTGTGATGTCCCACATGCTCGGAAGGCCAGCTACATTTCTGAGGGAAGACCTATGCAATGGTTCCAATCACAGCGCCATACTTATCTGCATTGCGTCTTCTTCTGTATGAGCCTAGAGTGAGAGACCACATGCCTTTCGGCATTCGCCCGAGTCTGTATCCATGAGTGTCCAGCAGGCGTACCTTAATATGTCCTTCATTCTATGTCCAATAAAGCAGCAGTGGCACTAGTTGGGCTTGAGGAAGATGCATGACCGGAAGGCTTTTTGGGTATGGATTTAAGGAAATCGTTAACATGTTGAGGGTTCGTGAAAAAATGCTGTTTGCCTTGGAATGTGACTTTTAGCCGCGCCGGAAATAACATGACGTAAGCGATGTTCGCCTGCTGGAGTATCCTTTTGACGGGGTCATTTTTTTTACGAGATTCCTGAACTGCCATGGTGAAATATGGATAAATGGCTATCTCCGTGCCTTCGAATGACAGCGCCTATTTCTCTCTCGCTAGTCGTAGAGCAGTATCCCGATAATTTAATATCCTGGCGATTATCGGCCTTGGAGGAGTTTCCGGCTGGGGTCGGTTAGCCAGCGATCGGTGCGCTCTTTCCACTATTAGAATCGCAGAGAATGCTTCTCTGCCGAACAGTGTGGTGAGCAGGCGCTCCACATATTCTTCCATTTTGCCCGTGTTTGTGGACTCTGGTACACCACGAATTCTAAGGTTATTTCTACGTGACCTGGATTCTAAATCTTCGTTCTTTGCTGCTATCACCTTCAGGACTCTTTCCATGTTTAGTAGTTTCTCCTTACGTTCAGTAGAGGTATCTTCTAGCTCCGAGATGCGCTGTTCCGCTTCTTTAAGGCGTTCCTCGTGCTGATCTAGTTTGTGTGTGACATTATCTAGTCGTGTACACATGGTGTCCATTTTGGCCTCTATTGAGGTTAGGCTGGATTTCATAACAAGGAGGAGTTCTTTCAGATCTTCTGTCGAGGTGTGTGCGTCTGTTGTAGATGCGTCCGCCATGTCGCCTTCCATGTCTGCTTGCGTTCTGGTGGACTTACGAGCTTCGAATGGCAGCTTAGTTTGTTTCCCGTCAGCCTTCCCCATGCTATTTGCTGTATGTTGAGCTGTCTGTGCTGAATCTTGTTGGGGGGCCTGGGTATTGGAGGACCAAGTATATATCCGTCTTATTTCTAGGACTATGATATGGGTTTCTCTGCCCATTATTCAAAGTGTTAGCATCGCCTAGCGCCCAGTCCTTCGAGTTTTTTATTGGCCAGTCGGCTCCTGCCGTTAGATTAGGGATTGTGTGGTCTAGTTTCTTAAGCTTGTGTCAACCTTTGGGCACTCTGTATGGGGGGTGACGGTTCTCGAATCTAAACGCAGTCGCAGAGGAGAAGATCTGCTATGTCGCGCTTCAGTTCTCGCACTGCACGTATCTTTCTCGCAGCCCAATCTGCAGGGGGTTCAGAAATAGGCCTGCTTGCGTTGGCGGTGGGCAGTTGGGGCCTTGAGGCATGGGATAGTGGTTGCCACACAGCACACATATACGATTCGCCTTGTCCTAGGCTTCTCAGAGTAGAGACAGGCACGATTGTGTGTTACTGACTATGCAGTGGTAGCGCATGCATTGGGTGGCCTTTCGTCTTGAACGTCTCCTGAGTGGGTGTCTCTGTGGCTGGAGATGAGTTATCAGGGTCGGTTGTGGCGTTTTACGCCCTGTGCCCGCTGTGTCTGTTTCTTGTCTCTCTTGATGCACTTGTTTTATAGCTTAGGTGCAGGTGGGGACCTCGGGCCTCAAACGGGAGCCTGGAGCGGGGGAGGGGGTGACCAGTCTCACGTCCCCTCGCAATCTGCGACTCCCAGCCCCTGGCACGGGCAGCAATGAAGAGTTCTTGTGCCCCTAGGCCCCGATGTTAACTGCTGGCTACAGGGGGAGAGGGGGGGACAGCGATCCCGCCCGCGTCTCCCGAGCCGAACCGTCTCTGCGTACTGGCTCCTTCTTACCGCAAGGATGTTTCTTCTTGTGCGGTGCCTTCAGAGCAGACGGCGGGCGGAGATGAGGGCCGGTAGCACCGCCTGTAGTTTAGCCGCGCTGCGGGTGTCAGCCAGACATCGCAGGCCAGTAATCACGCTACCAGCTCGGTCATCAGCAGGGGTCCCTCTGGCATCTCGCTACGGCGCCCATGAACCTCGCTCTTCACCGCTGACTTTGGAGCGGGGGGCCTCTCCTCTCATGCAGGCCCGTCGTCTTGTACCGGCCCCTTTACTCCGTAACATGGCAAGATTTTCAGGCACCTTCTCGGCGGCTTCGGCCGCTAGATGGTGAGTGCGTCCGCCATCTTGGGAATCGTCCGGGGCTCAGCGTGCATGGGTTTTCCGCGTTGGTTGGATCATTTCTGCGGGTTCCTCCGGCGTCAGGCAGTGTCGGCAGCCTTCCGATGTCGTTATATTCTGTTTTTGCTTCTGGCCATCGACATATGGGTAGGATATTGTTGTTTATGCTCCCTGAGCAGCAAGAGCCTCACGCAAGTGCGGCCATCTTGCTTACGCGCCCTAAAGCGCCCCCTAACCATCATCTTTAACCTATACATGGAGCCTTTCAGAGCCATTCTTATAGACAGTAATATCAAGATCCATCAATTCTCAGATGATACCCAACTCTCCCTAAAAATATCCTTACCCAATGACATATAGAGACTCAAAGCCTGTCTAAAATCATCCAATCTCTGATGCCAACTAACTTCCTGAATAAAAACCCCACAAAAATGGAATGATTCCTGTTTGTCAACAGCACCAAACAATTCCAGATTCATGTCTGGCTCTCTAAATTACATTTCCCAGGTTTCACCAGGCAGCTGAAAGACAATGGAAAATCTCTGGGCTGCAGACCTCTCATTCAAATAACACATTGCAATGAATACCAAGACAATTTGGTTCCAACTTTTTAGCTTCAAAAAATTGAAGCGATTTATCCTGGAAGATGAATTCAGAACAACTGTATCAGTCTTAGTCCACTCCCACATGGATGGAGACAATACCCTAGTACATCTGAAAGTTATTCAACATGCCAGGGCTCAGCAAGGGTTCAAAGAAATTTAGGCACATCACCCTTATGTTAAAAGACCAACAGTGGCTCCCCCTTCCAGCCTGAATCGTCTTCAAGACAAGCTGCATCACATACAAAGCCCTCAACAACAAGGCCTCAATTTTCTGGGTACACAAACAAGCCTTCATCTGGAGGACAATTCCAGACCAGAAAGCAATGTCAGACCAGAAGCCTCAAAATCACTAGACTGTAGACAATACTTACAAGAAGAAAACAACAGAAGGCAAACCGTCTCTGTTTATGCTCCTTAGATCTGAAACAACATCTATTGACATCAGGTGAACTCTCTTATAATCAAGAAAAAACTGAAGACATATCTCTTCAAGGAGGACTACCCCTGACCCGACAATCTGCCTCTGACTTTAGACCACAATTTTCCAGGGCACTATACCCCCTGTTCCGTGCTCCTGTGTCCTTGAGCTAGGTATGTGCTATACACATACCAACACATGTATGCATAGATATATATTCACTTAAAAAACCAAAGGTTACAGGGACGTTATAGTTAGGTTCATGTTTTACCTGAACAAAACCATAGAAATTTGGCAGTTATAGTTATACTTATAGCTATACTTGTGTCAAGAAACTAAAACTTGTGGCCTAAAATTAGTTAACGGCACGAGTTATAGATTCTTCAGATACGTATAAGCACCGCAATGGGAACGCCAAAGAACGTTCCTGCATGGCATGGACATGTGTAGTCCATGCTGTGCAGGAACTGGGGGTGCATGCAGACAGAGACACACACCATGTGTCCCCCTGCATGCATCCCCGGGCCCGGAGGCACCAGGGCACCCTGTTGGGCCCCCTTAGTTCCTCACTGCCACACTTATCATGGCAGGTTCACTGCCCTGAAAACCATGGCAGTGAGGAAAGTCATAATATGCTTGATGGTACTGCTGCGGCACAGCCAGCATTTTGTGGACCTCACACTGCTGCACCACCGCACCACCACAGAGGGATCAGGGTTGCGGCAGTCTGACCGCCAAAGTCGTAATATGGCGGTCAGACTGCCAAAGTCGTAATACTGCAGTCAGACCGCCAGTGTGGCGGTTACCACACCCCCATCTTGGGTTTGGCGGTCCATTGGACCACCAACTCATGATCAGGTCCAAAATTATCACTGTAACCTTTGTTTTTTTCAGTGAATTTCTATAATTTTTTTAAATGTAAAGTAACTGATAATTGCCGCACATTAATACAACCATAACTGCTCATGGCCTTTGGTGTGCACAGCAGGGGTTGGCCTCAGGGCCTAGCCTGTGGCCAGGACCTGCAGCCAACCCCTCCACATGCTCCCAACCCCATGCTGAGCACAGATTTTCGCCTTGTGCAGCAGGGGTATGGGGTATGGTGTGTGAGTTAGTAAGGTTTTTTTTCCCCACTTGGCTTCAGATCTGGTACCTGCAAACACCTCGTGGGTACGTGCGGAATCTACTAAGGATCCACATCCCTGGGTATACACATTTTTATTCCTTTAATACCTCCCAAACTACTGAACAGATTTGTACCAAATTACAAAAAGTGTGCTTGCTGCACCAAGATCTAACTTTCTGCCAAATTTGGTGTAATTCCGTTCAACAAATTATAAAATCTCCATAGACATTACATAGGGAAAAGCATTATGGGCCCCTCTTTTCTTGGCCACCGCTTGATGAATCCCTCGAAACTTTTCAGACAGCAGCTCAACTAACTTGCATACTAGTTTTGAATATTTTATGAAGATTTGTCAAACGGCGCTAAAGTTATTAACTAAACTAAAAACTCTGTGGGAAAAGGTCATCCTGATATATCCTGATCCGCAATGTGGTGCGAGAGCGAACCATACCTTAAGACAAACATTTGAAGCAATGCAAAGTCACTTTGCGTGGCTCTGAGTGACTCCGAAAATCTGGAGTAACGCAACGCAGCGCAAATCACTGCATTGCGTTACTCTGCCCCGAGAAGGCATTCCATGGGCATTGCATGGATGTTCCCACGCAACTCCCGTGGATTTTGACGCATTTCCTTATTCACAAGAACTTGTAAACCTGGGAATTTGCCAAAATCTTACATCTTCCCAGGGAAGGCATAATGAGGAAAAATATCTCTATTTCTCCCCGTTTCTCCTTCTTTCTCCTTGTTTCTTCCTCTTTTTCAATGTGTGCTGCATTATGCAGCATACATAGAAAGAGGATTATGCATCCCAGGTTTGGTAGCCCTTACTGCACAAAAACAGTCCTGCATGCAACGCAGGCACCCTTGCACCATGATCAAGGGTGCCTGCATTGGTGTTAGGCAGCCAAAAGGGTGCCAGTGCAGGGGAAAGGACAGCAAGGCACCGTACTGCCTTAAATAAGGCTTATTCCTGCCCTTTCCCTGTCACGCAGTACATCGCTGCAAGGTGACTTGCTGCGCTGCGTGACTTCCCCATATAGAGACCCCTGAGTTCTTTCATTAGGAATCTGGAACATTTCTCAGGATGAGCATGAGAGAGACTCTGTGAAGTGCTCTAAATTCAAGAGATACCACATAGGACAATTGTACAAAAACATCTTCAAGTAAAATGAATAGCTTTCAGCTCCTGGCTTAAACCCTGCTGAGCTTACAGACAAGAACCTCATAGGTTTTTTCCTGTCTACAAACTCTCATGGATTCTCCATCCCTTCATCACCTCCCCAATATTGCAGTGATGGTATTATAGGGTCCTCAGCTCCGGCTGGCATTAGAAAAATGCTGCACAAGAGAAATGCAAGATGAACAAATTGCATTTTTCCACTGAAAACACACATTTTTGGGAATGTGGTTAGCTGCATATTTTGGGCCCTAGCTCAGTCAGCCCCTAGGGAAACCTATCAAACCTGTACATTTGTGAAAACTATATACAAGGGAAACCCAGGGTAGGTTGACTTGTGTGACTCTCACAAGGTTTTCCTAACCAGAAGCCCTTGAAAACCTCAAAGTTTGACAGAAAAAAACACATTTTCCTCACATTTCTGTGATGGAAGTTCTGCAATCTGCAGGGAGCAACACATTTCCTACCACCTACCAATCCCCCAAGTCTCCCAATAAAAATGGTATCTCACTAGTGTGACTGAGCCCACTGCCTGCGACAGGAACAGATCACACAAAGGTCAATGAGTGTCCCTTTGAGAGGATTCCCATTGACCTTAGTTTGATCCGTTCCTGCCACGGGCACTAGGCCCAGCCAAACAATTGGGGCAGTATTTTTATCAGGGCACGTATGGGAATGTAGAGTGGTAGGAAGTGTGTGGATTCCTTCAGATTCTGGAACAATACATCGCAAAAGTGAAAGGAAAACGTGCAATTTTAGGTCATTTTTTGGTTTGTAGGGCATTGTGGGTAAGAACCCATTGTGAGATATATGAGACAAACACTGCCCTGTACTCCCCAGGGTGTCTAGTTATAATAAATGCCTGGGTTTGGTAGGTTTCTCTGGGTCACTGCTGAGCCCAGGCCCAAAAACTGCAGCTACCACTTTTGTTGATGTTGCCACATTGCGTCTTGGACCTTGCCCTTCTGAGGGCACTGGGCCCGCCCACACAGATGAAGTACCATTTTTATTGGGAGACATGCCGGGACTCTGGGTGGCAGGACATTTGTGGCTCCTTGCAGATACTGGTACTTTGAGTCACAGAAATATGAAGAAAAGGTGTTTTTAGCCTATGTGTGAGGATTGTAAAGGCTTCTGGGTAAGAAAAACTTGTGGGATCCCCATGAGACACACCACCCTGGAGTCCTCCTTGTGTCTAGTTTATGAAAATATCTGGAGTTGGTAGATTTTCCCTAGAGACAATGTACACCCTGGCTGAGAAAGACAGAAAACACAAATATTACTGCACAACCATCTACTACTCAAGTACACACACATACTGGTTGCACCTGGCATGAGGGTGAGTGAACAGTTCAAAATGTACATTTTATTAACAAAATATTTCATGAAAATTAAAATGTAGAAATCATAATAACATAATTATAATTTTGTGATACTGAACCAGTGACTCACAGCTCATGAGCTGTGAAGCTACGACAAGGCACCAACTACTTTGCAGGCCATTTGCACACCTTTCATGCTTCATGTGTGTGTGTAGTGGCCAGCAACAAGTCACTACAGACACACACTGCCAGCCAGCTGTCACTACACACATCGTCAGTCAGCCACCCGATCACATACTTCACTAGCCAAATGCTAGTCCACACACACCACCAGCTAAATGCCAGTTGTTGAAAATGTCCTTTTTTGCAAGGTCACCCCCAAACCTTTTGCCTTCATCCTTCCCTATTTGCTGAATTCGTTTTTGTTGGCTTTAGGATTCTGTGCACTTTACCACTGCTGACCAGTGCTAAGTGTTTGTGTTTTCTCCTTAAAACATGGTAGAATTGGCCTATACCCAATTGGTATATTTAATTTACTTATAAGTACCTAGTAAAGTGCACTACGTGAACCAAGGGCCTGTAAATTAAATGCTGCTAGTGGGTCTGCAAAACTGATTTTGTCACCCACTTAAGTAGCCCTGAAAACATGTCTCAGGCCTGCCAGTTGCAAAGCCTGTGCATGTAGTTTAAGCTGTCATATCAATCTGGCAAATAAACCTCTTGGCAGGCCCAAACCTTCCTTTTTAATATATATAGTTCACCCCTAGACTAGGCCCTGGACAGCCCAGAGGGCAGGGTACAATATATTTAAAAAGCAGGACATGTGCTTTTAAGTTTTACATGTCCTTGTAGTGAAAAACTCTGAAATTAGTTTTTTTACTATTGCAAGGCTTAAATCTCCCATAGGATAACATTGGTATTACTCATTACATTTTATAAGCATCATTCCCAAATGGGAAGATATAAATGATTCATGTTTGGTGTCTCTGGAATCCTAATTTTCAATCCTAACTTATGTGCAGTCAGATTTTCAATTACAATTCTGAAAATACCACTTTTAGAAAGTTGGCTTTGTCTTGACTTACCCATTTAGTACCTGCAGCCTGTCTCTGGTCACAGACTTGGTGAAGTTAGCAGTTGGGCTTTGTGTATTCTACCTAGGATAGGATAGGATGAAGATTTATAAAGCGCACTAATACTCGAAGGTGCCAAGGTGATAGGCGGTAGAGAAAAAGAGAGAAGAGTGCAGAACTGCTGACTAAACTGAAAAAAGCCAAGTCTTCAGCAGCTTTTTGAACACCGGGAGCGATTCAACATGGGAGATCGAAGAAGGTAGAGTATTCCAGAGTTTTGCAGCCACCACGGAGAAGGAGCGGCCACCCCATCTGGCTTTACGTACTCTAGGGGTGATCAGTTTTCTCTGGGAGGAAGATCTCAAGACCCTCTCAGGCATGTACCATTTGAACATGGTCTTCAGCTGCTGCGAGCCTTTGTTATGCAAGGCCTTGTGAACAGTACATAGGGCTTTGAAAGAGATTTGCTTCCTAATAGGGAGCCAATGCAGAGTACGAAGCCCCTCCTTTTCTGAGTGCCGTTTGGGGATATTAAGGATCAGCCTGGCAGCCACGTTTTGTACAACCTGAAGCCTGTTCAGGGAAGCCGTGCTGATATTCAGATATAAGGCATTTCAGTAGTCAAGCCGGGAGGTGACTAATGCAATGATCGTGGGCCGATGCAGTGCTGCTGGAATATATGGTAGCACTTTTCTGAGAGTCTTCAGAATGTAGGAGCAAGTGCTGACAATGCGGCTGACCTGAGACTCGAAGGTCAGGCCCACATCAAAAATGACCCCCAGGTTTTTGACTGTCTTGGCGGGAGCAGGGAGTGGGCCGCAATCTGCTGGCCACCAGGTATTTGACCAGATAGAGGTCTGAGGACCAAAAACTAGGACCTCAGTTTTCTCCACATTGATCTTAAGAGAGTTATTCTGCATTCATCTGATAATGCTGGCCATGCACTGGTTAAATTTCCCTGCTACCACCTGCAGATCATGGGAGATAGAAACAATGATCTGCGTGGCATCAGCATAGGAAATCACCTGGAACCCAAAAGATCTGACCAGCTTGGCCAGCGGGGACACATACACATTAAAGAGGGGAGGACTCAGGGATGATCCCTGGGGAACGCCACATGGTAGGCTAAAAGCCTTAGATCTAAAACCCCCACAGCTAACAGTATTAGTTCTCTCTGTCAGGAAGTAGTGGAGTACCTGCAGGGCCTTACCCGAGATTCCCACCTCTTGCAGACGTTGAACCATCCGAGTGGAGGAGACGGTGTCAAAAGCCGCCGACAGATCGAGCATAATCAGCACTACCGAGCCACCCTGGTCGGCCTGCATGCGGATGTGATCAGTGGCAGCAATAAGGGCAGATTCCGTGCTGTAGTCGGCGCAGAAACCATTTTGAGACTGATCCAAAATCTCATGGGAGTCCAAATAGTTCATCAACTCAATGTTGATGAACTTCTCTAGGATTTTTCCGGGGGCAGGGAGAAGTGAGATTGGATGGAGATTTTTCAATTCAGAGGGGTCAGCATTGGGTTTCTTAAGTAGAGGCATAACAATAGCCTCTTTCCAAGTGTTCGGATAGCAGCCGGAACGGCGGAGGTTGTTAAACACCTAGACAGCCACACACAATGGAGCTGAGGTGTGACTGAGTGGGCTATCCTGACAGGATGGGCGGGAGGAGCTTGACCCAGCCTCTCCTACACCTGAGTAAGCTGTGTCCTGTCCCCACACAAAGAACTACTTAACCCCCTGTAGTTAGTCTGGAGCCAGAGCTGACAGGGCAGGACATATGTGCACTTCAAAGGATTGTCTTTGAAGTCTCCCCCACTCCAAAGGCATTACTGGGTATAAGTACTGGACCTCAGACACCACCACTTAAGTACACTTCTGGACTTGTGGGTACTCTGCCAGGAAGAAGGACTTCTGTGCTGCTGAAGAACTATCACTCTGTCTCACCGCTGCTCTGGCAGAACTGCTGCCCTGCAGTGCTGTCCTGCTGCCCTCCTTGCCTGGGTGAGAAGGACTGGACCTTCATCACTTGATCCAGAACCCAGAGTGACTCCAAGGGCTAGTTCCCTGGCCTCATGATCTGATGCATCAGGGACATAACAGGCTTCCATCTGTGAGTTTACCTTGCCAAGTGGTGCCTCCCCAGTCCTGGACTCTTGAAAGAAGTCCTAAGGTGCTTACTAGCAGAACTGATGCATTTTCTCTGCTGAGCGGCCAATCCTCTAGCCAAACAGATGCATCTCCTTGGCTGAGCAGTGACTCCTCGAGCAGAGCCAATGCATTACTGCTGTTTAGTGGTTTGGGCCAGGCACAGAAGGTCTGCATCACTCTCGGAGTCTTCAGAACTGACTCATCACTGCAGGCGTGGTGCATCTCTGACCCAGGTCCCTGCATCTCTCTTTGATGGCAGCTCGAAGACAATGCTGGTCTCCGCAAAGCAGCCTCACAGCTCATCAGAACTGCTGCATTGCCTCGGCTGCGCGCCACATATTCGATGCCCGGACTTCGCAAAACCTGGTCCCTGTAGCCATCTCGTGCTCCATCGCAGTTGTCCTGAACTTGTGACTTTTTCCTGGTAGGAGGAGACCAGAGAGCCCTTGTTGACACTTTGTGCTTTTTGGTGCTATTTTACCCTACAATTTTAACTTCAGTATCTCTGGTTTCCATGATTGGATTTTAGTCAATTGGTCTTGTTTCATTTATTAAAATATACTCTATTTTTCTAAACCTGGTGTGGAATCCTGTTGTGTGCTCTCACTGTGTTACTGTGAAATTCCATAGGATATAATGGGATTTTTTTTTCGTCAGACAGGATATCCATCACTGTTGTGATGGATAACCCGTCTGCCAAGATATAAGTCTGCAAATCTTAAATTTTCATTGGAAGAGGGAGGGATGGCACTCCCAGATTGGAAAGTATACTACCTGGCTGCTTTCTTGGTTATGCATACCAGGATTCACAAAATATCAAAAGCATTGATGGTAGATAGTTTCTATATGGAAAATATGTTGGAAGATGGTCAGCCATACCAACATTTCCCAAAATCCTATAAGAGAAATCCTAAACTGTCTAGATACAAGTCAGTGGTTTTATTTAAGCAGAAGCAAAAACAGCCATGGAAATACCTCTACATCCCACAGATTCATGCAGCGATCCCCCTCAAACCTTTGTTCCTGACAGATCTTAAACAAAGAGAAAGATGGTTAGAAAGAGCTAATTTGGGAAAGGTAGCAGAGTGGATTAGTAATAATGAATTAATATCCTCGGAAGGAAGGTAGACAAGGTCTCCCCACAGCCTATGCCTGTAATATCCTGGAATATTTACAAATGCAAAGTGTACTCAAGAAACTCTTTCTGTTTCAGATAGAGGAATCAAGGGATAGAGTGATTGCAATAAACAATCCTAAAAATATTCCAAATAAGGTTGGGCAATGGGCAAGATGACTCAGAATCTATCACAATGATGCTGATAAAATGTTTTACATTACTCAAAAAAAGTGGATGAAGGATGCTGGAGTGAATATGGCTGAGGGGGACTGGTCAGAAATATTAGTTTTAACACCTAGATGTTGAGGGGGCAGAATTTTAACTGAAGCTGATATATTCACTGTGGTTAGTATATTATACCCCTAAGAAATTACATGATTGGAATACAAACATCCCAGATAACTGTTCTAGATGTGACCAGACGGGCACTTGGGAGCATATGATATGCAGTTGTCAGAGCTAATGAGATTCTGGGAAAAGATCCTAACATGTACAGACAATCTTAGGAGCTTCATTTGTACTGGACGCTAAGTAAATACTTTTAGGAAGCTCCAGTAACCTTAGCATAAAGGCTAGAAATATGCAAGGCTGGTGGTACATAGCAATTTTGCTACCTCCTTCAGTGATAACTAACTACTGGAAAATAAGGGACCCACCAGATTTTTAAATATGGCTGAATAAGCTGCATACTGTTTATAACAAAGAATATTTATATGCAAAATGGGCGGGAGGGGTAGGAAGTTTTTTAAAGTTTGGAAACGTTTTATTTATTATATGAAAAGCATTTTAGTGAAATTAACTAGTGGATTTTATTAATCTAAAAATGAAGGAAGAATTAAGATCAATACACAGTTGCACTATCTCTCTCTAACATTTATTATAGCAATGTTTTTTGTACTCATCCCTTGTCGTGATCGAGTAAAAAACTTTGGTCCCTGAGTAAAGGAAATGCACGAGGGCCCTCTTTAAGTTTATCTGGATGTTAGGCAGAATATAGAATATGTTCGAGAAATGTACAGAATGCATTGTAGAAAGATGAATTAAGATCAATGCACTACTTGCTGCACTTTATACAGTAATGCTTGATGCACTTTTTCTCTCAATAGTGACTGAGCATTTATTCTGGACTTTCAGTCAGGAAATGAAGCATGGCCTTCAGCAGGATTATTTGGATGTTTTGTACAATATGGAATAGATCTCTACTTTTGAAATTAAATGAATTGATGTGTTGTTTGGAAACTGTGAAACTAATAGATAAATTTAAAAAAACGTAACTTGTGTCATTTGATGCTGACACTTTCGTCAGAGAATTTTCCCCCTGCCACTTTCGGTACTTTATTTAAAAGAGGGAGTTTCTTTATGGAACCTGCTTAGTTGTTATTCTGCATGCCATGTGTGATTCTATTTTGCATCTTTTTCCTTATAATATACAAATTCAGACAACATGACCAGTTTAATGTGTGTGTTCTTACAATATGTTTTCTTCAAGTTTTGCTGATTGATTTAACTAGTAAACTGAACTAAATAGTTAATGAAGCCCTTAATTAAGCCTTAATTAAACACCATCCTCTGTTATTCTAGTGGAGCTACATTGGTTTCACTGTATTTGAAAATCATTGCTGATGTTAGCTCCTTTCTTACACTTCAAGTCAACAAAGAAAGGTCCACATGACCAATGGGGGATTCACTTTGATGATTTTACTAAGAAATTGAGATTCAAGACATGCTGCTGTAACAGTAATATAACTACTTTCCATCAATGCAACTCTTTGCGAAATGCTCTCTAGAGTTTAAATAGCAACACTGGAGGAGGATGAGATAGATGGAAATTCCTGAGCTGGTACTGATTGTTGAAGCTCCTTTGAGGGTGGACTTCTTTTTTGTCACTGCGTGCTCAGCCAATGGCACATTATCACCCTCTTCATCTTGTTCTTCTTCTGGCATTTCACTAGTGCTTTGTGGCACACGTGCCGAAAATACAATGATGGAGATGTTGTTGAGGCTCTTGATGATACATCAGATGCAGGTATGGTGAGTTGTGATTGACTACTGATGTCCTCTCTAAAGGTACAATAGAATTTGTCATTCATGTAGTCACCTGATGCACAGGCAGGCTGGGCATGTGTAATGGAAATAGACCACTTGAGTCAAATGTTGTCATTGGTGTTGTTGGAGATGGAACCATGCTTGCAGTGCTCACAGTGGTTATAGGTGTCGGTTGGGTCTTGGAACCACTAATGTAAGATGATGTTTTAGATGACAGGCCTTTAGCGAGTCTTGTCTTCAGGGTGATGTTGGTGATGGAGCATAGCTGGTAGAATGATAATCTTCCTCCTCCTCCCCCTCCTTCAATGGTGTTTCCCCTGCAAAGTTATTGGGGGGGATATATTTAGCTTTTTTTCTATTCCATTTTGAAGTACATTTATTTTACATCTATTTCTTTTCCTATAATTTATGTGGCATTGTGAAAACTCATACACATGTATGTAATTTAAAAAATGGTGTCACTCTTTTAATGCATCAGATATTTACCATAACTTATTATTTAATCTAAAAAGTATATAGGTGTAGGGTATATGAATAGTTCATTTACCTGGTTCATATGTTCCCCCAGCATATAACCTTTCCTCTACTTCCACTTAGCAGAAGGGATCCTCAGCTCCACTAATGTTGCATCCTTGGTGATCGGTGTGCAAAGAAGTCAGATGACACCCACCCAATTTATAGAAGAAGTAGGATGACTCTCTTTTTTTCTCTTTCCCAACACCTGTCCCTTTGGGACTGTTCCCTGCACACAGTTGTCAGTGCAGTGTGCATGGGGCATTTGGACAAAATATGGAGTTTTAAATATTGAGATACTGAAATGTCAGAAAAGAGTATTGTGATACAAAACATTGTAATGCAGAAATATTCTCAAGAATATTGGTTTTTTCAGGTAAGTAATATCGTTGTCAAGAATATCATTTTTGTTAATATTTTCAATAATATATTTGTACAAAATGTCGTTTTTTAATCACCTTTAAGTGTTTTAGTTCCTAAATTAGTTGTATGTGTTAATATTGTTTGTATAATTGTTAAGAACATTTCTAAATATAGTTTCTGATTAAAAATGATTTTTAATTTGTAATGTAATAGGTAGCTAATAGTAATTTATAGTGTTCTAGCAGGTTGTTAGGTTTGTAGGGGTATTTTTGTAAGATATATATTAAGTGCCAGCTTCTGGCTTTGTAGACATATAGGGTGAAAAGGTAATTAGGTAATAAATAATTAACAATAAAATATTAATGTAGTATTACTTATTTAATTGAATATTAATTATGTAAATTGTGTAGTAAATATATTTTTCAGTTATATATTAGGTGTTGTCTGTTGGGTTTGTAGGGGTATAAGGTGGGAAGTTAATTAATAATTAATTTACAATTAATTATTACTTTATTATTACTTATTTAATCAATTATTAATAGTGGGAATAGTAAATGTAACCCCTCCAAACCCAACACTTTCCTTACTGTTGCACAGACTGGAGTGGAAGAAGTAAATTTTACCCCTCCAAAGTCCAACTCTTTCCCTACTGTTGCACAGATTGGAGTGGGAGTGGTAAATTTAACGCTTCTGAAGTTCAAAGCTTTCCCTACTGTTGCACAGACTGGAGTGCAAATCATAAATGTAATCCCTTCGAAGTCCCACTTTCCCGACTTTTGCACAGACTGGAAGGGGAATAATAAATTTAACAACTCCAAAGTTCAACTTTTTCCCTACTGTTGCACAGATTGGAGTGGGAATGGTAAATGTAATTCCTGCAAAGTCCAATACTTTCCCTTCTGTTGCACAGACTGGAGTGGGAATTGTATATCTTCTATTACCATACTTTACTTAATAATGTTTAACTATATAGATTATTATTATTGTTTACTTTATTAATTTTATATTGTATATATATATATATTTTGACCAAGAGCTGTTGAGCTCAAAACGCGTATGTTTTTGCCCGGAATAAATACCTGATTTTGCAAACTTGGATCGGTGTGGCTCGTGCTTACGGGATATAGTAAGCTTTGTGGTGGATATATATATATATATTCCAGAGAGTCTGCCCAATGCCGTACGCCTGCCCTTCGTTGACGGTGCCAGCCGTGGCGGCAGGAGCCACACGGATACAAACAATCCTTATACACTCGAAAAGGAGGCGGCACACCGGTTCTGTCCAGGAGTGATTTATTGTGCAAAACAACGCGCTTCGGACAAACGGCCTTTGTCAAGTTTGCAAATTACTGCCAGCAGTGCCGTTAAAATACATGCAACGTCATCATAGAAATGGAAAACATCCTAAAGAGTGTATTGCAAATGATAGGATATTGTGATTAAGTGTACCTTAATTTACTTTTTATTGTCACAAGTGCTCCTTTGTGATTAACGAGCACAATTGCCCTCCCTATCTGTAATAATCAAGGTTAAATATAACTCGATAAACAAAGGGCTGTACGGCAGTATAGTTACCATGTGACCCAGTAGACATAGTAGAGAGATTCAGGTAGTTCTAGTTATGCAAGTACTATGGCAATAAAGTTTGGCAATTCAAATTAACATTCATAAAGGAAAATTACTTAACACATAACAAATGTAACTTAATGGCAATCAATGTTTTAAATAAACAATCATATGACATATAATATACTCACATAAATAGATTTGAATATCAAAATCACCATATGAATTCATGTCCAATGCTAGAAGAGAATCATATATACATATCATAATAACGATATTTCAGGAACAATCATGAGGTTCCTACACACTTTAGGTAGTGATCTGAATAAAAAATCATCAAAGCATGAAAGTAGGCAACTGCGGGCATAGAGAATTGCATTCAATAACAGAAATAGTGAATACAAGGTGACAAAGTGAAAAAATATATGTATAATAATTCAAATCCACTATGAGGAAAGACCAACAGGTCACATAATAGTAACCCAAATGATGACCACAATAGGGAAAAATCCAGATTAAACGGGAAATAAAGGGCAAGTGCCCGTGTGCCTTACACAAATAAGTGTAATCCGGAGGATCCAACCTCAAGGGGATATGTACTCTCAGAGCACTCTTAACTAGAAAAGCATCCAGAAATAAGCACTTACATAAAAAAAAGAGAAAGAGAAAATGAAAGAATATTAAAACCTTATGATGGAAACATGTGGAACGGTAGGCAGTTAGACCCCTATATGCTTCGCCGATTCCTCTTCTGTATTTAAGCCAAAAGGCATTCTGGTATTTAGATCAATGATGTAACGGGACTCTAGGATCCATAATTGTTTCTCCCGGTCCCCACCTCTGATATGTTTCAGTATTCTGTCGATACCCACATACTTGAGTAGTTTGTTGTTACTGTCTTGGACATTGTAAAAATGTCTAGTTTCCAGATAATTAAAATCCAGGTTTGTTAGTGCCCTTTGATGTTCCAATGTCTGTTTTATTACTGGCAGTTTGGTACTGCCTATATAACGGAGACCACACGGGCATTCCAAGGCATAAATGACAAATTCAGTGGTGCAGGTGATAAATTTGGAAATGGTTTTTTCTTTGCCATTGAATGTTTTGAAAGTCTTACAGCTCTGACTGTGGGCATATTAGTGCCTGCATGGATGATTCTGTGGGTGCATGACTGATTGTATAAGTGAGTGATTAGGTGTCTCAGTGAATGTTTGGGTTAGTGACGTGGTTGTGTAAATGTCTATATTAGTTTGCTAGTTGATGTCTAAGTGGCTGTATGGTTGGTGATTGGGTATGTGAGTGGCTGTATGTGTGATTGATTGGTTTTCTGAGTATAGGTATATGAGTGTCTGTGTGGGTGGTTGAGCGGGTGGGTGACTGCTTGCATGGATGAGTTAGTGGGTGAGTCAGTGGCTGTATGGGTTAGTGAGTGCGTGTGTGAGGGGCTGTCTGGGTGACTGATTGTGGGTAAAGCTTTGTCAGTGAGTAAATGGATGTGTCAGTGGTATATGGGTGAGTAACCCCATATGTGGAAGGCAGCATAGGGTAGTGTTGAAGTATATGAGTGACTGCATGTGTGACTGAGTGCTTGTGAGAGTGGATGTATGGGTGAGTGTGTGCTTGTGTCAGTGACTCTATAGGTGAGTATGTGTTAGTATCTGCATGAATAAATAAGTGGGTGTGTGTATAAGAGTATAGGAGAGTAAATGGCTGTGTGATTGACTCTTTAGGTGAGTGAGTAGGTGTGTAAGTAGCTCTATTAGTGAGTGACTGTGTGTGAGTGGCTGAATGGGTAACTGAGTGGATGTGTGTGTAGACCTATGAATCAGTGAGTGGGTGTGTAAGTACATGTATGGGTGTGTCAATGGTTTTGAGAATGCTTGTAGAAGTTGAAGTGGGTGTATGAAATGTTATATTGGGGTGTGAGTGGGTGCGTCAGAGATTCTGTGGATGATGTCATCAGTGATGTCATTTGAGATGTCATCAGTGATATCATGAGTGATGTCACTGGCCATGTCATGAGTGATGTGATATGTGAGGTCATAAGCAGTGCATTGCTTTGGAGTGAGTTATAGTGAGCTCAGCTAACTATAACTGCTGAATTTCTCTGGTTTTGTGCTTGTGAAATCTGAACCTAACTATAACGTCCCTGTGACGTATGTTTTTTTCAGTGAATTTCTAAGTTTTTTAAATGCTAATTTCTAACTATAACTTCCCGGTAAACTTACTCATGATTGTGCACTGTGGTGGCAATGACCTAGGCACATTGACTGTGGTAGGGCTGGAAATCCTAATGAAAGAAACCTTTGCAGAACTGATGTCACTTTTCCCTCACACTGTCTTGGTGCACTCCAATATATGCCCAAGACGGAAATGGAAGTGGTCAAATCAATTCTGTCCACAGATTGACAAAGCCAGGAAACATGTTAATAAAACAGTTTCTGCATTCCTCAGAGACAATCGAATGGGCTGTATCTATAACAACAATCTGAGTTTTGACATGCATGGTATTTTTAGAAATGATGGAGTGCACTTTAGAGATGAAGGCAACAGGGTGTTTCTAAGTAACCTGAAACTCTGCATCCGGTCATATGTGCAGCTGTAATATACACACAATCAACACAAAGGCTCTTGTCAGAGCCAACCTAGTCCCCGAAATATTGTTAATTTTCTTTAAAAAGATCCTTTTTTCAGTGTTTGGGGATCTTCACGACGATGTCGCGATGGTCGTGGATACGTCGCCAGAACTCATAACAAAAGCAGGCATTCAATGGCCACCAGCACATCCAAACATAAGTAAAAAAATCCAATATAAACATTGCGCTACACATATTACTGTTTACATGCATCATTAAAAACATGTTTAAACTCATGTGTTATACATATTAACAGCAACATCTACGCGTTTCGACAGCTGCCTGCTTTCTTGTTCACGATGTGGAGCGCCATTTTCCAAACATTTTTAAAGAAAAAACAGCAGTGTATCATGAACATATATATTTTTTAAGTCATCAAAGTATCAAGCATATAGAATTGTTTGAAGCAATGGACCATTCCCTGGGAACGGGACGGATTTGTCCAACTCCAGTGTCACAGGCTAAGCAAACAACTATAGGGCATGAGGGGTGACTTCCAGTACTGTGAATGCTTGTACTTCATTTCTTGGTGAAAGAAGTTCATGTCAGGAAAACCAAGGTTTCTTCTATAAGCTGTGATTATGAGTGCTGAAGACATCTATTCTATGGAGGATATCATTATTTGCACCTTCTCATAGGCATTGCAACACACTACTGAAAGACATCTTAGTAAAAGGTATGAGAAATGTGTTGCAACTGTGGCTTATCGTCTGCCTGGATGCCCAAAAACTGTGGTACTTTGCGGGGACCAACGGTTCCTTGGGCTCACAAGAAGCCATATGTAGTCCACAGCTGCAGGCAGGAAGAATCTCCTGAGGCTGTTTTCTCTCATGCTTCTGGTCTCCTGGAAGCTTCTTCTTTACTCTTCAAATCCAAAATGGCAGTGACCTGCCTGAGAGTTTGCAGCCACCTTTAAGGCAGTTCCACAGCAAGTCCTCTTCAAATTGTTATTCTCTTTTATTTTCCCTTTCCACCATGACTGTTCCTCTTTTGATTTCTTCCTTACTTTAGCCAATCTATTATGACTTCTGTCATGTAGTGTTTAATGTTATTTCTCTTTCCTGCTCTTTTACTATTTAAATGCCTCAGTCTAGTTGGTGGGTGTGTGGCAATAAAGCCTTGTTTCTTCACTTGTTTCATTGCTCCCTGCACTTGCTGATCCTGACACTTGGCTTTTGGGGATTCCTCACTTGGATTCCTGACTCCTGGTTTTCTCCAATCCTGTGAAGACTTCATCAGTGAGAAGGTTTTTTGGCTTTCTTCTTCTGAGAAGGTGGCACCTTCTCAAGGACATTTTCCTAGCATGTATTACAGTGTGTGGTAATTTTGTGGCTTCTGGAAACAGTCACCCTTACATTGGACAGCTGAAAACCTGGATCTGGATTATGGGTAAGCATCCAGCACTGAATAGGTTGCGATGAAAAAATGTCAGACTGTTTCCAGCATAGATCTTAGTGTTGACATGGCCGCTGTCTTCTAGCAACAAACCCTGGAGTTAGAACAACAGAGGACCAAGAATGCTGCCCTTTGTCAAGCTATCTACTCCAGGTCTTGCGATCTGCCCACCATCAGCCACTCCCCATCAAAGTATTCTGGGGATCCTATGGGCTTGAAGATGTTTTTGCATGGCCTGGTGGTTTATTTTGACTTTCAACCTGGATGTTTTTATGTGGCTGATCCAAAGTGAGATATTTGATTGGTTCCTTAACCAGTGCAGCTCTGGGCTGGGCAACTGATCTACTTGTCACTAAAGAGCCTTGCCTGAATAATTATGATTTTGTTTTGGTAAAATTCAAGAAGATGTTTGAGAAACCCGATCGTGAAGCTTCTGCCAAGGACTCCCTGTGTGAGATCTTGAAGGGAAATTCTAATGTGCTCACCTATTGCACTTAGTTTCATGAATGTGCTGCTGAGACAATCTGAGGTGAATGCACTGCAGTGACTTTATTCCAGAGAGGGTTAAAGAAAGAGTTAAAGGATGGTCAGGCAAGATGTTACATTCCCTGGTGGTATTTCTGCTCTGTATCCCGTTTCCTGCCTTTCCCTGCCTGGAACATGGAACGCGGTACCTGCGCTGTACAATTTACGTTCCATGTTCCAGAGCTCGTTCAGGCAGTTACTGTTGAGCGTTGTTCTATGCCGATGTGCTGTGCCTCATCTCCAATAAATCTTCTTTTTTACTCACCGGCTGAAGCCTCTTCTCTACAAATTTGGCGACGACTGGCTGGAGACTTCGTTTGCTACATATTTCCTGAGGCACAGGTGCTGCGACGTCTCCCGGACCCATTTCCTCGTTCTTCACATCTCCGCGGATCACTGCCTTTCTGTGTCCTGCACCTGAGGTTCCTGCTTTCGGCCCTGAAAACCACAGTTCGCTGGTTTCTTGGCTGCATCTTCTTCTTTGTTTTGGGCTTTTCGTGATTTTTCAATCACCAACGGCAAACCACTTCTTCTCAACGCGACCGCACCTCCTCATTGGCTACTTGGCGCGTCATCACGCTGGCGGCCATCTTGGTGCAGTTCCTCAACGCGACCGCATTTCCTGATTGGCTGCAGTGCGTTTCATCACTCTGGCGGCCATCTTGGTTTGGGGTCGATTCATTTAAACGCCGGAAACATCCCTGATAACTCAGTGGGGATCCTTCTACATGCGCGCTATTGAAATTTACAGTATCGTACTTACCTCACTGTTTCTGCATTCATACTGGTAAGATAGCCTGTTCATCATCGGTGACAGGCACACCTTCTTATACTGCTTGTGCTACAGTGCGTGACACTTCTTATCATATTATATATGCTACTTCCTGCTTGCTTTCGGTGACAGGCACACCTGGTATTTTTCACTTTCAGTACTATACTAATGTTTCCTTTCATTTAGGCAGTATTTTGGTGATGTTCACTTTCTACTTTCATTACATTACTTTTTGTTCATAGAGTACTTAATAGTTATCAAAGTACATTTTCCTATGTATTCATTATTTATTTCACAGCTGTGACTGGTACTTATTTTTTTTCTGTCCTCATTTTACTTCATTTTTACTACCATCTCAACAAAATGCAATTTGATCCTCCTTCTAAATTTTTGCAAGTTAAGGGAGAACCACCCATTCCTTGGACAAGGTGGAAAGAGGAATTTATTACCTACTTAAAGGCTATTGATGGAGAACGCATGTCAGCGGAAAGAAAAAAATATATATTTCTTCACTGCTTAGGTTCTGAAGGACAGCTTGTTTATAGGACTCTGCCTCCTGTCAGGTCGGGAGGTGATTACAATGTGTATGATGAAGCCATTTCACGCATAGAAGGCAGATTCAAATCAACGACTAGTGTTGCTCTTAATAGGTTTAAATTCTACACTAGAGCTCAAGAAGAGGGCGAGAGTTTTGATGAATTTCTCACTGCTTTACGTGCATTGTCTTTACACTGCAATTTTGGCTTAATTACTGACGAGATGATCAGGGACCAAATTATTGTTCATGTAAGAAGTAAGAAGGTACAAGAGCAATTGTGGATATTAGGCGATCCCAATTTGGAGACTGCTATTAGCACAGCCAAAGCATTGGAGCAGTCCGATAAATGGATCAAGTCACTTAATAAAGAAACAAGATCTTCAGCTTCCAGTGAGATCAATGTAATCAACCCTGGTACTTCTAAGACTTACTCCAATGACACTAATGTTTCTAGTAGCAGACAATTTTATTGCTACAGATGCGGGAATCCTGATCATATAGCTTCTTTCCCACGCTGTCCTGCCATTAGTAAAGAATGCAGTAAATGTGGACGTTTGGGACATTTCTCTAAAATGTGCAAAAATACTATGAGGGCGGTGCTCCGAATTCCAATTCCAAGATGTTTGCACCAGTTTCTTCTAAATTCTCCAAAGGGAAAGTTTCCTCTGTGTCTTACCATTCTCTTTCGTGTGATCATTCCCGAGGTGATGCTCATTCTTGTGATCATTCTCAAGGCGATGTAGAGTCTGGTATCGTGGTTTCGATCCAAGATTCCTTTGATATTTCTGAAGTTGAAAAGATTTGTTCTCCCAAATGCATTGTATGCATCTTGGGAAGAGACTTAGAGTTAATGGCTGACTCGGGATCGCCTTGGACTATAATCACAAAGGAGTATTGTCTGAAATCTTTTGGAGAACTAATTGACCTAGAATTATTATCTGAGCCTGACATTGTGGCGCAGAATTTTGATGGATCCTACATTGACTTTATGGGTTTCAAGGATGTATCCATTGAGTTTAAGGGTAATTCTGCCAACATCAAGTTATATGTAGCATTCAAGGGTGTCAATGTGTTAGGCTGGCGTGATCAAGCCAAATTGGGAATTGTCTTGAACCCCAGGAACAAAGAACCTGTTTCGGTTCTTGCCTTGTCTTCAACTAGTACTGATTTTGTTAACATGTTTCCCAAGGTATTTTCTGAGGATCTCGGCAAGCTTATAGGTTTCAGCCATAGGATCAAAGTCAAACAAGGTTCTGTTCCTGTGAAACAAAAATTAAGAGGTGTTCCTATCAGTGTTAGGTCTGAGTTAAAAAACTTGTTGGACGAGATGGTTGAGAGTGGCGTTATTGAAGAAATAGAATCTTCTGAGTGGGTTTCTCCCATCGTTTTAGCCCGTAAACCGGATAAAAGTATTAGATTATGTATTGATTTGAGGGCTTTGAATTCCAATCTAGTTGCTGATTGCCACCCTCTTCCCAATATAAATGAGATGGTATGTATGTTGGATGGTGCTTGCATTTTTTCCACCTTTGATCTCCGGTCTGCCTACCACCAAATTGAACTCACTGAGGACTCCAAACATTACACTGCTTTTATCACACCCCATGGTCTTTTCCAATTCAAGAGAATGCCATTTGGCCTGGCTTCGGCCGCTTCTGTGTTTCAGAGGGCTATGTACCACATTTTTAAAGATGTCAGCAAGTTCGTTAAATGCTTCCAGGATGATATCCTAATTTTCTCTAAGAATGAGGAAGACCACTTTCATCATGTAAAGGAGGTTTGTCTTAGATTAGGTAAATGTGGTTTGACACTTAAAGCTGGCAAATGCAATTTCTTTTGTAAATCGGTGGAGTATCTAGGTCATACTCTTTCTGGCGATGGTGTGGTGCCCAAGAAATCGTTGGTCGATGCCATTATCAATGCACCTGCTCCTGACAATAGAGAGAAACTACTTTCTTTTGCGGGCCTGTGTGAATACTATAGCAAATTCATACAGAATTTTGCAACCAAAATGGAACCTCTTAGAGAGTTAACCAGGAAATCTACTGAGTTTTTCTGGTCGGATAAACAAGAGACAGCTTTCAAACAGATTAAGAATGATATTGTTAATGCTCCCACCCTTAAATCTTTCTCCCTCAATAAGAGATGTCTTATCACCGTAGATGCCAGTTTGTATGGTCTTGGTGGAGTGCTTAGCCAGTGTGCGGGGAAGGAAGAGTGGTGTGTAGCTTTTGCCTCTAGGACTCTTTCTATGACGGAGAGGAGGTATTCCGTCATTGAGAGAGAATTATTAGCTTGTATCTGGGCCATTGAACACTTTCGTAACTATGTGTGGGGTAATAGATTTACGCTCAGAACTGATCATAAACCCCTAGTTGGCATATTATCTCCAGGGGAGGATGGAACTCCACTGCACGTATAGCCCGTCTCACATCTAAACTACAGGAATATGATTTTCAGGTGGTGTATGTTCCTGGTAGGAGCAATGTCACGGCTGATTTCCTTTCTAGATTGCCGTGTTCAGATGAATCCCTAGTTGAACAAGAAATGGACATAGTTACCACTGTCAAAGACTTTGTTTCTCAAGAGTTTTTGTGTTTATCTGAGACTGAGTGGCTTACTGAGGTTAATAATGATATTGTGTCCCAACGTATCATTGATTATATAAAAAATGGATGGCCAAAGGAAAAGTCTGCTTCTGCTGAGATTGCCCCTTTCTGTCGTGTTTCTAGTGAGATAGAAGACCTTGGTGGTTTGCCTTTTAAAGCTGGTAAGATCATTCCTCCTGCGTCTATGCAGAATAAGATCTTATTACTTGCCCACCAAGGACATTTGGGTATGTCCTCTATGAAAAGACTCATCCGGGCTAATTTTTGGTTGCCTGGGCTTGACAAAATGGTAGATAGGGTGGTTAGGGAATGTCCTGAGTGTATCAGCAGTGATAAGATGCTTAAGGTATCATCTGCCCCCCTTAAACCAGTCTCTTGGCCTGAGTGCCCATGGCAAAAAGTAGCTTTTGACATAGCAGGTCCTTTCAAATACTTACCGTCTAATGCCCGTTTTGCCCTAGTTATGGTAGACTACCATTCTAAGTGGCCAGAAGTCAAGTTTGTAGCAAATGCTACTAGTCAAGTTATCATTACCTTTTTCAAAGAAGTTTTTGCACGTGAGGGTTCCCTGAAGTTCTTGTAACAGACAATGGGGTGCAACTCACATCTCAAGAAATGGAAAGTTTTCTCCATGTGTGTAATACCAAACATGTGACCACTTCCCTGTATGAGCCAAGGGAAAATGGCCAGGTGGAACGGTTTAATCGTGTTCTTAAAGAAGGTATTCAATCAGCTGGCAGCTCAGTTGATTGGAGGGAAATTGTAAGGAAAAGGTTATGGATGTATCGTATCACTCCCCATTCGGTGACTGGGGTAAGTCCTTTCAGACTTTTGAAGGGCAGAGAACCCATTTCGGAAATTTGTCCATGGTGGATCAAAAAAATCAGTAAGGTGGATGAGAGTATTGATCTTAACCAAGTTGCCAAACGGGTGGAGAATAGGCAGGACAAGATGAAAATTTTGTTTGACTCCAAAATGAATGTTAAAATTCCGGATTTTGCTGTTGGTGACTGGGTAAGAATTAAAAAACCTGGATTTTTGGTGAAGGGTTTTTCCAAGTTGAGTCATCCCATTAAAGTTGTTAAGGTTTGTAAGAACACAGTTATTACTCAGGATGGTAGAGTATGGAATGTAAGGAGGGTGGCTAAATGCAAGTCCTTAGGGTCCTCTGTCAATAATGATGATGCGTCATTATATGATGTTCCTAATCCAGATAATAACTCTCATGGTTCCACTCAACATGAGGTTTCTAACCAGGATGATTACTCTTATCATGTCACTCAATCTGTAGCATCCAGAGTTAAGAGCAATGACCGTCCTAGAGTTTTACCTGCCAGGTTTGTGTCTTAAATTGTATTTTGTGTTTTCTTTTCCCCTTGTCACTTTTTGATAAGGGTGAGATGTGTTACATTCCCTGGTGGTATTTCTGCTCTGTATCCCGTTTCCTGCCTTTCCCTGCCTGGAACATGGAACGCGGTACCTGCGCTGTACAATTTACGTTCCATGTTCCAGAGCTCTGTTCAGGCAGTTACTGTTGAGCGTTGTTCTATGCCGATGTGCTGTGCCTCATCTCCAATAAATCTTCTTTTTTACTCACCGGCTGAAGCCTCTTCTCTACACAAGAGTTTCCCTAGCTTCCTCATTTTCTGTATTTCTGGACCAGGTTCTCCTGATTAAACCTCAACTTACAGAAAGGAGAATGGAAAAGCAGAGAAGTCAGAGGTTTACTTCAACTCCTTCTTCCCAAATTTTTATGTGGACTAAGTCAATTACTGAGCCAGTTGATCATTCTTCTGAGGTGCATGATGAGCCAATGCATTTTGGATCAGGTAGAAGTCCCTTCTCCAATGCTGAAAGGGAACAATGACGTAACTAAGTTTTGTGTCTTTATTGTGTGAGTCCTAACCATCTGCTGAGGAATTGCTCTTTTCAAACCTACAGGCCATAGGAACAAGGTTACATCCTTTGTAATGGAGAAAGTGGAAAGATCACCCACTCTGCCTAAAGTTTTCAGTTTCTCTGGTGGATCCAGTTCATGCTTGTTTGTGTTAGAATTAATTCTTCAAGTCCATCCTGGCCATTGCAAGGTTTATACAACACACTACTGGAAGACATCTTAGTAAAAGGTATGAGAAATGTGTTGCAACTGTGGCTTATCGGCTGCCTGGATGCCCAAGAACTGTGGTACTTTGCGGGGACCAACGGTTCCTTGGGCTCACAAGAAGCCATATGAAGTCCACAGCTGCAGGCAGGAAGAATCTCTCTCCTGAGGCTGTTTTCTCTCATGCTTCTGGTCTCCTGGAAGCTTCTTCTTTACTCTTCAAATCCAAAATGGCAGTGACCTGCCTGAGAGTTTGCAGCCACCTTTATCTGAGGAATTGCTCTTTTCAAACCTACAGGCCACAGAAAAACACAAGGTTACATCCTTTGTAATGGAGAAAGTGGAAAGATCACCCACTCTGCCTAAAGTTTTCATTTTCTCTGGTGGGTCCAGTTCATGCTTGTTTGTGTTAGAATTATTTCTTCAAATCCATCCTGGCCAGTTTTTTTCTTTTCCATCCCTGTTAAATTCTTGAGCCTTTGGCATGTATATGAACTTGAGTTAAGACCAGAGTTCCAAATTCCACTCAGGAAGAAGTAATCTCCGGATCACGTACAAACAATCAATGGATCTCCTTGGACTTCTGGTCTTGTGACCTCCATCATGGTTCCAGTCTCAGTGTCTTTAGACAATTATAAGAAAGTTGTTATTTATCTAATCACATCTGCTAACTATACCATGGTGCTTGGGATATCTAGGCTGCAATGATACAAGCCCTATGTCAATTGGGAGACCAGAGTCATAACTCTATTATAACAGTTCTGCAGAGATAACTCTTACTGGGTGGGAGTTATTGGGCCCCTGTGGTACAAAATGTTTCAGAAGACCAGTCTCCAGTTACGATCCGTCAGACTTGGTCCATTCCTATGGCCTATCCAGGAATATTCTGATATCTTTGAGATTATTGGCTCTGTGCCTCTCCCTCCCCATAGAAATTTCAATTGTGCCATCCCGACCCTTTCCTCAATCATAATTTCCCATGGTAGAATGTACTCTCTATCACAGCATAAGAAAAAGGTTCTCATGAAATATTTGGATGGGAATCTTTGGTATGGCCCGATTGTCCAGTCTACACCACCTGCTGGAGCTCCACTTTTCTTTGTCCCTCAGAAATTCAAAGAGCTGAGGCCTTGCAATGATTATAGTCGGTTAAATAAAATCAACATTAAGTTACCCGCTTCCACTCATCACAAACATACTTGAGTCCATTCTTGGTGCAAAATATTTCATTTTGTTTAGAATCTAGTTAGATTTCCATGGAGCTTACCATCTTCACTGGATTAAGAAAGGTGATGAATTGAACATATCCTTTTGCTCACCCTTCGGGCACTATGAATATCGGGTCATGCCCTTTGACGTTACTAATGTTCCTGTAGTTTATTAGAGGCTTATCAATTGCATTTTCTCTGGCTTTCAGAGCTCATTTCTTGTGGTATATCTTGGCAATGTTCAGAGCCAATATTCTTCCCCCCTGGCACCCTGAGTCCATGTTAATTCAGCCCTTCTTCATCTCAGGGAAAACCATTTATCCATAAGGTGGGGAAATGTGAAGTCAAGAGGACAGAAGGGGAGTATCTGGGGTACCGTCTCTCAGAGGTTGGATTGTCTATGGAGCCTCTTAAAAACTTTGCCATTTTGGATTGACTAACCCCAAGTGTCTATCAAGTTGAACAAGGGTGTTTGGGACTGCCTAACTTTTTGGACAGTTTATTAAAATCTTTGCTGACATGACTAGTCACATTTTTGCCACTCTGAAGAAGGAGATCCTAACTAAAAGGTCTTCTTAGACTTCAAAGGCTCATGAAACTTTTACTAAATGCACAAAGGCTTTAACACCAGCCCTTATTTTCAAACACCAGGATCCATACAAAAAATTTACTGCGGTAAACAATGCATTGCATTATGCTGTGGAAGCAGTTCTGCTTCAGCTACAGGGGGAGGACAATTTGGAGCATCCCATCTTTTATATTTCCCATGACTCAAACCCTTGTGAACAAAGGTTTTGAGTTTTGGAACATGAACTCTTGGCCCCTAAGCATGCCTGTATGGAGTGGTGACATCTTCTAGCAGGAGCAGTTAGACCGTTTGACATTCGAAAAGACCATCGAAATCTCCAGTTTCTGCAGCACATGCCGTGTAGAAATAGCAGACAAACTCGATGGGCCTACTTCTTTTCAAAATATGACTTATTTATAACTCATATTCCAGGTAATCACAACATTCTTCTGGATGCCTTGTCTAGACAGGACATTGCAAAAACTCTGAGACAGCTGTCCATTTGCCCCCTGACAAAATTATCTGTCTGACAAGGTCCTTTTTAACAGTGTATGATCGATGTACATGCTGAGATCTCTCTGCAAGATCTTGATGCTCCACAGAGTCAAGTGCCCTTGGCCTACTGCCAGAATCTATACTTTTGCAGCAGGCATTGTTGATTCCAACTAAGGGTCTGATCAAGAGTTTCTTGTAATTTTACGATCCATGCGTAAACTCCTGTTTATGCATGGGGCGCACCTACAAGTGTGAAGGTATTTAACACATCCAGTCTCAGGTGCATTAAATAAGTCAACCTTTATTAGATGTCGGCAGGTCAAACCTGCCGAAATGTAACAGGAGTAAACAAATGATATTTACTGTATCATGCGGATTTTGGTCCATTAAACACCAAAATCTGAATGTTATTACCCATAAAGTCATAATTGGTGTTTTTTATCGCACCTGATAAATAATGTACCCAGTGGTATAGTTATTTATCAGGGGTTATAAATAACGCCTTAGCTTGTACTCATGGCTTAAGAGTCTTCAAAATAAGGGTTCTGGAAATGTGTCATGACTTGGCAGTAGCAGCCCGTTGTACAGTGATATCACTGTTGTGTAGTTCCTATATTACTTATACAGGATCTGCGCCCTTGGATAACATAAACTGTGGGATTGGTGGCGGACTAATTAGTGCACCCCCACCGGATACGTTAGCCTGTCTGTATCAGCTAGTCCACAGTGCCACTAGAGTCTCCTCTTATCGGGGAGAGAATAGTTCTTGGCAACCTCAGAACATGACAACCCTGATCCCTCAGAATCGTGGAAACAATATATTACCTTTCGCTCAGTCACTAGTGCTCACTTAATTTGTCTCAGAGAGATACACAGAATAAAGAGTCTGGGCGTTTCAATAAGTATTTATTGAACAGTTGTTATTCTAGTGTAGAATATATGAGCTGCAACAACCATTAGACAGTAGCAGTGATATATGATCAGCAATACTACAAAAGTAAAGGGATGGTATAGTTCTACCGTCTTGCAGAAATCATGAATATATACATGTACATAAAACACATGATAAAAAGTGCAACCTAAAAGTGTGTACTCCTAAGATGTCTCCCTAACTAGATGTACCTAAATGTACCTAGCATCTGTGTAGGTGTTATGCCAAGAATCCCTCTAGGATCTAGTCCACCCCATTACCTGAGAGTTAGAGAATGTGGGACCCCGTCCTGGTCTCGAGTTGGACACCCCGCGAGGAATGTTAGACCACTGCTAGCTGGAGCGTCTGCATGCAGGAACCTCAGCGTCTCTGGTCAGTGTGTCAGCCGGGAAGTCACAGTCTCCTCTGTCTTTCTAAGCAAGACATGATGTATATATACCCATAGGAATGCTGCCATCAACATTGGAATATGCTGAGGGCACTGCAGAACATGGGCCGATATTGGGTCCAGTAAAGCATTCACGTACGGTGGCGCACATGATGGTAGTGTCAAACAAAGGTCTAACACGCATTCTTCTCCGCAAAACAGGCATCGGAGGACAGGTAAGATTCAGTCTATCCAGACCGGTCAAAATAACAAGAACCAATATTCACTTAGTTCTCTTGGGCGAGGCATGCCTAGAAGTTGTACCATGCAGTCACGGTATTTACGCTCCAGGAGTGTTCTTTCCATCGCCTTGGTGACTGGGACGTCCATTGCATAGCAAATAGAAAACAATCAGGATACCTGCTATCAGAAACAGGATCAGCGGAAGTCCTCCAAAGATGCTTCCGAATATGGAGTGTATGAAGTTTGGTATAACTCCAAGTACCGTCTGAAAGGTGCTCAGAAGTCCAGAACCTATGGTATTAAATAGGTGGACAATGCCTGTCGTATCAGACATGTTAAAGATACGATTTACCATTTCTACGAAATGGAAAGGGCAGTTTGTATGAATGAGCGCCTGTATCTCTGCCGAAGACCTTGCGATCTGGAGATCAAAAGTCTCTCGAGCGGAGGTTAAGGGCACAGACTTCTGTAGAAGCATGGCTTTCATTCTGCTTAGAGTATCAAACCGTATTAAAGAAACATTCAGTGACGGCCATAACTGCGCCTCCCTGACTGTATGTGTCAGTGGAAACAGTACTTGCATACAACTAGTAACCCTGGAGCTCACGGTTACCAGATATGCGATGCCCGGGAGCATGCCACAGCAGCCTTGACTGTTCAGCATCAAGTAACTCCCATTTGAAAGTAGCCTGAATGCTGGAGTTATCACTGCAGCTGGGGCACCCTTCAAATGACAGGACAGGTTCGCTACAGAACCATTACAAGCTCCGTGCAACATTATATCCTGGCATATGAGTGATCCACTTAAAGCGTTCTCACAGTTTGTACCACTCAGAAACACTTCTCGATCCCCACTCCGGCATCGAAATCGGTATGGTAATGCCCATGATTCCCTAATGTATTCCTTACTAAGCCTGGGTGTAGTTCGCGAAGTAGCGCTACGCGAAGCTACGCAAAGTGCAGTTCGCACTACGCGAGCCACGCGTAGCACTATGTGAACTGCGTAGTGCACTGTTCGCAATGATTGCACAGTGCCAGATGCTTGTCCGCACTGTGCAATCATTGAAAACGGCATCTTGCACAGTGCGAGCTGTGCCTTACTGCCGCTCGAGTAGATTTTTACTCGAGCGGCACCTTCTCAACGCGGACTGGTAGTTTCTCATCGCGAGCGGTCGCGAGCATACGCGACCACTCGCAATGAGAAACCTGACCTCCCGCGTTGAGAATCTCGCCGGAGGTTTATTTTCCACGCTCGCGATCGGCAACTTGATGTTGCTGATCGCGAACGAGGAAAAAGTCTCGCCGGGATGTCATTTTGCTTGCTCGCGGTCGCCAACTTGACGTTGAGGACCGCAAGCAAGCAAAAAATGACCGCTGCACTACGCTACGCTACGCTACGCGTGTTTGCACTGTGCTACGTGCAATTCGCGTTGTGCGAAGTAGCGCAAACTTTGCAAACTACGCGAGCGTAGCGTAGTGCTTTGCCCAGGGTTATTCCTTACCCATTTCGTCATATCTGCCTACTTGCTTTTGTTTAAGGCAATATTGAAACTGAAAAGTAGTGACCGGTAGAGTTATGTGGCCATGAATTAGCCATTCTGTAGACGGTGATTCTGCCACTGTGAATGGTAGCCTATCCAGTTTTCCGATACGCAGCATTGTATATTTTGCTCCCCTTTGTGCCATTTCTATCTGTTTATCTGTTAGATTGTACTCAGAAAACAGAGACGAGCTGTTGATAAAACGCCAAGGCACATAGCCTTCACGCAAAGATTGCAGCGACCAGCTTAATAACATAATAGAACATAACTGTGATTGCCCATGTTGTAATATGCCAAATCTTGTTCTAGTATGTCTATCGCAGAAGATACAATGTTGCCTAAGGAATATATCCTGGAGGTCAATGTAGTTAACCCATTGTCTACCACTGCTAGAGATTTTTCTAGATTTATACCGTCTATTTCCCGTAATCTCTCTGCGGCCTCTTGTTGGGATATTTTCCATATTTCATTGTAGATAGCATAATAGAAACGTTTCTGACGTGGCTTCCTGGAAATCCCTAAGATCCGCATCCTGTGACGGTAAGGATAAGTGTTGTTTCACCTCTGTGAGTGTTGAGGTATTTAGCCAATCAAGGCACAACTTTCCAACACTGTATGATGTCACTACCCCGGGATGTTGTCTCTGTACATATCGTGGATCTGGCCTATGGATACTAAGCCCTTCGGCTTTACCCATAAATCTTGCCTGACAACTATTGGTGTCTGTGGGCCAAATCAACCTTTTTTTTCCAATCGGGGTCTGATCTGTTGTATTGTAAAATGTCATTCAACGTAATCCTTGTTTGTTATGTTTCGTTTCCCTCGGTGTTTGATGAAGTCGGCACTCGAGGTGTGTTCAAGTCTTTGTTCTTGGCTAGTCCAAGGCAAGACGTCTGTTGTACTGTCTCGTTCAAAAACATGATTTGTTGAGGGATGAGGCATGCTCTAAATAAAGCTTCTGTCCCCTGCACCTGCCATTCTCTAGTACCTCAGACTGATTTTAAGTCTATGGTGTCTTTCCATAAGTCGAAACCTTGTTCAGACAACTGGGCAATAAAGGAAGCAGAGTAAATCTGTTTGGTGTTTGTTAACATATTTTTCTGTGCTGATGTTGGTGCAACCTTACAATAATATGAGGCTGGGTCAGACATATTAAACCCTGAAAAATATGGAAACTTCTGTGTAAATGTTTTTGAACTGCCTTTCGGTGGTGTTGGACAATGTTCCCACTGGTAGTATGTGAACACATTTCTAGGATTTGCAGATTTATGCAGAAAATGATGACCATAATGTTGATAACAATACATAGCATCGAAATCTGATGTGCTTTCCAATGTTTCACTATTAGAAAATGCAGCAGATTTTTCCAAATCAGACAACATGTTATTAACAGTTTCAAAATCTCAATCAGCGGAAAATGCACTTGAGGTAATGATATCACTTAATGATATTTTAAATAAATGTGGAATTTTTTTAAGTTTGGTCGGGCCGGATATATCAAAATCAACCTTGTCCCACACTATACCGTCAGGTATAGGAACTGCTGTAATGTTCACTGATGACAAGTCTCTTTGTTCTCGATGAGATGATTGGTGTGGTTTTAAAATTAAATTCATCTTTTGGGCTGCAGAGCTTTGCCGAATGTATTGTCCATTAATAAGCATGTTAAAAACTATCACTAAACCTAACCAGAAAAGAAAGAAAAGCACCCCGGTAATTATCCATAGTTCTACCCACGGTGATACCAGGTAAGTTCTTCTAAGAAAGTTCAGAAAGTCTTTTACTTGCTGCTTGCGTGATTTTTGGGCTGGTGTCATTTCTGGTTCACTTGGATCCAAAGAAAACGTATCAAAGTTTATGAAGTAGCCAGAAGCAGTTCGATCAATTGTTGGAATTGCATCAGGATTTGTTGAAATCGTACTTTGCTCTTGTCGAGGCATGTTGACATAGACATCTGTTTTTAGTCTAACAGCTATTTGTCTGTCATTTTGAGTTTGATTTTGAAGTTGAGCTTCAGGTTCAAGAGGAACGAGTTCCATAGCATTGTTGCATAGTCCATCATTCCTTACAGGTGACTCTTCGAACGTGATGAGTCTTTCCGTTTGAAATTCTTGAATTGTAGCGAGAGGAGGGCATCTGCTACTTTGGAGTCCACGTGGCCTACTGCTTAGTATCGGCCACATAGTGTGGTTTGATTAGGTCGATTGAGACAAATCTTTTCTCCTTTTTTCCGGCAAGAGGCGGTAGAAGTACAGTTCTTGTTCCTTCGACTGCTAGGACCTGTACAGGCTTTCTGTAGGATGGCCCAAATTCCTTCTGGTCCGCTATTTTCCCTCTGACCAGATCCCCGACTTTTGGGATCCAGACAGGTTTTGCCATGACTGATTTGACTTCCCCAGTGGCGGTCTGCTTCAGGTGGACATTAATTTGTTGTGTCCTGGATTCATTTAGATTCTGTTAAAACAGCCAAATGATCATGTATGTCAAAAGGCTTTTCATCCGCCACTGTGCCTTCACAATCAAGATCAGGTACCCACATTCTTGTCCCAAATAGGACCTCATAAGGAGTGACACCCCCTAGAGAACTTCTTGGCATGTTGTTAAGAGCACGCTGGACTCCATACAGATGTTTTACCCAACTTTCACCCGTGCCTAATACTCTAGCTGTTAAAGATTGCTTTAAGTCCCGTTTTGTTCTCTCCACAACCGAATTTCCCTCAGGATGTTACAGAGATGAGTACCACAATGCTACACCCAATCCTCGCATGGCCTCCTTGTAAGCCCGAGAGCTAAACGCAGGGCCCTGGTCGGAATGTAATGTGCCAATTGCGTATGCCCCTATGAAGACTCGTAAATCTTTTATAACAGTTTGAGCATCAGCCGAGCGTTGGGGCCACACCCATAGGAATCTTGAGCAGGAATCCACTTCTACCATGATACACCTGTAAGCCCCATCTCTCTGCAAGGGTCCGCAGTGGTCCAAGTAAACACACGCTAGTGGTTTGTCAGATATTAATAATGGTGTCTGTGCTGGACGTGTTACGGTGGAACCTTTCATCTGCTGACAGATGTCGCATTCAAGACATAGTCTTTAGTCTGCTTTGTTAATCCAGGCCACCAATAGCGTTGTTTCAATAATGAAACAGTCGCCGTAACTCCTGCATGTGCAGAACCTATCCCTTCGTGTGCTGCTAGTACTAAACCTAACCTACGATCCATATTTGGAATTACTCTAGCCCCCACTCCAGGAATCTGAGCAAATGGAATGTTATTGGCATCTAACTTGTAGGAGTACTTGAGTGGAAACTTTTTTGGTACTGCTCCGCTGTTCTTGCGACAGGCATTGATAGCTAGCATAATCTCACCGTCTATTCTCATTTTAGAATGAGTGATTGCAGCTACGGAAGCCGTGCATACAGCCCCCTTTGCGGCTTCACCAGCCAATGAATTCCCTTCAACGTGAACGCCATCACGCTAATGACTCAGTGTATGTATCACGTGAGCCCTCGGTAGTCCGGATTTCAACTCCACTACCTGTTCCCATAGTATTTTATGCTTAATTGTGCCACCTTTTGCATCTTTGAACCCGTTTTGAACCCAGTATTGCAAGTATTCATTGTAAGACTGCACACAGTAAAAGGAATCGCACACAAGTAGTGTAGGGAATTCTTGATCCGTATACACTAGTGCCAGTATTAAGGCTTTTAACTCTGCCAACTGTGCTGTGCAGTCTCCTAGAGATTGCGTTTTCGTGCAACTTGGGTGGAACTTTCCATCCCTCATGCGACCTTTAACGATTGCACATGCTGCGCTATATTGTTGCCTACTTCCTATGGCCGGTTGAGCAGATCCGTCAGTGTAAATAATATATTCATACTGATCTAGAGGCATTATTTAGTTTGGTAGAGGATATTCTTGTTCGTATTGCAGGAATGCTTGTCTCTTTAAATTTGGGTCGTACCTGTATTCTACGTCTGTTGCAGTGAGAGAGTTAGCCCATTGTATCCTTCTTGGATGTAAAGCTTTAGCATTAGGAACGCTTGCCTTTGTCGCAGCCTCTAAGGCTGGAACTGGAGTAACTACTATTATTTGTTTCCCCTGAGCTAGTGCTCTTTCTCTCACTACCGCAGTCTGTACTGCTGTCAGAATCTTTTCTGTAGATGTGAAGCGCATCTCAGCATTTGTGTAAAAATGAGATTTGTATGCAATTGGTACTGTTTCACCTTCATTAATGTAAGATAGGTGTACCCAGATTGACCCGCAACTATACGGATCACCAGGTTGCGTACGTTTACGTCTGTATGTAAGTGTTTGGAAGCTATCATGTCAGCTTGTAAGGAACGAAGTGTATCTGTATGTTCCTGTGTCCATTGTTTTACTGAAAAATCAGGTTTTATTAAATCGTAGAAAGGTTTTACTCTTTCTGCGTAATCTAAAATGTTTGTTCTACCAAAATTTAGGAATCCCAGTATTGACTGTAAATTTTTCAATGATTTTGGAGGTTGGAGCAGCGCGTTTTCTAAAAAATTGACTGCCAGGCTTTTTCCCTCACTTGAAAGCTCATATCCTAAAAACAGGACACTGAGGTGGGCAATTTTTGATTTCTTAAAGTTGAATTTGTAGTCCTCAGATGCAAATCCCAAAATTATGGTATTCACTCTGTTCAAGTGTTCCTCTAGGTCATCGTCCGTCAGATAAATATCATCCACATAAGACAATGCCTCTTCATCTAGATTTTGAAGTAACTCTGTTACCCTGGCCGAAAACAACCCCGGGCTGTTCTTATACCCTTGGGGGAGTCGACAAAATTGCCGCTGGGTCCCTAGCGCTGAGAAGGCTGTTAGATACCTGCTTTCAGGCGCTATATTTTGGCAGAAAAATCCATTTGAGATATCAAGTGCTGTTTTATATTTTTTCCGCACAGATCTTCGACTGATCCCGGAGCTGCACACCCCCCCCCCGAGTGCCTTGAGACCCTCACGGGTGAGTAGCGCGCTTTATAAACCCCTGATTGATTGATTGATTGTTATTTCTGCTGCACTGTCTAGCATCGTCAGAGCCCATTCCCCGTTCAGTAGTCGAGTCCTCAGAATTCTGGGAACGTCTGATCTTTAGACCTGCAACTTTCTTCTTTTTGAACTGTGGCTTTTGCTTTGGCTTTTCTTCTTTTTTAGAAGAATAATCTTGAGCGTGCTGCTTGTCTCTGGACTTTGTACGCCCTTCTTGTCTTTCTGACCGTCCTTCTCTCTCGGAGTTTTTCGATGAACCCTGAAAGGAGCGAGAGGAACATGTATCAGTATCCTGATACCTTTCAGGTTTCCTAATATTATCCCTATTCCTAAGGTTATACCTCTTTTCAGAGGGCTCCTGTAGAGGAGATCTACATCGGGATTGAGATCTGTTTCCCTTAAAACTTTGTTGTTTTTTATTGTCCCACTTCTTTTTAGTTGAAGCAGGTGTCTGCTTGGAAGTGTCCTTTTCAGGACTGCCCATCAGTTGTGGTTTTAAAGCTTTTCCACTCAAACTGCCTAATTCTGCATATGCAGTTTCTATTATTTTGGGTAGTTCGTGTTCCTGTTCTAAAGGACTGAACTCCCTTAGGCGTTGGTGGATAGCCACTGAAGCTGCTTCCCCCTTAATGTTAGCTAGTATTATGGCTGATACCTGGGCATAGTTACCTAGTAACTTCATCCATAAGTTTAGGGCAGGGTCTGCTCCGTACTCGTTCTGTATTTGTCTCACTACATCAGGTACTACTGCTAATGACGGGATACCATGAGTTTTGGTATAAACGGCAGCAAAGACTGTACCCCAAGTGGCACAATCCTCTACTTGTGGTGTTATCCCCATGGGCAAGCAGATTGTTAGCATTCTATGTTTTTCATATGGGGTAGTATTCGGGAATACTGCCTCTAGCTGAGTTATTTTCTGAGCTACCCAGAATGGTATTTGCTCACGTTTTGTGGGCATTTTACCCATTACCGCGTGTAATGTTTGTGGTGTAATTTTAGTTGCTGTACCCTGAGTTTGAGTTCCATTTATGGCAACTATTGCTGGTTGGACTGTAAATGTCCTCATGACGAATTGTGTCAAGTTCCTATAGATTTTAATTAAATCTTTATGTTGTATGAGTAAGTCTCCTGGTGGCATTTTATCAATGTCAGGATGTGGTGTGTATGCCGTTAATATCGGCCATGTTGCCCCATCTCCTCCGAGCGGGTCGAGTCTTACTCTTCTTCTTGTATGGGGCAGGGTGCCTTTAAACCAGTATAAATGTTCCTGGTACGTGAGCGGAACCTCTATGTCCTCGAACGGACACTATTCCACTGGTGCATCTCCTTCTGTGTAAGAGTGAAATGTCTCTGTACTTGCATTTGCTGCTGGGAATGTAACCCACTAATAAAATACCTCTGTTTTGTTTGATTCGTGTGCCTCAATCACGAAAACTACTAAGCCACCCCTAGCTGATAATCCATTCTCTAACAGTTTCAGAGTGATGGTATGTCTGAATTTTTCTGCAATCGGGATTGCGTCCCCATCTTCTTCTCCGGCTGAGAGGTGCAGCTCCACTACTACGTTATCTCTTGTCATAGGGGCCGATTCACAGAACTAATCTGAGACAAATTCCTAAACTTACTACTTTTGGTATTCACAGAAGGCATTTAGTAGTAGTAAAGTTAGGATTTTGTCTTAAGTTTGATTTAAGACAGACTTAAGACAGACTTAATGCAAACTTAAGACAAACTTAGGACAGACTTAAGACAGACTTAAGACAGACTTAAGACAGACTTAAGACAGACTTAAGACAAAATCCTAACTTTACTACTACTAAATGCCTTCTGTGAATACCAAAAGTTGTAAGTTTAGGATTTTGTCTCAGATTACTTCTGTGAATCGGGCCCTCAGTCATTTTGTAGAGAATAAGTTTGTCCAAGGGAACTAAAAAAAGGTGTTTATGCACAATTTTAGGAACAATATGTCCTTCAAGCTTGATTAACCTACAGCCAATAAATAGGATTTTTAGCCTACTCAGCTGTGGCGGAGTTTGTGCCCATCCACTCCAGACGTCTCTGGTGTTTTTGTGAGTAGGGGTCTCTGAGAATAGCACAACTGAACTACTCAGATTCTACTGTTAAATAAGTACCCAACCAACGTTGGGCACCATGTAGTGTAGTTCCTATATTACCTATACAGGATCTGCGCGTTTGGATAACATAAACTGTGGGATTGGTGGCGGACTGATTCCGTGCACCCCCACCGGATACGTTATCCTCTCTGTATCAGCTAGCTCACAGTGCGACTAGAGTCTCCGCTTATCGGGGAGAGAATAGTTCTTGGCAACCTCAGAACATGACAACCCTGATCCCTCAGAATCGTGGAAACAATATACTACCTTTCGCTCAGTCACTCGTGCTCACTTAGTTTGTCTCAGAGAGATACACAGAATAAACAGTCTGGGCGTTTCAATAAGTATTTATTGAACAGTTGTTATTCTAGTGTAGAATATATGAGCGGCAACAACCATTAGACAGTAGCAGTGATATATGATCAGCAATACTACAAAAGTAAAGGGATGGTATAGTTCTACCGTCTTGCAGAAATCATGAATATATACATGTACATAAAACACATGATAAAAAGTGCAACCTAAAAGTGTGTACTCCTAAGATGTCTCCCTAACTAGATGTACCTAAATGTACCTAGCATCTGTGTAGGTGTTATGCCAAGAATCCCTCTAGGATCTAGTCCACCCCATTACCTGAGAGTTAGAGAATGTGGGACCCCGTCCTGGTCTCGAGTTGGACACCCCGCGAGGAATGTTAGACCACTGCTAGCTGGAGCGTCTGCATGCAGGAACCTCAGCGTCTCTGGTCAGTCTGTCAGCCGGGAAGTCACGGTCTCCTCTGTCTTTCTAAGCAAGACATGATGTATATATACCCATAGGTCTCCCCAGGGGTCCTACCTTGCTGTGTTACTGTGTCGGCCTAAAGGATGATGTCAGACCTGAACTTTATACAGAGATATTATACAGGAGATGGTAATCCTACTGTTAGTCCTGCTGTGCTTCCAAGAAGCCTCATGCATAATGTATGAGAATCGAACCAGGGAAAAACCCGCGTTCTGAATGCAGTGTCATATCTGGGTAAAAGGTCAGTGCCTAAGAACCGTTATGTATTTAATGTAGGGAAGGATATAGGTGAAAGGTTGCAGTGTCACCTGCGCCTATATAGGGTACCTATATGGAATATAACATCACTCTTAGAACTTCTCTTGCGCTCCTTCTGGTGGCTACTGTTTGCCAGGATGTAGAGGTCTATGTGAAGTCCTGTTCTACCTGCTCCGTCCTGTGGTTCCTGGACTCACAAGACGCCATATGAAGTTCACAGCTGCAGGCAATAGTCTCTCTCCTGAGTCTCTTTTCTCTCATGCTCCGAGCTCGGTTCCTAGTAGCTGCTCCCAATCTCTTCAAGTACAAAATGGCAGTGACCTGCCTGAGGGTTTGCAGAGGTCTTTTAAGACAATTGTGCAATTAGCGCACTTCAAGTGTTTGTTCTCTTTTCTTTTTCATTTCCATCATGGCTGTTCCTCCCTGGGATTCTTCCTGAATTTCCCAGTCCATTATGTCTTCTTTGATGTGGTGTTCGATGCTATTTCCTTTTCCTGTTCTTCTACTATTTAAAAGCCTCAGTCTGGTTGGAGGGTGTTTGACAACAAAGCTGTGCTCCTTTGCTTGTTTCTGGAGTCCATCTCATTACAATGTGTGTTTTATACCTTCTATTTAAAATATGGGTTTCCCCACACCAAATGTATTTAAGATTGCACTGTAAACGGGGTTCTTGTGACTGAAGAAGGTGTGCCATGCTTTTTTGTAAGTGATAAGAAATTATAAAAGAAGAAATCTTAACAATTCAAGGCATCTGTGCTCCTCTTCTGCTGATGTACCAGGTAGTCCTTTTGGATTTAATTTCTGGCCACAGCAAAAGGATAAAAAAGAAGACACAGCAGAATAATTGACTCAAAATCAAGGAAAATAATAACATATGAAAACAGTTGTTCCCTTTCGTTCTTAATAAATCCGAAGACGTTTGCTCTATTAAGGAAAGAGCGTGCTCGTTCTCCCACGACTGCCTCCAGATACCAAGCTACTTAGTAATGCAAATTACAAACCGAGTCACAGTATCAAAGGAAGCCTCTCTGCAAATTGGCATGTTTGATTTAAAGTTATCTTAACTAGCTTGATTAAAATCACAAAGATTCATGCTTTTGTATGTGTATACAAAATATAAATGTGTCTATTATTCGCATGCTGGGACACCAAAATGGCAGCAGCCCATGTGAGGCATTTACAACACAACAGGAAACCGGTTCAAGGGCCGCCCTGCAGTCTCTAGTGCATTGCTCGTTTTACAGATAAGGTTAATGTAACTCATTGTTCTTTTGTAGGGCCAGCTGATACTTCTTTCCTTGAGTTGTGCTCTGTAAAACCATTATCCCCTTCTTCATATTTGTTGTGTTTTCATAGTATTGTTTAAAGACTCTGGGACACATTTACAGGTTTTGGCGCAGGGCAGCGCCACAAGGAATCTTGCTGCGCTGCCCTGCGTCAAAAGAAAAGGGCAGCAATGCGCCGTATCTATTAGATACAGAACATTCTTTTCCCCAGCGCTGGCACACAATGTGCTGCCACACGCCAATGCAGGCACCCTGTCACCACAGTGCAAGGGTGCCTGTGTTCCGGGATTGATTGGCTTTGTGCAGAAAGGGACACCTTTCTGCACGAAATCCATCAATTGAGGCAATTTCCTCTTTCTGTGTGTGCTGCAGAATGCAGTACACATAGAAAGAGGAAAAAACAAGGAGAAATGAAAACATTTCTCCTCGTTGCACCTCCCTAATGCCACCCCTGGGGTGACGTTAGAATCTGATGCATTCCCAGGTTTACGATTCCTCGTAAATTTGGGAATGCTTCAGATTCCATGTGTGTTGCCAGGGAATACCCACAGCAACAGCCATGGAACACCCGTTTCACACAGTGTTCTGCATGTGAGGGGTACATATTTACAAGGCGATGAAAAGCCATGTAAAGTGGCTTATCGTGGCCTTGTAAATATGCTGGGGAACATTGTGCCACCAGAGCGTCAAAACAGTGCCGCTCCATCAGCGCAAAAGGTCGCTAGGGGCCTCGTAAATGAGGCCCTTTGTTCTCATCTTTGTTGTTAACAACGAAATACCCCTAACACAATTCTTGAAAGTACTCAATTTCTTAGTGATTTTATTTTATTGCCTTAGATTCATTGTGGTAGATTGTCATTTCACGAGAATCATCAAGAATGGGCTGCACTGAATTCAATAAAATATAATTCAAGTACATATAAATACAGAGCTGTGAATACAATCGCTGTTCAATTGCAAATACCAAATACATGACATAAAACAGATGTGGTCAGTGATTCAAAGTTTCTCAGATTAACAATTCTGTGAAGCATGTTATTCGGCAAAGACTTCGGTTGCGGTGATTGTGTTTGAAGCAACAGGTAATTGTGCTTTTTTTTGCAAATTTGGTACCAAAAGAAGAATGATAGACAGAAACAGCGTTTCCGTCTATTTTTTCTCAGTTAAAGTTACGGCAGTCCCATTGCAGTTTTGCTAGAGCTAATGGATACGACTTTCTATGCAGAGAACTGACATTACTGGATTTGAGCTTAATATGAAAGTAAATGGTTTTGCTTGTCTTAGTAGTGCCAGCCATTTCTACACGGTAATGAACATTCTAGTGCAGCCTCAGAAAAATGTATGGGACATTGACATATGGGAAAAAGGCACCAGCCACTTTGATAATCTACAATTTTGTCATATAAATGCAAGGCATTTCATGCCATTGCTGACATCTTTTTATTTTCATCACTGTTTCTTGACACTTAGGGGCAGATTTACAAGCCCCTTGCGCCACTTTTGCGTCACTTTTCCCATGTTAAAAGTGACGCAAAAGTGTCGCAAGGGGCTTGTAAATCTGCCCCTTAGTACCACGGAACTAGCATCAGATAGAAATCGTATCACTCACTAGATTGTTTCATTGGACTCTCTGGACTCGGTGGGGGGACCGCAAGCCCCAAAAGTCCCTGGCAAGAGAAGGACAGCAGGCCCAGGCACTAGAGTGCTCTATAGCGCATTCTACATTCACGCTATGCGGGACTGTTTGGACTCAGAGGGTGGACCACAAACCCCACAAGCCCCTGGCAGGAGAAGGAGGTAGACCCAGGCACCAGAGAACTATATAGTGCATTCTACATTCCCAGTGTGTGGGACTCACATGGGCATTGCCCAGCAAAGTCTGGGCCAAGGGCGGGCCCGGCCCCGCCATGCACCCATCAGAACCAGGAAGTGACAGGGAAAGACCACAACCCCTTGGCTTTGCTAGAAAAATCATTTGACGCCATCCTATTCTGCATTAGTTTGGCAAGATCTTACTGTAAACCACGTCCTTACAGGACCCCAAGAGAAAAAGTACGCACTCGGGTGACACTTGTACTTAATATTGGGTAAACTCCTTTTTGCTTCTGGATACAATTAAACTTTAGACATAGTGGGCTACCACTCTTTGTTAATCGCCAATAACCACGTTGCACGTGTCCTTGGAACATTGTTCAACCATGGGGAAGAGAAAGGCAGTTGAACTAACTCTGCAAGACATGCGGGTGAGAACTGAACCCTCCGGGAAATAGACAATTTAATTGTGGAAGTGGGGGATATTCTTAATAAAAAGAGAAACTGACGTCTATCAAAAGCAAAATAACACAATTCTATATGAGCACTTTCAACATCAAAAGTGGCTCTAACAAAAGATCCTCTCCCATTGCCAAGATGTATTTAGTGACCCACTCCTACCCTGGAAAGGAGGATTCTGGTCCTAAAAATTCCATTAATCTGATTGGGGCCCAGCTGTCTGTCCCATTTAATAATAAAGCCTCTCCCTACAAAGAAGCGTACTTGCCCCACCAAAATGCTTCGCAACACAACTAGAATGCTTTTTTTAATTGATTTTAAAATTTTCCCATTATCATTGTAAACAGCAGGCAAAGAAATAGAATACATTTCAGAATTAATGTAAGTAAAAGGCAGGTGTCAATCGTAGCCATTGAATATTATATCCCCATGATACAGAATCATAGGATTAAAATACAGTTATTCAGCATCTAGCATTTGACAGCTCAGGTATCATACAGTACAGTCTCCATTCAGATAGCGTAAAGTACCTGTGCTTGATCCAGAACCATTACAGAACAGTGCAATTCGTGTGCAAATAGCAAAGAGTACAATTGCTTACTCCAACCCAGTTCTTCAATGTAGTGTGGCAGATCATGTCAATACAGAGAGCGGACAGCCCAGATCTGTTGCTCCCAATAGAGTATAAAGTGCAGGTGCATAATTCACAGCTATGTCTTCACAGAGTAGTAAAGAGCCTATATAGATAAAAGGAGGAATACAAATCCAGCATAACGAGAACAACCGAGAGCGTCCTGATCACCATAAAGACCAAGATCGATCAGTCAGGGAGCCAATACTCTCCAATTTTCCCTTTATTTCATCATTGCACATTCATGCCTTTGATCCATTTGGTTACAGGGTACAAATTCTGGCTCCAACAGCTGCTTTTTGCATCCCTTGCAAGATTGATTTCCATATAGTAAATAGCTAAAAACCTAGACCTCCACTCTGAGAAAGTTGAGGGCTCTGGGCTTAGCCAGCCTGATGCATGCATAGCCATGCCACAGCCATAGCAATGAATAGTATATATGTCTCCTTCCTTAGAGCTCCATTGCTCTTAGAGCCAGCTGTCACTCCCAACATCATCAATATAAGAGTAATCTGGATCTGCACGCCAATAATCGATCCAATAAAGGCCCCAATATCCCGCATGAAAGAATTTCATTTGGGGCATGAAAAAAACGTGTGGATGATCTCAGCCTGCTCCACCTCGCATCAATGTCAGTTGCCATTAGATCTACCACCCCATTTAGCCAGCTTAGCTGGAGTATAATGTAAGTGAAATATAGTCTTAAAATGCTGGCTTTTCAATCCGGCCATCAGTAACACTTTGCTGCCTATATCCAGCGACTCCTGAAGGAGCAGGACCTCTCGACCAAGTCTAGTCTGCCATTTGGTATTCTGGGCCTCCAATTGGTCAGGTAAACCCTGTATCAGGAGATTTTATATTGGTCCAACCCTGGCCCTCCGACTTATAGCCTCAGATATTGGGGACTGAGCTATTGAGAGGGATACCTTTTTTGGTTTATTAATAAAACTTGAATCTGGATATATTTATAAAAATACCCCTTATTCAGAACATAGATATCCTGGGGCTTCCCAAATGAAAGGAGTTGCCCTTTCCCATATAGATAGCCCAATAAAGTAATTCCCTTCTGTACCCACCTACTTACAATTATGCCATGGAACACTGAGGTGAGTCCTGGCAAGCCTGATTGAGGTGTATGATAATTAAACTTGGTGATGCCCATTCTTTGCTTTATTTTCCGCCATTGCCTATATGCCGCTCTTAAAACCTCAAATTTGGTCTTCTTATAGTAGCTAGGTTCCACAATCTTCAGAAGACAGCCCCTAGCCTCATTCCCCAAAATTAATTCATAAATCATTGGGGTTTCTGCCGAGTTTATGCCATGCGTGTCACCCGTTATTAAAATCCCCATATGTTGAACCATGCAAGACTATTAGTGTAGCGTGAAGTTAGGAACAATCCAACCACCATGCATTTTGGGGAGAGCCATGTTGTTGGCGGCCCTTTTTGGCTTCTTGTACTCCCAAAGAAAGCTGAGACATGCACTTTCATGCTTAGTCAGCCAAAATGTGCTAGTTTCCAAGGGGACAGCTCTAAATATATACAGCACCTTTGGCAAAATTGCCATTTTTAAAACTTTGCATCACCCGACTACCAAAAGATGTAGATAGTTAATCATTTCAAGTTCTTGCCTAATAATATACAACAGGGGTGCCAAATTCAATTCAACTAATTGATCCAAGGCTGTTGTTTTCTAACCCCTATGTTCAATGCATCCGTCACCACCCGCTGATCTTTGAATCCAGTTTCCTTAGTTCAAACAGCTTGCATCATGCCCCATTCAGTCTATAACCTGAAAACTCCCCAAATTGTTTAGATTCAGGGAGACCCTAAGGGGTCTACTGTAGCCATCGCTATATTATCCACATACACCAGGAATTTGTATTCTACATGGCTCGCTACAACCGGCCTTATCCGTATATTGCTCTCCATTTGTGCTATAAAGGGGTCAATGTACACGGCAAATAACAGAGGTGAGCAGGGGCAACCCTGCTTTGTCCCTCTTGTAATTGGTATACTGTCCAACTCCATCCCCATTATTCACAATTTGACTCTAGGTGCTTGATGCAACTCTTCAATTGCATTAATAAATCACCCACAAAAAACCCCATGACACTTGATCAAAGGCCTTGTTGGCATCCAATAATGCTGGGCCCATTGGTATCCCCATGACCTTGACTAAGTCGAACAGAGCTGTTACCCCTCTGACATGATGCACTGTCCCATGCCTCGGGATAAAGCCATGTTGCTGAGGAGATACCAAAGCAGAGATGACTTTACCCAACCAGATTGCCAGAACGTTGGCACATATTTTAGCATCACAATTTATTACAGATATTGGTCTATATGAACCTGGTTTTACAGGTGATTTACCTTTTTCCTTAAATATAACTATGTTGGTTGTTTCCCATGAGAGTCGGATTTAACCAGCCTGTTCTTTTAAAAAGAGGAGGAGCAGATCTTGTCGAAGTTCACTAAAAAGGCCTTAAAAACTCCTCAGGGTAATTGTCTGGACCCATGGATTTCCTGGAGGCTAGAGAGTTAATTGCCTCTAATATTTACTCTGAAGATATTGGTGCATCCAGAGTGGCCTTTTTTCCTGCTTTACTTGTGCTCTATCTAGTGCCCCCAGTAGATCCCCATACTTGTCCAGAGGGTAGTCTATGTCTTCCCTATACAGATTCTCATAAAAATCTTTAAAAACCTAGATAATATCCACGGGGGACTCAAATTTCTGCCCTTGTGTATCTAATACAGCCTCAATACCTTTTTCTGCCTCTTTTTGTATGATACATACTGCTAGTATGCTTCTGGTATTTTTGCCATACTCGTAGTAGTCCGATCAATAATTATGAAATTTAGCTGCCAACTTTTTACTAAAATACTAAATGATCTAAGGTGGGGCAAGATGGCGGCCGTGTGAAGATGGTTGTTTGGGCCTCCTCCCTAAATGGACTTGACGTGTAGTACAGCCCGTTCCATTCTCCCCCTTTGGCTGTAATGAAAAAGGGGCTTGCAGCGCTGGCCTTTTGCTGCTCTTACTTATGGAATTGCCACTGCACTCAAGCAGGCCTTGAGGTTGCTGGTCTGCCAGGCTGTTTTTCACACAGATGCACAGCAGAGATGTCTGGGAGTCTGCTCTGCTGTTACGATGGCTCCGAAAAGCTTGTGGGACTGGCCCTACTGCAACAAGCGCAGAAACTGGGTCACACCAGAATGTCGCTGCCTCTGGTAAAGAAGCATTCTGGGAGACGAAGCTATGAAGCGGGGGCCTGCAGCCCTTCAAAGACAACAACCAGAGGTATGGTAGTAAACTCTTCAAAAAGCCTAGCAGGGTGCAGGAGCCTGATGCAATAGGTGGAAGTGGCAGCTCCGACCCTGCAAATCTCTTTGTGACTTCCACCGGATATCACGGTATCAGGCACATCTTATGATACCCCTGGTGTGATCACAGTGGAATCGGCCATACCGAGGAGTGCCATGGCTTCGGATCTGACCCCCTCTCTGTCAGAAACACCTGCGCAATTGGCACAACTAGAGAGACCAGCCGAACCAGTAGCATCAACAGGTATAGACACTATGGGCTCACTAATGGGGTTAAAATTATATCAGGGGATACCATTGACAACACTGATCAGGTCTTGGAAGGGGGGTGCCTTAAAAGCTCTGTGAGATAAGTTGTATCGGGAACCCTGCAGGTATTGTATCTGGCACAGATGACAAACTTAATAAAGCCATTGCACAGTTATTGCGAAATCCTGATCGCAGATAAAGGATTGCATAGATGCTGATTCTGGAGAACATTCTTTCTCTCTCTCCGATCAATCAGACTTGTCTGAGGAGATTTAGGGCCTGATTGTGAGTATGGCGGTGCACAGGACTGCCAAACTCGGGTGGCGGTCAGACCACAGCCACACTTTGGGTCCGCCCGCAGCATTTAGAGTGTGGCGATCGGACCACAACAAGACTGCTGTCTCTGCTGTGATCAAGTATCCCATGCGGCAGAGGTGGTGCCTACAGGGGCAACAATATACAGGTGCTACCTGTCCACCACCCATTTCATGGAGGTGAGCCCACCATGAAAAGTGTGATGGAGAGGCAACTGTCACTCCTGGGTCTGGAGTGGCGTAAGGGGGGCTACATGTAGTGCCCCCCTGGATTTGCACCCCCCCGTACAGAAAGGTGCAGTCGGTGCTCTGGGGTGGTGGTCTGCATTTTAGGCTCTTCTATGAGCCTAACAGCAGCCGCCGTCAGACAGCCACAGAGTCGCCTGCCAGACCAGAAATTAACTCTAAATCAGCAGGGCAGTCGCACCACGGCTTTGGCGATCCTACAGCAGACGGTACATTGTTGCCTCTGCTGTGGGATGGCCAAAGTCGTGATCAGGTTCCTAGAGTTTCTCTTGGGGGCACCACAGGGAGAATTCGCTGGGCAGCATCTCAAGTGACACAAGCAGTGTAGGCGGCATGCGGGTATGCTATCACCTGAGGTACAATCAGACCCATATATCACAGTGAAGAAAAATATTGCAACAAGAATCTAAAAATGTGGTAACCATGGTACATGAACTGAAAAAGGACTACTCTGTACTGTCTCACTTGGAAGGGAATATCCTGGGAGGGTGACCTTGGTCAGAACCATCTGGAAACTCTCTCTCAAAGCTATATACCACAGTATCATGGCTCATCATGAGGAAACTCGGGCAGATAGATGCCATCATCATCAAAGTCTTTATTTCGGTTTTACAGTACCATAAAAGAAACAAGCACATGCAATTTGGTTGACAGTGTTCAGAATGAAAGGTACTATGAAATACTCCCTATAAAGACTCTTAAGAATAAAAAGAGAGGAATAAAAATTAGCAAATTCATGATACAAATGTAGAAACACAATAAGAGAACAAAGCTAGACAAATTTCAATATTTAAATGATTCTGCCTATCGGGACAAAGCTAAAGTGCTAGTGCATTGATAAATATTGTTTATATCTCATTTTGCTAATGAATGCAGCCCGATTATGCAACAACAGCCATTTTAAAACCCGTGCCCCAAGTGGCCAATAAAAAGGATAAAAAGCTTAAATGCTTAAAATAGTGACAATTATTTACAGGTCAAAATACTACTGCAGAGTACACACCCGACTGGACTAATCGTTATAATTTCAATTTGATTTATTCATACCAGTCGGGGAGGTAGATATAACCCTCCTTCTAATGGCCCAGAACTGGCCCAGAAATTTTGCAGTTGCACAAGCATAGAGTGGTCTCACATTTGACTTTAAAATGCGTAGGGCATCTGTGTGGCTACGTGTCCCAAGTTGTCTACATACCGGAGTTAGCCAGTTCCTTCTAGGTCTGGCATAGGCAGCACAAGCAAAAAAAACATGGCCTATTGTTTCATACAGGCACGGAAAAGAGGGACAGCCCTTGGGCTGAGTTTTATTTGCCAGCCAGGAATTAGTGAAAGCATTAATGGGTAGACAGCCATGTCTGAACTGGGTGTACAATTTCCTGTCTGCCGGCACTTTAATAAAATCAAAGTAGCTTTCTAGATAGATGCAGAATACAATCTGCCTAATGGAAGCTAAAAGGAGCTATTCGCCCAGCAGCTAAGACCTGTTCTAAAAGGATCGTCGGAGTGCAGAACAGAGTAGCACCCGTAGAGAGTGAGACTGTGGCTCATAAAATGATTACAGATTCACTTGATGCACAACTGTCTGATTCCCAGTGGAAGTTGGAGGACATCGAAAATAGACTTAGGCTCAATAACCTTAGGGTGCTGGGCATCGCTGAAGGTCTGGAAGGTGCAGATACTCGCAAATTGATTATGAGGCTATTTAAAGTGGCCTTCCTGGAACTTTCTGACTAAAATTGGAACTCAAAGATCAAATGGGCCCATAGGTTCCCTTTTAAACAGCATCCCCACTTCCACAGGAGGGAGGGAAGCCAAGGGCAATTTTAATCTATTTTGGAAATTTCCATCTTTAACAAACAGTTTTTGATCTGGCTCATCCGGATTGGAAACGCTCATTTGATGGGTGTTCATTTTTCTTGAGGCCTGATTTCTGTCACTTTACTGTGGTAAAGTCTGCCTAATCTTGACTGGAGGTCTATGTCACAGTACGGATATTGAAATTATCATGAAATGAATGATACATTGTTCAGCAGATGTGTTTATTCATGCATTGTCATATGATTAGTACTGTTTTTTTGTACTTGATCTTTGTATGTCCGATTACACCAGGGAGCGGTGTAGGCTGTATATGGGTTATTAGGTATTCTTCTTTTTTTTGGACGAGGGTCAGGATTTGGGAGGAGCGCACATCACTATTCGATGGAGCTGGCTGGTCCAATCACCTCTAGTGGGTGGCGGGGGTAGAGAGAGGGCAGGTGATTGGGTGGATGGGGTGGGTAAGAAGTCAGGGGGTAGGGGGAGGCTGAGGTTGAATGCAGTTTGGATCATTTTTGGTGGCACAGCATACCTAAACTAAAACTAATTTAGATTACAGATAGAGTTATCTGGGTATTTTTCACTTTCTCCTATTTTTTTCCTGTTGCAGAGAGCATGTCCATCTCATTGGCTACAGGTAGATAGGTGTAATACGGGTGGTTTAAGTGGCGGTAGCTTAAACAATGATTGAATAGCTGATCTGAAGTTAAATATATTGGGCCCGATTCACAAAGGTAAACGGAGACGAAAATCTAACTTAACGACTTTTGACATTCACAAAGGGCATTTACTGGTAGTAAAATTAGACTTTTGCCTTGGTCTAACTTAAGTTTTAATCTTAAGTTTAACTGAGACCAAAAGTCAAGTCTCAGTTAAACTTAAGACCTAAACTTAAGTTAAACTGAGACAAAAGTCTAACTTTACTACTCGTAAATGCCATTTGTGAATACCGAAAGTCATAAAGTTAGACTTTTATCTCAGTTTACCTTTGTGAATCAGGCCCATTAAGTCAGTGTGATCTGGCGGTGTTGGCCGGGGGTCATGAAACAAACGAAGACCTGTTAAGTGGTCTAAAGTGGCAACTAAATCTGACAAATTATTTCAAATTTATGATTCATTTAACTTCATTTTATATCCTTTTGTTGACTGTGCTACATGGGTGAATCCATTTATAGAATTACACATTACACTTTGAAACAACTATGCCTTAAAAAAATATACCTCCCTAAACACCTGGTACCTAAGACTACCCCATGGTTCTCTAGCAATTGCCGAAAGCCAAAATCTGGTTTAATTGAGGCCAGTATATCATGCGATCAACAAAGGATAAGAGAAGCCAGTTCAAGTTATAAGCAAATTGTGTTCATCTTCAAACCAAATTGGATAGATTCCAACTGGCTTTCCCTCGTAGAAGCCTCTATAAGCAGACAGTGCAGTTTTTGGCAACGTATTGCCCATGGCAGCTTATCAAACCACAGCCCTTTAGAGTTTTGTATCCAACCACGCATATTGGCAAAACACTTTGCAGGAATACTCTTCACACAACCCCGGTGCTGATGAAGTTGCAACTAGTCACGGCCTTGGTCTGCATCTCGGGGTTAAATAATAGCTGGCCACCTGGCCCTGATATTGCCTTTTTTTCCTTGGAAGACACGTGAAGAGCCATTAAACATTTACAACCGGGAAAGCTCCGGGTCCCAATAAAGGGCTTGGCAATTTTTTTCACGCCGAGCTAGCAGTGTGGCCCCTTCATATCAATAGCTTGTCTAATACAAACATGGCTGGGGATAGGATCTCTGACTCTTGGAGAAGTGCCATCATTATACCCATATTCAAAAAGGGTGATAGGGGTCATTCAGAAATTATTGCCCAATAAGTTTGATTGAAAACCTGCAGAAGGTGTTTGCCATCAAGTATTAGAGAATTGGCAGGATTGGATGACTGAACCAGCTATATTGTCTCTACTGCTGTCAACTCCTCAGCAGCAACTTTTAGCCCCTCCCAGTGCCTGGATGCCCTCACGAGTGATAAGCAGTGCATAACAAATCCTGATTGATTGACTGCAGGCTGGCTTCTGAACAAGAATTAGCATGATAGATCAGATATTCCTCTTCACAATAATTATATGGAAATATTCGAGACTGACCAAGGATCATTTGTATGTTGCATTCATTGATCTTTGGCTGGCATTTGATCTCGTCCCCAGGTAATGCTTGTGGTCCACATTGAGGTCAATGGGTAAAAGCTCAGATCTTTTAGGAATCTTCACGAAGGGAATTATGCCCAAGTGAGGTGGGGAGCCCTTGGAGAGCTAATCATATACTTATAGAGAGAGGGAATGCCAAGGCTGCATGTTAGCCCTTACCCTATTCTCTCTATTTGTCAATGATGTTATAAGGTTTTGTAGTGACTGCATACACGACTCTATGAAATAGGATGGCACTCATATACTTGCTCATTTATTTGCAGATGGCACTCTTTAAATTTCTTGTACACCAATAGGGCTGCAAGGTTTATCAAATAAATTCTCCAATTTCTGTGACTTGATGGGTTTGGAGGTGAATACTTCTAAAACTAAGTATATTGTTTTTAACCCCTGCAAATCATTCAGGGGAGGCTTTAAGCTGAAGGGATCTTTGCTTAGAGAGTAGGCAGATTTCACTACCTTGGGTTTAGGTTAGATAATTGCCCATCCTGGAAATCACATATATACAAAACCAGAATCATTCTACTACACAGAGCTTCAGCAGTCATTAAGAGATTCAAAGCCACAACACCCCATTCTGTTTCACTGTCTATTGAGATGTATTGTGCTAAAGCTCAAATCGCCATTACATTACATTGGGGTGACCCAGAAATTATCCGAAGGACCTGAGTAGTTAATGATACATGACAACACTGGACCAGTTGGAAAGCTCCACCATGCAGATAAGGTTTTAATGAATAAAGGTATCCTATATGTCTCTTAGTGCACCCAACCTCTGTAACTCAAGGATGGGGTAAATACTCTCTAATAGTAAGGGAGAGTATGCTTGGGTTAATATCAAATGTTCACAACACATAACACAAAAACACAATTAAATGTATAATTTTTTTGTATTTTGAGAAACACCAAATATAAATGCATTATATACATATATGGTTGCTCTAAAGAGATACGCAAAGAGGTGCTCTAGAAAGAAGTGCTCATGCGTAACGTTTAGGAGAAAGAAGGTAGGCAGATTATTCTCTTCATAATAAAGCCTGTTCACATGTACTTATTATCCAACATAAGTGTTGTCAGATCCAAACAGAGGTAATTGCATTATTCGTAATTGCCGCTTTGTGTAACCAATAGACAATCCAGGCAGTGGGAATTGTCAACATTTCGACCCGGCAAACAGTGGGGGGATGGAGGGCCAATCAAAGCCTCGAAGGAGGGTCTTCAATAGGACTGGAAAACCATTACAAAATGGGGAGTAACCTATTAAAGAAAGGAATATATATCCTACTAGTTAAAATCATGCTATATTATGTGTGTGCATATAAATATCTCCCATGCGGTAGTGGAATTTATCCTGAGGATTAATTCCATTACCGCATGGGAGCAAGGCGACCCCCTTCAACTGCATGATTAATACTGCATTCTTCACTTTGGAAGATTTTTCCAGGTGAGGATATGTGAAAACTAGGGAAATATTTACATGCACACACATATCACATTATTTTAACTAGTAGGATATATGTTCCTTTCTTTAATAGGTTGCTCCCCTTTTTAAAATGGCTCAGAAAGAGTACGTACTCTCATCCATGAGTTATATAGGTTGAGTGCACTAAGAGACATTTAGGATAAGTTTATTCATTAAAACCTTCTCCGCATGATAAAGCTCAAATCACAGCACTTTATGGTATAGAGATTTGAGGACTTGGGAACAAGAAAGAGTTGGCAACTAAGGAGAATAGCTTTATACGGGCTTTATTCAGCCTGCTAGTAAGCACATCTATTATTCCATTCTTTTTTGATATGGGGATTAAAAGGGGGCAATATAGCATCCCTAAAGCCCCTTATTTTTTGTATCAGGCTGTGGTCAAATCCAATACAAGATAGCTCTTGCCTGAGATTTTGGACATGGACAAGTCACACACTATACCATTGTTATACCACATAAAATCTTATTTTCAGGCTCTAGTTTTGTAAACCCTTTAAAGTGAGCCATCATCTATAAAAGGGGGCACCCGGGATATTATAAAATTGACTTTCTGGAACCACACGATTGAAGAATACCACATAAGTGCAAAGCCCAGTAGCTTGATGGAGGATTTTTTTGTCTAATAAATTAAGGCGTGAGCTAGATCCTTATATGGATGCCATCACGCCCTCCCAAGCCAGAAGCCTGCATATCAAACTTAGGCTAAGCCTTCTACAAGTAGGTTTTCCTCACTGGCAAATGGAAGCAAAATGCTGATGCTCTAGCCCTTTGTCTATTTTGTAAATTATGTATAGAAGACATAGATCATTTGCTCTTCTTTTGCTAATCGTATAAATGGGCTAGACGGATATGGATTAGACCACTTTGAATCTACCTGGGCATAAGGCATTATCTGGTTGCTTCCAGGATATTTCAATCAGACACCTGTCCCCTTATTGTTTTTACCCTGAGTAGATATTTATACACTGTTTGGCTCCAAATGGAAGAGGCTGGGATATCCATTCTGACTCATGGCTACCTGAACCTTTTAGCATCATGTAGTTTTAATGGCTTATGGGGTGCACTTCAAATCACAAACATAGGGGCAGATTTACACGCCCCTTGCAACACTTTTACGCCGCCGTTGTGTCACTTTTGTGACGCAGCGGCATCGTAAACAGTGCACCATGTTGCGACACATTTACAACGGGACGCATCTAGGGAGATGCGTCAGGTATAATGTATGCAGGGTGGGCGTTCCAACACACGAAAGCCTCGTAAAAGTGACGCAGTGAAAACTACAATATTTCACTGAGTCACTTTTACGATGCCACTGCGTCAAAACCTTACGCCTGCTTGAAGCAGGAATGTAAGGAGTGATGCAGCATAATAGAAATAGGCATTCCGAAGCATTGCTGGAGTTGCGTCGTGCTTGCGACACAACTCCAGCAATGCGTTGCCTTTACGCCAATAGATGCGTCACGCATCTATCAATCCTAGCGCCACGGTGCGCCGCATTGTAAATGCGACGCATCCATGGTGGCGCAAGGGTTTTTTTGCGTGACGCAAATTAACTGGCGCATCTCTGCTGATATGCAGAGATGCGTCAGTTCTTGTAAATCTGCCCCTCAGTTTATAGTTCCCTTTGCATGGTTGGATATTCTTATGGACAGTGTTTTTTTTTTTTTTAAACACACTTTTCTTGAGTTTTTTCAATTCTTATAGCTTATGAGATTCACAGCTGGTCTGGTGGATATTCTTATGGACACTGTTTTATACAGATTGATAATGCAATTCATTTATAGATGATTTGTATCTATAGGTATTTTTACATTTTGCATACAATGTTTTATCTGCAATACAATGTACTGTGCATTTATGTATTGTTTTATGTTTTTTTCCCGAAACAAACTATTGATTGATTGATTGCTTCTTTTACCTAATCTAATGAATTTGTATTAATTCAAGAGCCTATATCTCAGAATAAATTGAAGGATGAATTCAGCCTTAAGAGAAACACCTGATTTTTGGTATATTGTACTATTCAGGATTATTTGAATATACTTTAGAATAGGTTGCAGATTGGACTAAAATGTGCACTACAACATCAAAGTGAAGCAGGAATAAGATTGGTTTACAACCAAGAAGTGATTCTGAGAGACTGGCAGAGTCTATGGTTACAATGAAGCAGGAATAAATTTAACTCGAGAGAAGCAGAGTTGTACATGCTTTTGTGGACACTTCAGTAACTAACAATAGACCTGCAGTTTGAGCAAGCACTGGCAAAACAAATAGGTATCCCCTTTGCTCCTGGACGCTACCTTTTGGCTTTGCCTATCTATTTATATTATTTTCTTTTACACACATGAAATACTGAACATGTGCATGTAGAAACTAAAATTGGCAGTAGGGCAGTAACCAGTAGCAAAAGCAGGTTCTAATGGCTTTGACAATGCTTTTTTAATTTACCATTCTAAAATTGCTGTCAGTTATGTGAAAACACTAAATTAAAAATCATCATCGGTGCGTCATGGTGTAGGCTCTTGTAGCAGCCATCTTGGAGTGGTGGTAATATTTATTTTTCTATTTCAAGATTGCTCACTGTGTGTGTCTGCATTTGTCTACATCATTAGTGGCCATTTTGCCATTTTTAATTTACTGTTCCAACATGGCCAAAGGCCGTCTTAGAGTGATTTGTTTAAAAAATATATATGCTTCTGAACACTCACACAAAGAAGCAATCAATCCGATACCAGTGTGCAGAAATTCATCTTTCTAAATGAGACGAGTGGGAATTGGCACGGTAGCAATGGATGAGTAAAGTGATGTGAGAAGAGTGGGGAGAGACAGTAAAGGACAAGAATGTGAGTGGCCCAGTAGCAATGTGTCCCTCACATTTGGAGCAATTCTTAAAAAACACGAAGTAAAAAGTAGTATTGAAGCAAGGAATGCGGGACAGGGGAGCAATACAGGAGATGCATGGCTGGGATATGAGGGCAAAGCAGAATGCAAGAGAGGAAGAGAGGAAGAAAATGTGCACACTATCATGGAGTGCAGAAAAGAAAATAAACAAATTAGCGCTCTATGACAGTAGTAGAATGATGCAAGTCCTCCAATCAAAAGGATGGTAAAGAAGCTATGCTCCAATGCAAAGATAAGCACAAAAAGAAAAGCCTGCAAAAAATAATTAATGAACAGATCTGTATGAGTGTATGATTCTATTCATAGACTCAACCGTGGAGGACAACAGAAACTGGTGAAACTTACGGCTGCAAAGACAGCACACCCGCAGTTATCATTGCATTTATATTTGTGAGAAAAAGAGATCTATTAAATCTCTGGAAGTTCATAGTGGCAGAAAGCACCAAATATTTAAAAATCACATGTCCCTCAGACAGTGTTTCAAAAACGACAAGAAATAGATCCAGCACAAATGTGTCAGCCTCAATGACACACATTTTGCAAAAAGAGTGGGCCAGTAAAGTTGAAGATACAACTAATTTAGGACCTGAAAAGTGAAAAGTCATCAACTGATTCAACATTTTAATAGGCAATGAAGCTGATGCTTAAGCAGTGGTAGGTTATGATGACCCTAATGAGAATGGTATTCTTCACTCCGGAATGCAAAAATCTCAGTAACTAAAAATACTATTTATTGTGCTAAATTCTCTTATAGGAATGAGAGTCTGTACAAGAGGAGGTATAATTCACTGAATGAGTGTGGAAGGACATGTAAAGCTGCTTCTGGAAATCCTTTTGAAAAACATAAATATATAAATAAATATTCTGGAGGTTGAGTCAATAGTTATGTCTCAGTGGTGCATTAGTCTTTGAGGCCTTTGCAGCTTCTCCTGGTCAACCTTGTTGCTGGTTCATTTGACTGCTTCAGAAAAAGGCATTTAGATGCAAGGGGCCTGATTCACAAAGGTAATCTTAGACCAAAAGTCTAACTTAGACTAAAAGTCGAACTTTACTGCTATTTGGAATTCACAACGGTAAGTTACTACTAGCAAAATTGCTAGTAGTAAAGTTACTAGTAGTAACATATATTTGTGAATACTGAAAAGTAGTAAAGTTAGACATCTGGTGTAAGGGTCTGATTTACAAATGTAAACTTAGACATGAAGTCTAAGTTTGGACCTATAGTTTAACTTTACACCTGAAGTTTAACTTTAGACCTGAGGTCTAACTTTAGACCTGAAGTCTAAGGACCCGATTCACAAAGGTAAACTGAGACGAAAGTCTAACTTCATGACTTTTGGTATTCGCAAAGGGCCTTTACGAGTAGTAAAGTTAGACGTTTGTCTCAGTTAAACTTAATTTTTGGTCATAAGTTTAACTGAGACCAAAACTGAGATAAAGGCCTAACTTTACTACTCGCAAATGCCCTTTGTGAATACTGAAAGTCGTAAAGTTAGACTTTTATCTCAGCTTACCTTTGTGAATCGGGCCCTAAATTTAGACTTCAGGTCTGAAGTTAGACTTCAGGTCTAAACTTAGGGTCCGATCTTCAAAGGTAAAGTCAGACAACATTTTTTACTTAGACCAAAAGTCTAACTTTACTACTTTTCTGTAATCACAAAGGTAAGTTACCACTAGTAACTTTACTATTAGTAATTTATTAGTAGTAACTTACCTTTGTGAATACCGAAAAGTAGTAAAGTTAGACATTTGGTCTAAGTTAGACTTTTGGGGCCTGATTCACAAAGTTAAACTTACACTTACGCGTAAGCTTACGATTGTTTGCTATTCACAAAGGGATTTGTGAGTAATATCTTTACAAGTGCAGATTCTCAGCACATAAAAAGATATGTCTTTTTATGTGCAGACACTCCGCAACCTTAAAGATACTGCTCATAAATCCCTTTGAAAATAGCAAAAAATTGTAAACTCACAAGACAGTGTAAGTTTACCTTTGTGAATCAGGCCCAGTGTCTAACTTTACTTTCATGAATCGGGCCCAAGATATATTGGATAAAAATATAAGTGAGATGTGATAGCCAAGACTGAATCTAGAAGAATTCAAAGGCTCCAGGGCTGGACAGTGTCAGAGTAGATTTGTTTCTGCAATTCTCCATGTGCCTGATACACAAAGGTAAGCTTACACCTTTGTGTAAGTTTACAATTGCGTGCCAGGCAAAGTAGTGGAAGAGTGACGCAAGTCCTAAATGAGACTTATGAAGCCATGCAAGGCCACTTTGCATGGCCCTGAGTGTCTCCATAAATCTGAAGTAAAGCAAAGCAGCACAAATCACTTCTCTGCCTTACTCTGCCCTGGGACGGTGTTCCTTGGGCATTGCATGGGTGTTCCTATGCATCTCCCCTATGGTTTTTGTTGCATTCCCAGGTTTACCAGAACTGGTATACCTGGGAATGCACCAAAAAGATACGCCTTCCAATGGGAGGCATGATGAGAAGAAATATCTTTATTTCTCCTTGTTACTTCCTCTTTCTATGTATGCTGCATTCTGCATTTGGATGAGATTTATTGGTAAAGTTAATTTCTAGAAAAATGGATGCTTAAGGAAATTCCTATTGTTTGACAATTATTGTGAAATGAGGGTATCTTTTCTCTTTTTTGACCTATTATATAGTGTTAAATATGATATTGTATCCACCAATATAATAAGCGAGTGTGTTTGGTTAAACTGGCATTGGATACACAAGTAATCTCTGTCATCAATATTGAGTAAATATTTAAGCTAAAATTACTGATAAGACTCCTGATAAAACCTCATTTATCTACAAAATTCTATTATTACCAGGAGCGCATAAAGTGAAAGCGAAGATTTAAGACTTATGAGAGATGGATTTGCTCTGCAACTGGTCATTTCTTACTTGGGATAAAATGTTATATAAAATCCATACCAGTTCATGCTCTGAAAGCATGACTCAAACTCTTTTTTCTTTAATAGGTTATTTTGTACTCCTTTGCTTTTAAATGAATTCTGTTTTGCAAGATGAATGTTGGCTTTGTAAATTTCCTCTTGGCACATATCTTCACATGCTCTTTGTATGTTTTATACTTCATAAATCTTGAAACAAAGTTTGGCAAATAATTTAGTTTGTCAGTAGTGTTATGATTTCATTCTCTAGACTGAATATACTGTAGTAGAAGTTAACCATTTATTCTGTTAGAATGCTTATTTGGGTAAATTAATTGATATCTTAATAGCTTTTGCCATTCAAACTTTCATCTCCAATTGGAAATTAGGGGATTGAATTACTTTAGAATTTTTTTTTAATCTGATTTCCTACAGTCAAAGCTTAGATAGATAATAATGTAAATCTCTTCAGTTAGCAATTAAACATGATAAACTATTGTTCCATACAACACTCTGTTAGTCAAAATGTGCTTTATCAACTTATGGTAATGTGTGGAATCACAACACATATATTGATTACACTTTTCATATGTTAATTTATCACCTTGCTATTTTATAATTCCTTTGAGTTTGGCATTCTATATCTTTCTTACTTTCTTTTCTTCCAAAGTTTGGTCTCTTTCTTGTCTTATTTCAAAGTTTTCCTCTTTTTACTCCCTCTTTCATTATTTTCAATCCTTAACAAAATGAAAATTGTATTAATTTGTTTCGCTTTTTTATTGCCCATTTATATTGTTATCCTTTTCTATGTTCTTGAATTGATTGTCTATATTATTATCATACTTTGGTATATTTATTCAGAATAATTTTTGTATAGGCATACTTTGGGCATTTGAAGTGATCTCTTTTACATTTTATAAAATGCTCAAAAGTAAAAGAAGATTTAACTTTTGAAATGTGATTATTTGTTTCAAACACTGCATTTAGTGCTTTTTTGGGGATTGTTGGAGTGTGTTAATTTCTGTATTTCTTGTTGATTTAGTTTAAAAGATTTGAAGTTACTGCTAGTGGGGGCTGAGTTTTTATCATTGTGATGTGGGATTGCTTTCTACATATTAGCGCCTTGAGTCTGGATGCCATTTTAAGGGCAGCAAAGATTGATAATCCAGACACACTTCATGTGTCATCCAGCGCAACCTCATTAAAGTGCATCAGCCGCGCGATCTCTTAATGCATTTGACTTTTGGAGTGTTATTATTGATTTGAAATATTGTACTTTGCACTTTTGTGTTGATGTCAGTTATTTTTTTTCTATTTCTCACTGATGTTAAAAGTTAACATTTGAAAGTTTTTGAAGTGGGTCCCGGGGTGGCTGAGTTTTTATCAGTGTAATTATCTGTGTGACAGTGAGGTGGCTAACAGGGTAGACATTCTAAATATTCGCACCTTGTGATTTCACACCATTTTAGGGGTAGAGAAGGTTGATGGTCCGGACATTCTTTATGCCTCGACCAGCAGAACCTCATAAACATATATTAGCCGTGCAATCTCCTATTGAATTTACTTTTTCATGTGTGATTCTTCAATTATTTCCTTTGAAATGTTAAACTTTGCACTTTGTGGTGAGAGAGTTGAAGTTTGTTAATTTTTGCTTTTCATGATATTAAAATTTCACTTTAAAAGTTTTGAAGTGGGTGCAGGAGGCTGAGCTTTCATCAGGGTGATTAACTTTGTGATTGATGCTAGGAATACTATTGGCAGAGATTCTAAATATTCATGCCTTGCAGTTAAATGCCATATTGAGGGTAGCATAGATTGCAGGTCCAGACCATTTCATGTGTCTACAAGCACAACCTCATTAAAGTGTTTCAGCTGTGTATATTATAGTCCATTTCACTTAAAAGTATGATTATTCATTTTAAACTTTGCACTGTTTTGGGGTACATTTGGACTCTCTTAATTTATCATTTTCTCATTGATTTTGTAAGTTCACATTTGAATTGTTTTGAAGTGAATGCCAATGAGCTGAGTTTTCATCAAGGTGATTAATTTTGTGATGGCGAATTATTACCGGGAGAGACCTAAATATTCACACCTTGCTGTTGGATTACATTGTGAGGGTAGTGAAGGTTGGAGGTCCAAACTCCCAGCATTTGTTGACAGAACAACTTCACAAAAGTGCATCAGTTGCAGATCTCTTCACCACTATTAATCTTGGACTTGTGATTTTTCGCTGAAATCTGCACTTTTTTGGGAGGAGAGTTGCTGTCTGTTAATTTCTCTGTTTTTTGCTGATTTTAGAACTTTCCTTCTTTAGATTTGAAGTGGGTGCCCAGAGGTGGGAAGTTGAGTTTGTATCATTGTGATTAACTGTGATGGAAAGATTGCTATCAGGAGAGACCTTCAGAGCCTTGCATTTGGATGTCGTTTTGGGGGTAGGGAAGGTGTCAGTGTAGACACTTTTCATGTGTCAATGAGCACAACCTCATAAAAGCATATCAGCCACATCAACGTGCACAGCAGGCGCTGTGCTAGTGCACCAAATGCATGTCAAATGCAAGCCCATCTGTTTCCACCTGTGTTCATTTGCCACCAGCCATGCTGCACCTCTGCCCATTGAGCAGGTTCTACGGTATGGAGGTAATGAGAAAGTTGTATACTCATCCCAACTGCTTTTGAAATTTTATTCTGATACTTATGTCCTTGACTCCACATCTATAAATGAAATAAAGAACCTATTCATATCAAATTAAAGTATGGCGGCAAAAGCAAAATGGATCATGCCTACCACAACAAAGGACCAATCTCTAAGGTCCCAGAGACTAATAAATAGTGTTTTTTAAATGCACAAGATTTGATTTTCATAAGTTCTTAGCTATATTTCAAATGCTCGCTCCGCTGTGGCACACAGAATGGAAATGTGTGCCCTTTTTAAGCAGTGTGACCTACAGATGCTATTCTTTACTGAAACCTGGTTATCTCCTGAGAGTAAACTTATGAATTAATCCTTCAAGAATGCAAACTCATAATGAAGGAAAGCCAAAATGGGGCAACATTGTGATAATATCTCAAGATTCCCTGATTTTGAATCAAAGTGGCTCCTTTGCCATTATGTAGTGTGACAATGTGGTTGTCACTTTAAAAACCAAACAAACCCAAATTACCTTCATTCATGTTTGTCTTCCTCTCAACATACAAACGCCCACTTCCACTCACAATGACATTACAGTCTCCCCTGAACTCTGTGAGAACATATCCAATTTTTACAGATAAAATAACCATTATCAGAGAAATGTTGGTGGTCCCTTCTTTTCATAATTTTCAATGGACAATGGACATGGGGGGGCCAGTACCTTTGATGCTCCTTGACCGCTTCGCAGCATTTGATACCATTGACCATAACACCTTATTTACTAGGCTGACAGAACTGTGGCATTAAAGGGGTTGCGCTGGCCTGGCTGAAAGAATTATTTTAGCAATAGACAGAAAATGATTGTGATCCAACCTTATTCTTCACATTGGAACTTAATTGATTGTGGTGTATCTCAAAGGTCCATCTTGTCCCCTCTGCTTTTCAATTTATACCTGGAATCCTTGGCTCTCCTCTAAAAATAGATGAGTGTCAAATTGTATATGTACGCCGACTGCACTTTTTGGTCTCTTGCTCCAGTCATTTTCTCATTCTTATCTTCCTCATTGTATGTTGACAATTCGCCAGCAAAACTGAGATACTTCTAATGTCTCCAAAAATTTAGATAAAGGACCTGTGCTATAGATACTCAACTGCTAGCCACTTCCCAAGTCTGAAATTTAGGAATCCAAAATGAGGCCAATCTTGGTCTTCAAGCACATATTATTAAAGCTGTAGACTTGTTTTTATTTCCTGAAATCTTTGAAAAAAATGTTTCAATTTTTAAATAAGGAATTAATGACACCAATGATTGCTGCCCTAATGGAATGATGCTTAGACTTCAGATTGCAACTTGCTCAAAATACTGCCCCTCCTTTGTTGTGTAACCTTGAGGAATACAACAGAGTTTCTGCTATCCTCAAAGACTTTCTAAGCTCTGCTTATAGTGTATATATTATTTTTGATTTTTAAATGAACATCATTTCTGGTGAGACAATTTGCTTGGCCTGTTCCTCATAGCTCATTATGCTCCAATTACAAATTTCTCCTTCAAGTACCAAGAGTTAGAACAATCAGTTTCAGTGACAAACCTTTTTCTGTTACTATGAAAAACTATGGAACACTTTGCCTCTCCATTTGAGAAATCAACTGTCACTACCCTATTTCAGAGAGTCCCTGAAAACCCTTCTGTTCAATTATCAATCCTTATATTTCTACATTTTTGAAAAATATTCACCTTTTTATTTCATTTTTCAATGCAAGAGTGCCAGGACACGTCTGTGAACGTGTACTAAACAAGTATCAGTTAACATAACAGAACATAACATAACCTAACCTAACATAACATAACATAATATACCATAACATAACATCACATAACATCTACTTGACAATCAAGGAGATGGGTACTGGATATTGGGCCGTATGCACAAAGCTCTTTGCAGTAACAGACGGCCGATTTGCAGGATCGGGCCGGTGGCAACCACAACAAAGCTTTTTTACAATGTATGAAAGGCAAATTGGGATTCAGTAACTTGTTAACAAATCGCAATTTGCGTTTCCTACCAAATACCGATTTGGTATTTTAAAGGGGTGACCCTTCCAAATACCGAATAAGAATGGTATGTCTTAATGTTTTGCAACCAAATTCCGGTCGCAAAACAGTTTAAAACTGGTGGTAACCCATTTGCAGAGGGGAAAAAGTCCCATTAGGGACCCCTTCCCTGTTGAGAATGTGAAAAAAATATTTTTTTAAAGCAGGCAGTGGCCCTCTTAAAAAATGAAACTGCAAAGTATCACTTTGTCTTTTTAAGGAAAACGGTTTGCCTTTAAAAAAAAACTTTGCTTTTTATTAAAAAGCAATCACAGACATGGTAGTTTCCTGACCTCAGCAGGCCACCATTGCTGGGATGGCTGCAATTACTAATGGGTCACAAATTGCGACCTACCTCTTTAATATGCATGAGTTAGGTCAACTTGCGACCAACTAGGACTCGCTAATGAAACTCAAAAGAGTTTCAAACATTAGGAATACTGATTTCCTAATTGCAATTCGGATAGACTCGCAGTTAGGGATTGGTATTCCTAATGTTTGTACATCGGGCCCTATGTTAGGGAAATACAGATATCCTGTAGGGGCATGAAACTGGTTCCATTTGCTACCTACGTTTCATGAGGAAGTGAAGGAAGCGGGTACATCAAGGGAAAAATGTAATCAAACATTGTTAAAGGTGATCCTAAAGCTGTGCCTAGTAGAATAGTGTAGAATGGATTGGCATACAGTGTAGTGGTGTACAGTGCAGTGGCGTACACTGGAGTTTGTTAGAGTGGATTGACGTACAGTGGAATAGCATAGAGTGGAGTAGCATAAAGTGAAGTGGATGGCATGCAGAGGAGTGTTCTTGAGTTCAGTGGCATAGGGTGGGGTGGTGTAGAGTGGAATAGCATACAGTGGAGTGTTGTAGAGTGGAGTGATGTAGAGTGGAGTGGGGTAGAGTGCAATAGCATACTGTCAGGTTTTCCGGGGCCTAGAGCGCCTACCTAATAGAAAACTACAAGTTCCAGGAGACAGTCGGAGGAGGAGGAGTCAGCAGCTACAAAACGAAGCTGCGTGCACACGTGAGCGTGCGTAATTCTGGAGTTCACAGTTGGTTTGTTCATGACGGCGGAAGGAGAGGAGAGCGAGAAGCCGCAATTACTAGCTCAGCTGAGTTGGTTTTACCGTTTCCTTTTTCTTTTGTGTGGTTAAAGGAGACCGAAGAGCGCTACACACCGGATGGGTGTGTGCTGACGTTCTGTTCACTGGTAGCTAATAATTCGTTGGGCGGCGTTTACACCGGACGGTGAACGCGCGTCGATTTACAGCAGGAGGGGCAGCGGTGACTCTACCGCGGATGCCTCGTTTTGCAAATATTTTTGTTTTTTCTCTCAAAGACTGATTTCTCGTTTTAGAGCACAGCGGTGAATAAACCGCATTTGAATTAAGGGAAAGAGGGACTAAAGCGCTGTCTTCTTTGGAGTGGAATTGCAGACAAACTATTATTTCATTTTTTGTGCTATCGTGTTCTGTATATCTTTGTCCTAATCGTACATTTGTTGGATACTTTATGGATTGAAGCCCACAAGCAGAACCGGTGAGCAGGCTTGAGAAGTAGGAACAACAAGGGGTGTTGGAGCACACACATACAGGGGCTACGTGAGGTGAAGTGAAAGTTGAAGTGTAATCTATATGCTCTGTTTTATAGGATTATTCACCAGAACAGGAGTGGTTGTTCTTACTTGGAGATATGCAAGGACGTGCAAGGCTTTGGTGGATAAGGTAGTTATGGACATTAGTGAGACATTACTGAGAGTAGCCATATCTGTGCTTGGGTGTTATTGATATATGTTGTTTTGTTTTCATAGGTTCTCATCCCTGCTGTTCCCTACCTTTCCCTTTCCCTCACTTGATCGCCCTAACGCTCTGTGCAGGTGTAATCAGAGATGGGGATGTCAAGGGGTGGACCCCGTATAGCACCATCCGGACCCTGAGGAGTACAGAACCTTGACAGATACAGTGGAGTAGTGTAGAGTGGAGTGGTTTAGAGTGGAGTGGTGCACAGTGGAGTAAGGTAGAGTGTAGTGGGATACAGTGGAAAAGCATAGAGTGGAGTAGAGTACACTGGAGAAGCATACAATGTAGTGAAGTTGACTCGGGTGACGTAGAGTGGAGTGGCGTAGAGTAGTGTGGGGTAGAGTATAATGGCTTAGAGTGGAAGGGTGTACAGTGGAATAGCGTATAGTGGAAAGGCGTGCAGTGGAGTGGCATGGAGTGGAGTGGCATACAGTGGAGTGGAGTTTCATGGAATAGCATACAGTGGAGTGTTGTAGAGTAGAGCTGCCTTGCGTGGAGTGGCGTACAGTGGAAAAGAAAAAAGTGGAGTGGTAAAAAGAGGAGTGCTGTGGAGTGGAATGGGGTAGAGTGCAATAGTGTACAGTAGAGTAGCATTGAATGGAGTGACGTACAGTGGAGTGGCGTACAGTGAAGTGAGGTAGAGTATAGTGGCATACAATGGAATAGAGTAGAGTGGAGTGGCATAGAGTGGAGTGGCGTAGAGTGGAATAGCATATAGAGCATATAGTGGAGTGATGTACAGGGACGTGGCGTAGATTGTAGTGGCGTAGAGTGCAATAGCATAAAGTGAAGTGGTGCAGAGTGGAGTTGCATACAGTGAAATAGTGTAGAGTGGAGTAACGTAGACTTTAGTAGCGTATAGTGTAGTGACATAAACTAGAGTGGCATAGAGTGGAGCAGCATGGAGTAGAGTGGGATAGAGTGGAGTGACGTGCAGTGAAATAGCATACATTGGAGTGGTGTAAAGTGGAATAGCATACAGTCGAATGGCATACAGTGGACTAGCGTACAGTAAAGTTGCATATAATGGAGTGGTGTAGAGCAGAAAAGCATATAGCGGAGTGGCAGAGAGTGGAGTGGGGTACAGTGAAGTGGTGTAGAGTAGAATAGCATAAAGTGTAGTGTTTTAGAGTGGAGTGCCATACAGTGGAATAGCAATCAGTAGAGTAGCATAGAGTTGAGTGGTGTAAACTGGAGTGGTGTATAGTGGAGTGAGGTAAACTGTTGGGGAGTGCAGTGGAGTGACGAAAAGTGGAGTAGCATACACTGGAATACTATACACTGGAGTGCGGTAGAGTGGTGCAGAGTTGAGTGGAATAGATTGGAGGGGCATACAGTGCAGTGATGTAGAATGGAGTGACATAGAATATAGCAGCCTCTAGTGTAATAGGATACAGTGGAGTGGCAATAGAGTGGAATGGCATAGAGTGTACTGCTTTGCTTGAAACAGACAGCATGAAAGTGGGTGAAAGGATGTGGACATAAGGTGGCGGGAATATAGATTATGAGTTGTAAAAGGTAATTTATGGAAGTAGGTGTAAATAGTGTAAGTATTGTTAAAGCTGTAAGTCCTCAAATACTCAGGTATATATTGTACTACGGCAGACCATGGTAACTTCACGGTATACCATGGTATGTGATTGGCTAAAAAGATGTCTTTACAAAAAGTAAAAGCCAGCCATGTTGTTTTCTGGGTTAGGGTCTTAAATATAAGTAAGTAGTAGGTTTTATTGTTGTTCCTTACCTATTACCACTTTATTTATGTGGTAATAGGTAGAGAAAATTATTTATATGTTTCTATATATTTTTACAGCACTTTTCAGAGAACCACACTTTTAAAAAGACAAAAATGTAATTAGCTCGGTAATAATTAGGTATTGCTGTAGTTCTCTGTAGAGTCTTTTGTAAATAAATAAATATGGTAAAAATTCAGAATACACTGTAGTACGCTATATTTGGAAAATATAGAGTATTAATGTGTATTTTTAATTTTTTATCATATTTTTTTAAGTACCATGGTACTTCGAAGCAAGTACTGCAGTATGCCGTACGTTTAAAAAAAAAAATCATTAGATCAAGTAAATATAGGTAGACAATTCTGTTAATTTTTTAGTAGTTATTACATGAAGTCTCCAGACTATTTTACTATTGATCGCCCGTTGTGATTTCCTTACGGTAAACTGAAAACCAGACAACACACGTTTCACCCTTTGAATGGTGTGCAGGCCTGTGGCTTTTTCAATGCAAACACAATACGATGATGGTCGGAGCGCTGAAACTTTTCAGACACTCACCCCCAGTCACTATTAGATCTGGATTAACTCCATCATCATTATTCAGCTCACTTTGCCACCCCAGTTCAGACCCAGCTATATGCAAATCAGTCTTGACCCTGCTCCTGATGGGAACAGTGCAGCCCGAACTGCCAAGCCAGGTCTTTCCTGGAATGGAAACAAGCATCCTGGGACCTTTTTCAAACACACCTCATCAGCCAGGCTAGCTTGAATCCAGTGGCAAACTGAGCAAGGGACCCACGTCTGGGCATACCCTGCTAGTTTAGGGTAAACAATGCAAACACAATAAAATGATGGACAGAGTGCTGAAACATTTCAGACACTCACCCCCCGTCACTGTTAGATCTGGGTTAAATCCATCATTGTTAATTACCTCACTTCGCCACCCCAGTTCAGACCCAGCCATATACAAATCAGTCTTGACCCTTCTCCTCAAGGCAGGAATTTATGCAGCGACAGGGAGTTGCAACAACTGTTGTCAATTTTCCAAAAGCTGACAATGCCAGGGAAGAAATGTCAAAAAGGCTAAAAGAGGATATCAGGTCCTCGGTCAAGGTGTGCCAATTTCAATCTATCAGTCGGGTCTCTGCGGTCGGGACTGCCGATTCGGTATGAATGTCCTGTCGATCCTCTCAGCCCTGACATGTCGCAACATTTCCATCTGGATATCCATAATCTATCACTGATAAGTGTTCTATGCAATAATAATGTTGATAGCCATTACAGTGATTGTTAGGAGAGAATTTACATTCCATGTTCATCACATTGCATTCTGATCATTGTTGTTGTCTCTCGATCACATTACTAAGAGATGTTTGAAAGATTACTATATGTGGTTTATTTATGCAAAATTTGAGATTGTTAAATCATGAATTTATCACTTATTTAACTGTCATGATGACTGATGCAGATATGACTATTTTTATTTGACTTTTCAAATGTTATGTGGTGTCACTATAGTATGTCTTCTATGTTTCTCTGTGTTTGTGTATTTGTGTCTATGGTCATTCGGCACACGTTTCACTTGAGAAAGCTTCTGGGCAAGCTGAAACGTGTTGTGTACGTAACACCAAATGAACTCATGGTGATTTCTGTATTAGAATGCTGTTTCTTTTCTTTTGGATATTACATTTTTGGCTGGACATATAGCCCGCCTGGACTACTGAAGCCACAAGTGTGGAGAAGATTGCCTTCTATGGAATATGAACTTTTAGATATTGTGAGCGATCCCCACCACCACCCAGAGTTCTGCAGCATAGATGAACTGATTGCAACTGTGAATGGAAATCCACATGCAGTTTAATCGCCAGCTGGTTGAGTGCTGTGGTGTTATGTATGTCAGAGGATACAGACGGCATTGCCAACTCCCATGACGCGGACCGCTGATCTAAAAAGTCTCTTGCAAGGAAGGTAGGTGCTCTGTTTCCTAATATATAATTGGAAATGGCTTGATGACACCAACGATCAACCTTTTCTGACTTGGAAGAGTATGCAAACATTTGCATTTCTGCATCTTGCAACTGTGTCTTTTTTTCGAAGTAGTAAACAGACACTACAGTATTATTATGAATGAATGTGATGACAAAAAGAGGCAAGAGGAAGCTAAAGTGTTATTTAATCAAAGCATTGTGACAGACATTACACAGATAAGTGATATTACAGCTGATAAACTTTAATTATCGACCAAAGAAAAATGATCACATTTGGAAAAATTGGCCAAGTGGGAAATCAACAAATTGGAATTTTAGTCACTTCAAAATTATGTGAATGCTAATCAAGAACTGTGAGGATTGAGAATTGTCATTATTCCTACTTATGGAAAGCCTTATCCAGGACTTATGCAGGAATGGTCTGAATTTATGACTAAGAAATGCAGAGGCATGTGGGAAGTTCTTATAAAATATGTCAAAATTAATTTGGAGACAACTGGACAACAGTTGAAAGAGCTAAAGGAAGAAATACTGGAATTAAAAGACAACAAATTAGTCAGTATTATTTGGAGCACTTGACACCAAATTAACTGTTTATTAGGAGGATATTAAGCAGAAAAAGCTGCAAAAGTTCTTCCAAAGCAAACAGGATTATGCCGAGGGCAGAATACTAACTTTTGCTAAAAAATATAATGCGCCAAGGAAAGAATTTAGAGTTACACAAGCTCAGTGACAGCAAGAACTGGTATCTACTGGGCCAAGATTGGATATCAGCTAAGATTTGAAAGAAACGCTGAGAACTTCAGGTAAATCTTTAACTTTTAGGGGGAGTTCAGACCCTTTAAATAAAAACAGGACCGCCCACCAAGGGGCAGACCAAAAGAAACAAGCATTGGCATAGCCAATAGGTCTCGCCTTTGGGACATTATAAGTGTTTAGCCACACAGCATATTATCCTTGGTGTAGCGGAATCGACAAATCCCAAGATCATGAGCTAGAAAGAAGCCGCCATGCACTGTCAGTACTCCATTCACAATAGTTTACCACAGAGACAATAATAGAGCTTGTTAATAAGACATTTGGGGGCATATTAGCAAGACCCACGTTAAAATTATCGCCGTTTTAGCGGCAGGAAACTGCCGCTAAAACTGCGATAATGGGCTTGCTAATATGCGTAATAGAATTCCAATAGAAGCCCAGGTTAGATGTCCTGCACATCTAACCTGGGCTTCGATTGGAATTCTATTACGCATATTAGCAAGCCTATTATCGCCGTTTTAGCGGCAGTTTTCTGCCGCTAAAACGGCGATAATTTAACGTGGGTCTTGCTAATATGCCCCTTGGTCCAGATTAAAGAGTATAGGGTTTGTGAATTTACAACCTGTGTTTTATGTAGGTTGTGCGCAGGAGAAACAGCTTACGCAAAGCGACTAAAAGCACCCCCCCCCCAAGCAAAGTCATTGTATGTAAAAAGAAGTTGGGGAGCTGCTCCGTATTGTTGTAGAGGGAGAAGTAGGGGAATGGGATGGGTTTACAAAGTCATTTCCAAGAATCCGAGTGGAGCGGTCCTGGTAGGAGAAAGACTTAATGGTTTGAAAAGAAAATATCCATAAAACTCATTTGATCTCAAGAGCAAAAGAGCATCCTTAATCTACAATACTGTGTGGGGCAAGCATTACAAGTGTATTTTACCTGAAACTTCACTCTGGGTAAATAGCTGAAATAGTCGAATTTCTTAAAATACAAAATGCATAATTCCAATATATTTAGCAATTACGGATGTGTCGGTGCCGCACCACTGCACTTTACGGTTGATTAACTGGACAGCCAGAAAGAAAACAGTACAACACAGAGCACTGGAATGTTTAGAAGCCCCTCCATTACTTGATGAGCACATTTCGCAATCTCAAGAAGCTGTCAGTCATCCGACGAGAACCATTTGTGTACCTTTTCAAAAGATGTGACCCCGAGACAAGAAATAGTAGGGAAGCCTCAAGTGAGGCGTTCTTGAAGCCTTTAACACACAGGGAAATACCATTTACACCTTTGAGCGGCAATTTGAGAATCGGAGATCCATCTCCAGGCTGAGGAGATCTGATAACCAGTTTTTTTCTTGGTAAAATGTTTGAGGGGTTATGGAGGGCCATTTTGTGGTTTTTATATGAATCGAATTTAGCAGTGAAAGGCCATCTATTTACCTTTTTGTTGATCAATGGGTACAGGTAAATGAAACACCAACACGAACAGAGGCAAACAAAACAAAGCACGAGCCTTGATAAAAGATGAAGCGTGAGTGGCCGCAAACTTTTTTGTTTCTCAACCCCGTACAAGCAAACAAAACATTAACACGAGCAGAAGCAAACAAAACAAAACACGAGCTGTGAAAAATAATGAAGAGTGGGTGGCTGCAAACCTTTTTGTTTATCAATGGGTACAAGTAAACAAAACACGAACAGAGGCAAACAAAACAAAACACGAGCAGTGAAAAAGAAAAAAGCGCTGGCGGCTACAAACCTTTTTTTTTTAATCAGTCGGGTAGGCCGTAATGTAAATGCCATCCTAAACATGAAGTGCGGCGTCCGGAGGAGTGTTTCACCAGTGGAGGGCTTGGGGAAGCTTCAGTAACTGCGAGAGAGGGAGGCATCTCGCAGAGAGTGCACATCAGATATTCTGAAATGGAGGGACGACTAGGAGGAACCCAGAGTGCAAAGCAAAGGCTTTAATAAAACATTAAACTTGTGGTAGCAAAAGCGGGTCAGCCACAACTTCAAAAGCACATACAACACGTTACCTCTTCCAAACAAGCGCGCGCGCCTCGCGCTGAAAGTTAAAAACAAGGAATGTACGTGAGAGAGAGGGGGAGCAGGGGGTGAGCCCGGGAATGGTGCGTGCGTGCGCGCGCAGTCTGCTCATTTTCAAGCACTGCACTCATGCTTGTGGCACGCCCCTGCTCCCTCCCGCAAGGTGGATGCCTCCACAAGCACGAGTGCAGTGCTTGAAAATGAGCAGAGCGGCAGCTAGAGGCCCTCCTAAGCAGCGCATGCACGCTGCGTAGGCGAGACCTAAAAAGAAGAGGAAAACAATGGAGGAGGAAAACGAGGAGAAGTAGAGGGCGACAAATCAAAAACAGCTAAAGGGTCACCATGGTGCAAGAAGGATTGAATCAAGACACATTGGGCGAGATGACTGTTGTTACTCGAAACATATATTAACAGGTGATGAACAATCAGTATTTCAAAAGGGTTTATCATTTTGTCCTAATGGAAATTTCAACTATTGACAAGCTAGAATAGATTTATTTCTATTTATACGGAGATGGAAGCTAATTAAGGTACACAAGCTTGACATTTAGAAAAAGGGGCCCACCAGAGAAACTGTAACAGATACATTTAATCCCCCTGATACGTTTTCTATTACTGACATTGACGGCCTAGTAGAGTTGTATAAATTAGCATTTAACAATGAGGAAACCAGTGCCCAATGTCAAAGATGTATATTCATCTCAATGGGATTTAGGACTGACTCAGATTCTGGTAGTGGGTTTAAACCTAGACCTAAAATCAATCTGAACACACCACATGATTGCTCTTACACATTCCATGATGTCATGATGGATGAGTTGAAAAAACTGAGACATCCTTGTGTAATGACATTTAATCTTTCCAAAGGTTAAATAGATATATTGCATAAACTTATTAATGGCTCTACTATAGTGATAAAGCCCACTGACAAGGTTTGGAATGTGGTCATTTTGGATATTTTGGCAAATAGGATAGAGGCAGTGAGACAAATGTCTGATAATAAATATTATGAGGTGATCTTTAATATGCATAATAGAAACACCATTTACACTTACCATGACCACCTTTTGGAGTGGAGAGAGTAAGGTCTGTTGGACTGGGATGAATACAGTTTTCTGAAGACAGATAAACCAGTGGTATTCTGCCTTCATCTTTTGCCTAAGATACATAAAAGTCTGACAAAACCCCCCTGGACACTCAATTGTCTCCTCTAATGGGGGTCTGTTAGAGAAAACAGCTATCTAGTTCAATTTTTTCCTCTTTTCATTTGTAAAATCTTTTACTGGATCTGTATGGTAGTGTATCCCGAGGACTTTTCTAAAATATACCAACACCCTAAGAGCATCTAAGAGTACCTTCAGCCTAACTTGCTTGAAAAACATTGAATCCCCGAACTTGAATAGAAATTTGTCAAAACCTATGTGTTTCAACATAGATCTGTAAAGTTGACCCATATAAGAATTATCCAGATCACCAGCCAGAATCCAGGAGTTCTCGAGTTGAAAAGGATAACAATAAGCTTGGAAATATGAAAGGGCAAGTCCCCCATTGCTACAACTTTCTCCGTTGTTTTTCCAAGAGATCCTGACTTCCTTAGATGCCCATATAAAACTACTAACCCTCACTCGCAGTTTCTAGAGAAGATATGAGGAAAGGGGAGTTGCATGGTATTAAACAAGAAGGTTGCCTTAGGGAGAACCAGCATCCTAATGATGTTCACACTCCCATATGTACCTAGAAGTAAGTTTTTCCATTTTTGTGAGGAGAGCATCTACATACCGATATACCTTAGTTAGATGTACTCCCGGTAAATCCTCCAAACACTGAGATACTGTAATCCCTAATTATCGAGTTAGATTTTTTTTCCTGAAAACCCACCTCCTCTTTAGCCCATGACATGATCTCTGTCTTCCCCTTCTTAATTAAATACCCTGACAACTTCCCAAAACCTTCAGCATGCATCTGAAGCCTAGGGTCAGAAAGCTCTGGATTCAATGTATATAAAGTGATGCCATCCACTTATAGTGCTTTTTTGGTTGATAAGCATTCAGCTTCAAAGGAAAAGATGGTCATATCTTGACTAATCATCTGGGCAAAGGGCTCATTATATAAATAAAAAAGAAATGGTGAAAGAGAACTCCCTTGCCTAGTGCGCCTAGATGTCTGAAACAAAGCTGTGATTCTCTTAGCTTTCATTGCCTTATATAGAGTTTGTATGACTTTGATCACATTCCTGCTAAAACTATAGTGCTGCAACACCTCCCAAAAATAGACCTGCTTTAGCGGCATCGATTATAACGATTGTCAACAGTAGGTCAAAAGCTACAGTCATGTCAATCACACCAATAAGACGAAGGGTTAGTTCATGTAACTGTCTGCCAGGCACAAACCCCTTTTGATCAAAGTAAATTAAGGTTTGGAGGGCACCTGATAACCTCTTGGCCAGGATTCCTGCAACGATTTTATAATCACAATTCAGCAAGGATAAAGGCCTATGGGAGTCTGCTAATCTAGCGTCTTTGCCTGGCTTGAGAATCACACACACAGTTGTTTATCAACCAGGAAGGTGGAAGTTTTAAGCCCTCTAGATAGATCTCATTAAAGAGGATCCCAAAAAGGGACCAAAGAATTTAACAATTACTTATAAAATTCAGCTGGAATCCCATCTGGGCCTGCTGTTTTACCGTTGCCAAGTCTCCTAACCTGCTCCCTGATCTCTCCCTCAGTGATCTCAGCCCTAAGTTTTGGTCTTCTGTAAGGTGTGCACATTTTTTATCCTGTAGCCAATCTTTGATTATTAAGTGGTCTGGGTCCAAATCTTCCCTATATATCTCTATGAGGCTATGTAACATCTCTCTTTTAATCTCCTCCACTGAGTTCAGAGCTCTGCCCATCCCTGGCTCAACAAGATACTATATAGTATTCCTACTAAGATCAGATCTCACCTTCCAGGCTAATAAAGTGCCACTGTTCTCCTCATACTCGAAATGTTGAAGCATTCTATTCTCCCATTTATCTTGTATACTTTTCTCGACATGGATTTTAAGCTCACTTAGTAAGTGCTCCAATTCAATCCTCAAAGAGGAGTTTGGGTTAGGGCTCTGCCTTGCCTCGACATGCAGTTCTCTCTCCTTCAGCTAAATGTTTGCCATCAAATCACTCTGACACCTTAAATTCTTAATATGCTGGACATGCAATATTTTAAAAATACAGCCTCTAATATAGGCATTATATGCATTCAGTACCATTGGGGTACTAATAGTGCCAACACTATGCTCTAAAAACTCCATTGTTTGGCCTCTTAGTGCCTCAATAACTCCCTCATCTCAAACAAGATCCCTTCTAAGGGTCCATCTTTCGGGAGGTTTCAAGGTTGGTGAGTTCAGGACAAGAGTACAGCTGAGTGGTCAGAGACCACTGCAGGGACATGCATTATTGACTGAACAGAGTGAATGAATGCATGGTTTAGGAGGAAACAATGTGTGTACGAGTGGTGGCTATATGTTTTGCTAAAAAAAGTATAGCCTCTCTTATTTCCCCATCTCTTTCACCAAATATCTATTAGGCCCAGATCTAACATCATATCTTTTATCCATTTTCCGACATTGCTCATACCCAAATCAATTGACCTAAATGTTCTATCACAGTCTTTGTTAAAGATAACATTGAAATCCCCCCGTACCATGGCAGTCCACCAAATGTATTTGCAAATGGCCTAGAGAGGGTAATTTCAATTCGGCCCATAATATCCTGCGCATGTGAACTCAAAAGATTCAATGCACAACATGCAATTAACCATCTCCCTGAGTTATCTATTATATGCCTTAACACCCTTATCCCAGAATTATTTTTTATATGTAGGGCTACTCCCCTTTTACCCCCCACAGATGACCTCTTGGATCCAAGAGAAACTCTTCAGTGCTGCCTTACAATCTTGTTCCATCTAAATGTGTCTCCTGCTAAATTATAATTTGAGCCTATGCAACTTTTAAAAATTCTAGAACTAACCATCACTTTCTCCCTTCTCTTCAACTATTCACGTTCCATGTTATTAACTTTATCAAGGCAGCCATCTTAGGTTTGTGATAGCTCAAAAACACTCCAATGCTCTCTTTCCCACTTTGCCCCAACCCATTGCCTTACCATTAGGGCAACCCTCCTACATTTCCTTAAAGATCCACATCCGAGTGTGATATGAGGATTTTCTTTGCTTTTTCTACCCAATGCTCCCAACCTCTATGCACCCACTCTGAGAATCCCTCCCAAAACTACGTGGTGCCATCTTATCGCCTTCACGGTATTACATCAGAATGATGTCTAATACCAACTGAATGCAGCTGGATGTTCCCATAACAACTAAATGACACAACTGAATGCCCCTACAAGAGGAAAAAAGAATAAGGGGCAGGAGAAACAAATAAGAACAAACACTTGAGAACTATCGTCTTAACACTGGTCTAGCCATACTTTTTTTTTTATTGTATTTATTGGCATTTTAAAACAATGCTACAAACGATACAAACAACAAGCCAGTTGCTAATCGATACATAATTATCTCGACATATGTCCACCACGTCAATAACAAACATCATTGCATGCATGCTCGCTCCACAGCATAGGACTTGAAAAGGAGAAAATACATCTACTCATAAAAATTAACCACAGTTGTCACATTCCGAAAGACAGTTGAAGAACGAGTCCACTGCAGTACCCCTCAGGGCACACAATTAAGTAGACCCAGCGACAAACAATTGCGTAGTTCTTCCCAGGAAACGCCCAACACCCAGTCCCCCGACCCTGCCCCCCAAGTCACCCGTGCTGATTCATGAAAGCCCAGGTCATGACGTCATACCTCCAGCAGCCTCTTGATGCTCTTGGGCCCACACAACAAAGGGTTCCCAGATGTCCCTGGGCCTGGATGCTGAAGGCATCAATTCCCAAAAGGTGGTCAGTTGTGAGTGTCCAAAGGTAACATCTCTAATCCAATTATTTTTAGAGGGAACCCCCTTACGTCCCCAGTGCATGGCAACTCGGCGTTTAGCAAATAGGAGTAAAAGTGCGTGTAGTTTGTGAACCATGACGGGCGTGTCATTGACATAACCTAAAAACCCCTGTACAGGGTCGGGATCCCTGATCATGCCAATTATTTGGTGTATCACAGTCAATACGTTGGACCAATATGCTGCCAACCGTGGGCAGCTCCATACCATATGTAAAAAAGTAGCAGGCGCAATTCCGCATCTCCAGCAGCTTTCGTCATCTTTCAGGCCCAGGCGATGCAAACTGGAGGGTGTCCTATAAAATCTATGCAAGAACTTAAAGTGGATGAGACGAAGTTTATAGTTAGGGGACAATGCTGTAAGTTGGCAACAGCAATAAAACCACTGGTCCTCCGTAAGTGGGGGTTGAAGTTCTTCATTCCATGCCAGGAGTGCCCGTGGCTGTGTCAAAGGGGCCGACGTTTGCATGTGATTATATATCCGGGTAATGAGTCTGCGAGGTGAATCTGATTTAAGCACATTCTCCAATGCATTCAGGGTTGGCGGGGCATCCGGAAAAGTGGCATGAAGAGACCGACACACAGCCCTAAGTTTGTAATATACGAATAGTTCAGAAAATGACACAGTCTGACCCTCTGAGGACGTCGGAGGCGGCCGAAACGCTTCCTCTGGATAGAGGTCTGCGAAAGTACAGAGGTGCATTTTTTGTGCCAAATCCTTGCTAATACCTTCGCCAATAGTGAACAGCATAGGGTTATGTGCTAGGGGTATGGACGGGGCATAGAGAATAGGACTGCCAGCCCTCTTACGCAACTCATCCCATGCCCACCGCAAGGTCTCCACTGTGTCTATGCCGTCTCTAGGACGCCTGTAAGCCTGATATAACGCGACTGGCAAGGGGATCGGTGCCGCAGCATCCGTCTCCAGAGCCACATGAGGTTGAAAAGGGGTCGGATGCACCCAGTGGTGTAGAAATTGAGCCTGAGCACTCCATGCGTACAATTGCATATCTGGGGCCCCCAAACCACCCTGACATAGAGGGAGTGTCAAGAGATCCCACGAGACTTGCGCTTGCCCTCCCGCCCAGACCAGGGAGATCAGCAGGGATCGGAGAGTTTAAAAAAAGGACTGCGTGATGGGGAGAGGTATGTTGACAAAGAGATAAAGGAATTTAGGCAGAACCACAATCTTGACCAATGCTATCTTCCCGGCTAGGGAAAGCGGAAGTTTAGCCCACGCAGTGACTTTCCCTTCCAACCATGTTATGGCTCGTCCGTAGTTCATGTCCCATATATCTTGCATTTTTCTACTGAGCCATATGCCCAGATACTTCACGGGCTCGTCCGCCCATTGAAGCGGAAACTCAGAGGGAGCCTGGGTGGTGGCGTCCGTTAAAGGAAAAATAACTTATTTGGCCCAGTTAATTGGGTTGTATGATGTTACAACGCATTCCGTTGCAACGCATGCGTTACAACGCGAATGCCATTACCACGCATATCCTTTACCATGAAAATGCCTTTACCACGCATACCTTTACAACGATTTTCGTTGTAAAACTATGCATGATAATGGCATTTTCATGGTAAAGGTTTTCTCCGATCCCTGCCCCAATTCCTTACATGTTCCCTTGTGCCCTCCTTTTTTATAATACCCCTTCCCTGTACCCCTGTGCGACCCTCCGCCCCATTCCTTCTATGAATTACCCCTGCCCGTAACACTAAAAATCTTGCCCCGCGCGATTTTCCCACCCACAAACCCTTCTATCAAATACCCCTTCCCTGAACCCTAAATATTTACCCCTGCGCGACACCACCCCCTCATTCCTTTATTTTTTTTTTTTTAACTAAGATCCTCCTTACCTCTACACGCTCTCTCCACTCCAAGCACTTCCGATTTGCGTTGCACGTCGTAAAGAGGAAGCGGAAGTGTCTTTCCGTTTCCTCTAACGACGCCGATTGCCTCCACATCTTTTTTTTTCAGAATCCGAAAACGACAGAAACAGGTGGGTTTTTTTAACCCACACTTTTCTTTGGGGGGGGGAGACCCCCCAAGCCCCCTTTTTTTAACCCACGCTTTTTTTGGGGGGGGGAGACCCCCCAAGCCCCCTTTTTTAATTTTACCTTTAACACACACGCCTTTACTACGTATCTCGTAGTAAAGGAATGCGAGGTAAAGGCTATTCGTGGTAACCACGCATGCGTTGTAAAGCATGCGTGGTTAAGTGTATGCGTGGAAACGGCCGCGTTGTAGTGGCTGTTTCCCATTAATTGAGATGCCGGAAAGGCCACCAAATCTAATAAATTCCCGCAATAATGGATCAAGATTCGACGCCGGGTCAGTCATGTACAGTGTGACGTCATCAGCATACAGCGAAATTAAGAGACTTCGAGCACTAGACCCAATCCCTTTGGCAGTGTGATGCTGCCTGATGCGTGCTGCTAGCGGCTCCATCGCTATTGCGAATAGTAGAGGGGATAGTGGGTATCCTTGCCTCATACCTCGCGAGATACTAAACGGTGGTGATATAAGCCTGTTCACCCTGACCCGAGCCGTCGGTCTAGTATAAAGCAGATGAATAAGATTAATAAACAGTAGACTAAACCCCATGCGAATTAGAATGGCAAATAAGTACTGCCACTCAAGAGTGTCAAACGCCTTTGTAGCGTCTAGGAATACTGCGGCGGCTTGCACTTCGAGGTGTAAATAATGCAATACTGAAAATAGGGTTCGCAGATTATGAGAGGTAGATCTCCCGGGAATAAATCCCGATTGATCTGGGCGAGCGATCAGCGGGAGTAAAGGCTGCAGCCGATTCGCAATCAGCTTCGCCAATATTTTCACATCCACGTATATTAATGACAGCGGTCTGTATGAGTCCAATTCATTTTCCGGCTTCCTGGGCTTTAACAGGGTGATTATTATCGCCTCGCGCATCGACGTTGGTAGAACGCCCAACTCTCGAGCCTCCTCATAAAGCTCTAATAAATGCAGCGCCAGCTCCTCTTCATAAGTCTTTTAGAATGCGGTGGTTAGACCATCCGACCCGGGGGCCTTGTTCAACGGTAAGCTCTTAATGACCTGAGCGACGTCCTCTACCGTAAATGGGAAATCCAGATACTCCCTATGCCTTTGACCCAGTCAGAGCAGCTCCAGGGAATCGAGAAAGGGCAGCAGGCCCTCTGGGCTAGATCCCTGTGTAGTGGTGTATAGCTCAGAATAAAAATGGGAGAACTTGTCTAGGATGTCTCTCTGACCTCTAATTACAGACTGATGTACACCTTTCAGCTCAGTTACATAAGCTGTGGACCTTGGGGCGCGGATCATCGCCGCCAGAGTTCTCCCCGGCCTATCCCCCTCTCCGTACCTCCTGGCATGGGCATGTTTTCCCAAAAATGTAACTTTGCGGGTCGCCTCTTCTTCAAATTCAAGCAGTTTCTCCTTCAATAGGGCCAGCATCTTGGGATCTTCAGAGGAATAGAACTGTGTTTCTAGGTCTTTAATCTGAGCTTCCAGAGACGCGAGCGTCCCTCAAATGGCTTTCAACACCCCGGCCTGACGGGCGATGCTGTTACCCCGTACTACTGTCTTAAAAGCTTCCCATAAGGAAGCCACAGTATCCACTGATCCAGTGTTGAGAGTAAAGTAGTCAGTTATATCTCCCCTAATTTCTTCCTTAAAAGCCTCGTCTAAGAGGGCATCCTGCGGTAGCCGCCATGTAAACATCCGTGGAATAGAGTTGGGGAGTTCTAGGCGCAAAAGACTAGGCGCGTGGTCTGACAGAGACCGAGGGAGATGTGAGACCTCCCTGGTCCATGTAGCCACATCACGGGACACTAACCAGAAGTCTAGTCGTGACCACTCTTTATAGAACTCAGAAATACACGTCCCCTCCTTAGTTGTTGGGTGAGTATGTCTCCAGATGTCTACAAGATCCCCGTCTGAGAGAATGGCATTCAGTGCAGCGCTAGCTGATGGGTGTAGCGTTCGAGATACCCCTTTCCTATCTAGTTTGTCATTTAGAATGGCATTGAAGTCCCCACCCCAGATAATGGTTTCACAGTTCGTCGCCCTCACCCTGGCCCATATATCTTGAAAAAACCCAGGGGAGTCAACATTGGGGCCATATACCGCAACCAACACAACTGGAATCCCACCCATGGCGCCTAGTATTAGGACATATCTACCCTCTGAGTCAGTTTGTATTTCACCTTCCTTTCAGTCAAGACCCCGTCTGATCAACACGGCCACCCCTCTAGAGTAATTTGAGTAAATTGATGAGTATACTGAGCCCCATCTGCTGTGCCGTAGTCTGGGAGAAGATGTGACACTTAGATGCGTTTCCTGTAACACGCATATGTCTATGTGATGTCTTATCAAATATGAGCGGACTAACCTAGATTTCCTGCCATCGTTTATCCCTCGGATGTTCCATGTTAAAAAATGTAAACTGGTCATAGGACGTCTAACACAGTATAATGTAAAAGGCCAGTAGGAGCGAAACACAATAGCATAAGTGGTGGCACCCAGAGGCAATAGCCTGAAATGAAAAGCAATGGCCTGGCAAACAACATAACAACACATCCCCCCCATCCCACCACCCACTCCACCCCCCCAATCAGGTTGTAGAATACCCATCCAAAACATCATAAAGAAGTCAGCAACAAGTGGGAGCTCTCCCGTGGGGGCGCAGTACTGCCGGCGTACTTCCCTGACCACACAGGGTGGCCAAGAAGACTGCGGAGAGCCGTGCTTATCCCACAAGTAATGTAAAGAAACCCAAAACATCAGGACTAGCAGATCGGGAACATACTTAGGCTGTGTAGACCGAAACAACAAGAATCCCATAAGTCCCAGCCCATCTCAGTCCACCATGTAACCAGCAAAACACAATCAAGAAATATTATAAATGAGGTCCGACATCTGCAGAAAAAAGAACAGACCTACAAAACTGTGAAAAGAGATCCCCCCTCTCTATCTAGTCAGAAACGCACAGATCCAATACAAAGCATAACAACTCTAGTGAGGAAAGTAGCTTGGCTGCATCTGCGTCAGTCATTATCACTCAGTCAGTCCTCAGCTGAGTCTGCAACCTTGGAGTGTTGTTTGGACTTCTTCCCACCAATGTGTTTAGCAAACTTAAGGGCGGACTTGGCATCCGTAAAGAAATGTGCAGACCTATCGTGAGTGACCTTGAGCTTGGCAGGGTACAGTAGCGAGTAGGGAATCTGGGCCTGCATCAGGATACGTTTAGCAGGTGTAAAATCCGGATAAAAGTAAATAGTGTTACCTTTATGCGTGATAGTTCCCTTCCCCCGGGCCAGGCGCAGGATAAGATCTCGGTCCTGATAGTTCATAATTCTGGCCAAAATGGGTCTGGGTGTAGCTCCGACTGGAGGCTTGGGGCCCAGGGCACGGTGTGCTCGCTCCACTGCGAATACTGCGGATAGATTTGGATGAAATAGCTCATGAAGCAGATCCGCTACGTAAGTCTCCATTTTGTCTATAGCTGTTGTCTCCGGTATGCCAGTAATTCGAAGGTTATTGCGGTGTGACTGGGCCTCCAAATCTTCGTTCTTGGCTCGGATGAAGCCCAACACCTTATCCATGTGCAGTAGCTGTTCCTTGGTTTCAACTTGGAACTCATGGAAGTCCGAGGCCCAGTTTTCAAGCACATCAAGTCGGGTCTCGTGCGAACCCACCTGCGTTTTGACAGCATCTAGTTGAGAAGTTAATGCATCCAGCTTGGTGTCTATGTTCCTAAGGCTGGACCTCATTTCAAGCATTAGGGTGCGCAGATCCTCTCCTCGGTCGTCCATCTGCGATTCCGGCGGCCTCTCCGCACCAACCTCTGGATCCGACTCCGTGAGTCTGGTGGTCCTCCTCTGATCAAAGGTCAGCTTCGGCTGCTTCGTGTCCTGCTTACCCATGGTGTGACAGCTGTCGCAGGGGCTCTCGTAAAATCCTCTGGCGAGGCGCGGCCTCAGCAGTCTAAGCGCAAGGGGACAGCCGTCGAATCTCTGCGCCAATGGCTCGCCTACCATCACCCCCGAAAGTGGAGTGTGGCCAGCATGCAGCACAGGCACATAGGACCATTCATGTGGCAGTCAACGAATTAGCGTCTCAGTCCCAACCAATGTGGGTCAGCCGCCTCAGATGCTGCGCTGTCAGTGCTTATTCAGCACCCGGCATGAGTCGCAGTTAGCAAGAATACCTTGAGTTTAGGCGTACTCCTCAGGCACAGCAGTTCCCGGCATGGCCCTGCAGCTGGATGATGCAGCACGATCCGCCCTCTTGTGCTCTCCCAAGGTGCACTCCACCACCAGGTGCCTCAATGCACACAGCGCAGTGTCCCCGCGAAGGCCGCCTCCACGGCCGAGTTGTGGCATTTCAGGATTTCAAAATGGCGCACTAGGCCCTCGTCAAGCACCTCTGCTCCCGACCAGCCAGATAGTCATTGCACCTCCCGAGGCTCCAACCCCTCATGTGTTGTCGGCGATGCTGGTGCACAGCGCAGCCCCACGGGTGTCAATTACGGGCAGGAGAGTCAGCCAGCCTCACACAGGGTCTTCGGGCTCACGACGTTCACAGCAGCCTCCCGACTCCTCCACTCCAGCCGCGAGCCACGTCGCTGAATTCGATGTAGCGGAACCCGATGCCAGTCAGGGAGCCGGTACCCTCACATGGCCACCTCAGGGCTCCGCACTCCTCACCCAGTCTCCAAGGCGGCTGGAAGTCTTTCGCGCAGATCGCGGCCTACCTCGCATGGGGCGCCACGGGCTCAGGTTTCGTTACAGCCGGCCGCACACCCGTTTCTCCAGAGGCTGTAGGCAGGCCCTCATCCGCCGGGGTGCACTGCTCCGCTCCAGAACCGAACCCAGGGACGGGAGTTGGCTCTCTCGGTTCCCCGCGTTCCGGTCTGTGTTGGGAACACTGTTTTATGTAGCAGTAGCTCTCCAGGCATACGGATAATGAGAGGATTAATTCTTGGCCGGCGGAGCTCGCCTAGCTAGCGGCCATTCCGCAGCTCAGCAGGCCACACCCCCCCCCATGGTCTAGCCATCCTTGAGGCCACATGAAACTGACTGATCTTAAGGCCTCAGCTTCCTCTTTCAGTCTAAGATAATGCAGATCATTCCTCCACATTACTTTCAACATGGCCGGAAATTTGAACTTTACCATATACCCCAAGTCTCTGAGCGCTCCCATCTTTTCCCCTAATTCCCACTGATGATGTGCACAGATCTACATCAGACTTAATCTGATATGAAAATAAATAATGTGTTGGAGACCCGCTTTCAATGCAGCAGAACGGATTTGCTTCTTAAATGCATAGGGCTGGAAGTTAACCAAGATCTTCCTGTGTGCATTGCAATTGGGGTTATGCTTAAACGGGTCTCTATGAATTCACTGGATTTCTCCCTCCAGATTCGCTTCTGCATGGTCTATTAGAATTCCTTCCTTTAGCAGCCTAATACAAAACTCCTTCAAGTCCCACCCTTCCACACCCTTCAGAACATTAAGAAATCTCAAGTTGTTCTGTGTGGATGGCCTTGCGGCCCTGGTGTGAGGAGGGAACCCTATGATGAAGCATGTCACCCTTGGGTGAGTGAGGGTTCTCGTCCTAAGAAAATGCTCTCCCCTCACAAATAGGGCACATAATGGCCCCAACACTATTGTTACACCATCTTAGGAATTCTCCCTTCTTGTTCTTCCTTTTTATTTTAAGTTGTTTTTCTCAAGAAAGTACTTCTAGTGAGTTTATAGGTCCTTATTTAAGTCAGTTATATTTTTAATATAGCTCTCTAGATCTCTGCTCTTATCTGGTATGTAAGGCAACATTGTTGGACTTTTAACAACCAACAGACTCCATCCTTCTTTGCAAGAAGAATGTCAAGGGCAAGTCAATTTTGCAGCACCATCAATCTTATTGAAGTCATTTCAATACCTACAACAGAAAATTCCCCAGTTGTATTAGTGGCTAATTTATCAAACATAGTAGAAGGTATTAAGGCTCCAAAAATATCACCTACTATTTCTCTAGCACTCACACCTCTCTTCATTTTCTCATTTGTCTCTTTTAAGTCTCCTTCAAGTTGTTTAACATGATACATTTTTAGAAAAACAATTCTTAAGTTAAAGCTTCCATACCATCCTTTTGGCAAACTATAAAAGGCATTCTTTCCACAAAAACAATACACTTCAGAAAAGATAGGATCAACTCCTTTTAGGTATCTTCCCCAGTTTTCATAAACATCAAAGGTATGTCACATTCACTAAACCCTATGAATTTTGTGTTAATATTCGATCTTTTATGGTACATACAATGTTTTCCTTTATTTTGTAAGTCTGAAGCTAAAGTAGCCATCCCTTCTACTATTTTATTTGCTTCTTCTGATAAATTTCAAAGGGTTAATTTTAAAGGTGCATTAGTTTTTTATTTGTCACACTATTTCATCTACTTTCTACTAGATCTATGAATTTATTTTCAGCTCTCCCTATTTTACATGTTAGGTTATTTCTATGTGCATAAGCCACGTCCAAAGATTTAGTTGGTCTAATTAGATAGCCCATAGTTTCAAAAAGCGAAGCTTCAAGATGTGGGTGTATGCTTTTTAGTACAGGAACTTCAGAAAAGATCAGCTCCTGATTTGAATAATAATATTGAAAGCAATCAGTACCATAAAATAAACTAGTCAATACACTGCGTATAATTCCATATGGTAACGGTAGACTATGGTAAGTAACACCTTCAGTGAATGATGCAGGTAATTTTAAACATATGTATCAATCACTAACATCCATTGTGTCAATGTAATTATTTAGTAACCTAGTATTGAGATTTAGTGAATGTTCAATTTTTGAGCAATCAAGAAATAAAGTGTTGTCATTCAAAGCAGTAAAATCAGTGCTATTAGATTTAGCAGTTTTGAAAGTAATGGTAAGCTTAGGATTTTCAACGGGTACATAATGCAGCAAATTTAAAATCATAAGCAATGCAACTAATATCAACACAATAACAGAAAATAATTCCTGCATATACACATTTGCATCTAAGTGAGATTTCAGTGTTAGGCTTCATGACTTTTCACGAGTCAGACCATTTAACTACATAGATCAGCTTCATTGATGAGTATATTTAGGATAAATTGCGTCAGTCTTCAAGTGGTACACCAAGATTGAAATTCAAATCCACAACAAAGTTTGATTCACGGAGCTTCAGATGGACTCATATTGTTAAAGCAAAAGGTAGCAAACTCCTTCTCTCATTAATTTGCGGCCGTATAAGTCCATTCATAGGACAAGTATCTTTGTGGGTACTCTTGATCTTTTTGCTCTCCTTATTTTCTTTCCAGCTCTCCCTATTTTACATGTACGGTTATTCCTATGTGCATAAGCCATATCCAAAGATTTAGTTGGTCTAAATTGATAGCCCATAGTTTTAACAAGCGAACCTTTACGATGTGGGTGCATGCTTTTTAGTACAGGAAGCTCAGAAAAGATCAGGTCTTGATTTGAAAAATAATATTGTAAGCAGTTACTACCAAAAAACAAACTAGTCAATACACTGCAAGAAATGCCATATGTTAGCGGTAGACTTTGGTAAGTAACCATTCAGCGACTGATGCAGGTAATTGCATACATATATAGCAATCACTAGCATCAATTGTGTCAATATATATATTTAGCAACCTAGTATAGACATTTAGTGAACGTTCAGTTTTTGAGGAATCAAGATGTAAAGTGTTGTCATTCAAAGCATTAAAATCAGTGCTATTAGTTTTAGCAGTTTTGAAAGTAGTGGTAAGCTTTTCAACAAGTACATAATGCATCAAATTTAAAATAATAATCAATGCAACTAATATCAATACAATAACAGAAATAATTCCTGCATATGCACATTTGCATCTGAGGTAGATTTCAGTGTTAGGCTTCATGGCTTTTCACGATTCAGACTGTTTAAGTAGCAGCAAATGGTTTGAGCAATTTGGAAAAACTCAGCACAAAAATACCAAGGCACAATTCAATGGTTTTCCTCAAAATGAGAAATCCATAGATCAGCTTTATTGATTAATATATTCAGGATAACTTGCGACAATCCTTCAAGTGGAACACCAAGATTGAAATTCAAATCCACGACAAAGTTTGTATCAAGGAGGTTCAGATGAACTCGTATTGTTAAAGCAAATAGTAGCAAACTCCTACTCCTGCTCTCATTAATTTGTGGCCATTTAAGTCCATTCAGGGGACGAGTACCTTTGGTTGGGTACTCTTGCTCTTTTTGCTCTCCTTACAGCTGTTCTCTCATCATCACTTTCACTCTGATCAGACTGCTCAGAACTTTCAGGAATGGTTTGTGGTACTCACACTCTTAACTTCGCAGCATCTCACCCTTTCTGGGCCAATAGTCTCTGGGTACAACTCTCTTTCATGATGCACAAGGCCTTTCGATAGAGTCAACACTTCTCATAGTCAATTCTAGTGGCTGAGACCCTTCGGTACCAGCAATAGTTGTCTCTCTCGGACCCCATCAGGCCAAATGAGTGCTGCCCCAACTGCTTGCTATTACCCAACAGCTTGACTATCCTGCTCTCTCTGTCTCACTCTAACCACCAGCACAGCAGGGAAAGGTGCTGTTATATCTTCAAGGGGACATGGGACTCAGCGAGTATAAGCAGTTTGTACCCAGATTAGGAGACTTTGGCACTTTACATCAGTGTTGGTAACCAGGATCGCCAGGTAAGGTCTATTCCAATGGTGCTCGAAGCACGATTTTCACAAGTGCTTCTTCATTATTACCCAGTCACCGAGTCTAAGGTCATGGCACTGATCCTGTTGAGTCACAAGTGCAAACTCTCCAACCTTGTGAGCACAGAACATACCACATCAGCCAAACCTTTGCAATAGTCTAAGATCATATCATCTGTTATGTTGACGAAGCATTTGCAGGAACAGTTGGCTTTCTCATCACTCAGCCAAAAGACTTCATGAGGTGACAATCCTGTTCTCCTGTCTGGTGTACTTCTCAGACTCATCAACACAAGAGGCAATGCTTCGGGCCACTTCAAAGACACTGAAGCACACACCTTCACTAATCTGGACTTCAATGTTCCATTGATTTGCTCCGAAAGCCCAGTAGCCTCTGGCCGGTAATTGCAATGGAGCTTTTGCTCAACTTTTAATGCTGCACATAACATTTTCAGGACCTCATTGTTAAAATGAGTTCCTTGGTCTGACTCAAGAGAAGTTGGAAAACCGAACCATGGAATCTACTTCCTCAACAACAATTTAGCTTCTGTCAAGCTGTCATTTCTGCATGTTAGATAAGATTCTACCCATTTTGAGAAAATGCAAACAATAACCAAAGCGTATCTCAATCCGTTGCAAAGGGGCATTTTGATAATGGTTGAAGGGACCTGTTGATTTCCTACATGGCTCATTGTAACTGGAGTTATTTTTCCAGCATTTTGTTGTTGACTCACTATGCATCTCTTGTAGAGACCCTCAGCAATCAATCTGAATTTGGAGTTAAACCACACCCATGGAAAGAGGTGCATCATTGAATCTCTTCCCACATGTGCAGGACATTGATAATGTCTGTCCATGGGTGGTAACAAACTATAAGGCAATACCGGTCTGCCATCAGTGTAAATCCAAACCTCATCTTCCCTTTTAATGCAACCTGCTCACACCCAACTTTGTTGTTCAGTTTCTGTTTGTCTTCCTGTAATCATTTAACCTCTTCCCAGATATCTGTGGCAGTTATCAATAGGTTGCAATTTGTGACATCTGTAGTTTCATTAATCAAATCCCCATTATAGGTATGCGAATTTATGATGCAATATTTGGCCATTTCATCAGTATATCTATTGCCAACGGTCATATAGTCAGTGCCTTGCCTGTGAGCTAGGCACTTGACTACTGCAATTTGGGCAGGCAATTGTAGAGACCGCCAAAGGTTCCTTCCACTTTCTCTATTCTTTATTGGTGATCCGGAGAAAGTCATGAACATTTGTTGTGACCTTAAATGCCCAAAGTCATGTAAAACTGTAATGACTATCTGTATAAATTGTGACTCTGAGTTGTTCTGAAATGCTGCAAGCTCGTCTCAATGCTATCAACTTAGATACTTGAGCTGAATACACTCCTTGCAACTAGGACACTTCCACCACACCTGCAACAGTACAAGCAGCATACGCAGCTTTCAGATTTCCTTTATTGTCTCACAAACAAGAACCATCATCAAACAACACATGATCAGATTCAGTCAATGGTTCATCCAGTATATCAGGTCGGGGCTTGGTAAATAACTCAGTCACATCCAAGTAATCATCCAGGCAGTGTCAACAGAGTGGATGGGTTAAATATTGTGCATCTGTTAAATCTAAGAGTTTGAAATATAAAACCACACATCTAGTCAAGTACAGCTATCCCTAAATAAAAGAATCCCTAAAGAAGATGATTTGGAATCAATAATTTCTACCACTGACAAAAGCAGGAGGTTCTCTTAGCATGGGCAAGGGGATCAAGTTAAAGTCGACTAGGGGAAAAAGACCATGGGAATGGGAAAGGGGGATGGAGCATAAATCAGGGAAGTTCAAGTCTGGTCTCTCACCAAACTGCTCCAAATCATCCAACAGGCAACTTTATCAGCAATGGCAAAAGGCAAGGGGCATAAAAGTAAGTCAGGCCGGCAGGCTGGAGTCAAGGAAAGTGACATGGGGGTAGCTTCCCCCCTCCTAAGTAATGCAGTTTATATAGTTCATATTTGTCATTATGACATCAATGGTCGGTCCACAATGGTTTGATCATCATGTGATCATTCTTCCACTTTTCAGGCACAAATTGGTACTCCAGCATATTTTCCCATGCACATCATGAGAAACGACTGTCCATTCCATCCTCACAGGTTAGTAACAAAGAGCTTATTTACTTAGTTTCTCTTCATGGATATAGTTTAAAGGTCAAGTTCCCACCATTCATCCACAAAGGGGTATAAGAAAGTCTTTGTTTTCCAAAAGAATGTCGCATGAACAAGAATAAATAAAGCAACATTTGAGGAAACGTATCAAAGTCCATTGCTCAAGGCTATGAAATAATCTAGCCTAAGGAGAAAAGACATTGCAAACTTATTTTAAAGTTAGTGTGTCTTATCTTGTAAAATAAAACTCCTAATTATATTCAAGCATACATCACACATATCATATAAGAGCATTTTATAAAGTTGTCAGGGAATGTTACACAGAAATGTCAACATTACATTTGGCCTTCTACCACAATTTCAAAAAGTAGCAACATGTAAAATATTCCTAAAAATTATTAAAATAAAATTGTTTTAATGCATAAATGATCTTTATAATGGTAGGCTCTTATTCTGAAAGTTTCAGACGTATAACTCTTTGCATATACGATTTGCACCAATGTTGAGTTTGTTATGACACACTGCAATGAAGTCAATAGAAACACTAAGCCCTCATCATTAGTTTTTCATGACGTCTCTGTTAATAATATAAGGTAACCAGTATCTTTAAAATTCTTACATTCTCTATTTGATTATTCCTACTGTTTCTACCTAGTCAAGCACTCTTTTATAGTGCTGGTACAACAACTTTTCTCAGTTTCACTGTCATTTTTACAGAAGTGTGCAAAGTGCACATTTATATTTTCATTGTCCAGATAGGTTTAGGTGTCATGCAAAGCATGATCAGCTTTGCTGCTGCATCAGTCTTTTATCCAGCATGAAATGCTCTTTGTGGGAACATTTCAAGCAGGTTCTCACAGAAAGGGCATTCCTAAGTTGTTCTTTGAATGCAGAATTGGTGTTGCGTCACTGTATCCTGGCAATGTGACCAACGCTGCATAGCCCAGTTAAATTTGCTTTGTCCACCTGGCTCACATAAAGACAACCAATTGAAATAGTGAATATTTTAGTTTTTAAACACTCTTTGATTAAAGTATTCAAATGAGATATGAATAATAGATTGTACTTAGAACACTGCTGCTCTCAAAATCTTGGGCCAAATCACAGAATTGGCATTTGTTGTGATGGGAATGTCTCCTGAATGGTGTACAGTCTTGCTCACCTGCCCTAAGTGCCAAGCTGCAAGTATCTGATGCCCTGCTTTTGATTTTGTCCCAATCCTCACACTAATCTAGTGAGTGCAGAGGGCTAGGACTGTCCCTTAATATGAGTGAAGTTCTGGATCTGTCTTGTGAACTGGAGGGGCTCACCAAGCATGCCCTCATTTTACTGACAGTGGACTACTGTCCCTGTTAGGGGTTTAGCATGTATAGTGGTTGTGGTGGCAGTGTACAGCTGTGACCACTGTGTGTGTGTGTGTGTGTGTGTGTCACTTGAATGAGGCCTAGTGGCCCACTTGTGCAAAGTTCCACTACTATGCACTAGCCAAGATTCTGCAGCTAAAATCGTGAGTCAACGTAGTGTGTGGTTGTTTATTTGGCCTGCATGGCACATGCATTGAGCGTATGAGTGAGCCAGAGTAATGGAGACCTGTGAGTTTCATTTTGGGAACCCCCCTGCCTATTCATGTGCTAAAGATGAGGTGACATTGTTTTCCCAGAGAATGGAAGTGTATTGCTGACATTCCTGAATCTAGAAGAAGGAGACTTAGGGCCTGACTCACAAAGATACACTTACACTTTTGTGTAAGTTTACAATTGTATGCTGTTCACAAAGGGATTTATGAGTAGTATGTTCTCAAGTGCTGAGTCTCTGCACATAAAAAGACCTATCTCTTTATGTGCGGAGACTCCCCACTCTTAAAGATGCTACTCATAAATCCCTTTCTGAATAGCAAGCAATTGTATACTTACACTAAAGTGTAAATGTACCTTTGTGAATCAGACCATACAACTCTAAAGCTGTGGCAGAGGAGAAAAGTCTCCTTTACAAATACAACTAGGCATTTTGCTGAGAGGAGCTGCAGATTAGTATTCCCATAGCACTGTCATTTGGTAGAGAGTGGAGGTGAAGGGTGGAACTACAGTCTCTACAATCTTCTTTGGAGACTTCAATCTCCACTGGAATAATTTGAATGACCCAGTAGTTAACAGACTTAAATCCTTTCTTGCAGACCTCAACCTGGTGCAAATATATGACAACCCTACTCATAATAAGGGAGCGACCCTAGATCTTATAGTTGCAAAGTCTAATACTATCTGCCTGGAATCTATCCACCTTTGTGATTGGTCTGACCACTATCGCATCACAGTCCTAATCTCTGAACCACAGAGAATAAACACCGCTCAAATAAAAATAAAAAAAAGATATGGAAAAGGAGCATGAGAAATATCAACATTAATGAATTTACATCACTTAGCAATAACATCCTACCACCTCCTAGAGACGTGTCAGATGTTCAAGCTCTTGCAAACCACTACACAAACTCCATAAAGACTATTCTAGACTCAATAGCACCCCTAAAACTAAAAAGATTGCCCACTAAAGACTCTAAACCATGGTATAATGGTAGCTTAATTTCCAAAAGGCGCAACTTGAGACTAGCTGAACGATAATGGAGATCCTCACCTTCCCATGGCTACCACAAACATCTGAGGTCTCTGAGGAATACATATTACAAAGCATCAGAACCTCGAAAACAAATTTCTTCAGAAACCAACTTGATCAAGCTATAAATTGCCTCAAAAAACTATTTGAGCTAATTAAACTTCAATCGTTTGGCCCACCCAACTCTTCGCCAGCTGGATCTAATCCACTTCCTAGTTGCGAAGACTTTGCCTCCTTCTTCATTGAGAAGACTGATCACATTAGAACTGACTTGCAGAATGCATTAGGGCATGGGTCTCTTTTACATCACCCTAGTCTTCCTCCCTTCATAACTGTAGTACCATCTGGCTGTCCAGGAAACATCTTCAAAATTAACGATACATGGAACTCTTTCAAAAACTTTAAGGAACTCAACATTCTCAAAATTCTATCAGATTTGAAACTATCAAACCACTTTAATGACCCTCTTCCCCCCAACTTCTTCAATGAGCTCAAAATGTTGATGCTCCAACTTTGGACCAAGATAGTAAACACCTCCCTATGTCAAGGCACAATCCCTGATTGCCTTAAATCGGGGCAGGTCACCCCTATCCCAAAAAAACCAACATCAGACCAAACAGACTTAAATACTTTTGCCCCATCTCCAACATCCCTACTCTGGTGAAGCTCCTTGAAAAATGTGAACAAAACCAACTATGTAACCACATTGATCAATTCCATCTTCTTTATCGATTCCAATCAGCTTCGCCCACGGCATAGCACTGATTAGGCCCTTACACACATAGTGGATGATGCACTAAAAATGCTAGATCAAAATGAATCTTGCCCCTTAATAATCCTTGACCTATCTTCTGCTTTCGATACGGTTAAGCATGACTACCTATCAGATCTATTGGAATGCAGGACGGGAATCTCAGGTACCATCCTGAAATGGTTCACCTCATTTCTCCATAACAGAACACAAAAAGTCAAGGCAAACCAGTCCCTGTCTAAGTCTGCTCTGGTTGCATTAGGTGTTCTCTATGGCTCCTCCCTCTCACCAACTCTCTTCAACTTGTGCATGGAGCCACTATTGGAAATGCTAAGTTCATCTAACATCCACGATCACATGTATGCCGATGATATCCACCTCTACCTGAAAGTCTCCTCCCCTGAAGACATTAGATGCCTCAACACAACTCTACTAAACACACAAAGTTGGCTAACTTGCAACCACATCAAACTTAACACACTTAAAACTGAATTCCTCCTAATCACCTGACCCAATTAGTCTTGAATCATTAATGAATGGATGAAGCAATTAACAGCCTTCAAATGCCTACCTCAAGTTATTGATTCAGTGAGATCACTGGAAATAACTCTTGATAAGAACCTTAATATACAGAAACACATCAGTGCTGCCACTAAAGGAGCAAACCATCATATGAACATCTTAAGGAAAATAAAACCCTTCCTCCCCTGCAATGACTTCAAGTCTGCTGCCCAAGCCCTAGTGATTCCTAGGTTGGATTATGGAAGTGCTACCCTCTGCGGTCAGCCCAAATTCAAAACCGCCCCATTAAGGGCTGCCCTCAACTCTGCCGGAAGGCTCATCACAGGTTCAAAAAGAAACAATCACATCATCTTTGATTTGAAAGCCCTCAACTGGCTCCCCTATGAGGCAAGAACTCAACTGAAAATTGCCTACATTACCCACAAAACTCTACACTTTAATACACCAATCTACTTCACTCATTCGCTTGAATTTTCAGGAGGTCCTAGATCCTCTAGAAGCTCCAGCACTTTCCTACTGAATCCTCAGAGATTCTTTAAAAAGTAAAGCTATAACAGAGCTTTCTCTGGCATTGCACCAAGAATTTGGAACTCCCTCCCCCAGGACCTAAGGATGAACCCCTCAACAACATCCTTCAAGAAAGGAGTTAAATGGTTACTCATGAGCAAATGTCTGGCCCAGACCCTAGTAACTTCTACTTTGAGCAGTCTGTACTTATCAACCACACCTGAAGATTACTACGTGCCTGTTTCACTATTGTCCTAATGATTTCTCTGTGCCAACACTGAGTGGACCCCACAATTATCGTGGATGCTGCCTGTTGAATCCTTTACTGTACTAAAATATGATATTATGAGTTCTGCTTCCTTTTATGCTTTTGTCTTGCCTGAACTAATTGTCCTATCACTGAGAAGATAGCACCCACAGCCGGGGTGTTGTCTCAGACTGTACTGTTCTAGTTTATGACTCCATGTTTACCACTTGATTATTATGATATTGTCTATTTAACCTATTGGTCATTACACTGATAGGACACCCCCCCCTTTTTGGGGCTCTGCTGTATCTTGTAGTGCTCTTTTAGTACAATTTTTCTATATGTTTCATTGCATAACTATATCCGCTCTAACAATTGTAAAGAGCTCGGATACCCACTAGGGTCTTGTTTGCGATATATAAAACTCTTCAAATAAATAAGATTAAAAGGACAACTTTAATTGAGGCCTACCTTTTGTCTCTTACATGTTCCCTGTTAAGTGTGGCTGTTGATATCTTTGTGTCTCTGTTGTGTGTACTCCAGGCTGGTGACTACCTTGCTGTGAGGAGCATCACAGTATTCAAGGCTGTATCTAGAAAGAAGCCTGGATAGGACACTTGTAAGTAACCCACCACAAACTAGTTCTGAAAGTGCAGACAGAGAATCCACTTCTCTTATCTGCTTTGTTTGTATAAAAGAAGGAGTCACTGACACACTTGTTGTTACAGTTCCAAGTCCTCTTTGACCAAGGAAGGGAGTGCTCCCCAGCATATTCAGAGGACTGTTGTGAAACCAAAGATGGTGTATGCCTGACAGCCAGCTCCGCAAATAAGAGGAGACATCATCTGAATTCTTGCCTTGCAGGAACAAACTGTTTCTTTGAAATGAGAGCTGAGAAGCCAGGCAGCCTAGTGAGAGGGGGGTAGGAGTCAATCCTGCAGGAAGTGCAACTATCCTGGGAGTGCCAGAAGCAGTTTCATCCCAGTTGTGCGAGGGTCTTCCAGAAGAAGGAAGACTGTATAGAATGATTTGCAAGCACTAAGAGCATGGGCACTGTCTCACCAAGAATGTGGTTCAGAGCAGCAATTGCAGAGAGTTGTTGTTGCCATTGTGGCCATGATCTGAGCCTGATGTGGACGTTGCTTCTGTGGCCTGAGTTGCACAACATCACCACTATGACCAGAAGTTTGCTAAGGAGAACTCTGACACCACAAGCAACAACTGTCTCCAATGCGGACTGTGCTGCCACAACCAAGAACTGTGCCCAAGGTGATACTCCGCTGCCTCTGAATAGTGTTCCCACAGCTGCCATTTTGCCTCTATGATTGCACACCGCATGGCGGTCCATCTGCAGTACCATATTGCAAAACGCAGAAACGGATCTGACTCCTACTGTGAGCCTTCGATGTCATGTGCCTGCACCCATTTACTAGCATGTCAGGCAGAAGCCCTTGCTGCTGTATTCTATTGTTAAGGTTTTTACAGGTACCTGCTGGCCAATAAAAGACTGATGACTTGGGGAGACTGATCCATGGATTCAGCTTCCGCACAGCTGAGCTGAGCACTAACATAATCAACAAGAGTAATCTACACCTGAGCCTTGATACATGCCTAATTGACACTTTAAACCCTAGGGGGACCTGTGTACATTCATGAGATGATGGGCAGCTGGTAAAGGTGACAGTCTTGGCAGAATCAAGGCACAGTAACCCAAGAGTCAGTGTATTTTGATGTATCTGCTATCAGTTCCTCTACCATATTGCCTTTTGAGTACATAGATTAGTGTAGCACTGGATGGGACAATGACTTATTAAGCTGCTGGGTGTTTGCTGAGTTCTGAGTTGGTGCACCCCTACATTACCTTCCTGAAAAGCCTGTGACTGTGCTCCATTGCTATCATTGAGAGTCGAGTGCTGAAGAGGGTGTACTCGGCCCAGTTTGCAGAGCCATAGTAGGATGGACATTTGGACAGCAGATGGTAAATGTTCACATCTCCAATGGCTGAGGCCGTGTTGCACTTGCTGGCCTCATGGCCCACTGAATGTGGTCTAACAATACAGTTGCAGAGCAATTGTGTACTGATTCAGGACAAATTTGTACTATTGCTGTTAAATTTTCTGTGATAGATGAGTTGAAGGAAGACCAAGGACTTCACACATTAGGAAGTTCAGAAGCTTGTTTCTTCTTGAACGGAACAGAACTGCATCTCAACTGGTGAGTTACAGAAGACACTTGTAGCCCATATTTACCTCACCACCCATACTAGTGCCAAAGTTACTCAAGGTCTTAGATGGTGTATCCCTGGGGTTTAACTATCAACAACCCCTATGTCTTGCAATGCAAACAACTTTCACGTTTTCTCATATGGTTCCAATTCAAATAAGCATCCAAACCAATTCAAAATGTTATCTGGTTGTGGTGCAAAGTTAACTGTGTGATGCTGATACCTGGAAGCACTCACGGCCAATTGGATCGATATACCCCTTTATATTCCACCTAGAAGGATACACTTAAATTGAGTAATTACCACAGGGATAAATGATTTCTATAAGAAAGAAGATTTTGATTGATTTAGTGCCTTGAAAATGTTCTTCTGAACGAAACACATTGACTGAGTTGTATCTACTGAATTAAGAAATACTAAAAATGTGGAAATTTGGAACAAAACGTGTGGTGAACATTTTCTTTTTGACCTTGGACCACAACCAGATGAAATTAGGAATAGGATTGTATTATTATTTGAATTGGAAGAAATAATGTAAAAAATGAGAGTGCCTTTCCCAACCATTTGAGAAAATATATCTCAACTGTAGAAATGTGGTAGGAAGCCTCAACTACCAAAAGCGGACTCCAACTGACTCCTCTCCCCTACCATGTTTCATATTCCAACCTCACATTTGAAAGAATATAACTAATGTAAAAACATTCCAGCACTACCACTTATTACACAGAGTGGAGAAGAAAGGCAGGTCTTCACACACCCTCCTCCTTTAGGAAAAGAAAAGGAAGAAAGCAAATAGCAGCTAAAGAAAGGCAAAAATAAAAATAGAAGAAGAGAGATAACAGAAGAGGACACAACCAGGAATACAATAACATCAGAGGATAGAACATAATCCCTAAATCTTCCAGGAAGTACTTCTTCCCTGGTACTCCTTTTTAGGAAGAAGATACAGCCAAGTTGTCATGAGAAGGACACAACAGACCATAGAGTTTCCTAAATTTCTATTTATGCAAGAGGGGCAGGGTTGGAAACTTTCCCCTTAGAGCTCTCAAGTCGCCAGGCTTCGCCAAACAATAGAAAACATTGGTCAATCTGCTTTAACACTCAGATCATGATTTTCATTTAAAAAAATTGGCAATACCTTGTACCACTCCTGCATTGTTTTGTTTATTCCGTCCCCATCTGATCACCGAACCACGGCGCTCAGACCAGGGTCAGGGGAGCCTATGTGCCCCGGTGCTTCCTGCTGCCGGCTGGGACAGGAAGAAGGAAGAGGACGAGGACGGAGGAGAGGCGGCGGCGGCCGGCCGTTTCAGGTAAGTCCGATTTTGTTTTTCCCGCCCCCCCCCCCTCTTCCGCCGCCCCACTACTCCGTCTGGTAGCAGCCGCTACTGTATGTATACGTGGCAAGACGGTAAATCTGTCAGTGTCATATACCTGACAAGACAGTCAGCTGTAGAAATAGATACGTTGCACAGGTTTCTTGAACAGGCCAGCACAGTAGCGGTCCAATGTAGCTCCAGGAAGGTTTTCTCCTGCCCCACTCATCGCCAGTGATGTGAAGAAGGACCAAGTATTCCACAAGTTGGTAATATTAGAAGTTCTTCTTGAAAGGAGCAGAAGCCTATCACAATAGGAGTAACATGGTGGGAAGCCACCAGTAACAATAGTCGACTACATTGTCTTTCCTCCCCTATTGTGTTCAACATTCCGACCTTAACTTCAGAACAATACAACTTGCTGTGACCAAATTCGAGCACTACAACTTCCTACACTGAGAGTAGAACAAATCCAGGTCACCACAATATGTACAATCCTGACTAGAGCAAAAATGAATGACATTTGCACCATTAGACCAGTGAAAACACATTTGTGTTGAAACATCAAAGCAAATGTCAATTCAGAACTGCTTCAAAATTGACTGTCACGAGAGGACAGTTACCCGGTGTCTCTTGCTGTAATTTAACCAATGTTTTCACAATACCTTGCGAAATATGTTGGAAAATACAGACTTGCTGCACACGCTATTTTGTATTTTTAATATATCCGTGATAAACTGCATGGGCGCAAATGGGACTTGTCTTCTTCGTTTCCACAGGTCTCCCCATAGATTAAAGTCACATCTATTAATATTCGAATATATTTCCTGTCATGAACATAAAAAAGAAAAAATCATAGTTCCGAATGATGTATTTGATTTCTCTTCTGCACGTACAGTCTTATACTAAAGCAGAGCCTACAGAAACGTTCTTGCAGTCTAACTCTATGCAGGATTCAAAGGAGGTATACTTTTGTGTTTTAATGTGTGTACGATAAAAAAAAATATATACATCACTGACATACCTTCGAAAACATCGTTCATTTTACTATGAAATAAATTCAGCTCTCCATACATAAAACAAAACCTGCATTATTTGTGGCACCTCATTGTAATATATTTGGAAATGAAAACATCATCCATTATTTCTGCTTGGTTGACCTACTTTTGGAGACACAGTGAATCCAGCTGAGACTGTGCTGTCAAAAAGGGTGATAAATATTTAAGTCTTTCTTGGTCACGGAGGTATTTTAGTAGCAATTTACAGAGAGAGACACGCCACGCAAAACTTGCATTTTAGACGTTAATTAATTATTACAGGCTCCTCTTCTCAAAATATCAAACGCATGCACGTGATTAGTAAAGCAGCAACTAACCTCTAAAGGTAGCAGCTTTATTACAGAATTAGCTTCTTATAAGAAGCATTGGGCTCTCAGGCAAAATAAACAAAAAATCATTGTAGAGGTGTATAATGTCCTTGAGCCTTAGCAGTTTTTAAAACTTTCAAATTCATTATTAAAGACATCTAGTATGGCTCGGAAATACGGGTCTAGTTATATCAACCTTTTTACTTGAAATGTTACCTGAGTTATTACGGACAGATAATACGTGGTACTCTGTATGCATTGTGCATATTAAGCACTTCACTTCAGCTGAAATTCGTTTTGCATGTGTACAATGTCCTGAATTGAGTTATGGGCTTTGAAACAAAGGGGCACATGCATTAAGATAAGGAATTGCGATTCCTCAATAGCGATTTTTAAGGAATCGCCATTTAGGAGTCGCAATTCCTTACGCATGTAGGTTTCGTAAAAATAATAGCGATTCCTACACATTCCATTCGCTATTAGGGAATGCTTTCCCATTCATTCTATGGGCCTAGAGGCCCATAGGAATGAATGGTAAAGCATTCGCAATTTGTGATTACCAAATAGGTAATCGCAAATTGCGAATGCAATTGCAGGGGTGCTAGGGGGCCTAAGTCCCCCGATGCACCCCCAAAAAAGGTAAATGTGCAGATGTGGCGCACACACATGCCCAAAGGGCATATGTATGCGCCACATGGCACTTAGAAAAATACAATTTTGTGCATTTTTTTAAGGATTTGCAAATTAACATCAACTTGAAGTTGATGTTAATTTGTGATTCCTTAATGCAAAGTCGGATTTTGAAAATGCTTCTTGCATTGCATTTAGGGAATCGCAAATTGAGATTGCATTTATGCATTTTGGGTTGATGCATCGGAAATGGCTTTTTACTGGTCGCAAACGGGCCGATTCTGCGAATTCGCCCGTTTGCAACTGGTAAAAAGCTTGATGTATGTGCTCCAAAATGTCTACTGTTATTTCTGCAATCATTGTTTTCTAAATTTGAAACTCATTATAATGATTCTATACTAATTTCCGTAATACACAAGTGTTAGAACTGGGGGTCTCTGAGTGGCAGAGGTAGGTACCTTGGTCCCAGTAGGGACCCTTGTTTCTAGTCAGGGTAAGGGGGATACACAGTTTAGATAACCCCTGCTCACCCCCTTGGTAGCTTGGCACGAGCAGACACGCTTATCCCAAAGGCAATGTGTAAAGTATTTGTACTCAAAACACACAGTAATACAGTGAAAACACCACAAATGGACACCACACCAGTTTAGAAAAATAAAGTATCTTTATTTAAACTCAACAAGACCAAAATGACAAAAATCCAACATACACGTAGTAAAATAGCACTTAAAAACAGTTATTTCCAAAAGAAAACTTGTAGAAAACAAATAGCTCCACCTGGGGCTATTACGACATTGTGACAGCAATAAATCCAAAGTATGGCACCGACCACAAGGTGTGCGGCATCGGGCATGGATTCACATGGACCCCCAAACAAACAGTAACTTTGAAAATGAATTCTATGACAATGCACAGCGTCGTGGAGGTAAGGCGTTGGTGCCGAGGTCGAGGCCGAGGCCGGCTCCCTGGCTGCCACGGGGGAGGCGAGGCTTCATGTCCGCGAGGATGCAACGTGTCGAATCCAGGACAAGGGAAGTTGGTTGAGTCCGTAGTGAGGCGTCAGTTCCAGTGTGGCGATGCGATGTTGGCTAGTTCGTGGAGTCACCCTCAGCGGTTATCGGTGCCGCAATAACAGGATGCAGGCGCTGGCGGTGATTGAGTCGGTGCAAGCACTGGCGTCGGGAAGGCCGATGACTGCAGGTATTGAAGGCCGTCAGAGTTGTGGTGCAGGCCGGGCGGTGCGTCGTGCACTTCACAAGCAGTGCCCCGGGCCTCGGTGCAGGTTGCAGCGCCACAGCGGCATCGCTGACGGCATCGGAGATTGCTTTTCTTGCTTCTCTTAAGTTTCTTCCAGCTCCCAACAGCAAGAACAACCTCCAGAGGCCCAAAACTGGAACAGGCACATCCTTGCAGCTCAAAACTCTCATCAATAGAGTTCAGGGGAGCTGGGGGTGAAGTCTTTGTGTCCCTGAGATTTCAGAACAGGAGGCCAGCACACACAGGCCCTTGGAGATTCTTCTTCAAGCAGGTTTCTCAGCAAAGTTCCGGTCTTTGTCCTTTCCTTGGCGGAAACAGCAACTGCAGGCCAACCCCACAATTAATACCTAGTGAGAAGTACGCTCTGAGGGGGAACCCATATGGCTTTTAGCCATGTAGAGCTAAGGATGGGTTTTCCATGGGGGGGGGGGAGAGAGCACAGGATGGGGAGCAGTGGGAGAAAAAAGGGGAAAAAAAGTTCCTCTAAAACCTCTTTTTGGTATGGGGTGTTTATCCTTTTTAGCTGGTAACAGGGATGGGTGAAAAGAGAGAGAGTATAATTAAAATTCTCTCATGGAATTTAAATGGCCTTAGGGTACAGGGGAGACGGGCAAGAATATTGCAGTATTTAAAGGACTGCCCGGCCCAGATTATAATAGTACAGGAAACACACTTAACGGAGACCTTTTAAGGCAAAAAAATGGATTGCCCAAGTGGCATGCACAGCTCAATCAGCCGTAACAAAGGGGGTAGCAATATTAATTAAACGAGGGGCACAAGTTAGCTTAGAGTCCTATGTTTCAGATAAAGCCGGAAGATGGTTAGTGGCTAAATTAAAGATTTTGGCCCACAGTTTTAACCTTGCGAGCTACTATGGACCAAATCAGGATGATGTTACTACCTTGGGTGAACTGTTGGCTGAACTTTTGAACTCCTTTGACCTAATCATTTTGGCAGGAGATTTTAATGCAGTGTTAAACTACACCTTAGATAGATCTTCACACAGCAGAGCATTGGTTAATCCTAAAATGTCTGGGCTAATAAAACAAATGATGGAGCAATTGGGGCTGTGCAATATATGGCGCCAAAGGGCAGGTTCACAAAAGGCTTTACCTTCTATAATAAAAAATACAGACACCAGTCGAGGATTGACTATTTTCTCATCGATAGCAGAATAAAGGACGAGGTTCAGCAAAGTGACCATGTGGGAGTTCATCTGTCAGATCATTCGGCAGTGTCTCTCCAATTGAAGTTTAGCGAGGGGGTTATTCAGTCCAGATGGACCTTGGATCGTACGATTCTGCAGGATGAGGGAGTCATAGAAGCATTAAATAGAGAGACTGAGAGTTTTTTAAGTTTAACTGGGGCTCGGCTGCTTCGGGTGTAATCTGGGATGCTTACAAGGCCTTTTTGAGGGGAAGACTAGGGGCATTGGCTGCGGGAAAAAGGAGGCGATATTATGAAGAGGTGTTAGTACAGGAGGAGCTGGTTCGCTCCCTAGAAAGGGACCTAATTGACCCTAGGATGGAGGAGGGGGTTAGGGTAGGGTTGCTACAGAAAATGACGCAAGTAAAATCCAACTTAGCAATGGTTCTACAAGATAGGGCAATGAAAAGGTGCAAGGCCAGCCAGTTGGCTCATTTTGAGTATAGTGAAGGGTGTAGCAAGCTGCTGGCCTGGAAGGCAAAAAAGGAGCAAGTGAGAAATAGAATAGACCAGGTCATATGTGAACAAACTGGGGCCCTAATTGGTGACAGTAAAGGGATCGAGCGAACTTTTCACAGCTACTTCAGTAAAGTCTATCGGGAAGATCTAAAACCAACAGAAGAAGAACTAAAAGTATAGTTAGGGCAAGACTGTGTTAATTCCCTTTCATCAGAAAAAACTGGACAGCTGAATAGGGAAATTGATATGAGGGAAGTGGAGTTGGTAATTAGGCAGGTCAAGAAGGGGAAGGCTCCTGGGCCCGATGGCCTGCCTCAAGAGGTCTACAAGGCCCTGGGAGATACATTAACTCCCATTTTAGTGAGGATCTTTAACAACCTGTTTATCGAAGGGTCCAGTATGCCAGCCTCTTGGAAGGATGCTACCATCTCGCTAATTCTGAAGCCAGGAAAATGCCCTAAGAATTGCGATTCCTATCGGCCAATTTCACTTTTAAATAGCGACTATAAGATATATGCTAAAATCTTGGCCGACAGGCTGAATGGGTTAATGGCTGAGATGGTGCATGATGACCAGAAAGGGTTTATACGTGGAAGATCCCTGAAAGACTTGACTCATGCACTAGTTGGCTCATTAGACCTGGCAACCTCTTATAAGCTCCCTCTTGCAGTAGTGGCTTTGGATGCCACTAAGGCTTTCAACCGGGTAAACTGGGCCTACCTAAAAGCTGTGGCAAAATCTCTGAATCTTGGGTTAAATTTTTGTAGGGCCCTGGCTGGTTTCTACGAGGCTCCAGAAGCCAGAGTTTTGGTCAATGGCTCCCTAACTGACCCTGTACGTATTACCAGGGGCACGAGGCAGGGTTGCCCCTTATCACCGCTCCTTTTTAATCTTTATATAGAGCCTCTAGCTAGGAAAATCAGGGAGGACTCTAATATCCTACCTTTTGAATACAATAATTGGAACAAGAAACTGGGTTTATACGCAGATGATATTCTCATCTACACTACTAATCCACAAGATACCCGGTCTCGTATTATGACTTTGACGACCGACTTTGGAAAGATCTCGGGTTATGATATCAACAGGGGCAAGACGGAGATTATGACCTGGAATTTAGACGCAAGAGGTGCTGCTAGAAGAGGAGAAATGAGATATTTGGGAGTCATGATATCACAGGATATCAATAAAATAACTAAAGTCAATTTTGAGAAAGTTAAGAAGGAGGTTTGTAGACTTCTAAGGATGTGGTCTAATCTTCAGCTATCTCTTATGGGACAGGTAAATTTAGTTAAAATGATAGTCCTCACGAAGCTTACTTTTCTTTTCGATACTATACCCTTGCCTTTTGAGAAGGAATGGTTAAAGAAGATGCAAAGCCAGATCAGTACTTTTATTTGGTCAAGTAAAGGCCCAAGGATAGCATGGAAAAAACTGAGAAGGAGGGTGGAGAAAGGAGGTCTAGGTTTGCCAGATCTGCTGTTCTACTCATGGGCCTTTTTACTGAAGAATGGGAGAAGTTTGTTCAATATACCAAGATCAACCAAGACGGGGGGCATGTGGGCCATGATGTCGAGTCTGGAGGTAGGGGGCAGACAAGGGTTTTTGTTTAAATACGCGGACCCCAAGTACTTTAAAAAGGTCAGGTTAAAGATTTTAAAAGGGGCTGGCTGAGACTTGGTATAAGATCAGGAAAGTTTTGAAAATACCATACTACAGCCTACTGGCTCCTACCTGGGACTCACCGGGCTCTCCGGATTGGACAAAAGCTGCTCTTGCAGGACCATTATTAAAGGCGGGTTTTACACAATGGGAGCATATAATCCTAGACGGTAACCTGATCACTTGGGAAATGTGCAACCAACAAGCAGACTATAAACTATCCATATTTAAATACCTTCAAATGTGGAGCTGGTATCAAGCCCCAGAAACAATAATTGGGGAAAGAAATGAGTTGGAAGTTCGATTGATGCAAGAGACAGTAGTTAAGAAGGAGCTGGCTGCTATCTATTGGTTGATGATCGATCTGGAGGACGGAGTTTTCACCTTGCCAACGGAATTGTGGGGAAGATACTTGCCGGAGGCATCGCTGGAACATCAATGGCAAGTATCTATGACCATGTTATTTAAAATAGTTAAACCTGCATACCTGAGAAGAAATCATCTTTTCTCCATTCACAGAGCCTACTGGTCCCCCCAGAGATTATCAAAGTTTGGGAGAGGAGGTGATGTTGCCTGCCGGAAGTGCAGTAGAATGAAAGAGGACGATGTACCAATGTTTGTGGCTTGTCCAGAAATCCAATCATTCTGGAAAGACGTGAGTAGGGCTTTGTCCAATATGTTGGAGATTAACATCGAGGTAAGCGTCAGGCTTGTTATTTTTGGATATGTGGACCCCCTGGTAAAAATTACAAAGAATCAGGCAAGGCTGATTTTTTACTGTATGCTATTGGCACTTAGGGAGATATGCAAACAATGGGTGGCAGTGGCTCCTCCCAGTTTTGATGATTGGGTGCGCTCTGTTAAGCATATAGCCAGTTTGGATATGTTGGGTTTTAGAAATCATGATTTTTGGCTCCCGATGCTTGAATGGTGTGAGCAATAAGTTCAAGTAAATAAAAATAGAGGTCCGACGATTAAGCCTTCGCTGCCTCAACTGGCACTTTTGTCTTCTTTTCTTCCTGCTTCCTGGTTTTTTCTCCTCAGACGGCGGGGAGCGGATTGAGAGAGACAAAAAAAAAAAGTGAACTATAGAAGGTGGAGGTTAAACCTGAGGGCGGTATAGAGCGAGATCTCCAAATCTTCTTTTCGGTTTTCCAGCACATAGGGGCAGGACACTTTATCCAAATGTGCAAGTGGAAGAGTGTTCTTTTAAAGAGGCAAATGAGGACAAAACAAAAAATAAAATAGAGTTCAGGGGAGCTGGGGGTGAAGTCTTTGTGTCCCTGAGATTTCAGAACAGGAGGCCAGCACACACAGGCCCTTGGAGATTCTTCTTCAAGCAGGTTTCTCAGCAAAGTTCCGGTCTTTGTCCTTTCCTTGGCGGAAACAGAAACTGCAAGCCAACCCCACACAGCACACAGCAAAAGGGGCAGTACTCCTCCTCACAGCTCTCCAGCTCTTCTCCTTGGCAAAGGTTCCTCTTGAGTCCAGAAGTGGTCTCAAGTTCTGCTGTTTAAAGCCCACTACTTATAACCCATTTTGTCTTTGTTCTTCTTTGTGCAAATGTCTCTGAGCCCAGTTCAAACCAGTTCTGCCCTCACTGGTGCAGTATGACCACAGGGGGTGAAGACAGCATTGTGCAAGGGAGACCGGCCTATTCAAGTGCAAGGGAAACTCCTCCCACTACTCTAAATGCAGCCAAGGTCTATTCACTCAGCTCTGAGTCATCCAGGAAGGGCCAGGCACACCTCAACCCCCCAGTGGCTGTCTACAGTGAATGCACATCCCTGGCCCCTGTCACCCAAAACCAGACAGTTAATCCACAAACAGGCAGAGGCATACAGAATGGTTAAACATGAAAATGCCTACATTCTAAAAGTGGCATTTTCAAACACATAATATAAAAACCATCTCTACTAAAAGATGTGTCATTAAATTCTGAGCTCAGAGAGCCTAAACTTCATTTCTCTATCTTGTCCCAATGGGAAGTTATGATTGTAAGACGTTACAAAGTATCTCCCATGCTATCCCAAGGGACAGATAGCCTTTCAATAGTGAAAAACGAAATTGGCAGTATTTCACTATCAGGACATGTCACACACACCAGTACATGTCCTACCTTTCACATACACTGCACCCTGCCCATGGGGGTACCTTGGGCCTACCTGAGGGGTGTCTTACATGTAAGAAAAGGGAAGGTTAGGGTCTGGCAAGTGGGTGCACTTGCCAGGTCGACATGGCAGTTCAAACTGCACAGACACTGCAGTGGCAGGTCTGAGGTAGATTTACAGGGCGACTCAGGTGGGTGGCACAATCAGTGCTGCATGCCCACTAGTAGCATTTGATTTACAGAACCTGGCACACTCAGTGCACTTTACTATGGACTTACCAGTAAATCAAATATGCCAATAAGGGAGAACCAATTGTAATGACAATTTACACAGGGAACACTTGCACTTTGACACTGATCAGCAGTGGCAAAGTGCCCAAAGCATCTAAGCCAGCAAAAACGAAATCCAGCACAGCATCAAAATACAGAAGGTAGAGGCAAAAAGTCAGGGGAAACCACGCCAAAGATGCCACGTTCAACAACAAGTATGTCATAATTATGGGCCACATGCATCAAACTGTGCATTTGCGATTCCTAAATTGCGATTTTTAAGAAATCGCAATTTAGGAATCGCAAATGCTTATGCATGTAGGAATCACAAAACAATTTGCGATTCCTACACATTCCTTATTTGCGACTCGCAAAATGCGATTCGCAAATAAGGAATTGCTTCCCATTCATTCCCATGGGCCTAGAGGCCCATAGGAATCAATGGGAATTGCATGCGCAATTTGTGAGTACTCGCAAATTGCGCATGCAATTTCATGGGTGCAAGGGTGCCAAAAGGACACCCTGATGCACCCCTGAAATTGCAATTTCAATACATGTTGCACACACACATGCCCCAAGGATATGTATGTTTGCAACATAGAACTTTGAAAAATGAACTTTTGTGCATTTTTCAAAGTTCTCATAAATTGCCATCTACTTTGAATTGATGGTAATTTGCGTTTCTTAATTGCAAAATCGCAATTTTATTTTGGTTGTTGCATTGCATTTAGGGAATCGCAATTTGCGATTCCCTAAATGCAATCATAATTTAAGTAATCGCAATTTTAGCGATTAATTAAATAGCGATTTTTGCATTTGGGATGATGCATCCCAAATGCAAAAATTGAGGTCGCAAAGGGGCACATTCTGCGAATCTGCCCCTTTGCGACCGCAATTTACAATGATGCATGTGGCCCTATATGTATTAAAGGTTAATAATTATATGCATTAAAGTTTACAACAAATGAGTACCAAAGTAACAGTGTTTACATGTAATATACAAATTATAGCATGGGCATGATAATTAGTTTATTCCAAGATGGTCATGTGGAGCCCAAAGGGAATGTTTGGACTGCTCTATTACATTAAGAGAGATCACTGGCAGGATTCACTCACTGCCAAAGGGCAAAGCCCCTAGGTCTGTTGCCTTTCAGCAGAAGTCTACAAGACATACGTCAACTTATTGGCACTACAACTACTGAGGGTCTATACAGAAGCACGATAAACAGATTTGGTGAAATCTTTATTGTTTTAGCTCTTCTCCATACAATTTTAAAAACACCAAAAGTACAGTATTAATAGACAGTAAAATTGCACAGTAGATACTAGCCCATACCCTGAAGAGGTTTGTGTAAACCACTCAATAAAGTGCTGAGTTTCATGCAAATCTGGGGGCTCTGGTGTGCTCACGTGTCCATGGCAGGCTTAGGACATAACGACTCAACTTCAGAAAAAAACCATTCCCATCTAATTGCACTCACATTAAAACTACATAAAGTAGGCAATTAACGTTCAGGTCCAACGTGCCTGCTGACACAGTCATGATTTGCAGGCTCGGGTAATTTGAGCTATTGGTGTGTGAAACACATCACCTCCCAACCTCCATGGGAGAAGCAATATTGATAACACTACTAAAACCCTCCAATTAAGCAGATAACTGTGAATCATACAGACCCTTGTCACTAATTAACTCCAATGTAAAAATTGTGGCCAAGGTTATAGCTAATAGAATCCTTCCCATGCTACCAGAATTGATTTTTCCAGACAATGCTGGGTTTGTACCTGGGAGATCCACCACCCATAGTCTATGCACACTATTCGCCATACTTTATCAAATCGACCCAGAAATGAGTGTGGCTGTAAACTTTCTTGATGCCACAAAACCCTCTGACTCGCTCGAATGGCAAATCCTATGGTAGTACTTGGCTGCCTAGACTTGCTAAACCATTTATGGCTTTAATTAAACTCCTCTATACATCACCAATGGCCAAATCTTACTTAAATGGCAGAAATCAGAAGCTATTCTAATAGCCCTTGGAGTAAGACAGGGAAGTCCATTGTCCCCATATTATTTGCGGTTACATTTCAGCGCCTAGCCGCTAAAATAAAGCAGCATTAGTCATAGTTATAGTCATAGGGTGTTATTGAGCGCACATGTCACCCGGAGGGGCCTCAAAGCGCTGTAACGAATGCTGATGAGGGAGAAGGTAGACGGCTGATAGAAGGAGGAAGGGAGGTTAGAATAGCCAAGTTTTAAGCCTTTTTCGGAACTGTTTATGATCATAAATTATGCAAAGCTGCAATGGGAGTTTGTTCCAAAAGCGGGGGGCTAGATAAGAGAATGATCTGCCGTCGTGCCTGGAGGTGCGCACCCTAAGTGGAGTGAGAAGGTGTTTAGTTCCAGACCTAAGATTCCTATGAGGAAGATACCAGTTGAGTTTCTTGGCCAAGTAACTCGGCCCATTTCCATACAATGTCTTGTGTACCAGACAACTGATCTTGAAACAGATCCGTTTCCTAATTGGGAGCCAATGGAGAGCTTTCAAACTAGGCACAGACGGGGACCGAGCTGGAAGGTTTAGTACCAGTCTGGCGGCAGTGTTCTGAAACACTTAGAGTCTGGTGATAAGCTCTTCATTGATTGAGGCCATCAGAGCATTTCCATAGTCAAGATGACTGATGATTAAACCCTGGACAAGCGGTTTTCTTGACTCTACTGGAATCCATTGAAAGCTCTAATATAGGCTCCTCATTGAGCCATAGCAGGTACTCATTATTTGGTTTACATGGTCTTTCATGGATAGCTTGTCGTCGATTTTTACACAAAGGTTACGTACCGTGGGTTTAGGAGGTGGACAGGGGCCAAGACTTTGAGGCCACCAGTCGTTGGACCAGAGTTCATGTGCCTTTCCAAATAGGATGATCTCAGTCTTATTGGCATTAAGCTGAAGATGGTTGGCTTGCATCCAGGAGTTGATATGAGCCATACAGTTTTTAAATCTGATTCTGGTATCTGTAGGATTGGGACCGAGAGTGATTAACAACTGGGTGTCATCGGCGTATGACAATACGTCGAACCCATAAGATCTGATCACCTTGGACAAGGGTGCTACATAGAGGTTGAAAAGTATGGGACTAAGTATTGATCCTTGGGAGACTCCCTTGTCTACCTACCGACTACGAGAGACTAGGGGGCCTAGCTGTACGATGGTAGTTCGGTCTTTTAGGTAGCTTCTAAGCCAGCTTAGGGCTGTTCCTCTGATGCCCATCTCCCACAGTCATTTTTCTAATATACCGTGGGAAATGGTGTCGAAGGCAGCCGACATGTCTAATAGGACAAGCATAGCTGACTGCTCCATGTCCTGGGCAAGTCTTATGCTGTCGACTATCTCCACCAGAGACGTTTCAGTGCTGTAGCCAGCCCTAAAACCTGACTGAGAGGGGTCCAACAGTTCGTGGCTTTCTAAATAGATTGTTAACTGTTTGTTGACAAGAGACTCAAGTATCTTTCAAAGATGTGAGGACTAGCGAAATAGGCCGATAATTGCTTGGGGATCAGCCAATGTTTTTTTCAGAATTGGCCTGACCCTGGCTGCTTTCCATTTGATAGGGACTGTTGCTTGAGTTAAGAACATATTAAAAATGTCGGTAGGGCTTTTGAGAAGCACTGGGGCCAGCGTTGGCAGAATGTGGGGCGAGACAGGGTCGACAGGTGAACCTGATTTGATCTTGAGGAGGACAGTAGCAAGTTCTTCTTGATTAAGTTCAACAAGCTCTTCTAAAAGTGCTGTGGCAGGTGTCTAAGTGCCTTCAGGCTCGGAATATTGCTCTAGGACGTTGTGATTGAGGAACATGTTATGAATACTATCAATCTTTTTCTCAAAGAAGGTGGACAGTGTGTCTACCCAGTCTTGTGAGGATGGACTGTGAGATTGGCAGGAAGAGGGATTAGTGAATTCTTTTAAAATTTTGTGAAGTTCCTAACGTGAATTTGTGGCCTTGTCGATTCTACTGATAATATAAGTTTTTTGGGCTGAATTGATATTTTCTAGGTAGCGTCTGTGAATAAGTTTATAAGCCTGTCTATCCTCCATGCTTTTTGTTGCTCTCCATTTACGTTCTGCTTTCCTGTTAGCTAGCTTGTCAGATTTTAGGGTTTCAGTGAACGAAGGTGATGCTTTAAACTTATGTTTGACCCTTGACAGAGGTGCAATAATGTCAAGGGCCTGTATAGTTGTCTTCTCAAAGGTGTCCACTGCATGGTCTATATTTTCGGAGCCTTTTAGGAAAGGGGGACTGAAATTGGATGAAAAGGCTTCTAGACTGATGTTTCTCCAGGGTCTGGTCAGTTTCTGTTCATTACTGGGATTTTCATGTATTATGGCTATTTGTAAAGAGAATTTCAATAGACTGTGGTCAGAGCAGATTAGGTGGTTGGAGGGGCTCGACCCTAGTGGTGGGTTCATTTGTGAGCAGAAGGTCAAGGGTGTGGCTGGCCAGATGAGTGGGTCCAGTTACCCTTTGACCTAGTCCCAGTGTGCTAAGGTTGGAGATCAATAGGCTTGTGTCAATTTCGGAAGAGAGTTCTGCATGGAAGTTAAGATCTCCAATAAGAAGGAACTTGTTGTCGGTCAAACAGTTAGTAAAGTTAGTTTTAGGTCCTGTAGACTAGGGCGCCTCTCCAGGTTCCCTTAGTTTGTTTTTCAAACCTGAAAATACAGAGTTCTATCCATTCTAAACTGGTGGTTTCCAGTATGCTCATCTTCAATCTAGCCCTAGAGGCTATTGCGAGGTCGCCCCCTCTCTTGTAACTTCTTTCCAGTCTTCTCAGTTGATATTCAGGGGGGAAGGCAGTTGCCACAACGTACGAGTCCGTACTCGTGGAGCCAAGTTTCAGTTATAAAGCAGATGTCTGGCTTTTCTGAGTCCAGCAAGCTCCATAACTCAAATGCATGTTTAGGGATTTAACGTGCATTACAATAGAGCCCCGTTAATTGTTTCGGTTGCTCAACAGTGTTCCCCCCTGTTGTGTTTATGGACATTGGCTTAGCGTGGGGGGTGGGTTCACATTGGATGCTCTTTATGATGACTTTTGGAATGGGTGCTAAAATGGGGGTTCCTCGGGGCAATGTGGTGATTTAGCCATATGTTGTTTGCTTAGTAGTTTGAGTTCTTTGCTCGAGTAGCAGTAAACAGCCATTGGCTAGAGGGCAATGTGACCCACTAGTGATAACTGGGGAACAAAATGGGCAGGAGTCCTGGCGGCTGGCGGTGGTCAGGTGCGGACGGGCTTGCCTTTGGCACACCACCGGCGTGCCGCTGTGCTCATCCGCTGCGCCCGCCCGCTGCACGTCCGCGCCTTTTCCTGCCATAAATAGGCAGGGCAGGAAGAAGAGAGAAAGAAGGCGGCAGCTGGAGTGCTGAAACGCCGACCGGCAGGAGACTCGCTTCCTGTCTAAGGATGCAAATCACACTGAGTAAGTCCCACCGCTCAAACAGCACAAGACGCGGCGGAACAGGGACGGCTCAGGAAGAGGGTAAGTGGGGGAGGAGTGCAATGCAGGCTTTTTGAATAGGCGAGTGCAAATTAGCATGAGAACAATTTTAAAAAGAATGTTAACGCGCTTTGCAGTAAAAGCGAGGTGCAATTAAGAAGAGCTTTAAGCACAAGTGAACAGTTCTCCTTACAAAGTTAAAAAAGAGGGTCGTAAATATCTGGCCTCCGGCAGGGATATTTATCGTAGGGCATATTGTGCATTATGCACAATATGCCCTACGATTCACAAACAGAACCCTAATGATCTCTCTGTATGCAGATGATATGACACTGCACATATGAAATCTGCAGGTGGAACTCAATTCTATACTTAGAGAATATAATCAATTTGATGGAATATCTGACCTCACTAAAAACTGGGGCAAGTCAGCGATATTGCTGATAACACTTTTTACACACAAATTTGAGTAAGATTACCCCTTCGTGTGATATCCATCCCCAATGAAACAACTGGTTTTCTGGATCAGCACTGGGATGGAAGAAATTATCACCCTCACTATGGGAAGGCAATGAGCAAGCTTGAATCTCAAATAGCCAGATGGCTTAATCTGCCACTTTCAATGTCTGGTCATATGGCTTTCTCAAGATGCCTCAATTTTTCTATGACTTTATCAACATTCGTAGCTGCTAAACAAAAGTTTTTCAAATCCCTGACCACTCATCTTATTCAGTTAACCTAGACGGGAAGGAAACAATGACTCTGCCGCACCTTAAGGGTGGTTTCATAGTCCCTGATATGAAACTATATTATTTATGTGCATAGGTGCATTTGGCATACAACTGGATCCATCCTCAACCCACTCAGCTGTGGAAAAATACATAACACATCCAATTCCTCTACAGTGGCATATGGCATAATAAACTCTAAACACAAACTGACATCAATACGGGTAACTGCGCTGCTCAACCCTGGGATAAGTTTAGACAAAAATCACAAACAATACTGTTATAAACACCAAATATACCTCCGATATCACATCCATTGTTTGACATTGCCACTGAGCAAAAAGCATGCTCACAGCTATAAAAACTTAGGGCCTGATTATGATGTCGGGAGGAAAGCCTCTAACCAGCGGTCGGAGGCTTTTCGCCCGACATAGTAGGTTTAAAGTCCGACCGCCGTATTAGGATGATGGCGGTCATAGTTTAAACCTGCGGAGGGATTCCGACACATCGGACAGTCTGCATAATCCCTTAATGACGGTGGCTCTGCCGTCAGGATTATTATGTCTGTTTCCGACAGCCATTCCATGTCGGCCTTTCCAACATGGAAAGGCTGTCGGAAAGCTACATTGGGCCCCTTACCCCAGGCCCTCCGCATTGGAGCCTGGGGGGCACCTATGGGGCCCTCCTAAGCATCCCTGCACTGTGTGGCAGGCAGCGTGAGGTGCCTGCCACACGGTGCAGGGATGTTTCAAAACATCAATTTTTCAATGGAAGATTTTGCTGCGGGTCTTTTCTGTCCACCGCACAAGCTTCCATTGTGAAATGGATGTTTGCCACTGCCCTTTGGGTGGTCGCATCATAATAGAGCGGTTGGAACTGCCGACCTAAGGTCGGGCGGTTCCTTTAGGCAACGGTGTCGGGCAGGCGAAAGTCCATTCAACATCGTAATAAGGCCCATTGTTTTATCTCTTCAGTAACCTATTCATTACTGTGGACTGCCTTCAGGCATGAGCCATGCTAATGCCACTGGACAAATTTCTCCTCCACAGATTAAAGACAACATGAATACGTATTATGCCTAATTTCACCCTGAAAACCAATCGATTTAAGCCATTGTAGTCACTCATCACAGCTAATATTCCTTGCAAGTCTACTGACACACTATACAGAGATATGCAAGGGACAACACTAATTAAAGAGAGCCAAGTCAGAGCAAACTGGGACGCAGATTTAAAGTCCCCCTTATGGGTGAAATATGGGTGTATTTTTGCACCAAAACAGGCAAATTCATATCCAGCAGTAGGATACGACTAATACATTTTAGGTATATTCACAGAGTATACTGCACTCCGTTAGCATTGCATAAATGCATACTTAGATCGATTCAAGATGCAAAGGCTGTGGGATAGAAGCATCTTGTTTTATGCATCTTGCCTGGAAATGTGCTAAAATTAATGTTTATTGGGTGAATGATTTACAAACTATGCACAAAATAGTAAACTCCATACCAAAATTGCCTCTGCTAGTTCGCCTCGGATGGGTGCAAAAAATACCATACACTACCCGTAAATTCACAGCCATGGCATATCTTTTTGCTAAGAGACTGATGGCCCAGCATTGGGGTCGTGCATGCGTATCAGATCTTCGACAATGGCTAAATGAACTCACATGCTGCAGTGAACAGCAGGAACTATACAAATTACTGCTCCTAGTAACATCCTGTCCAAACAATATATCGGCATTGTTCCATAATTATTTGTTGCAGAGAATGAAAACAATTACCAGTAGTCAAATGTCTAATTGTAAATATCGCGTGTGCAATGTACTTTTTTTGCTTCCCACAAAATTTCTTCTTTTGTTGCCTCCCTGAACCATTTCTCTTTTGGATGCGTAAGAGCTACCTTCAGTGCAATGCAGACTGAACTGAGATTCTCTTGTCTAGGAAGGCCTTTGGACTAACTATAGGGGGCCACAGGAAATTCTCATCTTCCTCCACTGACCACGGTAGCAAAGAATCTGGGAGTAAAAATAGATGATAAGTTATCTATGGACAACTAGACTGGGCCAGTAGCTGGGACCTGCTTTGGTCTGTAGTTATCTTTAAAGAAATTGTTGGGCCTCTTACCAGCTTCTGCTTCTAGAACAGTAGTCCATGCTTTGATAACATCTAGACTGGACTACCCAAACTGCCTTTATCTTGGAGTGCCCAATTATAAGATCAGGAAACTGCAGGTAGTCCAAAACGCAGTATGCTTTCCTTTTTTTGGGCCTGTCTAGGAGAGATTCTGCTTTGTCTCGGTTGAGAGAACTGCATTGGTTACCCATTGTCTTGTAGTTCCTACAAATACATAGGATCTGCGTGTTTAGACAACATCAACTAAGGGATTGCCTTTAGACCAGCTAGCTCACAGTGCCACCATAAGCCCCCTAACCTTGCCAAGGAGCAAGTAGTTTCTGGCAACTATTGAACATGACAACCCTTGATCCTTCAGGGATCGTGGAAACAGTACAGTACTTTTTTCTCAGTCACTCGTGCTCACTAGGTCTCAGAGAGATACACAGAATAAACAATGGGGGCGTTTTCAAGAAGCATTTATTGAACCAGCATCATTCTAGTATAAAACATGTTTGCTGCGACAACCATTAAACAGAAACAGATATATAAGATTACAAGCACCGAAAGAGTAAATAAAGGTAGAATTCTACCATGGTGCTAAAACAGTAAACATATGCAGGCATATCGATACATGGCAGTAGTCAAGCGTACTCCTATGATGCAAACCCTACCTAAGTGTACTTAAGTGTACCTTGCATGTATGTGGGTGTAAAGTCAAGAATCCCCTAGGGAAGAGCTAACTCTATTACCTGATGGGAGAGAACGAAGGACCCCATCTTGATCTCGAGTTAGTCACCCCGCAAGGGATGTCAGACCACTGCGTTTTATAGCGTCTGCAGGCTGGGACCTCAGCGTCTAGCGTCAGCGTGAAGATTCTCCTCCATCTATCTAGTGTTGGTATGGGTCATTTATGCAATAAAGATAGCCTTGGGGTTTGTTACATAATCGATCTGTTATGAGTATGATTATGCAAATGAGCCTAGAACAATACCTGCGATTATGCAAAGTATTTCTTTTGCCCTAGTATGAAGCTGACCATGACATTTTACACAGAATATGTTCATACTGTTACGTACGTCATATGCAGGGACTTTACTAAAAATCCTCATGCATAATAAATGAGGCTAGTTTCAAAGAAACTGTTCGACATTTATTCAGCACATAACTGGGTAAAAGGTCAGTGCTAGGACCGTTATGCAGAGCAAGGTAGGACAAATGTTGGTAAAAGGTCGTGTAGCTACCTAGGCCTAAGAACGAATTGGACAGCAGTTGTTCTAAAAGATTGAAGATTTTTGAGAGTAGAACAAACAAATACTTATCACTCTTTCAAAAAAGGACCAACCATAAAATCACATAAACAAATGAAATTTAAAATAAAATTTTGCAAAATGTTACCTTCACTCCTGAGACTTTATAATACGATCTACCAGATTAAAACAAATCAAATCCAATAATTAAAATGAATCAACTACTACATATGTATTTGGTACTTGAAATACAAAGGTCCAGCATTACATTTGAAATAAAGAACACATCAGGCTGCGATGTCAAACTTAACTCTTTACGAGCCACTTCAATTGGCAGGAACTGTTAATTGAAACAGTTTATTTACAGCTTACAGGCTTACAGGTGGAGCATCAACTGAGTGAAACTTATATGGGGAACACACAGGTGCCACACAAGTAATCACTTGTAATAGTGGCACCAGTGGTCTTATCAAAAGGTTTAACTAAATTAACATACCAGCACACTAGTCAGCAGTCTTGTTCCTGATTTTAATGCTTTATCAAATTCACATCAGTTCAGCTTATCATCAATTATGATTCAAAGAAATCTGTTACATATACATGTACGTATGTAGGCCTGTATCTATGTATGTGGTATTTATACTATACCAACGCAAAAGGATATGAAGCTCTGTACAGCATCAAAGGCAGGCAAACAGTTAAATTGTAATAAGATAGGGAGCTGGGATCTGGGAAGATAAATGTACTGTTACTGCATTGTCATGTAGTGTTCTTGAAAGAGGTTTGCTTTTAACTCTTTCCAAAATTGGAACTGTGTCAGTGCTTTCCTAATGGACACAGGGATGTTGCTCTAGCTTGTGGGTGCTTGAATGAAAAAGCCTAACTGACTTGTTTTTTCTTTCTTAGTCATCTTAATCCCCAGCACGACAACTTTTTATAAGCCCTATACGTTTTAAATACAATGTCACTTCAACTCAAGACTTAATTGCGCTGTTCAAATCTCCTCCTAATGAATATGTTTGCCACAACCTGTTCAAGTTTTTAAAGAGTTTCTTAGAATTGTTCTAAAAGCACGGAGCCCGTTTAGTTATAAACGTATGTACTTTTATTCGTCAATTTTAACTTACTATGTTTATATTGAGTTTTAATGTAATCTTAAAAGTTCAAATCTAATTATCTTATATCATGTATTTGTATTTGTTGACCTCAGTCGAGGTCTGAATCAAATAAAATTTTGACTTGACTTGACTTAATCCCCAGTCTGATGGTGTTCTAGTTGCTGAGGAATGCCAGAGATGGTGAGCTTTTGGATAAAATATGCCTCATTGTGTAGGATGCCCTAAAGTGGGGGATCAATATTGAGTCCGGAAGGCCAGGACTCCACATCTGGCAGGATGTTACCATCAACTTGTGAGTGATAAAAGGGCTTGAACAGGTCTGAAGTTACTCTCTCTACAAAATGGTTTCAGTTTCTAAAAGAGTGCTGGCAATACAAAATCTGGGGTACCAAGAGCCTCAGGGGCCAAATGTCTAACCACCTGATGCAAGTATTTTGTTCAATGCATCAACAATGAATTAGAAAGCCAGTTGGGCACTAGCCTGCTGAGCAACCCTGTGCAGGAAGTCTTTTCAGGTTACTATTAGTCCCTCTAGATTGGTTCAGGGGCAATGGCAATCCCAAAAATCTTTTCTTCATGATTAACACACTCAAAGATTGCACTGAGAAATGGGAACATGTGGCTCATAATGTTTATTTTAAAATTCTCAATCTAGTGCATAAAATATGTACGGTAACCAAAAAGAAAGTGAAAATAAAAGTAGTTCAGCATATAATGGTCAGCGAAAACAATATAAATATTTCTAACATTATAAGCAAGTTTCTGACATCATAACACTCTAATGCTAATTCTAAACATTATGAAAAGCCTAAGCTAAAGCATTAAATAGCAAAACATACCTTTTGAGTTTCAAAGTATGGCTCACCCAGCATACCTTTAAGTAGCTAGCTGTACCCATTTCTTATCAGAGCTCAGCAACAGAAGAAGGTTGTGTGCTTTAAGTAAAGATGCCTTCAGCATGGCTTCTGGAATCAACTGTCTGACTGAGATCTGGGGGCTTGGCAATCTGGCATGCCCTTTGGCAATAGTTCAGGCTCCAAGACCTCTTCTAATCAGTGGCCAACACCTGGGTTTTTTCTAACACCTGAATACTGATTTTATCTTATATTTACGAAATAAAACTGGTTTTGGTAGCACAAGCCTACTGTCAGATTAAACTAACATGCTGCAAAATGCTTCAGCTCAGTCCACAAGTTGACATTAACCCTTTAACTGCTGGCTATATATTTCTGAAAAGTAGACAAAAATCTAAATTCAGCAAGAGAACATTTGTGTAGATCCTTCAAGGTTTTCCTATAGAAAGTAACAGTTGAAATACAAAAATATTGAAATTTAGTTGAAAAAAACAGCCGTTTGTTCCTGAGTTTTCACCTGTAACTTCATCTAAGTATGGCAGATTTTTAAAAGCAATATACCGTTATGTCCATTGGACCCTTCTTGTTGGGAGGATATATAGGACTTGCAGGTTCACCAAGAACTCAAGGTGCTCAGAGCCAATAACTGAGCTGTGTCTTGCAGTTATACAGCAGTTATACAGCAATTCATTTGGTAAAATATAAAGAGTGAAAAATAGGTATCAAGGGAAACGATGTATTTGCAAAATGGGAATAGCATATGGAGTTTGGAAGCAGTGGTTATTTGCACATCTCCGAATTTGTGGGTACCCATACTAGCAGGTGACTTAAAAGGTATTTTTCAAAATGACTTCTTTTTTATGCACTCTCTTACATTTGGAAGGCAGACATGCACAGAAAGTCAATTGTTAGTAACACTTGTTCTACTATTTTGTGTTCCCCTAAGTCTCTCAATAAAATTGGTACCTCACTTTTGTGGGTATGTCTAGTGCCCACAGCAGGAAACGGCCCAAAACACAATGTGGACACTTCACATTTTTCCAGTGAAAACTGACCCTTTTTTTGCAATGTGCCTAGCTGTGGATTTTGGAACCTAACTCAGCCGGAACCTAGGGTAACCTAGCAAACCTGTACATTTCTGAAAACTAGACACCAAGGCAAATCCAGGATGGGGAGACTTGTGTGGCTCTCACCAGGTCCTGTTACCCAGAATCCCTTGCAAACCTCAAACTTTGTAAAAGTAAACCACATTTTCCTCACATTTCTGTGACGGAAAGTTCTGGAATCTGCAGGGAGCCACAAACTTCCATTCAGCCACCATTCCCCCAACTCTTCTGATAAAAATGGTGCCTCACTTGTGTGGTTAGGCCTAGTGTCCGCGACAGGAAACTGCCCAAAACGCAACCTGGGCACACACATTTTTCCAGTAAAAACTGACACTTTATTTGCAATGTGCCTAGCTGTGGATTTTGGACCATAATTCAGCCGATTCCTAGGCCTGGCAAACCTGTACATATTTTAAAACTAGACACCCAGGGAAATCCAGGATGGGGCGACTTGTGTGGCTCTCACCAGGTTCAGTTACTCAGAATCCTTTGCAAACCTCAAACTTTGGAAAAAAAAACACTTTTTCAACACATTTCTGTGATTGAAAGTTCTGGAATCTACGGGGAGCCACAAACTTCCTCCCACCCAGCATTCCCCCAAGTCTCCCGATACAAATGGTACCTCACTTGTGTGGTTAGGTCTTGTGTCCGTGACAGGAAAAGGCCCAAAACGCAACATGGGCACATCACATTTTTCCAGTGAAAACTGACCTTTTTTGCAGTGTGCCTAGCTGTAGACTTTGGACCCTAGCTCAACCAGCACTTAGGGAAACCTAGCAAATCTGTACATTTTTAAAAACTAGACACCCAGGGAAATCCATGATGGGGTGGCTTGTGTGGCTCTCACTGGGTTCGGTTTCCCAGAATTCCTTGCAAACCTCAAAAGTTGTGTAAAACAACATATTTTCCTCACATTTCTCTGATGGAAAGTTCTGGAATCTAAGGGGAGCCACGAACTTCCTTCCAGCCAGCATTCCCTCAAGTTTCCGAATACAAATGGTACTTCACTTGTGTGGGTAGGCCTAGTGCCTGCAACAGGAAACAACCCAAAATGCAACGTGAACACATCACATTTTTCCACTGAACACTGACACTTTATTTGCAATGTGCCTAGCTGTGGATTTTGGACCATAATTCAGCCGATTCCTAGGCCTGGCAAACCTGTACATATTTTAAAACTAAACACCCAGGAAATCCAGGATGGGGCGACTTGTGTGGCTCTCACCAGGTTCAGTTACGCAGAATCCTTTGCAAACCTCAAACTTTGGAAAAAAAACACTTTTTCAACACATTTCTGTGATTGAAAGTTCTGGAATCTACGGGAGCCACAAACTTCCTCCCACCCAGCATTCCCCCAAGTCTCCCGATACAAATGGTACCTCACTTGTGTGGTTAGGCCTTGTGTCCGTGACAGGAAAAGGCCCAAAACGCAACATGGGCACATCACATTTTTCCAGTGAAAACTGACCTTTTTTGCAGTGTGCCTAGCTGTAGATTTTGGACCCTAGCTCAACCAGCACTTAGGGAAACCTAGCAAATCTGTACCTTTTTAAAAACTAGTCACCCAGGAAAATCCATGATGGGGTGGCTTGTGTGGCTCTCACTGGGTTCTGTTTCCCAGAATTCCTTGCAAACCTCAAAAGTTGTGTAAAACAACATATTTTCCTCACATTTCTCTGATGGAAAGTTCTGGAATCTAAGGGGAGCCACAAACTTCCTTCCAGCCAGCATTCCCTCAAGTTTCCGAATACAAATGGTACTTCACTTGTGTGGGTAGGCCTAGTGCCTGCAACAGGAAACAACCCAAAATGCAACGTGAACACATCACATTTTTCCACTGAACACTGACACTTTATTTGCAATGTGCCTAGCTGTGGATTTTGGACCATAATTCAGCCGATTCCTAGGCCTGGCAAACCTGTACATATTTTAAAACTAAACACCCAGGGAAATCCAGGATGGGGCGACTTGTGTGGCTCTCACCAGGTTCAGTTACGCAGAATCCTTTGCAAACCTCAAACTTTGGAAAAAAAAACACTTTTTCAACACATTTCTGTGATTGAAAGTTCTGGAATCTACGGGGAGCCACAAACTTCCTCCCACCCAGCATTCCCCACAAGTCTCCCGATACAAATGGTACCTCACTTGTGTGGTTAGGCCTTGTGTCCGTGACAGGAAAAGGCCCAAAACGCAACATGGGCACATCACATTTTTCCAGTGAAAACTGACCTTTTTTGCAGTGTGCCTAGCTGTAGATTTTGGACCCTAGCTCAACCAGCACTTAGGGAAACCTAGCAAATCTGTACCTTTTTAAAAACTAGACACCCAGGGAAATCCATGATGGGGTGGCTTGTGTGGCTCTCACTGGGTTCTGTTTCCCAGAATTCCTTGCAAACCTCAAAAGTTGTGTAAAACAACATATTTTCCTCACATTTCTCTGATGGAAAGTTCTGGAATCTAAGGGGAGCCACGAACTTCCTTCCAGCCAGCATTCCCTCAAGTTTCCGAATACAAATGGTACTTCACTTGTGTGGGTAGGCCTAGTGCCTGCAACAGGAAACAACCCAAAATGCAACGTGAACACATCACATTTTTCCACTGAACACTGACACTTTATTTACAATGTGCCTAGCTGTGGATTTTGGACCATAATTCAGCCGATTCCTAGGCCTGGCAAACCTGTACATATTTTAAAACTAAACACCCAGGGAAATCCAGGATGGGGCGACTTGTGTGGCTCTCACCAGGTTCAGTTACTCAGAATCCTTTGCAAACCTCAAACTTTGGAAATAAAAACACTTTTTCAACACATTTCTGTGATTGAAAGTTCTGGAATCTACGGGGAGCCACAAACTTCCTCCCACCCAGCATTCCCCCAAGTCTCCCGATACAAATGGTACCTCACTTGTGTGGTTAGGCCTTGTGTCCGTGACAGGAAAAGGCCCAAAACGCAACATGGGCACATCACATTTTTCCAGTGAAAACTGACCTTTTTTGCAGTGTGCCTAGCTGTAGATTTTGGACCCTAGCTCAACCAGCACTTAGGGAAACCTAGCAAATCTGTACATTTTTAAAAACTAGACACCCAGGAAATCCATGATGGGGTGGCTTGTGTGGCTCTCACTGGGTTCTGTTTCCCAGAATTCCTTGCAAACCTCAAAAGTTGTGTAAAACAACATATTTTCCTCACATTTCTCTGATGGAAAGTTCTGGAATCTAAGGGAGCCACGAACTTCCTTCCAGCCAGCATTCCCTCAAGTTTCCGAATACAAATGGTACTTCACTTGTGTGGGTAGGCCTAGTGCCTGCAACAGGAAACAACCCAAAATGCAACGTGAACACATCACATTTTTCCACTGAACACTGACCCTTTTTTTGCACTGTGCCTAGCTGTGGATTTTGGGCCCTAGCTCAGTCTGCAGCTAGGGAAATCTAGCAAACCGGTACAATTTTGGAAACTAGACACCTAGGGAAATCTAGAATGGGGTGACTTGTGTGGCTCTCACCAGGTGATGTTACCCAGAATTCCTTGCAAACCTCAAAAGTTGTGTAAAACAACATATTTTCCTCACATTTCTCTGATGGAAAGTTCTGGAATCTAAGGGGAGCCACGAACTTCCTTCCAGCCAGCATTCCCTCAAGTTTCCGAATACAAATGGTACTTCACTTGTGTGGGTAGGCCTAGTGCCTGCAACAGGAAACAACCCAAAATGCAACGTGAACACATCACATTTTTCCACTGAACACTGACACTTTATTTACAATGTGCCTAGCTGTGGATTTTGGACCATAATTCAGCCGATTCCTAGGCCTGGCAAACCTGTACATATTTTAAAACTAAACACCCAGGGAAATCCAGGATGGGGCGACTTGTGTGGCTCTCACCAGGTTCAGTTACTCAGAATCCTTTGCAAACCTCAAACTTTGGAAATAAAAACACTTTTTCAACACATTTCTGTGATTGAAAGTTCTGGAATCTACGGGGAGCCACAAACTTCCTCCCACCCAGCATTCCCCCAAGTCTCCCGATACAAATGGTACCTCACTTGTGTGGTTAGGCCTTGTGTCCGTGACAGGAAAAGGCCCAAAACGCAACATGGGCACATCACATTTTTCCAGTGAAAACTGACCTTTTTGCAGTGTGCCTAGCTGTAGATTTTGGACCCTAGCTCAACCAGCACTTAGGGAAACCTAGCAAATCTGTACATTTTTAAAAACTAGACACCCAGGGAAATCCATGATGGGGTGGCTTGTGTGGCTCTCACTGGGTTCTGTTTCCCAGAATTCCTTGCAAACCTCAAAAGTTGTGTAAAACAACATATTTTCCTCACATTTCTCTGATGGAAAGTTCTGGAATCTAAGGGAGCCACGAACTTCCTTCCAGCCAGCATTCCCTCAAGTTTCCGAATACAAATGGTACTTCACTTGTGTGGGTAGGCCTAGTGCCTGCAACAGGAAACAACCCAAAATGCAACGTGAACACATCACATTTTTCCACTGAACACTGACCCTTTTTTTGCACTGTGCCTAGCTGTGGATTTTGGGCCCTAGCTCAGTCTGCAGCTAGGGAAATCTAGCAAACCGGTACAATTTTGGAAACTAGACACCTAGGGAAATCTAGAATGGGGTGACTTGTGTGGCTCTCACCAGGTGATGTTACCCAGAATTCATTGCAAAGCTCAAACTTTTGAAGAAAAAAAAAAAACAACACATTCCTCACATTTTTGTGATGTTAAGTTCTGGAATCTGTAAGGAGCACAAACGTCCATCCACCCAGCATTTACCCAAGTGTCCCGATAAAAAGGTTACCTCACTTGTGTGGTTAGGCCTAGTGCCCGCAACAGGGAAGGGCCCAAAATGTACTGTGGAGACTTCAAAATTATCGATCGCAAGAAGACCTGGTTTTGCGAGTGAGTCACCTGCGTTTTTGATCCTGGACTCGGCTGGCATCTAGAGAAACCTACCAAACCCAGACATTTCTGAAAACTAGGTACTGAGGAAAGTCCAGGGAGGTGTGGCTTGCGTGGATCCCCCAAAGCTTTACTACCCAGAATCCCCTGCAGACCTTGACTTTAGCTAAAAAAAACACATTTTCCTCACATATCTGTGTGGAAAAGTTGTGGGATCACCGGGCCAACGCAAATTTCCTACCACCCAGTGTTCCCCCATGTCTCCCAGTAAAAATTCTATGTCACTTGTGTGGGTGGGTAAAGTACTTGTGACAGGGAAGGGCCCAAAACGTATTGTGGAGACATCAAAATTATCTATCACAAAACGACCTTGTTTTGCAAAGGTGCACCTGCTTTTTTTGTCCCGGGCTCGGCGGCCATCTAGGGAAACCTACTAGACCCAGACATTTCTGGAAACTAGACACTGGGTGGAGTCCAGGGAGGTGTGGCTTGTGTGGACCCCCAGCATTTTCTTACCCAGAATCCCCTGCAAACCTCAAATTTAGCTAAAAAATTAACATTTATACACATTTAAGTGATGGAAAGTTCCGGAATCTGTGGGGACCCAAAAAGTTCCATCCACCCAGCGTTCCCCCAAATCTCCACTCTCTCTCGCTCTCTCTCTCAGTTTTCCGGCTGAAACGCGTTACCTGCAACACAGTTTGTTTGAATAAACAGCTGCCAAGGGATTCTGTGCTGTGTCGGTCCTGTTTTCTTATAAGGAGCAGGTTTTGAAGGATATATATATATATATATATACACACGCACACACACACACATGCAGGTTTCAGGCAGCAATAAAAATGTCAAGATAATGTTTGTGATTATGTTCCTGCTAGCAAGAGAGATATCTGACTTTTTTCTAGTGGCAGTTTTGACGCCATAAAGTAGCGCAGAGGGCCTGCTGCAAAGAACAGATCTGTATTTTATGTGGATAGCAAAGTGGATTAGTAAAGCCAGGCATTACAAACACTTTAAAACAATTGAAATGTATGTGAGAGAGGGGCTATGGAGAGATGAGGGGCACGTTGCTGGGTTGTTGTGAGGGAATTCAAGGAGGTCATAACATGTATTTGTAAAGTGCACGTTCACCGTGGTCATCTTGGCGATGAATAACGGATGTTTATTGAAGGTCATGGGAGGGGGGTGCATAAAGTATTGTCGCACTGGTTGCCACCAGCGCTAAAGGCTGTGATGATGGGTATGTGGCAATGTGAAGTAATACTGTGTCTTTTTTTATCTTTTTTAGTGTCTTTGGAGAGCCTGCTGATTTTGGAAAGGCAAGGTGATTTTGTCATTATTGACTGTTGCACACACCACTCATGCACACACCCACCTTTGCCTTAAAATCAACAACCTATCTGCCGTCAATGTAGCATAGTGCTTTAGAAGGAAGGTTTTAGGCACTAGCAGAGATGGTGTATCATTGGATGAATGCTGCCCAGTCCCTAAATCTGGTTTGGAGTCCAGCTCTGAGCAGGATCCGAGACTGAGACAGCAGATACTGAGACAGCATCTGAGGGAGAGAACAATGGAGCAGAATCTGGAAGTGATTTTTCAGTCGGCGCAGTTCCATCCAACGACTCATCTTCCAGTGATTCTTCGGGAGACAACGACAGTCGTACTGTCCCTTCGCAAGCACAGTCTGTACAGCGGGACAACAGTAGCAGGTTAGACCAACCCAGAGAGCAGGCACGTGCGATGGCAAGCACAGATGGAATGCTCTCTTGGGAGACTCCCAATTTAGTTCAGCCCCAAATTCTACCTTTTACTGGTGACGCTGGATTTAAAGTTGATACGGCTAATTTTTTGCTTACGTGTTGAGTATATATACCAAAGGGTATTGGTGAGTGTATGAGTGCCCCTATGGATGATTCAGTTGGTGCGTGACTGACTGTATAAATAAGTGATTTGGTGTCTCAGTGAATGTATGGCTGAGTGACTGGTTGTGTGAATGTCTGTATCAGTCTGTCAGTTGGGGTCTAAGTGGCTGTATGGGTGTGTGAGTGGGTATGTGAGTGGCTGTATTGGTGAGTGATTGGTTGTCTGAACACCTGTATGGTTGTCTGAGTGTCTGTGTGGGTAGGTGAGAGGGTGTGTGACTGCCTATATGGATGAGTGAGTCAGTGCCTGTATGGGTTAGTGAGTGTGTGTGTGAGGGCCTGTATGGGTGAGTATGTGTATGACTGTGGGGGTGAGTAAGTGGATGTGTCAGTGGTATATGGGTGCGAAACTGGGTATGAGAAAAGCAGTATAGGTGAGTGATGGGGTATATGAGAGACTGTATGGTTGAGTGAGTGAATGTGAGAGTGGCTGTATGGGTGAGTGTGTGCTTTGTCAGTGCCTGTGTAGGTGACTGAGTACGTGTTAGTATCTGTATGAGTAAGTGAGTGGGTATGTGTGTATCTGTATGGATCAATAACTGGCTGTGTGATTAACTGTATGGGTAAGTGACTAGGTGTGTGAGTAGATCTATGGGTGACTGACTCAGTGTGTGAGTGGCTATATGGGTGTATGAGTGGATATGTCAGTGGCTGTCTTTGTGACTGAGTGGGTGTATGAGTGGCTGTATGGGTGAGTGAGTGGATGTGTGTGTAGATCTATGAATCACTGAGTGGGTGAGTAAATACTGGTATGGGTCTGTGAATGGGTTTGTGAATGGTTGTGTGGGAGTGGGTGTATGAAAGGTTCTATGGGGGTGTGAGTGGATACGTCAGTGATTCTGTGGATGATATCATCAGTGATGTCATTTGAGATGTCATCAGTGATGTCCTCAGTGATGTCACTGACCATGTCATGAGTGATGTAATATGTGCGGTCAAAAGCAGTGCATTGTGGGGGCATTAGTTATAGTTAGCTCAGCTACCTATAACTGCTGAATTTCACTGGTTTAGTACGAGTGAAATCTGACCATAACTATAACATCTCTGTAACCTGTGGTTTTTTCAGTGAATTTCTGAGGTTTTTTAATTGCTAATTCCTAACTATAAGGTCCCTGTAACCTTTGTTTTTTTCAGGGCATTTCCAATGTTTTTTAAGTAGTAGTCGCATTTGTGGTGGAGCAAGGGGGCGGGGCGTCTGACCAGCTCTCAGGAATCTCACTGTGTAGGTTTTACAGGAGGTATCAGGAGGGTTTCTTGGCCCTCAAGGTCCCTCAGGAGTAAAGTGGACTTCATCCCCCAACCAGTAGTGCGCCATGCGCCTTGTTTGCAGAGTGTTGGAGAAAGGGGGTGTGGCCTCCAAAGACCTCTTAGCAATCCCACTGTGTTGGACTTACTGTAGGTAACAGGAGGGGTTGTTGACTTCCAAGGACGTCCTTGGGGGCTAACTACCCCTCCTGTTACCTCCAGTAAGTCAGACAAAGCAGGATTGCTGAGATGTTGTTAGAGGCCATGCCCCCTTTCTCCACCACTCTGCAAACACACCTCCTGGTGCACTTCTAGTTGGGGGATGAAGTCCCCTTGGCTCTCTAGGGTCCTTGGGGGCCAACTACCCCTCCTGTTACCTCCAGTAAGTCACACTCAGTGGGATTGCTGAGAGGATTTTGGTGGCCATGCCCCCTTTCTCCACAACTATGCAAGCACGCCTCCTGGCACACTACTAATTGGGGGTAAAGTCTCCTTGGCGCTTGAGGGTCATTGGGGGCCAACTACCCCTCCTATTACCTCCAGTAAGTACCACATAGCTGGATTCCTAGGAGGCTGTCGGAGGTCACAGTCCTTTTCTCCACCAATCTGCAAACGCGCCTCCTTGTGAACTGCTGCTTGGGGGAAGATTTTGATTGAAGCCCCTCACATTTAATTGTAATGAAGCCCTGGGGAGGTGGTGGTCCCCGGGGGAGTAGTAAGCCCCAGTATGGGGGTCCATGTGTCTCCACCTATAGCTGTATAATGCCCCAAGGATATTTAATGCAGCGCAGGAGCCGCACTTTAAAAAAATAAAAATTGGCAGGAGTCTTGGATTCAGCTTTACTCCCGCCGATTTGTTTTTTAAAAAAAAATGCTTTTTTGGCCCATTGGGGTTCCTGTGAGACCCTTCCCCCCCAAGAGGCCTAGGGGGTCAGGGTGTTTCTACCCTGCCCCCTTTTCTTTTTTTTAAATGTTTTTTCATGTGACTCGGTTCAACTGAGTCACAAGATGGCTGCCAGCACTTCCTGGTTTGAAGTGTTGGCAGCCAATCAGATCACAGAGTGAGATCGGGAGGGGTCATGGATCCTCCGATTCCCCAAACATACAACTGGAAATTTCTTTAAATATCTCCAAAACTACTGAACAAATTTACACCATTTAACAAAAAGTTTGCTTTCTGGACCAAGAGTTACCTTTCTGCCAAATTTGGTGTAATTCCGTTCAGCAGTTTGGCTGTAGCCGTGTCTAAAGTTTCCTATGGAAATTAACATGGAGAAAACGTGTTTTGGGACCCCCCCTTTTTCTTGGTTCCCAGCTTGATGGATCACCCCAAAATTTTCAACACACCAGCTGAAATGAGTGGCAAATTAGTTTTGAAAATGTCGCGAAGATTCATCAAACACTGCCAAAGTTATTGGCAAATGAAAACATTTTCTTCCTATGGAAACCAGGTCCTAACTATAACTACCTACCAGCAACCACCAGTAGGTAATATATATATAGAGAAAGAGTGTCTCTTTCTTTCTCTATCTATAGATCTGAAGGAAGTGACCTGATTAGGGCCACCCGCGACCACCTCTCAGCCTTCCAAACAAATGAAGAGTCGGTCAGACAGTAGAGAATACAAACCAAATATATTTTTTTAAGGATACACTCTAGTGGAGTCCAGTCTGAACAGCTACCTCGGATTGCTGCAGAGGGACTGACTTTAGCAAGCCTGGTCATACATTATGTAGGATTCAGAACCAATAAAGATACGCCCTGCCTGGAAATTTCCAGTTGGTAGCTGGTGAACAAAGGAGATACAGAAGGACGGGTTTCGATCCTGAGACCTGGCACATGCTATCTCAGCACCAAGGTCATTCTGCCTGCAGCCGCCGCTCTAAGGGTGGGAGCAGGCCTATTCTAGTGGGAAAGGTATGTACTGACAAGGACATTGTATTCATTAGTACAGAGAAGCTCAAACTTGGAGAAACGAAAACTATCGCAGCTGCTTTCAGCTGGGGCAGAGACAGAGAGACAGAAGTTAGTTCGATCATGGCTCAAAATGGCAACTGAATATAAAATGGTGCCGCAAATGCTATCTTAAGATATACAATGCATGGATAACTCAGCTAAAACATTTTTATTCCAACAGATCACCTTTTTTTTATAGGTGTGGTTTCCCTGGGGGCCGATCGCTGCTCTCTGGGATACCAAACATCTATAAAAACATAAATTAGCCCCCACAGGAGGTCAGTCAGTGAGCAGGAAGGCTGACCCCCTGTCAATGTTGTCATTTTTACATTTTTTTTTGTTATATTTAACCCCAGGGGGGCGATCACACACCCCAGGGGAAATCAACATTAAAAAAAACCATAAAAATGCCCCTGGGTGGACGGCCCATTTCCACGAGGGCCGACCCCCCAGATGACATCCCTGGTGTCTAGTGGGTTTTCCTGGCTGTAGATCACAGTGCGGCCGCAATCCATCACCAGGAAACCCTTTCAGGAATGCCTTGTTTGACAGGGGAGACTCTCCCCTTTAAACAATGCCTACCTGAAAGCTGGGGAGGCCTTTTTTGGCCTGTTTTCCCCACCGTAGTCGAGCATGGCCTTACCTGCTGCTTCATCGGCTCAAGTGGGGGAAAACTGTGATGTCAGCACACCTCACGGCACGCTGATATCACAGGTGGGTGGGGGGGGTCGCAGAGAAATGAGGTAGCAATTCTGCATCTCCCCTGGGTTTTTTTTAAAGAAAAAGTACCTCCGGTGCTTTGCACCGCAGGGTTTTGGGAAGCCCTTGCAATGGCCGTTCCCCGCACCAGGGAGGCAGCGCGTGTGTCGGCTATTGGCTGATGCACGCACCAAAAGGGTTAAGAATCCATGTTTGTAAAAAACCTTACACTTCAAGACGTTATATTGTAATGGCTTCACCCATTCACATAAACAAAAAAATGTTAGGCTACAGAGCTAACAGCCATGATGATATCAGCATTTCTATATGTGCCCTAAGAGCTTCACACTTTCTATTACAGATAAATAAAAGCTGACAACAGGCACGGAATGAAAACAGGCCAATAGACCAAAAGAGTTAGCACTGTCACAGTGTTCACAACAGTGGGATCAGATCTTCTTTCGTTTTTGGGAATGTGTTCCTTGAAGGTGAGGTTGAGGTCCAGGGTGAACCCAAGAAACTTGCCATTCAGTAAAATTGTGGTTTGAAACCGTCAAGTTTCATGTCATTGACCTACGTTTTTACTATTTCTTCCTTATTGTTCTATGCAAAAAACAGAAAGTCTGTCTTGATGGGCTTGTGCTTCAGGGACACTCTGGAAAGCCAAGTCTGGAAGTGGTGCAGACAGCGTCTGAGGCATGGATGCATGGAGTAGAGGAGACTTTCAAGTAGAGTTTTTTATCGTGAACATATCAGTGAATTTAGATGCTGTTATTTGTAGGCCTGGCCGGACTTAGTGGAATTCCACTATGCGAAACTCCACAAAGTGACAAAAAACTCCTCTACAGAATTCCACAAGTGGCGGAGTGACGTAACTTGTGCTGATTTTTAGCACCAGGCATTTGTCCCGCGCTTTAAAATCAGCACGAATGGCACCACATACAGCGCAAGAGGGCGCAGCTTCTTTCTGCCGCTTGAGTAGATGTTCTACTCGAGGGCAGCTTCCTCAAAGCGAGCATCAGGCTTCTCAACGCGAGCGGTAGCGATCTGCCCCAACCGACAACGTTGAGAAATCTCGCTCGGTTGTGGTCTCGCACTGGATTTTCCTCGCTCGCCAACTTAACATTGGAGAGCCGTGAGAGAGGAAAAACTCCACTCCGCGACCCTGCATGGAGTTTTTCGGAACTCCACGATCTACACGGAGTGCGGAGAGGGAAAAACTCTGCAAACTCCGCAGATGGAGTAGTTTACCGTTCAGGCACCCATATTAGCAAATTGGTGTTGGTTGGAAAGGTAGGGGGTGTCAAGGATCCCTTCAGGATTTATATTAAAGGACACTAATGGCTTGGTCTGAACTGTCTGTGGAATGGCAAGGAGTCTGACCTGCTCACTTAATGCTGGAAACCCTCACATGGCTTCTGAGTACGAATGTGTGGCTGCGGCCTCATGATAGAGGGAGGTTTTGACGAAACAGGGACTCATCTTTCCAACACTGTCTGGGGTTCTTGAATTGAGGTATGTATTTTCTCAGGACAACTGCTCCGAAGATCACTGGACCTTTTAATACTCTTTTAATATAAGGCGAAAGATATCCTAATTCAAAACATGATTTTCTCCCTATCTTGCTCGCACATTCACAGAACAATTTACTCACTATATTATTCTCAGTCACACATAAAAATAAATTTAAACACGTGTAGCTTGTAACTTTAGCGCTTGACTTGGGTTTGGATAGCCAACGCAGTTATGTGACTGATCTTTCTTTCACACAAGTTTTCCAAACCAAATTCCTTGTCAGTCAGCATTTCCACAACTTTAACTGTTGCTTCACTGTTTCTGAAAATGATTTGTCCTTTTTAAATGTATATTCAAGTTTAAAAGAAAATCTTACATGCTGAATTACTTAAGAGATTTTATGCACTAGAGATTTTATGCACTAGCGATTTATAATGCTCTCTCAAGGTTACATAATTTTGTTCCTTGTGTGTGTGAATCTTGCCTGTTGCTGGCCTGTTGTTACTAACTGTGACTCAGATTCCTGGTGACTGGAGCATGAAGCCCCGATTTTTTCTCATATAAGCGTTGGCTTCCTTTTCAGAAGTGGGAGCAAATGAAAAAACCAACCACACTGGAAATATTGCAATTTAAAGTGTCCCTTCTTTCTAGCTGTGAGCAGGAGATTTGCAACTGTCTGAACCCAAGTGATCCAGAGATGGACGTTTGGCAGGCATTTGCAGGCATTGCTCAGAAAGTCTTAGCATTATTGTTGGTCCCAGTGACAAATCTGGATTTGCAAGATCCTAAATGGTTTGATAAGAATTGGTCAAGGAGACTTTATTTGATTGAAGGCGGCCCTTAAGCAGGCCCCCAGGGTCAGAAACCGTATTGCCTCTTGCTGGTTGGCATACAGAAAGGCCCAAAGCCAACCGTAAATCCACACTGGGGGAAATAGCCTGGGAAGAGCTAGGGAAGGCATGTGAGCTTAGAGACAGCTCTATGAAATGTGGGAGGAACAATGCGAACTGCCGAGACTTAAAGATAAACGGTACAACTGTGGGCTTTACTAATACTTTCTCCTACTTGGGAATCTTATTTGATAAGGAGGGCCTATGGAACAAGGCTATCTCCAAAAGGAAACTACAATATAGCAAAGCCTGTATGGCCCTTAGAGGGTTTGCCAGTTGACTGGGTTCTAATCCAACAGAGTTGATGATGTCGATTTACAAAGCTAAATGCCTCAGAGTAGCACTTTATGAGGCGGGCGTGTGGGGACACAAGAAATGTAGTGACATACAACTGGTACCTTTTCGCCACCGAACCTGGAGCCCCATTCCTCACAGACCTAATTATGCTGCAGCCTATCCTACTCTGGTACAAAGTATGGACCTCTGAAAACACTGACTTAAATCATGTTATCATCAGGGATTACCTCAACTCAAGTTTATACCAGCGCATACCGTGGCTTGCTCATATTCAACATTTCCGCAACGACCTGGGTCACCCCGAGTATTTTGAGAAGCCTGAAACATTAGATTTCATCGGTAGGAAATATCTAAAAAACAAAGCCATGACACACGTAATCTTAGACTGATATCAGAGATGTCCAAGCCCAGTGTCTTGAAAAATCAAATGATCTTAACCGCTTTTGATATGCAATCCTATCTTAAAGCAGTTTTAAATGCAAGGCATAGTTTGTTTTAACTCGCTTAAGACTGAATACTTTTCATAGATTGATTAGTTTCCCAAATATGAATGATTGGTCCACCACTCTAACTAACTGTCCCTGTGATGACTCGATGGCCCAGAATACTATGAACATGGTGTTCTTTTGTAAATTTTACAATCATAAGAGGAAACACTACATTACACCTATTATAAGACCGTTACACTTAACACAATGTCGTCCAGCAAACTTATACCTACAATCTTTGCCTTCTTTGGAGATCTGCCGCAGTTTGGCATCCTTTTTATGGGCTGTCTTCTACGCCAGAGAGAATATTTTCTCAGATCTCCCACAATAATGGGACATAGTGTGCAAACCTCTATGGTCCTTGGACCTGCGACCAAAGCTTTTTAAACAAATTGAGTACTGTACTTACCATACACTGTATCTCTATGACTCCATAATTGAAGAAGATTTATTTACGTCTGACAGGGCAGGTGGGGAGCGCATGGCGGACCCAATATGAGGTTTTTGTCCTCCCTTCCTACTCTGGTTCCATCCAATCTTAGCCAATTATGTTATAGGAATTTGGTGTTTATGCTTCTAACCAATTGGACTTTTAGTGAACTTGGTGAAATAATTGACCCAGATGTGAACGTACTCTCTTCCTACTTTTAACTTCCAATTGTTGCACATTTGCCCTTTTATCATTGATATATTGTGGCATTGTTTCCGGTTTTAAATTCTTTTTATTCTGTGTTTTATTGTATACCTATGCACACATTTTGATCTGATGCTAGGAATTGCACCTTTAATGCATTTATATGTCTTTTTTGTATTATTCACTGCTTTTATGGATGGCTAATTGCCTCCGAATTAAGCTTATTGATTGAGAGAGCTCTCTTTTCTGGAGCGTGATAAACAGGCCCTGTTTCATGGAGTAATCAGGCCCGGCAATATGCCACCATATTTCAGAGCAACAATGGGTTGACCTCTTTAAAATGCAAGCCAGGCGTCTCCAACTAGTGGAGGATGCTAACCCCCCTGTCCTGGTCCACTTTTGGTGGGAGGACAGGCATGAAAATTAGTTAGACGAGGAAGTGGGCCCACAGTCAGCCAGCACTACCCCTAAATTGGTGCAGGTGATGTGGACCCCACTTTTCCAATTCCTCCATCTTGGGTTGGACAGAATTAGTCAACCAGAGTCAGGGTTATGGCCACTTCCCAACGGAAGTGGTCATAGGAGAGTGTAGTCGCCTTAAAGATAGGTAGCACATTGGCTACTACCTGTCACTCCCTTTCACACCCCTAAATGTAGTATTTAGGTGGCTCCCTTTGGCCCTGAATGGGAGATTTGGCTGACCTAAGAAGAAGAAGGACAAAGAAGATCTGCAAAGAGCAAGGAGAAGAGGACGAGTAACTGACCGGCACCAAAACTGCTGGCCTGCCTTCTGACTCCGATCCCTGCACCAAAGTCGTTTCATCCTGCAGCTGTTCTCCAAGAACCCAGGAGGCTTGCCTGCATTCAACAAAGAACCAGGAACTCCCTTGAATTGGTGGAACCAATTACCTGCACAAAGCAGTTCAACCAACATCCGAAGCAACAACTGAAATGCTTACCACTGGGCCCGTCAAGGTGGTGGTCCCCCAGCAAAGTGGTTAGAGCCCCCCAAGAGTGGTAGCTGGCTCTCAATGAAGTTCTGAGCCCCTACTGCACTCCCGATGACCTCCAGCTCGTGAGGTCCACTTGTTCGACATTTGCCGCAACCAAGGATTGTTGGTAGCCAATCCTGCCACTGATCCCTTCAATCTTCACTTCTGCAACAGGGCACTCCACAACATCTGTGACTGACATCAGAAATGACCTCGCTCCTTTATTTTTGCATCTCCTGTTCAGTGGCATCGACTGTGTGGCAGAAACCGCATTGGCATGACCGCCCCTCCGCTAACAGGAAGATTGAGGCTAATCTTTGTCCCTCCTGCCCCCCGGTAATGAACATTTTCACATGTCCCTGCATCCAGTATCCCTGGGCAAGGTAATGAAGAACTGCCTGCTCCACTTGGGTCCTTGGACCACAAAGACCTTTGCTCTGAAAGAGTAGAGACCAGATTCAAACTCAAGTGCCCTTTGGCACAGAATCGGCAAAATCCTGTGTGCTTTTGCCCCTGAATCCAACAGTCTCGGATTGATGGCCCTGTCCATCACCCAATTTCTCACCATTGCCTGCGAAAGTACATTTTTTGATGGTGACGCAGGTTACCGCCATGTAAACTGATCGACGGTCCAGCCCTTAGCCCAATTTTCTCGATTTCATGCAGTACCAAATTGTTTGACGGTGACGCAGATTACCGCCTTGTATTGTACACTGACCATCACAGTAAATACTTGACGGTGTTTAAGCATTTTCTACAGCAACTGTTTTATACTGAATTTTTGAAACACACTTGCATAATCATCCTGATTTCGGTGCCTAAAACATATATAAAGATACTTGTTAGTTTTGCAAATTGGTCTTGGATTTATTCTTGAGTGTGTGTCTCATTTATTGCCACCGTGAGTACAACAAATGCATAGCACTTCTCTTGGATAAGCCTAACTCTTCACTCACACTACTACAAATAGAGCATTAGAATTGTCTACTTTTGCCACTGTATACCAGTCCGGGACTCACTGGACCCTCTGCACAGTGTACTTCATTTTAGAACACTATTTAGAGAGCAAGCTTCTTACAAGGGGTTTATAACTTTGGAGTGGATGGAGATGGAGCGTACAGGCAGAAGGTGTGAAGAGTGGGGCCGGTGTGGTTTTCACATTAGATAAAGCTACTCGGGGCATTCGCACGTTGTCGCAAAACAAGGCCCCATGCCCTGATGGGATATCCCCAGATTTGTTTCTTGTTGACATTGAGATCTGCAGTCCTGTTTTTACCTTGATTTTGAATGCTGCGATGGGGGTAGGGGCACTGCCCTTGTGGTCTACAGTGGTGATTGTGCCAGTCTTTAAGAAGGGGGATAAGGACAACCCCCAGTGTTGTTGCTCTATCTCTCAGATTGATGCGGTAGTGAAAGTTCTACTGAGGGTAATTCTTAATAGGCTCATGGAGTGGACCGACGCTAATGATATTTTTCTAGGTCCAATATGGCTTTAAGCCAGACAGATCGACTTCTGATCAATGTTTGGACTTTTACCTAATTACCTAAATTACCTAAAGCACTGCATGGGTTCGGTCCTGAATATTTAAGATATAGATTTCGTTGGTAAGTTCCCAACAGACAGTTGCGTTCCTCATCAGCATTTAGTCTGATAATTCGCAGGGCCAAAACAGCCTCCTCGGGGGGGAGAAGGTTTGTAGCTGGCACTTCCAGGCTTTGGAATTCCTTGCCACTTGCTCTTCAGAAAGAGTAGGATCTGCTCTCCTTCTCTAAAAACCTGGTTGTTCAATAAGTAAAACTTATCTAGCACTGCTCTCTTTATCTTCTTCGGTCTTTTCTCTTCTTCTCCTCCCAATCGGAGCACTAGCCCCTAGACACCTTTGGGTATTAATGCATGTTATAAATTAAAATTTCATTTAATTTCATTTTATTTATAAATGAGTATACTGTGGCCTGGTCAGAATCCCTCCTCCTGGCATTCATGGACCTTACGTCTGCCTTTGATAGGGTTAACCACGCGAAACTGTGAGGTCTGATGCTCATGATAGAGGTAGACCCAAACATAGCGGCCCTTTTATCTGACATACACTCTGGCATCTCAGCATCGGTGCAGTTCTCTCAAGGAGCTGACCGCACTCAGCCTTTTCCCACCAGTATGGGTTTTTCCAGGGGCATATTCTTGCACCTTTCCTGTTCACCCTCTACATTAATTGTCTTGAGCAAACTCTTCTTTCTGTTCAGCCAGATTGCCCCAGAGTGGGATTGAGATCACTTCCTGTTTGTTATATGCTGATGATGAGGTTCTCATGGCTTGAACTATCGTGGGGCTGCAGGTACTCTTGGACAAGTTTGTTGCCTTTATGGGGAGTTTGCAATTGGCTGTTAACTTTACCAAATCATACATCATAGTTGTTGGCCTTCGGCTCACTAGCCCTAAGACCTTTAAGGTTGCCAATAATACCCTGGCAAAAGTCCTGGCCTTTCCCTATTTAATGGTGTTATTTGATGTGAATAAAAACTGGAATCCCCTGATTGAAGGGAGGAGATCCGAGCTTGTGAAGGCCACCGGGGCAGTGGCAAGTTTTGTGTGTCGGTTGGGTTCTTGGTCACCGTGTGTTCTACTTAAGATCTACCAGGTCAAATGTGTGTCACAGATCCTGTATGGAAGTGAGGTCTGGGGCTACATGAAGATTGATCAAATCCAGACCGCTGAAAAACATTTTTTAAGGCGGCTGGTGCAGGTCCCTCAAAGTACCCCTGCCTTTTCAGTCCATGTGAGGTTGCAATAAGTCAGCTAGCTGATACAGTTGCCCTTAGAACTTTGCTGTGTTATGTTAAGATTTGGACCAGGGAGGGACAAAAACTAAACAGACAGATTGTCGGACTACCTGTCCCTTGATCATGCACATAGAATCCCCTGGATCGCTTATGTGAAGGCATATTTTGCCACTCTCAGGAGAGCGGATATATTTCTTAATCCACACTTACTGTCGCTCTCAGAACTGAAAAGGGTAAAGGATCTGTTTCTAGAGCGTGCTTTGTTAGCTAGAGAACAGCCTGAGTTGATGAAACCCACAATGAGCGGACACATGCTCTTGAAAACAGTCCAGTGTATGGAGCCTTACCTAGCACAGGTACCCAATTTGAGGGACATATTTGTTTTGGCTAGGTTTAGATTTAACCTGTTACATCACCTCTTGCCTCACGTAGCGGCTGGGTTCAATCAGCTTCCATGTTGCCCTGCAGCTGCAACAATAGGTCTCTGCAGAACACTTTACATTTTGTAATGTTCTGCAAATATTTTAGTTTGCCTAGGAAGCAGTTTATTGTCCCACCGCGGAAGCCCTTGAACTTCACCCAAGTACACCCTGCACTTATGTACTTGCAGATGCTCCCCAATGAGCATGTTTTATATGCTGTCTCTTGTTTTTACGAGCTGCACTGAGGTCTAGGCTTTGTAGACCCGACTGATTAATGTATTGCTGCTTATGGGGTGCCTTTTTAATCTGTTTTTATTGTTGCTGGATAATTAATTTTAATTCTTTCGATTTTATGCATATGTGCTATATTTGTATGATTATATGTGCTGTACTTCTTGCTCTTTTATGGTTGTTTTTAAAACCGAATAACGATTTTATGATGCTGATGTGTAGGGGAAAGTATGAAACCCTAGGAATTTCTGCATGTGTACATTCGATAGTTAGCTTTTTGGACCTGGAGACACACATATAAACAAATTGATGTTGGTTGGAAAGGTAGGGGGTGTCAAGGATCCCCTCAAGCTCTATGTTAAAGGACACTAATGGTTTAGTCCGAACTGTGTGGAATGGCAAGTAGTCCGACCTGCTGAAAGCCCTCACATGGCTTCTGGGTACGAAGGTGTGGTTGCGGCCTCATGGTAGAAGGAGGTTTAGACGATATAGGGGTTCGTTTTTCAACACTGTCTGGGGTGCTTGAATTGAGGTATGTATTTTCTCAGGACAACCGCTCCGAAGATCCCTGGGTCTTTTATTACTCTGTTATAATATAAGGTGAAAAATAGCTTCAGTCCAAACATGATTTCCTCGCTATCTTGCTCGCACACTCACACGTAAACAATACAATTTGAACACATGTACCTTGTAACTTTATCGCTGGGCTTGGGTTTGGATACCTGAAACAGTTTTTGTGACTAATCTTTCTTTCACGCAATAAGTTTTCCTTGTCATTCGGTCGTTCCACAACTTTAGCTGAGTTACTTCATTGTTTCTGAAAATGACTTGTCCTTTTTAAATTTACATCCAATTTTAAAAGAAAATCTTGCATGCTGAATTACTTAAGAGATTTTATGTCCTAGCGATTTATAATGTTCTCTCAAGCCAAAGTTTGTTCCTTGTGTGTGTGCATCTTGCCTGTTGCAGGCCTGTTGTTACTAACCATGACTCAGATTCATGATGACTTGAGCAGGAAGTCTGGATTTTTTCTTAGATAAGTGTTGGCTTCCTTTTCAGAAGTGGGAGCAAAGGAGAAAACAACCACACTGGAAACTGATGGTTTTCTCCTATTGCAGGGGTGGGCTCTCAAAAAATATCCCAGTTACAGGGATCAAGAGGTCAGGAGAAAGTTTTTACATTCAGACAGGGCTGGGAATGTCAGTGAGGTCTTTACAATACTGCTGTGTTGAAGGACTTGGAAAGCAACTGCATGTTTTTGTTGGAGCTTTCCTGTTCACAATGTTTCCAAAAAGTGATGACGTTTTCCAGGAATGCTTGTGGAGATGGCAGGGAAAGAGATGAGTTCAAGCATTAATGTCAATGGGGAATTAGTGTCAATTGGGAAGGCTTTGAAGATTTGGCCTTCTCTTCTGGGTTTACTTCAGTTTGCTGGTAGGACACTGAGCAGGGAACTAGGAATGGGGAGATGGTCCATCAATTACAGGGATATCAATGGTTTGCATTGGATAGTCGGTTAAGTTGAGAAGACAAGGTTGAAGATGTGGTCTTTGGAGTTTGCTAGAGTGTGCTGATTTGGAGATGTTCTGTACCACATTCAGTATGTCAATAAGATTGAAGAGGGTGTCTCTATTTGAGCTTGTGTTGCCTGGGAGGTTGAACTCACTAAAGAAGATGTTGTGGGCATGTCAGATGGATGAGAAAGTGAATTCCTTCCTTCCGATGACCAGAAGTTCACTTGAAACCATGCTTCACCTCTCCATCTTATTATTCTTACCACTTTAGAATATGAGGGTTTTCCAGGGTGACAATCCACATTGTATAGTGGAAACATATATAAACTCGATACAAGTAATCCTGATCCTCCAGTAAAGCACAATTTCTCCACGTGAGCAGTCCTAACCTTTTTCACCGAATTTTTTTTAATGAAACCTTAAACAGATTAATGGAACTCTTTGCTAATAATATTCTTTGTTAATTCATTTTTTCAGATGCATAATCAATAAAAGCAATCATAAGATTTTGAGGTATGCACTTTTAGTATCAATTCAAGACACTCAAGTAATATATCTTTCGCAGAATCCCAAGAAACCAAACTCAAACTGCACTACCCTCTCTTTAGTAGAGCAGAGAACCACATTTCATTGTATTGCAATCATAAGTTAACAGCTAATACTCTGTTCAGCATTTATTGCATAAAAGGGTCTCAGTGCATAAGTTTATACTTATACAATGCTTTGAAGAATACTAAAAAACAAATCGATCGATTTGAATGGAATTATTGTATTCATAATAGCCTACCACCCAGGCCAGTGTTTTACACAGTTGCGGCTGGCACAGGTAAGAGCTGTGGGGCGGGGTGGAGGGGGAAGTCAACAGATGATGTGATAGCGGAAATTAAATTAAAAAAAATTAAAACCACTTACCTTGCGCTCACCGCTTCGCAGGGGGCGAGCTCAAGGTAAGTGGTAAGTGGCCCCACCTCCTCACCGCTCTTACCCGTGCCGGCTGCCACAGGTTTTACACGTTACTTGCTGAATGCAAATATCATTCAAAGACTGGAAAGTCTTAAATTAATTTGTTAATTGTCTGTACAGATTTTTGTATAGCATCATAACAACTCATTGGGAGAGCTTCCTGATAAAGAGTAACTTTACTCGAAAGGCATGAAAGCAAAAAAACTATTCTAATCAACTAAGCGGAATATGGAGCGTGTGTAAGAAATTGGGTCACTTATAGAGGGGGGTGAAACTCTACTCAAGCAGCAACCACAATCCTTGTCAGGATGAGGCACAAGCAAACCCCAAGTTAGCCTGCGATCATCCCTCTGGTAGCTTGGCACTGAGTAGTCAGGCTCAACTTAGAGGCAATATGTAAAGTATTTATGCTGCATTTCAAACAGTAATGACATGAAAACACATTGCAAGAAGAATCCCACACCAATTTAGAAAAAAACAGAGTAAACTCTAGTAAATATAACAAGACCAAAACGACAAATATCCAATCAGTAGAACCAGAAATATGCAAGTTTTAATGTTTTTGTAAAAATAGCACTAAAAATAGCAAATTACAATTTCAGGCTGACCATGATGGAGCACAGGCAGGCTACATTGACCCAGTTAGGCCCGCTGAACAAGAGTACCTTAAATCCTAGTTAGCGGAGCTTTGCGTGGTCCCACGCCGAGGATGCATCATGCAACTGAGCAAATTAATCGGTTCTGGTAAGTGGTGTAGCTGCAATGTGAGGTCCTGTGCTGTCGTCGTGGATTCCGTCAACGAGAGCTTGTGATGTGAAGTCTGGCATCAAGGATGCGTTGTGCAGTCGAAATGATGTGCCGGTTCCAAAAAACTGTGAGGCAAGTATGAAAGAGCCTGCGTCATCATCAAGGCTGCAGTCCATGAGTGCTTTGCAATAGGGGAGACAGCATTGGGAAAGCTTTGCACAGGTGACAGATCTGATGCCGGCTGCAGGGTTGATACGGACGCCTTGCTTCCAGTGAACCCTTGCAGCAGAGGCCATGCGTCGGTTCTGATAGGCATTGCATCACTCAGCTGAGGAGTTGCCTCGGTTCTGCTGGGTCCATATATGGGCTGGCAGAGCACCTTCCAGCTGACTTTAAAAGGTCTAGAACTGGGGTGGCCCCACTTGGCAGGGTAGGACTCATGGATATCATACTCACAAAACAGAGAAGCACTACCATCCAAAAAACATAGTTCAAGAAAGTAATACAAGGGAAGATCTTAAATTTCTTAATACTGCCCTCACACACTTTGCAGTGTCATGCTTCATCATTGGGCCGCATCATACGTCCAGGCGCAGACCAACGCACTGGACGGAGCGCATTATTTTTTATGTAAAAATGATGAAGAGTGTGAAAAACAAGGGCAGAAAAGCAAAAAGACAGATATAAGAAAAACAAATTGGAGGAAAGAATATTCCCTCAAAGAAGGGATCTAAAGTGCAGGAATTAGATTAAAACTACCTTAGAAAACACCACAATTTGTTTTAATTATTCCTGTGTTTCTTTGGTAGGATTAAAAATAACATGGAGGGGAACTCCAGGGGAGGTAACGACCCCTATGCCCCTACTGCATAAACCAACATGTTTCTGCCATTATGATATGCCTCTATGGGTCACTTTGGCATTCATCAGGGTAAAGATCCCTAATATATCCGGTCCTCACCCACAATCGGGTGTCTTTTACCTCAACTCCCCAATGGATGTATTCCACTGGGTCACTCTTCGTCAATCGGAGAGAAAAAGTCCTTTCTGTGGAATAAACCAACAAGAGAAGGTATGTTTCCGAATTATACAAAAACTTTTTCCATCTTCTTTTACATGTCCTCTTGTATCGACCTCTCATTACTAAAAGCTATACAAATTAAACTTCGTGAGTTAATCATCCTCTATAACTCAAGAGTTAATTCTCTTGTACAGCCTCTAAACACACATCACTGCATTACATTTCCAACTGGGACACATCTCACTTATCAAATCACTTTTACAGAGCCAAATCACAAAACACTGACCATAGACTCATAAAAAGTCTCTCAATTACTCCTCCATATATCTTTTCACATGAGGACAATATGGCCACTAAACAAAGGAAATTCCGAGAACAGAAATAGCATCATTAATTTTTACTCACACGAGTTATTAGAGTAATTCTCCAAACCCGGAACTGGTAATAGGAACGGGGTCTTTAAGTTACACCCTGTGCAACCTAAAAACAAATAACAGAAAACAGTAGAATAATAAACTGTCTTGTTCTTTTCTCTCTGCTTTAACAGCCCAATCCAGTCTATCGTACAACCCAAACAAATGCACCATGAATCTAAAATGCACCCGTGTCTGTATATCAGATTGTATTGCCAGTGAACAAAAATATATGTCCGGTCTCGCTGATTGAGATATATATGTCCGGTTTCACTGGTTGAGTCATACCACGGATCACTCTAATTATCCGTTCCTACTCATTACCCCGTAACATCCAGAGCCGTACTTACTACATATAAGAACCTCCGTTGTCCATTATGCCTATCACCGTTCTCCGACGATAGCGGGAAACTGTTACCGTTAGCCTTAAATATTCATTGTACGCGAAGCCACGTTATCCACGTCAGTTCCGTGTCGTTGGCCACGCCCCTACGTAGTAAACCGGGCCATTTTTTCACACATCAATGACTACAGAGCTAACCTTCCTCTACCATCTCTATTAAACGCAATTTCGCGGCCATTTTGGAAATACAACGTTAACCCACAATCAGACTCACATGCATAACTCCAGTCTGGGGTTTGTTATATGTGTACCAGATGTAAAAACACTTACTCCCATGTCTGATCAGGGTACCTATCAAAATATATAGGTCCTTACTGCTAGTGGAATCTGGACCCAGATCTCGAGTGATTGATCCATCAATACAAACAAGACAAACAGCGAAAACAATATCTGAATTACCTCATGAGTCGGTCCCACTAAAACACAACTGTATACCCACACTCTTCATTTATTGGTTATTCCATATAGATGAAACCAAGGAATTCCATCGTTCAACCCCCTGATATTGCTTTTAAGTCTATCCACCCATCGTTGTTCTCTGATGAACAGATAATTGGAAATGTCCATCGTATTCGGGGGATGAAAGGTCTGTCAATGACTGTCCACCTTAAGTCATTCTCCGAGTGTCCAAGTTCTTTAAAGTGTGCTGTTAGTTTTGTGTTAGTTTTGCCACAACGTATCGTGCTCATATGTTCAAGTATTCGTGTTTTTACCTTCCGTGTTGTCATTCCCACATACTGTTTATTACATGGACACTTCAGTAGATAGATGACGTTGTCCGTGTTACACGTCGTGTGTTTTCTTAGTTCCCATGGGCTCACAAGACCTATGTCTATGCTCCTTCCATTCAAAGACAGTGGACAAGCTTTACAATAACCACACGAAAAATGACCGACAACGGGGGCATTGTTCTGTTATTACCCCGATGGTACTGGGATGAGTCTCAGATCTAGGGCGAGTGTTCACAATCGTGTCTTTTATGCTAGCACTTTTTTGAAAGAAAACAGAGGAACAGGTTGACCAAGACCATTCGAGTTGAGAATGCGCCAGTTTTTCATTATTATTTTCTTGATACAATCCGACGCTGTATTGTAGGTTGTCACACAGACACTCCTCTCAACTCTTTCTCTCTTGGTGGTTTCTAACAAAGCCTCTCTATTGCAATTCCTTGCCCTTTTCTGAGCTCTTTGTATGACATGCCTTGGGTACTTCCTATTTTCCAGTTTTAGACTCAGAGCTGAGGCCTCACTTTTGAAATCATTAACAGTGGAACAGTTCCTGCGCAAGCGCAGGAACTGTCCATAGGGAAGATTCTCCCTTAAAGAGCGAGGATGGAAACTCTCAAATGACAACAAGTTGTTCCTATCAGTGGGTTTATGATAAACACTGCTGGTCAAACCATGGTTCTCAGCCCTAATGTTCAAATCCAAAAAGGAAGTGAGTCATTTGTCATAGTTCCTGTAAAAAACAGGAAAGGATTCCTCTGATTTAACCACTCAAGAAAGGATTCAGCCGTCGTTCTGTCACCTCTCCAAACAATAAGCACATCGTCAATGTACCTGCGCCATACCCTTATTTTGTCACAGTATGGATTCGTTGGCGCATAAACAGTTTCTGATTCAAAATAAGACACGTACAGACACGCCACACTAGGGGCACAAGAACTCCCCATGGAGGTACCATGTATTTGGAGATAAAAATTATCCTCGTATTTGAAGTAGTTCTTTGTGAGTGCTAATTCAAGAAGGCACAGAATAAATGCCCTCGGAGTCTGATAATTCCATTCTGAAGTAAATAAGATGTTCTCTATCACTCTCAATGTCTCTTGTTGGGGGATATTAGTATAGAGCGACTCTATATCCAGTCCAATTAAAAGGTCGCTCTCAGGATCGAAATCAAGATCCTTTATAAGGTTCAGAACTTCTCGAGTATCTTTAAGATACGCCGGCATTTTTTGCACCAAAGGACGCAAATAGCTGTCGCAAAACTTAGACAGAGGTTCTAAAATAGAATTAATCCCAGATACAATAGGACGTCCTGGTGGAGGACGTGTGAGTTTATGCACCTTCGGTAGTGTGTAGAAATAAGGTACAGTGGGGCATTGGTTACAAAGAAATGCTGCCTCCTTCTGACTAATCCATTGATTAGTACTTGCTTCTTCTACATAGGTGCCAATCAAAATCCTCAGTTCATTAGTAGGATCATTACTCAAAATCATATAATTCCTTCTGTCACTGAGCAATCGGAGACACTCTGTATTGTAAGCATGTCTATCCTGTATAACTATCGCACCCCCTTTATCCGCGGGTTTTATAGTTATCATACTGTTATCCCTCAGTTCTTGTAGGGCTCGTGTTTCTATATTTGACAGATTAACAAAGGAATTCCTTGTTTTATTCTGTATTTCCATCGCCTCCACCCCTCTCAAAACTGCCTGTTCAAATGTGGCGACCTCAGGCGGTAATTGACCTAACTGAGGTACAAAAGAGGATTTATTCCTAAATTCCGTGTCACCCTCTTTTTCAGTTGGTTCACTACCTTCAAAAAAGATCTTTAGACGTACGTTCCGAAAAAGCCGGCCAGCTCACATTTCAGTTTAAAGGGGTCCAATTTGTTAGTAGGGACAAAACCAAGTCCCTTCGCCAGTACTCTTTTTGTACTTCTGTCAATGTAGTACTGCTTAAATTCATGACTAGGTGTGTTCCCTGCTGGTCCCCGGATCCCCTTCCCGTGCCATGCTGCGGGTCACCCTCTGGTTGACTTCGTCCCACTGTACCCTCTGGGTTCTCTGAGGTTTCTGTCTCCCTCTCCCCTTCCCTCTGCCTCTCTCTAAAAAAGGCTGATATTCATTGGGGAAGAACTGCGGGGGACCCATCGGGGGATACATCTGTGGCCATCCAAATCCCATCTGGTGACCCTGATAGTGCGGCTGAAAGGGACGTGAATTACCCCGGAACCATCCTCTCCCTCTGTATCTTGGTCTGTAGTCCATGTCACTACTGTCACTGCCTGAGCTAGATGTCTCAATATTTTGTCTGTGTGGCTTCACTTGTGTAAGCTGACTCTCTTTCTTTTTGGCATATTCATCAGTGATATAAGGATAAACCTTTTCACGAGAGAATTTTTTCAAATCCTTCTGTAGTTTAGTTACTTTCGAGTTTACCAGGTAATCCTTATACTCATTGACTGTCCTATTAGTCTCCTCTAATTTCTTTTTAAACACCGATATATGAATCTGTGTTTTCAGATTGTTTTCGCTTGTCTGTATCTGTATCAATAGATCATCAGAAATCCTTTTAGCAGTGTCAATAATTAGAATGAGCCAATCCCTAGAACATCTCCAGGCTATCAATGACCAATCCTTCCTGAAAGAAACATCCTCCAGGAAGATGAGAGGTTCATTGACCACCAAGAGACCCCTAGGCGCAGAGTTCGCTCTAAGATACTCAGTTAAAATGGCTCCATGTAACATGGTCTTAATTTGCGTTCTCTTTAATTCTGTGAGTGTGTCCCACCCTTCCACTTGTGACAGTGCCTGGGTGAGAGTTCCCTCCTCAAGAAAGGAGGGCACTGATAGGATTCTAGCTGCTGCATCATCCCCATAAGCAAGGCCTTGTTCCTCCATTTCTGGCCTTCCAAACCAATCTTCTACCTAATACAAAGAATGTTTCAAGGGGGTAATTCCCACCTCACTCTCCACGGCTCAGCGGCCGTACCAAAACTCAAAATCACAATCCAGGAGAATAGGGAAGAAGCCTTCTCTGACTCCCCTTCTACAAGTTCATACTCACAAAACAGAGAAGCACTACCATCCAAAAAACATAGTTCAAGAAAGTAATACAAGGGAAGATCTTAAATTTCTTAATACTGCCCTCACACACTTTGCAGTGTCATGCTTCATCATTGGGCCGCATCATACGTCCAGGCGCAGACCAACGCACTGGACGGAGCGCATTATTTTTTATGTAAAAATGATGAAGAGTGTGAAAAACAAGGGCAGAAAAGCAAAAAGACAGATATAAGAAAAACAAATTGGAGGAAAGAATATTCCCTCAAAGAAGGGATCTAAAGTGCAGGAATTAGATTAAAACTACCTTAGAAAACACCACAATTTGTTTTAATTATTCCTGTGTTTCTTTGGTAGGATTAAAAATAACATGGAGGGGAACTCCAGGGAGGTAACGACCCCTATGCCCCTACTGCATAAACCAACATGTTTCTGCCATTATGATATGCCTCTATGGGTCACTTTGGCATTCATCAGGGTAAAGATCCCTAATATATCCGGTCCTCACCCACAATCGGGTGTCTTTTACCTCAACTCCCCAATGGATGTATTCCACTGGGTCACTCTTCGTCAATCGGAGAGAAAAAGTCCTTTCTGTGGAATAAACCAACAAGAGAAGGTATGTTTCCGAATTATACAAAAACTTTTTCCATCTTCTTTTACATGTCCTCTTGTATCGACCTCTCATTACTAAAAGCTATACAAATTAAACTTCGTGAGTTAATCATCCTCTATAACTCAAGAGTTAATTCTCTTGTACAGCCTCTAAACACACATCACTGCATTACATTTCCAACTGGGACACATCTCACTTATCAAATCACTTTTACAGAGCCAAATCACAAAACACTGACCATAGACTCGTAAAAAGTCTCTCAATTACTCCTCCATATATCTTTTCACATGAGGACAATATGGCCACTAAACAAAGGAAATTCCGAGAACAGAAATAGCATCATTAATTTTTACTCACACGAGTTATTAGAGTAATTCTCCAAACCCGGAACTGGTAATAGGAACGGGGTCTTTAAGTTACACCCTGTGCAACCTAAAAACAAATAACAGAAAACAGTAGAATAATAAACTGTCTTGTTCTTTTCTCTCTGCTTTAACATCCCAATCCAGTCTATCGTACAACCCAAACAAATGCACCATGAATCTAAAATGCACCCGTGTCTGTATATCAGATTGTATTGCCAGTGAACAAAAATATATGTCCGGTCTCGCTGATTGAGATATATATGTCCGGTTTCACTGGTTGAGTCATACCACGGACCACTCTAATTATCCGTTCCTACTCATTACCCCGTAACATCCAGAGCCGTACTTACTACATATAAGAACCTCCGTTGTCCATTATGCCTATCACCGTTCTCCGACGATAGCGGGAAACTGTTACCGTTAGCCTTAAATATTCATTGTACGCGAAGCCACGTTATCCACGTCAGTTCCGTGTCGTTGGCCACGCCCCTACGTAGTAAACCGGGCCATTTTTTCACACATCAATGACTACAGAGCTAACCTTCCTCTACCATCTCTATTAAACGCAATTTCGCGGCCATTTTGGAAATACAACGTTAACCCACAATCAGACTCACATGCATAACTCCAGTCTGGGGTTTGTTATATGTGTACCAGATGTAAAAACACTTACTCCCATGTCTGATCAGGGTACCTATCAAAATATATAGGTCCTTACTGCTAGTGGAATCTGGACCCAGATCTCCAGTGATTGATCCATCAATACAAACAAGACAAACAGCGAAAACAATATCTGAATTACCTCATGAGTCGGTCCCACTAAAACACAACTGTATACCCACACTCTTCATTTATTGGTTATTCCATATAGATGAAACCAAGGAATTCCATCGTTCAACCCCCTGATATTGCTTTTAAGTCTATCCACCCATCGTTGTTCTCTGATGAACAGATAATTGGAAATGTCCATCGTATTCGGGGGGATGAAAGGTCTGTCAATGACTGTCCACCTTAAGTCATTCTCCGAGTGTCCAAGTTCTTTAAAGTGTGCTGTTAGTTTTGTGTTAGTTTTGCCACAACGTATCGTGGATGGCAGAGTCCAGTTGGTGGGTTCATGGTTGTTGGAGACTCCTGTCCCTGAGGCTCTAGTCAGGAGGCTAGCCAACTAGCCCTTGGAATCACTTTTGGGTCCTGGGTTCAACAGATGCAGGTCCAGTCCTTCTCATCCAGGAAAGAGGGTAGCAGGTCAGCACAGCAGGGCAGCAGTCCTTCAGAGCAGCAGTCCAGCAGAGTGACAGTCAATTCAGCAGTACAGTAGTCCTTCTTCCTGGCAGAGTATACATAGGTCCATATATGTACTGAAAAGTTGGTGTCTGGTATCCAATATTTATACCTGGACCCAGGGGCGTAGGAAGCACTAAAATTCTGGGGGGGACAGGGGCAACCTTGTGGACTTTCCAGTGACCTCATACAAATCGCCTGTTGTGTGAGACAGTGCGCCTGTTAAACAAATACAATCGCATAGTTTTGAAGTGAAATATTGAGAAAGGCAGGCATTCATCACAGTTTGCAAGTATGCCTTATTGTTATTTACATTCACATAGTAATTAGACCAAATGTTAAAAAACATGTATATGAATCTTGCATCTTCATGCACAAAGCAAACAAAGGTCGCTGACTTCGGGTGGGGGCTTCGTGTTTGCAAGTGCATTATGGTTTGAAAAGTACCTGCTGCTGCATTCCTGGTCTCCAGCAATTTTCAGGCAACAATAAAAATGTGAAGATAACTCCGGTGATTAATGTTCTTTGTTGAGAGAGATCAGAGGTTTGTCTAGTGGATGTTTTGACTCAAGGTAAGGTAGGCACAGTGGGTTAATATGCCTGCTGCAAAAAAACGTGTACCACGCAGATCACAAAGTGCATATAATGTAAATAGGTCAGTGGGTTACTGCTTTTGTCTGAGAGATTCTTTTGTTACTTGAAGTTTATAAGTGAAAATCCTAACATAGAACAGTGAGCTATTAATCCCTCATCAAACAGCTGCATGAAAACTGCAAGGTATAGATTAGACCGTTATGATTTTCCCCCTGTCTTTCATTAGCCTAATGTTGGAAAATGGGTTAATTTGGATAGAAATCAATTCTGATTATTATAGAGAACCCCCAACCGTGGTGTTATGTTTTAAATTCTGAGTTTGTGCTTTTCCAGTGTTGCACAGTCATCCTCTGCCCTGGGCACCCCCCTCAACTGTTTTCCGACTGCTACTGGTGGTAATTGACTCTGGGCTCTGCCTAACCAGGCCCAGGACCGGTGCTATGCTGAAAGGGACACTTAAAAATACAGTGAAAAGTGAAAACACCTACATACACTATGAGTTAGGGTACCACTATGATTGGCATGACCTTCCCTATAAGGCCCTAGTACATGATAGAGCAGGGGGATTAAAACTACCTCTAAGTCCCTAGTTTATAATAGGGCATGGCAGTTTAGAGGCCAGCAGCCTTTCTGCACTTGCATGTGTGCACTTCTGAAACCTGAGGTCAGTTTAAACACAGCCTTGTGTTGCAGGACTGCTATTAAAATGCAAATTGTGCCCAAATTGACTTCTGTGTTTGGGGCACTTAAAAATTGATAAACTACAATGTTGGGGCATATTAGGTATCCCCAGAGTTTCCCCAAGGTGTCCCAGGGGGTGGGGGGGTGGGGGGGGGGTGTCAGGTATCTATAAGGAGGACCCTTATAAAATGAGATTTATATGCCCTGGGTTTAGTGAAGTTGAACATTGCACTCCCCACATTGTAGTAAAGTGCTTCCCAAAATCGACTTTTGTGCTAGGAGCACTGTGAAGCGAGGATCTGCAATATTTTGATATAATCAGAACCCCTAAAGTCTTTTCTAGGTGTTCCAGGGGTGGGGGGCCCTGTGGGGATAAGCAGGGTCCTTATAAAACATGTTCTATAGGCCCTGGTATTGGATAAATTGCCCTGTTCAATTTTTCAATTGCAGATCCCCAGCCCATAGGGCTGCAGATCCCCACATTGCAAGAGGTTATTAATTAATAACTGGAGAAAGGAAAGCCATAAAACTAGGATTAAAGGACTCAGTAGAATGGTAATGATAAATGCAACAATTTGGTATTGTTGAATGTATTCTAAAATGTACAGAGAAGAAGTTATAAGACGTTTTTGTCTGTAAGCCAAAATGTAGCCCTCTAGTGCTCTGCCTTGATTGGTCAAAGATAAGTGGATTAGCCTGGCTGTTTGAAGAGGTATTAAATAGCCCCTGGGGTTAGGAAGCCCTTCTTCGGTAGGAGAGGATGCTGGGCATAGGAAAGCCAGGGCGAGGGGTAGAAAAAAATGCTCTTCAAGGGAAGGAGGAGACAAGCTGGAGAAACCAGTTTCATTTACACCTCTCATCCCTGCTCCACAGCCAGATGGGGGATTAAGGAGGAAATCCCAGATGTAAGGGAGTGGACCTATGCAGATGAAGCCATCCTGTAGGCTGGTTTAGTTAGTTCTGCTCCCTCTGCTGGAAAATCAACCATGATGAATTTTGGAGAAATGGTGCTCTCTGGGAGAAATAATGCCACACTGTAGAGGATCTGGTCATACCCTGGGGTGTTGCCCTGCACCTCATTGGACAGGAGTGACCACCTGCTTGACCCAGAGTACTTGGAATAAGTATCTGAGTGGGACAGAGCCTCTCAGATGATACTGCTTGAAACTTGAGAGAAGAAGGGTCCCTGCTGAGGAGTTTGATTTGCACCAACCAGGCCCTGCACTCTGAAGATTGCGCCTGTTGCACAATCTGGAACTACAGCCCTGTGGACTATTTTGCTTCAAAAGGACTAAAGAGTTGACTCCCTGCTAGCTACAGGTTAGCAGAGCTCACCTGGACCATCACCACCAAGAATCCCCAGCCTGTAGAACTACCAGTGAATTTGTAAGGCTTTTGTCCAAGTGGATTGTGGGAACTGAAGTCTCAAACTTTCAAGGACCATCTTGGAGATTCCGGACCCTTGGAGTAAGGTTTGGACACTTTGGGAACCTTTGGGGAACTTCAGGAAAACGTTCCAGAGGTTTGGAGAAGTTTGGAGCAACTTTGGAAAAAAGCTCCATGAGTGGACCGACTTGACCTGACCAGCCAAGTCGGCGACCCTCAACCGCGAGCTGGCCTTCCGTCCAGGTTCCTCCCCCTGAAAAGCTCCAGAGGTCCGACTTCCAGAGTTTAACCAGGCGTAGGCAGAAACCCAAGCCGGTGAACCCTCATCGAATCCAGCCCGGTGAAGAGCATCAAGGGACCCCACAAGAAAAAGCTCAGTAAAAGTTTTTAATTCCAAACGTAGAAAAGGTGACCGGGACCAACCGTGAGAGCCAAGCAGCCCACCTTTAACTGCGAGCCAGCCTGGATCCCTGGCTCGTCCCGCTGGAAAGCTGCGGAAATCAGACTTTCATAAGTTTGACCGGGAGCTCATTGCAAGGCAAGCCGGCAAACCTTCACCGAATCCGGACTGGCTGAGACCTTCGAGGGACCCTGGGAAGAAAAGCTCCAGAAAAGTTTCTAAGTCAGAAGGTAAAAACTTTGACCGAGACCTACCGCAAGGGGTAGCCGTGCAGGGCTCCATCGCGGTCGACCGGAAACTTTGACTTTAAGCCGGTCTAGCGCGAGCAGATGTCCCAATAGGCGCTATAGGTTTCTATGTGCTATATAGTGCTAAATCTTTAAAAAGTCATATCCCTGGTTCCCTACATTGGATTTTTTTTCATTTTAAAAATAAAAATATTTCCTATTTTTATAAATTGGTGTTGGATTTTTATTGTGTGTTATGTCTTAATTATTTACTGTTTTGTGTTTTTAAATGCTTTACATACCTATCTTTGAAGTTAAGCCGGCCTGCTCGCAGCCAAGCTGCCAAGGGTTGAGCATGGGAATAATTTTCCAAGGCCGGTACTGAGCCATATATTGAGGTAGTGACCTTATTGCCGGGGACAGATATACATTTTCCCTACTAATAACCCACTTCCCAACATCTAGACCATGCACTCTTAAACTATACTGTCTACAAGTATGGATGACATGTGACTCCTACACCTTGTAGTCCTCGGTCTTATGTAACATTTCTATACACTGATTTACACACCTATGATTAATTGTCTCTCTGTAGTGTGTGTGATGTAAAGTGCTGACACCCTACACTGGTATGAGTAGCGCTATATAACTAATTAGAACATTGGAATGTGGAGCACTCCATTGAATACAGTGGAGTGCTCCAAGCTTCTACGGGCTGGTAAAGGCCCGCAGAGCAACATTCCAATGTTGTTTGAACAAAGGCCTCTCGGAGCGCTAGGGGATTTCAATCCCTTCGGGCTCCGAGAGGCCTTTGTTTAATTTGTTAGAACATTCTGCTCTCTAGTGGCAGAATGTTCTAATAGCCTTATAGCCCTTCGTAGCTGGGCTATACTGGCTATTAAAGTCACCGCTCCCTTGTTAAAGGCCCTCGCCTTCGGCTCGGGCCTTTAACTCTGGAGCGGGCCTTTAGTAGCCGGTATAGCCCGCTACGGTGGGCTATAAGGATATATTAAATGCATCTGAGAGAGTGGCTCTGGAGACTTGAGCGGCACTATTAAAGGGTGGTAGGGAGGGAATCCGTGGTGGAGCTGGATTGTTGAATACCAAGGCTGTCTATTTGATTTCAACTCCTGGCTCCTTCATCCAGCACCATAGTCTCCCTTCACATTATCTCACTCTTGAAGCTTCTTTCTCATCTTTGCTTTCTCCCTTTTCACTGTTTTCCATATTTCCCTTCCTCCTTCTGCCCAGACCCCTTGATGCCTTTCTCTCTCTCTTGTTCTGTTTTTTAAAAAAATGTATCGGTAAAAAAAAGAATGCAGTTGGGCCTCAGCTGCAGCCACCAGCTTAAATTAAGCATCATTAGCTCGCAGCTCACAAAGGAAATGCCAGAGTGGCTAGTCTGACCCTTTCTGCTTTTTATCTCCCGCCTAAAGAGCAGATACACCATTTTCTCTCCTTTCTGCAAGACACAAGGACCCCAGCCTTCTCCCTTCCCCATGGCATAGCATAGAAACATTACATATGACCAAAAATAAGAGCCACAGGGTCAACCTCATCTCAGAGTCCCTGCCCCCTTTCTACCCAAAACGGTCTCCCAAGTTAACTGTTCTTACTCAGCACAACTGACTCTGGTGTTAATCTGAGCCCATTTTAATATATCTTCTCCTATCCTTGTTAGTTCTGCTGGGGTACTTACATTACTATTTACATCAGAGTGAATGCTGCTTCAGAGCATCACCAGCTACCAGTCTCTTGTCTGTAATTGTCGGAGGGTTCCACTACTAAAGAATGCTTGCCAACTGCACTGTGTACAGCTTCTGCTGTTTCTCATTCATGCCTCCCCCCACGTACCCTCCCACAGTATGCAAGAATATAGAGCCTCTACAGGCAGGACTTGTTGCTTGAACCCTGTGCCATCGAATTCGCATTCAGCCACGGGCCGTGCAGGTAAGAGCAGTGGGGCCGGGTTGGGGGGGGGGATTTGACAGACGAGCACAAGGGAAAATTGAATAATTAATTTTCCCTCGTCATCTGTCGCAACCCCCTTCCACCCGGCCCCACCGCTCTTACCTGCATGGGCAATGGCTGTTCACATTAACTGTATTTGTAAAGTGCATACGGAGTGCTTTACATGGTCAAAGGCAGAGATCCAACCAGAAAGTGAATCTGGATGGGAGATGCTGGGTTCAGCAGTGGGAGGTGGACTCTCTACTTTGTTGGGATGTAGTGTTCTTTAAAGATATGCATCTTCAGCTCCTTCCTAACTTGAAACACGGGCCACGGCTGAATGCAAATTCGATGGCACGGGGTTCAAGCAACAACTCCTGCCTGTAGAGGCTCTATATTCTTGCATACCGTGGGAGGGTACGTGGGGGGAGCCATGAATGAGAAACAGCAGAAGCTATACACAGTGCAGTTGGCAAGCATTCTTCAGTGTGTGGATGGGGTCGGCCTGTTTCCTCGTTGTTTTATTGGTTCTTGCACGTCTTTGTCCCCCTGAATGAGGGTGTCTGAATATGTCCCTGACTGGCCCATTGATAATTTTGCATTGTTTGTTAGATGTGACCTGCATGACTGGGCCTAGTACTGCAGATGAGGCCTCACCAGTGGTGTTCACAGAACTTACACCTGTCTGCTAAGTTTGCACCCCGATATCCAATCCAAAAGTATTCATACTGGCCCCACGTTGTTGACAAGTGAATTCTACAGATTGTATTCTTTTAGAACCATCATCCCTCTGTCATCCTGGACCCAGATTCATGCCTAGAGCTGTTATGCTCCTAGCTGCCAATTGGCCACAAGTCATATATAGGCTCTTCAGGCCATTCTGGATTTTTGGCCCACTTCACTTTGCATGCCTGGATTTCAAACTCCATGCCTATAGTAGAAAATGTAAAACTACAAGATCCAGAATGCAAAGGGCTGCTGGCTAAAGAGCCACAACTGGCTGATGACCTCATCTGTGATTCTTGTCCACTTGGAGCTTTAAAATGTAAAGTTACTCTGCTGAAAATCTAATTTGTAGTCTCCAAAAGCATAGTTTTTTCCTTGAAAGCCCACTTGATTGTCCCTTATTTAAGAAGCCCCACAGCTGTCACAGACAAAGACAAAGAGACAGCACAGAGGGTATGTGGTGCTAAAGCACTTGGCACATATTTTATCAAGAAGATGCCCTAGCAGGCCTGCGATTTCTAAAGGTGGACGGGGCGCCAACTGGTGCAATTGGGTCATAAGAGCTACTCACATTTCGATTGTTGGTGCAATACTGTGAGCAAATCTCTTGCACTTTTTGTCATTCACAAACAAAAGGACAGGCCTAAGTGGAAAAATTATGTTTTAAATTGGGAACATTGTCAGGCCATTAATGATACAGATTTGATAATGAGGCAACTTGGTTTACACTTGGCGTGCCTGCAAAAAGGGGCCTCATATTTCTATCCGGGTTCAGAGTGGTACTGCCTGAATAAGTGTGGCTTACCTTTAATGTTAGCAGAGCACTCCATAATATCATCAGAGACACAGTGGTCAAGTCATGGGCTTTCCCTTTTTCTGACATTGCTCTCAGGTATTTTAGTCCACTTGGTTAAGCTTATGTAGTGCAAGACTATCTATCCCAGAATGCATTATCGTGTTTAAGGAAAGTCGGGGATAGAAAAATAGCATTTTTACCTGATACAGTGTCATCTGGTACCTTTACTAGGCTTCTTAGTGAAGTAGGAAGGCACATGAGAAAGTGCCCTATGCAGTCTGTGATTCCTAATTTCAAGCCCCAGCTCCCACATGAGCCAACTGTGATCTGTGACTGCTGCGCCTAACCCCACAGTCAGACTCTGATAATACTTCAGTTCGTGAGGCCTTGACATTCAAAACACAATAAGCAGGAAGCAGTGGTCGAAGTGGGGAAAAAAAAGTAGGAGAACTGTGGACGGAGAATCAGAGGGCGAGAATAACCTGAGATTTCGGTCTGAGGGTGGAGTCAGAGGTGTGGCCAGAAAGAGCAAAACTTCCCTATTTTTAGTATTTCTTTGGCATTTCACTGACCAGTTAATTCAACCAATAGATGCACATGTTTATTTAAGGTTCAATATGAGTTATTGACTTAAAATACATTCACAAAGTGGGATATGTTTTCAATAACAGAATGTGCCAAATATGCTTAAAAGTGGAATCAAAAGCCATTTGTCTCCGAGCCAGGGAGTTTCTGTCATCAGCACTTCTCCTCCCTTTTTCCACAACAACAGTTCAAACATGAATGGCAAAATATCCTAGTTTGCAAATGTTTTCCACTTAATTATGGCTGTACCATATTTGCCACATAATACATCATCCGCTGCATAATCTAACGATTTCACCCCAAAAATTGTTTGTAGCTCAAACAGATCAAAAATTACTATAAAAATGTGACTTATGTTGCTGCGAAGTGGAGGGCCCTTTGCAAAGGTTGACTAGTCACCTTTCTCACTGCTGCATTTGTATGTTACACAGGTACTAATGAGGCAAAAGCTTTGCAGAGGCTGTTAGTATGTATAAAAATGTCAAAATAAAGTTTCATAAAATGTACCGCATTACTCTGTAGCCTTTTTTTACTACATAATTTAGTCAACATTGCGCCATAATTTTGTCCTCCATTGCTGCATAACTCCAGTGGCCCCAAAGCAGGCAGCACATGTTAAAAGTGCTTGTGCATGAAGCAGAGACCATGAAGTTTGCGAAATTAGTTTGATGTGCATGCGAATCCTACATTGACAATCCTTGGTAAGTTGCACTACTACTGTTGAAAAAGGCCAATGGAGGTACCAAAAGGTGAGGTGGACTGGCCTCAAGGGTCTTGTGACTTCAATGACAGAGTCATTGTCGCTCTAGGGTGTGCTTCTTCGTATGCCTGCCCGCAAGACTGGAGGTTAACTTCAGTATGGATTGTGGTGGACAGGCCTTCAAGGTTAAGCCATACTTGCCACCGCAAGGGTCCACCTGCTGGTGCTAAGACACCAGGGTTTCTAAGGTTTATCGGGGCCTTCTAAGGTGTATCATGGGAATGTGCTCTGTCAAGAGAGTGGGCTGGTGGACTGGTCATGAAGGCTGAACCTAGTTCTCCAGTTCAAAATTCAGCAGCTCTGGTCAGAGTGCCACATCCTCTCCCCCACTGAACACCATACTGCCCCACTGAGAGAAACTAGCACTGCTTTCAGCTACAACCAAATTGTGCTGCGACTCAATTCAAATTATGCACTAGACAAGAGTAATATGCTGGCTGGAAAAAAAGTAATAACATCCTGTAAAAAAGCAAACACTCATAGGGAATGCAAGGATAAGTAAAGCATGTGAAATGTAAGAAGGAACAACATGGTTACCTTAAAGATTTTACACTCATTATTCAGACATCAGTGAGTGATTGTGCCTGAAAAGTTCAGGACATGACTACAAGACCCGGAAGGGACCCGTTTCAATGCCCATTGCTTATATTCTTACAAAACTTAAGGAGTTTGCTTTAAAAAGACCACATCCCTGAACACACAGCAGCGGTACACATTTTATAATCTAAAATAATTAAAACAGTTGAAAAAGACCACATTAAACGTTTCCCACTGCACCCATCAACCAAGGATTGCAGCCCCTCTAGGATTGGTGCCCTTCCCCACCCTGGGAAAACAATCTTGTTCAAAGAAAGAAGGTAAAAAGAAAGTAGCGCTTCACTGGCAAACTCTGTAAAGTGGCACTAATGTGTGTGGGCGTAAATAACACCAATCTGGCCTGACTGTGACCAGTCTTTATTGCTTTAATTAGTTATATAATTATTTTTCGTATTTTGATACTTTTTTCTCTTTGTCCCGAGATTGCCCTTTGGAATAGAAAAAGGTCAGAAAATGATGACATTTCCATCCAAAGTGTTTGGTTCTTTTTTGGAACCATTTCACAGGGGAACAAATAAAGGAAAGGAGAGGCAAGAGAGGGTAAGTGCTGTCTCTTGAAAAAAGCAAGTGAGGAGGAGCGAGACAGAAAGAGAGGGAGGAATAAAGAGAGAGAATGGGGAGGAGGGCAGCTGCCAGAGGCAGAGCAGGAGAAATGGACACTTCTCTGTGCAGGAAGGAAAAGAGACAGGGTGTTTTTCCTTCTCTGCCCATCCCAGAATGGCTGAGCCTTACTGCAGCATAACAAAGGGTGAGTGGACGGGTGGCCTCTGTGACTAGAGGCAGATCACAGGTAAAGTGCAGGGCCATTAACAGTAGCACTTTCGCGTGCTAATGGCCCTGAGAATCACAGAAGGGAGAGGGGAAATTATTTTGTCCCCTCGCCCCCCCCACCCTTGTCCCCCATGTCCCCCCACTCCAAAATCTGCGGGGGATATATCCTCTGCGTCCCCCACACTTCCTATGCCCATGCCTGGACCTTCCTTTGAAGTGGGAGAAGTTTCTAGAGGTTTCCCTTAGAAGTCATCAGTCATCCTGCCTTCTTGAACCTGGCTCCAGACTATCTACAGGGGGTATAAAGCCATTTGTGTGGAGGCAGAATACAGCCTATTCAAGTGTAAGTAGGGCTGTGCCCAGTCCCACGCTCCCATCCTGCCAGTGTGGGACATCCAGGCTTATCTAAGCTCTCTATTGTGCGTGGCTGTCTAGGAGGACTACACAAAGCCCAATTGTCAGCTGCACCCAGTCATGGGACCCAGAGACAGGCTGCAGGCACTAAATGACTAAGACAAGAAAATCTCAACTTTTGAAAATTGGTATTTTCGAAATTGCAATTTCAAATCCGACTTCACCATGAGAGAGGATTTTTCATTACGATTCCAAAGAAAGTAAACATGGACTGGTTACTTTCTCACATTTGGAAATTATCACTGATTAGTTGTAATAAACTAGCTCCTATGTTAGCCTATTGGAGAGGTAGGCCTTGCAATAATGAAAAAACAAATTTGAAACGAAACTAAAAAGTACAAGTCCCACAGTTAGACCTGGCCCTCTCTGCAGGAGCATCCTCAAACCTTTTGCCTTTTGCCTTTTACGTTCCACTTTTTGCTGAATTAGGTTTTGTTGGCCTTAGGACTTTGTGCACTTAACCACTACTAACCAGTGCTAAAATGCCTGTGCTCACTCCCCTAAACATGGTTTAATTAGTTTACACCTGATTGGCATATTTCATTTACTTATAAGTCCCTTAAAGTGTGGTATACAATAAACCCAGGGCCTGTAAATTACATGCCACTAGGAGACCTGCAGCACCTATAGTGCCGCCACTTAAGAAGCACCTTAAAACATGCCCCGGGCCTGCCATTGCAGCCTGAATGCAGTTTTAAACTGCTAATTAGACTTGGCAATATAACCCCCTTGTCAAGTCTAAACTCCCTTTTTTTTGCATAAACGTCACCCCTAAGGTAGGCCCTAGGTATCCCATAGGGCAGGGTGCATTGTAATTAAAAGGTTGGACATGTACTTTTAAGTTTTACATGCCCCGGTAGTGAAAAAAACCTACATTTGTTTTTCACTACTGTGAGGCTTACCTGTCCCATAGGATAACATTGGGTTGCCTTATTACATTTAGTAAGTGCAGAATTTTGATTGGGGCCAGGCAGTCAGTTCATGTTTGGTATCCATTAAATTGTAATAAAAAATCCTCTTTAATGGTAAAGTTGGACTTTAAATTACAATTTTGAAAATGCCACTTTTAGAAAGTAGCCATTTTCCTATCTGTAGCCCTTTTGTGGCAGCAGTCTGTCTTTGGTCACATGCCTGGGTGCAACTGACATTTAGACTTCGTAAATTTCTTCCAGAGAGTCACACAATGGAGGTAGATTAGGTGTGCCTGAATGGGCCATCTACTGGGATGATGGGAAGGCAGAGCTGAGCTCAGCCCCACTTGAAACTAAATAGGCTGTGCTCTGTCTTCACACACAGGACCTATTACCTCCATATTGTCACTGCAGCCACCTTGGAGCCAGGGCAGAGGGGTCAAGAAATTCCATGCACTTCAAAGAACCTTTCTAGAAGCTTTTCTCACCTTCCAGAGGAAGGTCACCAGGGTGTAAAAATGGGACCTTCGGACCTTCTCACAGGTCACTCCTGGACCTGCAGAAGGACTCTGAGAGGACTGCCTGTTGCTTTGAACTGCTGTGCACTCTGAAAGATTGCTTTGCTGTACCTGCAAGCACTGCTTTGCTGCCTGGAGCCTGCCTTGACCCTCAGGAGCCACCCCTGCTGTTGAGCCCTGCACCTTCACCTGAACCCTGGATTACCAGAGTGACTGCACGGGCTAGTTTGCTGAACTCTTCTTCAGAGCCACACAGACAAAAGGATCCCATCATCTTGAACTCGCATCTGGACCCAGCCTGAGTGAGTCCTGAACCTCCAAATGGTGTCCCACCAGTCCTGAACCCTTGGTTGTGATACTAAAGGTGCCTAGATGGCCAAAACCCAAAACCTGCTTGCTAATCCGCCCCAGGTACACTACCGGTCAGATTGAATTTGCGGCTTCTCCCGCTGCATTCTTCTCTGCAGCAAAATTTTGTTCAGTGCTCCTTTGCCAAAGGGGTATTTGAGGCCCTGGAATTGACTTCGGCTACAGCCTTCTGCATCATCTCGCTGGAGATTTTCAAAGTCCAAACATAGAAATCTTCACCGCAGTTCCGACCCAAGGCTCCCTGACCATCTGCAGCCTTGCCTAGCTGAACTTTACCTTCTCAAAACATTTTTCTCTAAATTTCTTCTAAGTCTGAAGGTAAGCGCAGTCCACTTCTTGTATCCGAAATGCGCTCCATCGCGGTCAGCCGTATTTTAAAACTTTGACACAGTCTTGGACTACTAAATGTCCGTGCTTGTCGTTTTGATCTTTTAGGCGCTAGTTTTTACTAAAACCTTTAAAAATTCATAATTTCAGTTCTACTGTTTGGGGTTTTGTCATTTTGGTGTCAAATACTGTATTAAGATTTACTCTATTTTCCTAAATTGATTTGGGATTTGAATTGTGTTTTATTTTCCCTTTTTCACTGTTTGTGTGCTGCATAAATAATTTGCACATTGCCTTTAAGTTAAGCCTGACTGATTTTGTGCCAATCTACCCAAGGGTAATCACAGGTTAATTTAGTGACTTTTGTAGTCCACCCTGCAAGGGATTGTGGCTGTTGCTTGACCAGGGGGGCTCACACCCCAGTCAACTAACAACCCCATATCTCCCACCCACTATTTTAAATACACTGCACCCTGCCCTCTGGTCTGTCCATGGACTACCCTAGGGGTGACTTACATGCATTAGAAAGGAAGGTCTGGGCCTGGCAAAAGTTTATTTTATCTGGTCGAAATGGCAGTTTAAAACTGCACAGACAGGCTGCAACGGAGACATGGTCAAAGTGATACTTAAGTGAGTCGCACAATCAGTGCTGCTGGCGCCCACTAGTAGCATTTAATTTATAGGCCCTGGGCAGAGGTGGTGCCACCTTACTAGGAACTTACAAGTGAATTAAATATCCCAATCATGTATAAGGCAATTCTACCATGTTTTAAAAAGAGGCCAGCAAAAACGAAGTCAGCAAACAGGAGGGTTGAAGGCAAAAGGTTAGATGGAAAACCAAGCCAAGGACGCCAGGTCTAACAGTGTGAATATATTTTAATTTTTTTTATGATCATATGAGGATTAGACTTGATTTTCTGGTCTGTAATTAACTCCAGAGAGTAATCATTATTCACCATCTCCATGGTACACATCTTGTTTTTCCATCTGCTTTATTAGTTTGACCACAGATCAGTTTTTTGTTTCATAGCTCTGTGCCAGGGATCTCACCATTTTTTAAGTGCACACTATAATTAGTTAACCTTCCATGCAGTGTTCTTGCATTACAGATTGTTGTACTAGATCAACAGAAGTTCTCTAACTTCACTATTTCTCACATTCAAGTTTCATGCAAATCAATTATATTGTGCTGCTTTAAATAATCCATTGCTTCAAAGTTGATTAAGTGGGACTTTAAGGTCGGGCATGGCGAAGGCATGCATGAACATGGCAGCACTCTGGGAGTGCTCCGACCTCCTCTGCTGCTCTCGGCCTGTATCCTGCCCCTCGGGAACCAGTGACTCCGGCAGGAGACGTGGCACGTAGTCAAACCAAACTCTAGGGGTGACAGCGGAGGACATTGATGCCATGATTGAAGCTGTACCCTGGACCGCAGCAGCTGCCCAGAACCCAGGGCAAAACCTTCATCATGGCGGACCTGGGCATGGGCTAGCGAGACAATCCGTGCGCCGTGGCCCACATTTGGTTACGAGAGGCACTGTTTCCTTGTGGCAGCTTCGGTGGGATGCCCATTGGGCTGAGGCCACCTCACAGCCCATTTCTTGCCCCCAGACATGGAGCAATACGAAGGGCCAGGAGGTACTGATGGCCAGAGGTGTGGTGGAGGCCTCCAGTGCTACAGTTGCTGGCAGCATGGGAGCCTGTTCTCCTGCCAACATCAAATGTCCGGTGGCTGTCTTTCATCATGGGTATTCCACATATAACAGTGGTATGCCAAAAGCACTGGCAATAATGGATTACCTTCTTTGAGGCCTGGCGCTACGAACAGAAGGCGCGACGATACGGAAGGTCGACAGCTGCCTAAACCCCAGTATATCACAGCAGTGTGTCCCCAGGGCCTGCATACCCCAGGGAGTTCGGCCTAGTAAGCGGCCCATTTTCTGAGGGCTCCAGTCAGTGTGAGGAGAGGACATTACCACATGGTCTGTACTGAGATCCCAAGCTGTCCAGCTGGAGACCCAGCACACCAGCTACCTTCCCCTGAGTGGCCATAACATTGGGCACCGACACTGCAGACCCTCTTGCCTCCAGGTACCACATGCACCAACGCCAGCAGGTGCGGAGGACCTGAAGCTTGCTGCAATCTAGCATTTGATCTCCAGTACAACAATGAGGTTGTGGGTGCCTTCTGGAAGAAGCTTAGTGGTGGGGTCACTGTGGGGCATAGGATAGGGGGAAGCAGCATTCGCCAATGGGGGGACACGCGTGACAGTGTTGATCTTGTCCACAGCCATTGAGACTCGAGATGGAACCCAGCCACTGGGAGGGTGGCAGCGGTGTAGTGCTCGAAGGGAACTGTTTGCTGGACTGAGGGAGAGGTTGAGGCCTCTGTCTTCTCTTGGCCCACGGACCTCTGTGGTTCATCTGCCAAGTGAGCCATTTCAGTAAACAATAGGCAGCACCAGATTGACTAGAGATCTGGGTGGGAGGATAGAGTCTGGTCTTAACACTATGCCATCCTACGTGGAGGGAACACAGCTGGAGGGTGAGGAGCCTTGCGTGCGTCAAGAGGTTCTTAACAAGCTGGACTGCATCCTGGAAGCCATCACAGCCATGTGAGGGACACTAGAAGCTAAAATCAAAAGGGTGGTAATTGACATGAATATCCAGCATGACGTATATTCAAATTAGTGGACAAGGTGACATCCAGCAAACTCCAAAAGCTTGTGGTGTCCCTTACCACGATGGTTGCATTGTTAGATCAGCGGGCTGAAGATGCGGAAGGCTGCAGCAGGGGCAATAATGTCAGGGTGGTTGGTCTGCCTGAGGGGTCAGAAGCATCTGATATTGTGGCATTTCTTGAACAGTGCCTCCATACTGATGTGGCACCACAAGAATTGTTGAAATTCTTTGTGCTGGGGAGAGCCACCGTGGGAGCAGCCTCGCCCAGTGGTGGCGGGTCTACTTAACTAGACACATTGTAGCACGCAGCCCATGCGAAAGGCCCTTTGTGGATAGGGAATGCCGAAGTTGCCCCCTTCCTGGACTACATGCTGGTGGTTCATCAAAGGAGGGCCTCTTACTCGGAGGTGAAATACTCACTCCGCGGCCTGGACCTCCAGTTTATGCTGGCCTGCCTTAAGATCATATCTGGTGTTCGCACATACTCCTGTGATACCCTAACAGAGGCATGGGACTGGATTGAGTCTCACCGCATTGGGACGGGGATGCCCCGGGGCTTACTGCCTTGCTCACAATGCCTCAAGCGGAGGTGCAGAGCATGCTCTTTGGAAGGATGCCCGGCAAGACAACAAATCGACCTAGCCAGGGGAGACACTTTGGAAGTGGCCAGACAGCTTGGTGCCGCACCCTGCTAGGGGTCAGGGGATCGCGGTCTAGCTTATCCTGCAATGGTACAGATTCTGACTCAGTCCTTGTGGGACCCTCCCAGGGCCTACCCCTGACTCCTTTCATGGCTGATGACCTCTGATCCCTGCCCCTTTATGCAGGAGTTCTTGTTCCTTGTGAGAAGCTCTGGGGTATGGGGCAGTGGACGATGGCCGCCCTGTGGCATCCCTCCTGCTCTGGTTTAGCCGGCTGGGCCTGCTATGCTTTCACCAGAGACAGCAGCTGGCAGATGGCGCACTTGTTTCTAACTGTTCAGAGCTGAAAAGCCCCTCACCATGGATACATGGAGCGCTTTGGCACAGGGCACACAATGGCACTCAAGTTGCTGATTGATGAGGTTTGGGCACCTGACCTTTTCTGAAGTGCCAGAGCAGTTGGGGAAGAGGTTTTATTTGTTATGGGACACTGGGCACACAGAGCACCTTTATATGTTCTTCTGAGGATGATTCCCATACGGTTGGGCAGCATTGTGCTACACTTCATCGAAGCTGCAGTTTGTGGCACTGGGTTGGGCTGCACTGGGTGGCCAGGGGGGACACCGTTTGCCACACGCATCACCTGATGGCCACGCAGGTCCCATGTTATATGATTCTCACTTGTAATGTTAAAGGGATGCACTCTACCCGCAAACATTACCTGGTACATTCTTTTCTGGTAAGGAGGGGGGTGGAAATTGCATTCCTTCAGGAAACTCACTATGCAGGGCCCGAGCCGGAACACCTACATAGGAGGTGGCGGGGTCAAGTCTTCGCCTCTAGTTACTCCTCCTTTGCCAGGGGCACCCTCATATGGATTCGGGCAGATGCTCCATTTTACTGTGAGTCCCAACACACTGACAGGGAGGGACAGTACATGCTTCTTAGTGGAATACTAGTTGGGAATGCTCTGGCTCAGGGTGCATATATGCCCCAATGTTAACCAGTCCGCATTCATAGAATCCCTGGCCCCACACCTGGGTGCAAACCTACCAGCAGATAGGATACTTGGTGGAGATTGCATGGTAGATGTAATTTTGGACAGGTCCTCCCCTTCATTTCTTGACTCTCCTGTCCGGAAGTTGGCCGCTTTTTTCAGCAGTGAGTGGCAGACTGGGGCCTCCTGGACCTCTGGCAACTCTGGCATGGTCATGCACGGGAGAACTAATTCAATTCCCCAGTGCATGACCTACGTGCACAATTAGATGGGTAACTGGCGTCCCCCCAAGTAGCTGACCAGGCCACTCATCTGGAGTACCTGGCCCACTTACTCAGACCATAACCCACTTATGATGCGTTTGCATGCGGGGAAGAGGCTGGGCTTAATCCCTATGTGGAGGCTCCGCCCAAACCTGCTGCATGACTCGGCCTTTCGAGATTCCCCACAAGAGGTGATTAGTGATTTTTGTCAGCATAACCAGGATTCTGCATTGTGGCGATGGTCTGGAAGACATTTAAAGTGGTGATCTGGGGTGATTATATAGGCACACAGGCTGGGGAGTGCAGAATCCTAGAAACCAAGCTTAATAGCCTGGAAATCAGGATGTGTGACCTAGAGGCCACATCTCTGCTGGACCCCTCTCATCCCCCGGAATTATTGGAAACCTGGGTGTCCAATGTGGCACCACACACCGGCTGGGCCTTTTCATCTATAAAGAGCATATGGCTCAGATGCATGAAGAGGGGGCACACAGGGAGGCCACTGGCCTTGCTTGTCTCCTCAGAGCAGTGGTTTCCAGTCACACACACACTTTGGTCCACTGATGGCACACCATTGCGCACCCAGTTCGACAGCCACTGGGAGTTTGCTTAGCACTACAAGGACTTAAATGTGGGTTCTGGCATTGCTACCGACGACATGATTGACAAGTTTTTGTCTGGGGTAGCCCTACTTCACTTCCCCAACGCAGTTCAGCAGGACATTAGCCAGCCCATTTCAGAACCTGAAATTAGGGGGCCATTAAAGACCTAGCGACAAGGAAAACCCCTGGAGGGGATGGCCTCGCTGTGTATTTTCACCTGATGTTTAGCTCGCTCCTGGTGCCCCTGCTAGTGGTTCCATACAATAGGAATCCTACCACCCACTTGTCAGGAGGCAATGCTGATCTCCCCGTTGAAGCCAGGGAAGAACCTGGGAGAAACCTCCTCATACCACCCTCTGTTGTTGCTCACAATCAACTACAAAATCCTCAGTAAGGTACTAGCTACCCACTTGCAACCTCACATGCACCAGCTGATCCACAAAGATCAGAGTAGCTTTATTTCACACCTCAACCACCTCCCCAAATTTTATGTGCCTCTACTGGGTGCTGGACGAGATCCCCATGGATGTCGCCCTGGAGCCAGTAGTGCTGTCGGTGGACATACGTAAGGCCTTTGACACCTTACAGTGGAGATACATGCAAACGATGATGTGCTGCATGAACATAGGCCCGGCTGGGCCAAGTGGATAGTACTGTTGCATACTGGAGCTCAAGCTCGGGTGAAAACTGGGGAAAATATCTCGAACCCACTTGAGAGTTGCACGGTTACATGGCAGGAGTGCCCCCTTTCCTCCTTGCTGTTCGCTTTGGCCATTGAGCGATTTGCTAGGGCTGTTCAGCCTCAGGGGTGGTGTAGGGGCATATGGCTACTCGATGGGGAACATAACATCTCCCTATTCGCCGACGACATGCTCATCTTTTTGCTGGATGCCCATACTGGAGTTCCCTTGGGGTCTCGATGCTACGTCAACTGGGCGAAGGGATGGGATTATACACCAGCTGGGATCAATTGTGTGTTTTCCCAGTTTGTGGGGACACTATTGTTCCACCCCAGATGGTACAAGATTGTGGTATTCCCTGGAAACCTCATACAGTCTGGTACCTTGAGATCCACATTTTTCACAAGGATGCCGAAAGAAGGGAGGGTAACCTGGGGGTGCACTTCTATCCCTAATGGGAAACGTGGCACTCTGGTGCATACTGAGGCTCCCCTGATGGTTCCCTGGTGAGGGAACTAACTTGGGATTGGTGACATTGCTGCGTACCATCCGGCGCTTGACAAGGGAAGGTGGACTGCAGGTCCCGAATTTTGAGCTGTACCACATAGTAGTGCAAGTGCAGTGGCTGGCTTTCTGGTTCATGGCCACAGAGAAGAGTTGGGACCTTTTGAAGATGACCCTTACCATGGCTGCTACTGCTGCTCATGCTTGTGGAATGTCCAGCTAGAGGGCCACCTCTGAAACTCCTGTGGGTTGTGTTGCAATGCTGAGCAGTGTTTGCCAAGTTCTCGTGTCAACAGCGGCCCTACTACAGAGTTCTGCTAATGGTAAGCCCCCGTTTCATGGGTCTGGGGCAGTGGGCGGGGGAGAATGAAGGTCTTTGCCAGTGCCCAGTCGATTTTGATTGGGCATCCCTCCTGATCGCTATTAAAGAAAGAGCATGGGAGGACCGCGGATGCGCATTGGACGCCGACAAGCTGGAGTCAGCAAAGTTGTCCGGGAGCATGTTGCACCGGGGTTTCTGAGTTCCACAGACAAGATTCCTAATTCTTCATATGAGGTGGTCACATATATATTTATCACTTATTTGGACACGTGGGGCTCCATACTGTTTGCCTACTATTTTGTTGTGGGGAAGGGGGTAGCTTAGTGGTATAGTTATAGACCACTGTGATGGCCACATAGGTAGTTCTATAGAACAAACTGTAGGACTAGTGAATGCAAAACCTCAGTATTATACATTTTGTAAAATGCACCTCAACATTTTTGGTTGATTCATGTCTGTTGGTATTAGAGGTTAACTGTTCCTACATCCTTGTGTATAAGTCATTGTCTCACTGTATCACTTGTAAAATTCAATAAATAAAATGAAAAAATGAAAAATGGGACTTGAAGTCTACTTTCGTCCAACCTATTATCTAGTATTTTTTAGCACTAACCCAAAGATCAGCCCAGGAGATGACCTTTTAAGGAAGGTGCTTACCAATGCCAAAATTCTGTGTTTTGGTCAGAAATGTATTTGTCTGTGGCTTCTCCACTGAGCTATTTCTATGGAACACAAGATCATCTACCTTAGTGTCATTCTAGTAATAAACAAGCTTCCAAATTGGTCCCTCAAGTTGAATGGAGAAATCGAATAGCAAATTAATTGTAACTTTGATCATAGCGGTTCATGTCACAGAGCACACATTTACTTAAAACATCCACATTTTATGATTCCACATTCACAGTCATCATTTAAGACACTTTTGCATTTTTTTATCCCTGCTTATGAAATCAAAAGGTAGAGAAATTAAACTTTGTCTCACTATATAAATACACTTTGAAAAACACTGTACTAGACTAAATCAGGGCCTCATTACGATGGCGGTGGGACTGCTACTGTCAGGCCGTTGGTGGTGGTCGCACCGCCATGGGACCCAGCATGTCCGCCCGCCATATTATGATGGCAGGCAGATGAAGGACGGGCAGAGAAACCAACCACCATGACTCTGACGGGCTCAAGTAGCCCATCGGACGGGCAGATAGACTTTAATTCCTACAATGGTGGCAGTGCCTTCTCAGGCACCGCCGCAGGGATTACAATGTCCCTTTCTGCCGGCCATTTCATGACGGTTAATCTGCCATGAAAAGGCTGGTGGAAATGGACTTGGGGGCCCGTAGTGGGCCCCCCTTCCCCACTGACCCTTTGATATAGGCCCAGGGGGGCACCTATGGTGCCCCCTACATATCCATGCACCATGCAGCAGGCACTGCAATATAGTGCAGGGATATGTCAGATGTGTTTATTTTGTACTGCGGCGTGTGCTGCAGCACGCAGCAAATGCCGCAATACAAAATATAGACATTGTGACCGCCTTGAAGGCGGTTGCAACCTAATCCCTAAGGCGGGGACCTCCGACTCCTAGTCGGGCAGTTCTTGTTTCATCACGGTGCCGGTCGGACGTAAGTCCGAACAGCATCGTAACGAGGCCCTCTGTGCGCATTTATAAATTGTAACCACACATTTTCCAAATTGCAATCAAAGTTTTGCACAAAAAAGTCAGAAATTAATCTCAGTTGTAGAATGGAGTATAACAATGTCCATGCCTGCAATATTTTAACGGGTCGGTTTCACTTAGTATATATCCAGGTGGGAAGCAAGGGACAAAGATTATTTATTTTGCTCTTTCTCTTATTCACCTTTTGAAAGGTGGATAGCTTATTGGCTGAGCCTTCCTTCATGCCCTGTAAGAGTGTGTGCCTAAACTCTGATATTAGCTATTCAATTGGCAACTAATTGTACCTCAAAAACTCTGCATCAATTTCTTCTATACTAACCCCTCTGCTATTTCCATGCTCTAAATATGTGGCAAACTCATTTCTGTTTGTTATAGTTTTGTTTTTAGAAACACTGGTTAAAGTTCTTTTGTATCTTCCTAAATGGAGGTTCTGAGTCAAAAGTTTGTACAACTAGATGCATTTGGTTGACATTCATTCGCAGTGCAGGGGAATCCATTGACAGTTATTTTTGCTTGTAAGTTTGTAAAGCTTGTAGACCAGTGGCGGCTGGTGACATTTGAAACTGGTGGGCCGTAAAATGATTGTCATACTGCACCGTAGCGAGCGAGCGTAGCGAGCGAGCCCGAACAACCTAAGGGGGGTTTCGGGGGGTTTCTCCCCCGGCGAAAATTTTGAAAAAAGAGTGGACAAATGGTGCATTTTCAAGCAGATTTGAGGTCACAGAAACCCCTCTTGACTAATTTTCAAATGTCCACTTTCAACTCGCCAATGTTAATACCAATGAGTGGCTGAACAAAGTGCTGCGCCTGACCTGCACAATGACGCCGTCAGACCAGGCATCCTGTCTTCCGTGGCTTTACTGCCCCCATAAGAACAACATTTCAAGTGCTCAGTGACAAAGGCCTGCCAGAAATGCTCCATCTTCTACAGATGGGTGTCTCAAAGTATTTGGAAAAACTCCACCTTGTGACTAACATTACTGAACATGTTGGTATTGTTACTAATTGCAACCAAACTGCACTGTCCAGTTTTTCACATACTGTTTTCAATAAACATTATTCGGCGGAAGACACGTGCGTTATTAAAGCTAATAGCACCTGAAATATACATGCAGTATAACAAATACAAAAAGCCGTCTTTGTGTACTTTGTCACCAGAACCCCTACCGTGATGGAGCATACATATCACTGAAAAAATATAATTTTTCTCTCTCCACACTCTCTCTCTCTCACACACACACACATGCAAACACACAAACAGCACACGCACACACTGCACTTCGAAAATTAAAGATTTAGCAAAATCTTAATTGCAGAATAAAAACGATGCTCATTCCTAAACAAGATTGAGAAAGTGAGCCACAGTGCACCATCTAAACCAGAGTGCCATAACCCTCTGACATCACAAGGCATTGTCTCGTTTCCCATAACCCAAAAAACACAATGTTATGTTCACATGACCCATAACCCTCTGACATCACAATATCTGTCTTGTTTCCTATAACCCTGACACCACAATGTTCTGTTCCATGACCCATCACCCTTGGACATCACAATGTTCTCTTCACATCACGACTCACCACCCTGTAACAACACAATGCCCTTTGTCATTTGCTATAACCCTGGCATCCCAATGTTCTGTTCACATGACCATAACCCTCTGATATCACAATGCTCTGTCTCGTTTACTATAACTTCGACACCACAATGGTCTGTTCCACGACCCATAACCCTCTGACATCACAATGTTCTGTTCCATGACCCATTCAGAATGCCCTGTCTCGTTTCCTATAGCCCTGACATCACAATGCTCTGTTTACATCCATGACCTATCACCCTCTGACATTACAATGCCCTGTCTCGTTTCCTATAACCCTGACACCACAATGTTCTGTTCCATGACCCATCACGCTTGGACAGCACAATGTTCTCGTCACATCACATGACTCTCCACCCTTTGACATCACAATGCCCCTTGCCATTTGCTCTAACCCTGACATCCCAATGTTCTGTTCTATGACCCTCTGACATCGCAATGACCTGTCTGGTTTTCTCTCACCCTGACATCACAATGTTCTATTTACTTTCTCCATAACTCCACTCACAAATCCACACAATCCTATGACATCATAATGTCGGATAACTCTCCTTTCAAAGCACGCGTTGACTCAAACTGACCATCATGCATACTCTAAAAACCTAGAACCCCATTGGCTGTATATGGGGACACTTTTAATGAGTTTATTCTACATATACTGATGCAGGAACCGACTGGTGGGATTCCGTTTATCCACGTGAACATCGCCTTAGTTGCACCGCACGTTCTTATCTATTATATCCCTACAATTTTGGATGGCATTCCACTTTTTGTCCAAGTCAAAATACTTCCATGCATAGAGGCTCACATGGCACAGTGAGCATTGGCAAAGCAATGTTCTCCTCTTTCAATGCCATTACCTGCCCCTTTGCTTTGCCTGTGTTTATTGGTAACGCTGTTCTGCATTTGGCAAAAACGAAAAAAATGCATGTTTGCTGATATGGAACAGCATCACCAAAAACAAAAAAAGCTTATATAAGCTATATATGTGCACATGATTCACCATCCATGCGCACACTGCGTTATGATGCTTCGGCTATTTTTGCTATCTTTTTTACTTTTAATTTACTTTTCCAAGATGGCAGATGTGGTACAACATTTTTTAAAATAAGTGTGGAAGCGCACTAAAAGAGAAAGGAGTGACCTAGTAACAAATTGCAGCTATCAGACCTTCAAAAAATATTTTCATAAAAAGAAAACGAAAAGATAATGTGTCATGAGGGAAAGGGAGCACAGGAGGCATTTGCAAAAGACTCAACATCGGAGCAGAGGAAGGGAGGGTGGGAAAGCAACAGGGAGTGGGGAAACAAGGGACACATTGATGACGAGCTGGAGAGACTAAGGCACAGAGAGAGAAAGAGAGGAAGATAGAGAGGGAATGGGAGAAACGTTAGGCTGTGAGGAAAGGGCCTCGTAAAGCAAAGGGTCTGTACATACGTACGTACTTATTTATTTTAACACAAACCAGAAAAGGGGAAGAGGCTATAACATACCGCACTTGACAGCAAAGTTTTTTATGAAAATATAGCAATTAATTCCTATTATTGCTGAGTGCAAAGAACCTAGGAGCACTCCCCTTTACACTCCTAAATAGAGAAAAGATTCCCTTAAAACATAACACATTAGGTTCAGCACCCCATAAATACGTATATCATAATGTATTAGGCAATGTGTACACAAAGAAAAATCCAATTTGTAGATGCGATCTTTTCTTGTATAAAACTGTTCTTTATTGTGTTTTCATTAAAATCCACAAAGCCATAGCCAACGCGTTTCGTCTCACACAGAGACTTCTTCAGGGCTATAGAAAAAACACATATATACGAACATTTAAAAAAACACTCATATACACATATGAGAGAATATATAAATCCATTAAAATTTAAGCCAACATCATACATTTGTTAATGTTATGCCATTTTCAGAAATCGATACAATCAATATTCATTTTTTATCAAGTGTAGCGCCTATATTCATTAAGAAAGACATGGAAAGAAGAAAGAAAATAAAAAAAGCAGAAACAGCATATTTCTATTGAAACAGGGAATTATAGTTTAACAAATGAGAGTATTGCCCCTAGTGTAAAAGGAATAGTATATTATTCTAAATGTATACATATATCTTTAATTACATTGAATCATGATCAATCTCAAAGCAAACACATTAAATATGTCTTGAGATAAAGTCTTAGTATCAAGATCTAAGTAATAACCTGACAATGCATAATACCTAAAAGTGACAGAATAATAATCACTTGAATCAATGAGCATTATACCTAAAAGTCTTATGCTGCACTCACCGCAATAGTAACTTGACAGTGAAGACACGAATCAATTAGATATTCAAGTGTGAGATCCAAATAACACCTTTAGCCCTAGAGGAGATATATCAACCAATGTTGAATTTGCTAAAATATATCCATCCACAATAACAAGATATATCGAAAGTTATCTACAACGGTCCTTTGAACGCTCACCTGATATTTGGCAAGGTAACAGAAAAGTAATTAAAACTCCACTCTTATATCAGGAGTAGGACAAGAAGACGATTATGAGGGTCAGTATTGATTTTTCAACCTGAATGAGGGAATACAAAATTTCTTATATTACGAGTGCAGACAACACAACATGATAATTAACAGCTTTATCATGTTAAGTGAGCACATTCATCGATACATTCCAAAATACTCATAAGTGCAATAGGTTACCCAAGAAAACATGAAGCACCCCATGTTTATCCTGAGAAACAGAAACCCAGGTCGAGAAAGAGAACCCCAGCACTATATTACAAAGGCACAAAAATTATTAGGCCTTTCATTATGCCTTTCCTTATGTCATTGTCTGCTGTCCCAGAGCATTTCCAATTAGTCAGTATTACAATTTTAAAAAAGCCACTGATCACAAAGCCATCGATTGCATACAAAAACACACCTATTCTTTTGGATAATCGAACATGAAAGCAATACAAAGTGAGACATGTTTATTTTATGAAAAAACATGAAAAAAAAACGAACGAAAGGACATAAAGGAGATACCGTCAGAGAAGCAGCCAGTTACCGAGCCCATAGTCTAGGAACCATTACGCCGCGATACTCTACAGCTTCTACTAAATCAAGGTCCCTCGCATTCCATGATGTTGCAATACAGTATATATGGATGCTTGTTTAGAGAGTATGGCGTAACCGCAATATGGAGAGAAACATAATTGTTTTTTCTTTTTTATATTAAAAAAAACCCCAATCCAAGTGCAGAAAAAAGAAAAGGATGCGACGAATATCGCCAGAACAACGGCCAATTAAAAGGCCCCACAGTTCAGTATACATTTCACTGCGAAGATCTATCGATTTTGCTGAAGTAAGTTTTGTGACATTCCATGATGGCGCAATACAGTATATATAAACAATCACGGTGCATATATGACTCACCATCAGCGTAATATAGTGCAACGCCAGATATGTAAAGCCGGTTCTTATGCGAATGCTCAAATTGGCTGTTCACGAACGTCCTCATATCTGAAATACAGACATGGACTCACTTTCACTTGTCTATATCCTTTAAACACAGATTTCTGCAATATCTCTATCTACATAACACTTACCCAAAAAGGCGGCATGGTGGCCGATCAAGTCCGTACAGGTCAGTTTCGAAAAAGAGAAGCCGAGTAACTTTTGGCGGGTGTTTTTATACTATAAATATGTGACACCTGATTGTGTAAACACAAACGAGCCTCAAAGAGCCGCTTATGTGAGCCTTCAATATGGCGGCCATTACTGAATGGTAAAATAGCCGAAAGTGTTCAAATATATTGCGGGTACTCCTTCGTGTCATTGCTTATTTAGGGGCTTATTCTCATCCTCAATTATTGATCGAGGTTAGAGGATATTTTATATGACAGACTCCATCCAATTACGTGGATAGAAACTGAAACCCGAACATAATTTGACCCGATCAACCTAAGCAATCGCCATTTTGGAACGGTCAATAGTTGTGTGAGCCTTTAGCATGGCAGCCATTACTGAACGGTGAAAAGAAACGAAGATGTTTCAATATATTATAGGTAATCCACCATACCGTTATTTATATGAGGGCTCATTCTCATCCCCAATTGTTGATCAAAGGTCAACTATATACTGTATTACGGATTTCATCAAATATATAAATAAATAGGGACCATAGCCCGAACAGAATTTAACCAAATCGGCCTAAACAATCAGCATTTTGAGACAGTCAATTTGCTGATAAATCTTCAGTGCAATATAGCAACCCCTCATGCCATATCTGATCATCTACAGTTAATTCTCAAACTACACCTCATTGATCTCTGGATTCCACCATGTTCACATACCCAAATAAAATGCACTGTTTTCTTTACAATGCATATTCATATTTGATCTTAATGCATATGTTTTAACGCACAAGTGTTTCGCAATGTCTATTCCTACATGGTAATTCAACAAAAATAGTGTCAAAACATACAGACCTTACATGGAAATTAACTGTTCATCATAATTGCAATATGTCTACATGTTTCGCTTTCTTCTACATTATATATGAGAATAAAGCAAATTCGTTTACTACACATGTGTAGACAACAATCGTATTGTATGGCCTTATCATACATGGAGATTCAAGAAAGCAGATATTGAAACAAATGACTGATAAAGTTATAAATAGTGTATATCATCAACTCATCTGCCATGATAAGTCACATTCTAAATAAGCAGATAGGTATCGGTATAGAAAGAGAAATTGATTCATCCCATTGCATATGCAATATCTCACCCTTTCATATAAAATGATGGAACTCATTGTTGACATTTAATCCATACTTGACCGTCCTGAGGCGACAAATCCAAACTGCCTCTCGTCGCCTAAGGGCTAATTCTCTGTCGCCTCCTCTCTCCAATGGCATTACCTGATCTATACCTGCAAATGATATGTTTTTATCCTCAGGATGCTCCTGTCGCATATGCATAGCGATAGGATACCTCATATCACCATTCTTTATGGCCCTTACATGTTCTTGAATTCTCATTTTTAGACTACGGATACTGCTGCCTATATAGATCTTCTCACAGGCACAGATAATCATGTAAACAGTAAAGGTGGTATTGCAATTAATAAAAGAGTCAATAGAATATTCCTTTGATTGACCACTATTGAATTTTTTCAATCTATTCCTGCCATATTTACAAATGCAACAAATCCCACACGTGTGGAAGCCAATGGGTTTTTCTGACAACCATGTCACTTTTGACTTATTCAAAGTTTTTACATAGCTGGAACTAAGCATGCTTTTTAATGTCATACCTTTACGATAGACTACTCTGGGTTTTTTGGAGATAGTACCAGAGGGAAAGCTATCAGATCCCAAAGTGCACCAGTTCTTTCTCAAAATATCATATATATGGTTACTGAAGATATTATACTCAGTAATAAATAGAACCTCTGACTGATAGTTACTTTTTTTCTTTCGCTTAGTAGCATTAGATGTTAGTGCTTCTTTTCTGTTAAGCAATTGTACTTTTTTCTCTGCATTTTCTAAGCAGGTTCTATTATAACCCCTCTTAATAAAGTTTGTTTTGATGCTGTCTACATTTTTAATGAAATCCGCTTCCAAACTACAATTGCGCCTAGCGCGGACCATTTCCCCATACGGTATGGCATCAATAGTGGAGCGTGGGTGCGCACTGGTAGCGTGCAGATAGCTATTGCACGAGGTTTTCTTTTATAAATATCACTCTGTATGCTAGTCCCCATGACAAACAATTTTAAATCAAGGAATTCAATGCTATTGACTGAATGCTGAATGGTTAATTTCACATTAAATGCATTGGTGTTCAAATACAAAAGTATGCATTTAGGCTCTCCACAGTCCCATGCCAGATCATTATTACGTCATCTATATAACGGCCATAAAATATGACGTTACCACTCCAATCATCTGATCCTGGGCCCCAGACATGCTCCACCTCATACAGCCCCATGAAGAGGTTCGCATAAGATGGAGCAAAGCTGGAGCCCATCGCCGTCCCCTGCCTCTGCAAATACCATGCCTTGTCATGCAAGAAAGCATTCTGTGTTAGAATCATTTCTGCCATCATCAACAGCATATGTGTATGTTCAATGTGTTGTGCTCCTCGTTTAAAAAGGAAATGTTTAAGGGCCCTCAGGCCCTGTTGCAGGTGAATGCACGTGTACAGACTTTCCACATCCATTGTCACGAGAAAAAGATCTTCCATATCCCATTTAAAATCCTCTAGTTTGCATAAAAGGTCAGAACTATCTCGTAAGTAGCTCAATACATAGATCATTTCTTGCAACCAATTGTGAAAAACTTACCATCGTACTTACGAGATAGTTCTGACCTTTTATGCAAACTAGAGGATTTTAAATGGGATATGGAAGATCTTTTCTCGTGACAATGGATGTGGAAAGTCTGTACACGTGCACTCACCTGCAACAGGGCCTGAGGGCCCTTAAACATTTCCTTTTTAACAGAGGAGCACAACACATTGAACATACACATATGCTGTTGATGATGGCAGAAATGATTCTAACACAGAATGCTTTCTTGCATGACAAGGCATGGTATTTGCAGAGGCAGGGGACGGCGATGGGCTCCAGCTTTGCTCCATCTTATGCGAACCTCTTCATGGGGCTGGTTGAGGTGGAGCATGTCTGGGGCCCAGGATCAGATGATTGGAGTGGTAACGTCATATTTTATGGCCGTTATATAGATGACGTAATAATGATCTGGCATGGGACTGTGGAGAGCCTAAATGCATACTTTTTGTATTTGAACACCAATCCATTTAATGTGAAATTAACCATTCAGCATTCAGTCAATAGCATTGAATTCCTTGATTTAAAATTGTTTGTCATGGGGACTAGCATACAGAGTGATATTTATAAAAAGAAAACCTCGTGCAATAGCTATCTGCACGCTACCAGTGCGCACCCACGCTCCACTATTGATGCCATACCGTATGGGGAAATGGTCCGCGCTAGGCGCAATTGTAGTTTGGAAGCGGATTTCATTAAAAATGTAGACAGCATCAAAACAAACTTTATTAAGAGGGGTTATAATAGAACCTGCTTAGAAAATGCAGAGAAAAAAGTACAATTGCTTAACAGAAAAGAAGCACTAATATCTAATGCTACTAAGCGAAAGAAAAAAAGTAACTATCAGTCAGAGGTTCTATTTATTACTGAGTATAATATCTTCAGTAACCATATATATGATATTTTGAGAAAGAACTGGTGCACTTTGGGATCTGATAGCTTTCCCTCGGGTACTATCTCCAAAAAACCCAGAGTAGTCTATCGTAAAAGTATGACATTAAAAAGCATGCTTAGTTCCAGCTATGTAAAAACTTTGAATAAGTCAAAAGTGACATGGTTGTCAGAAAAACCCATTGGCTTCCACACGTGTGGGATTTGTTGCATTTGTAAATATGGCAGGAATAGATTGAAAAATTCAATAGTGGTCAATCAAAGGAATATTCTATTGACTCTTTTATTAATTGCAATACCACCTTTACTGTTTACATGATTATCTGTGCCTGTGAGAAGATCTATATAGGCAGCAGTATCCGTAGTCTAAAAATGAGACTTCAAGAACATGTAAGGGCCATAAAGAATGGTGATATGAGGTATCCTATCGCTATGCATATGCGACAGGAGCATCCTGAGGATAAAAACATATCATTTGCAGGTATAGATCAGGTAATGCCATTGGAGAGAGGAGGCGACAGAGAATTAGCCCTTAGGCGACGAGAGGCAGTTTGGATTTGTCGCCTCAGGACGGTCAAGTATGGATTAAATGTCAACAATGAGTTCCATCATTTTATATGAAAGGGTGAGATATTGCATATGCAATGGGATGAATCAATTTCTCTTTCTATACTGATACCTATCTGCTTATTTAGAATGTGACTTATCATGGCAGATGAGTTGATGATATACACTATTTATAACTTTATCAGTCATTTGTTTCAATATCTGCTTTCTTGAATCTCCATGTATGATAAGGCCATACAATACGATTGTTGTCTACACATGTGTAGTAAACGAATTTGCTTTATTCTCATATATAATGTAGAAGAAAGCTAAACATGTAGACATATTGCAATTATGATGAACAGTTAATTTCCATGTAAGGTCTGTATGTTTTGACACTATTTTTGTTGAATTACCATGTAGGAATAGACATTGCGAAACACTTGTGCGTTAAAACATATGCATTAAGATCAAATATGAATATGCATTGTAAAGAAAACAGTGCATTTTATTTGGGTATGTGAACATGGTGGAATCCAGAGATCAATGAGGTGTAGTTTGAGAATTAACTGTAGATGATCAGATATGGCATGAGGGGTTGCTATATTGCACTGAAGATTTATCAGCAAATTGACTGTCTCAAAATGCTGATTGTTTAGGCCGATTTGGTTAAATTCTGTTCGGGCTATGGTCCCTATTTATTTATATATTTGATGAAATCCGTAATACAGTATATAGTTGACCTTTGATCAACAATTGGGGATGAGAATGAGCCCTCATATAAATAACGGTATGGTGGATTACCTATAATATATTGAAACATCTTCGTTTCTTTTCACCGTTCAGTAATGGCTGCCATGCTAAAGGCTCACACAACTATTGACCGTTCCAAAATGGCGATTGCTTAGGTTGATCGGGTCAAATTATGTTCGGGTTTCAGTTTCTATCCACGTAATTGGATGGAGTCTGTCATATAAAATATCCTCTAACCTCGATCAATAATTGAGGATGAGAATAAGCCCCTAAATAAGCAATGACACGAAGGAGTACCCGCAATATATTTGAACACTTTCGGCTATTTTACCATTCAGTAATGGCCGCCATATTGAAGGCTCACATAACCGGCTCTTTGAGGCTCTTGTTTGTGTTTACACAATCAGGTGTCACATATTTATAGTATAAAAACACCCGCCAAAAGTTACTCGGCTTCTCTTTTTCGAAACTGACCTGTACGGACTTGATCGGCCACCATGCCGCCTTTTTGGGTAAGTGTTATGTAGATAGAGATATTGCAGAAATCTGTGTTTAAAGGATATAGACAAGTGAAAGTGAGTCCATGTCTGTATTTCAGATATGAGGACGTTCGTGAACAGCCAATTTGAGCATTCGCATAAGAACCGGCTTTACATATCTGGCGTTGCACTATATTACGCTGATGGTGAGTCATATATGCACCGTGATTGTTTATATATACTGTATTGCGCCATCATGGAATGTCACAAAACTTACTTCAGCAAAATCGATAGATCTTCGCAGTGAAATGTATACTGAACTGTGGGGCCTTTTAATTGGCCGTTGTTCTGGCGATATTCGTCGCATCCTTTTCTTTTTCTGCACTTGGATTGGGGTTTTTTTAATATAAAAAGAAAAAACAATTATGTTTCTCTCCATATTGCGGTTACGCCATACTCTCTAAACAAGCATCCATATATACTGTATTGCAACATCATGGAATGCGAGGGACCTTGATTTAGTAGAAGCTGTAGAGTATCGCGGCGTAATGGTTCCTAGACTATGGGCTCAGTAACTGGCTGCTTCTCTGACGGTATCTCCTTTATGTCCTTTCGTTCGTTTTTTTTCATGTTTTTTCATAAAATAAACATGTCTCACTTTGTATTGCTTTCATGTTCGATTATCCAAAAGAATAGGTGTGTTTTGTATGCAATCGATGGCTTTGTGATCAGTGGCTTTTTAAAATTGTAATACTGACTAATTGGAAATGCTCTGGGACAGCAGACAATGACATAAGGAAAGGCATAATGAAAGGCCTAATAATTTTTTGTGCCTTTGTAATATAGTGCTGGGGTTCTCTTCTCGACCTGGGTTTCTGTTTCTCAGGATAAACATGAGGTGCTTCATGTTTTCTTGGGTAACCTATTGCACTTATGAGTATTTTGGAATGTATCGATGAATGTGCTCACTTAACATGATAAAGCTGTTAATTATCATGTTGTGTTGTCTGCACTCGTAATATAAGAAATTTTGTATTCCCTCGTTCAGGTTGAAAAATCAATACTGACCCTCATAATCGCTCTTCTTGTCCTACTCCTGATATAAGAGTGGAGTTTTAATTACTTTTCTGTTACCTTGCCAAATATCAGGTGAGCGTTCAAAGGACCGTTGTAGATAACTTTCGATATATCTAGTTATTGTGGATGGATATATTTTAGCAAATTCAACATTGGTTGATATATCTCCTCTAGGGCTAAAGGTGTTATTTGGATCTCACACTTGAATATCTAATTGATTCGTGTCTTCACTGTCAAGTTACTATTGCGGTGAGTGCAGCATAAGACTTTTAGGTATAATGCTCATTGATTCAAGTGATTATTATTCTGTCACTTTTAGGTATTATGCATTGTCAGGTTATTACTTAGATCTTGATACTTAGGGGCCCATTACGATACCCGGCGTAAAAAAATCCGCCAGGCATGGAAGCGGCAAAAATCCGCCTGCACACACCGTCTGAACACCGACCACGCCATTACGATTACACAAACCGAAAACCGCCATCGGTGGAAAAATCACACAAAATACCGCCCGCCATCGTCCGAGTCGGAGTCAAACCGCCCGCCACGGACGGAAACACGCACGACAACACAAAACCGCCCGCCCTCACGGCCGACACACCGCACGTGAGATTACGATCGCACCGCCATGAGCGCGGGAAAACTACAAATATACCGCCCGCCAGCGCAAACAACGCCGATGAGAATCGACACGGCAGAAGCCATGGCGCCCACGTCCCTGCACAGAAACCATCCGCTCACAAAACCAATCGCACACAACATGGCCAACAAGTCCACACAGCAAGGCACGCACAAATACACAAGCACAGTACACATCCCGAAAACACCCCCTGGACAAACAAAAACTACAAAGGCCAGAACCCCAGACACAACACACCTGAAATCAACAGACCATGAGGACACACCCACATAGGTAAGTACAAAAGCAGCACTCCCACAGACCACAACCCCTTGCAACATTGCAAACCAGAGAGGAGAGGAGAGGACACAGTGACACAGCAAGGACAGCAGCACACCACAGAAACGCACACATCACAACCACCACCACCACCACCACCACCACCAAACACCGGCACCACAAACCCCCTGCACATTACACAACACACACCGCACCAGCACCACAAACACCATGGCACCACAAAGAATGCCCAAGTTCACGCCCATTGAGCTGACGGTCATGGTCGACGAGATCATCAAGGTGCACCCACAAATCTATGGGAACATGGTCCAGCACACACCACTAGCCACCAGAAACAGAATGTGGAACCGGATCGTGAGACCAGGTCAATGCAGTCGGGACCCTGCCCAGGAACAGAGTCGAAATAAACAAACGGTGGAATGACGTCAAGAGCCTGGTCAAGAAGAAGGAGACCAAGAACAGAGAGCTGGCAGCCGTCACTGGCGGAGGGAATCCCGCGCTCTTCAAGACCTTCAAAGCGTGGGAGGAGAAGGTGCGAGTCATCATACATCCCGAGATCCTCGCCGGATTAGCAGGGGGAGTGGAGGCTGGTAAGTACAAACTAATGTATACCAGCACACCGCTATGTACTCACATGCACTACCACCATGCCACAGCTCCCAGGGACAAACACCCCCATGTCCAGCACACAATACACAACACATCACACACACATGCAACAGACACCACCACACACAGCCCAAACAGAACAACTGTAAGATGCGTGGGGACATGTGTACACTCAGCCAGCCACGTAACCACCAACAGGTCCCCAAATATGCCAGAAGCGCCACAACGAGCACCCACCACACCCATGTGTCCGCCACAGCTGCACTAACCGACAAGTAACAGGTAAGTGGCAGGAACACAAAGTGCAGTGGGTGGGAGGGTGGACAGCCCAAGTACAACACACACCAGGCCCCTAGTCCCACAGCACAGCAAGGAGGAGCATCCCCCACACCCCACAGCCATGTGTCAGCCACCGCAGTGCACAACGACAGCCGAAAGGCAGACATCACGGTCCACAGCAATCGGTGTCAGTGGGTGTCCAGCCACCACCACGACCCACAACACCCCCCACCCCCACAGACCTGCAACATGGAGCACCCCCGCTTAGAACCATGTGGCATCCAGTACAGTGCACGCCCGAACAACCTGCAGGTGGGAAACTGGACAGGGCTGGATTACTGGAGGCATGAGGACCGGAACACGACCAACACATGGGACATGTCACGTAGCAGACGAACACGCAGCACCGCCCACCGTCACGAACAAGTGAACAATGTGCACACGGACATGAACCACAGACTCACACCCCACATGACCCATCACAGACATAGCAACACCCAAGGAGCCACGTCTGCATGCACAAGCCACACTGAATATAGTACCACACGGCAGCCACTGTGCAACCCATCACACACAACCGAAACACCATTGAAGTCCTGTCCATGTAGCCCCTACTGCCTGTCAACCACACACCCCACAACTACGCCTATGTAAGACAAACAACACTAGACGCAACAGAGCGGAACAACATAAATGCACACGAACACCACTGAACCCATCAAACACACAGACACACCATGCACATACAACATACCATCCATCCCATCCGTCAGCCCCAGTCTCATGAAAGGCATGTCATCTGCACAGCTGCCACACATACAGCAGTCACGCTAAGATACATGCCCATGACCAACCATGTGCCAGAAGTCAATGAAGCGCACGACACACTGTGAGCAACAACACACAACATGAGCCACACCCCCCCCCGAGCACTGCAGTGATGCACATGGCACAGGGCAGCATGCACACCAAGGAGATGGGACAACTGCAATACGTTGGCTGGCACACAACCATCACTCACTCATAACGATGCGTCCAATGCCATGTCCAGTAATCACAACAGACAGCAAATATGCAGGCCATGTCAAGCATGCACACACCTCAGACCATGCACTGTCATGCTGCCACAACACATGTCACGTTCGGCACCCATGGCTCACAGCATGTACCCCAAAAGCATATTCCCTCCCAAATGCGAATCTGGGGCATGGCCCCCATGTTGCCATATGCGTTCCTAAGCGTTCCATTTGAACCCCAAAAGCATATTCCTCCCAAATGCGAATCTGGGGCATGGCCCCCATGTTGCCATATGCGTTCCTAAGCTGTTCCATTTGAACCCCAAAAGCATATTCCCTCCCAAATGCGAATCTGGGGCATGGCCCCCATGTTGCCATATGCGTTCCTAAGCGTTCCATTTGAACCCCAAAAGCATATTCCCTCCCAAATGCGAATCTGGGGCATGGCCCCCATGTTGCCATATGCGTTCCTAAGCTGCTCCATTTGAACCCCAAAAGCATATTCCCTCCCAAATGCGAATCTGGGGCATGGCCCCCATGTTGCCATATGCGTTCCTAAGCGTTCCATTTGAACCCCAAAAGCATATTCCCTCCCAAATGCGAATCTGGGGCATGGCCCCCATGTTGCCATATGCGTTCCTAAGCGTCCCATCTGAACACCAAAAGCAAAGTACAAACCAGACCCAGGATGGGCCAGGAGCCCGCATACACCAGAGTCACAATAAGTAGGGGCACAGCAACACACCCATCGGCATGGCCAATCCGTCCCATGCCACATGTGCACAGCACACAGTCCCATTGCCAAGCACACACAACTACAAATGCTACAGCCACACACACGCCTCCGGGAAACCCATGTACGAGATTGCACGAACTGTTAATGTCAGACGACAAATACATACTTCGCCAGGTGCAACACAATAACAAATCTCATTCTCTCCACAGGTGACGAACTGCTGGATGCTGGGGATGGAGACAGCAGCCAGCACAGCCAGCCTACAAGCCCCCAACGAGGACACACGGATGTGGAGGATCTGTCCTCCTCTTCGGACACGGACCACCAAGCAGGCCCATCTGGTGTGGCAGGGCCCAGCCGCTCCCCAGGACCCCTCCTACCCACCAACCCATCATCCAGGGCTGCTGAACATTCCCAGCCCCCTGCTGCCACTGTCGTTGCGGCCACACCCACGGTCATTGCGGCCACACCCACGGTCATTGCGGCCACTACCACTGCCGCAACCGCCACCATCGCCGCACCGACCACCACCGCCGCCACCACCACCACGTCTTCGCTGGCACCAGCCCCAGCGCAGATGGTGGCCCGGCCGACTGGATCCACCCTGGGAGCCACAGCGAGGACCGTGGTGAGCAATGTGGCTAGTGGGCAGGCCGGTGGCAGCAGGACTGGTAGGAGGAGCAGGGTCAGGGAAACGCCAGCCTCCCCTGGGAGCCATGCCCTGCCTCAAATGGCCAGAGTACTTGGGGCCTATGAAGAGGCCCAAGGACAATGGGCCAGGTCAGCTACAGACACGCATGAGGTGCTGGGGGTGCTGAGGTCCATGGACGCCCGTATGGGCCAACTCGTGGACCTCATGGGCCAGCTGGTGGTGGCGGTGAGGTCACAGCCAGGGACAGCAGCTCCCCTCTGCCACCACCTGCCGGGGCGCAGGGTCGAGCAGCAGTGTCCAGTTCCCCTGCGTCCACAGCCAGTGAGCACACCTCAACCACCAGCATGTCGCAAGCAGGCACCCCCTCGCAAACGTGGAAGGGGCCGTCCGAAGTGGAAACAGATCTCCCGGGAGGACTTTGCACGCTCCAGACGCAAGTGAGGCAGCCAGCCAGCCTTCCTTGACCACCCACTGCATTGACTTGGACTACGATCCCACTCCACACAGCCATCTGGATGGCATGTGTGTGTTGGACTATGGACATAGAACCAGTGGGTACACCCTGAGCATCACGCAGCCATGACCGACAGCTCATTGTCACTGCACGCACCACTTTTGTCATCACCTTACACACAATCATATGTCACAGTTTGAAATAAATGCACCTCTTACACAAACTGCTGTTTGTGCCCTGTGTTTTATTTGTACGGAATACAACGGCCACCTTGGGCGGAAAGGCACCTGATGCGTGGCATGGCAATGGAATCCGGAGGGCCTGTAGGGACCTAGGGGTGGGAGACAGAACAGGAGCACATTCAATGAGTGTGTCACACACCCATCACACAGTACATGTCAACAACTACAAGCAATGTACACACATCGCACAGAGCAATAGGGCACAATGCCACAGCCACCAACAGTGGCATACTACCCTGGCCATGGAGCGTTGACACACAGCACGCAGTGAACAAACGGCCACCCTGACACAGCACACACACACCTGCACAGATACAGCCACATCAGCCGTCGTACATGGACACTCACCGTCAAGTGAAGTAGCGGGCGATGAGCTGCTGCCGCACATTACCAGCTTCCTCCTCTCCGCTGTCCTCCTCACTCGAGCTGTCCTGGTCTGCGGGCTGGGGCCCTGGTTGATCTCAGTCATCCACGATGAGGGGGATCTGCTTCCGAATGGCCAGATTGTGCAGCATGCAGCACGCCACCACTATCCGGCACACCTTCTGTGGGGAGTACGCCAGCGCACTCCCGGTGCGGTCCAGGCACCTGAACCTGGACTTGAGGAGGCCAAAGGTACGCTCGACCACACGTCTGGTCCTCCCATGTGCCTCATTGTAGCGATCGTCTGCTGGGGTGCGAGGATTCCTCAATGGACTGAGCAGCCATGCCCCATTCGGGTACGCAGAGTCACCTGGGTGTGAGGGACACAGAGAACCGTTGCTATTCCAACTGGACAGGGGACAGCATCGCACAACCAGCACGCTACACCACTCCACATACTCACCGACAATACAGCCACAATCCTGTTGCAGATTGGACATCAGTCGTGGCAAGATGCTGTTGCGCATTATGTGTGCGTCATGGGCCGAGCCTGGGAACTTTGCACACACGTGGGTGATCACCATGTCCGCAAGGCACACCACTTGCACATTCAGGGAGTGCGTGTGCTTCCTGTTGCGGTACAGGTGCTCAGTGGCCTGTGGTGGAACAAGGCCAACATGTGTGCAGTCAATGGCTCCAACGACGTGTGGGATTCTGCCAAGGGCATAGAATGCACCCTTCACTGCCGCCAATTCACGAGCCCTGGGGAAGCGGATGTACCTGTTTCGGTACAGCATCATGGCTGCCAGTACATCCCTCAGCACCTTGCTGAACATGGGCTGGGACATCCCTCCTCCAATGCCCACTGTGTGCTGGAATGACCCAGTGGCGAAGAAATGCATGGCGGCCATCACCTTAGCCGTGGGGGTGACAGCAGTCGGATACACCCTGCGGGGACGGAGATGGGGTTCTAACATGGCACACAGTCGATGCAGGGTTGGCCTGTCCAGCCGAAACTTCCTAATAACCTCTGTATCGTCCATGTCCGCCAGCAATTGGTATGGGCGGTCAATGTTCGGTCTCCGCCTAGGGAAAATGGCAGAGGACACATGTCAAAGCAACACAACACATAGCAATTTCGCATACACGTCACTGACATGACTGAGCAAGCACATGAGCCACAGCCCAGCTGTCAAGCTGGGACGGCACGGCCACAATACACTTACACAGGTCTCCCAACAATGGCAATGGCTAGTGATACAAACCACTGCCATGTGCATGCACATGGGGATCTAGGCCCCAATGACTTGCGGGGCGTGCTGATGGGGACTGACTGCATATTCGTCAAGCGGCAACGCCACGGCAACATGAATGTCTGCTGAGCATGGAACTGCTTCCGCGGCTGGATGAGTATGGCACACGACGACGACGATGTGGGCACAGGCTGAGCGGCCAAAACAAGTGGGACCTGTGGCACGAGGGGATATGAGACAGTAGTAGGTGTCAGCACTGCACCCTATGTACAGCACTGTATGGATCACACCTCCCGAAACATTGACAGGTGTCCACATTGACAGCCCCATGCCAAGACGGCTGTGTGCTTGCAGTCACACGTCACAGGTGAGAGGTTACATTGCACGTGCCAGGTGGCAGACGTACATAGTGGGAGCTGGCATGTGTGTGCATGTGTCTCCTGTTCAGGATCCACCAGATGGGCGCTGACTCTGTACTGACCATTGGACACAGCATGTTCCGTGGAAGGCTTGTGTGTGTGGGATGGTGGCACTGGATGTGCCTCCGTTGGGTGGGGGGCCATGCACAGGGTGGGTACGTCGATGATTGCGCATTGTTGGTCACGGTGGGTGCACCAACTAAGATGTGTTGCCCTGTGTTCAATTCCTATGTCCGCATGATGATGGACTGTAGATGTGGGCAGACTACACATTGGTCGATGTGCTGTCTATATGCATGTGCCTTCACACCAGGCACAGCTGCCCCTGCACATGTGACCCCTGCTGGACTCGCTGCTGGGTCTGTGGAGCTGATGCACCTTCTGTGCGTGGGGCGGACAGCTCTCCTCACTTCCCTCATTGCGCATGTCATGACTTTGCCGCAGGTGACATGGATCATGGAGGGCCCACATGTACGCGTGGGTAGGCTACACATGATTGTTCACTGGTCGCCACCCCCAGTCAGTGTTTCGAATGGGAAGGTTGTCGTGCTGGTGGTATATTCGATGTGGCGGATGGGCGGGCCTAGGTGCGGGCTTACATTCCGGACATGGGGGGTAGTTGGATTGGCGACTAGTTGCAGTACACACGGGACACGTCTCTTCCTTTCCACATCTGGGTCATCCCTTGTACTCACTGACAGTGATACAGTCATCTTCGCCCCAGCCCTCATGTCCTCCCCTCGCTCCCCCAATATGCATGTGCACCTGCGAGGCTAGCGCTTGCACAGGCAGCCCCAAGCTCGCACCAGAGAGGGCAAGGAGTGTATGTGTGGGTCCAGTTGCACGAGTGGGCTGTCTCAGGGTATGATGTGTTGCGGGACGCCGTCCACCTGCGTGGTGCCCCAAATGGAGACCCGGCCTGCATGGACTATGCATCACAGTCTTCGCCTTCCGGATCCGCCACCTGCGACACCCAGTGGCTGTGGCTGCCCTTGCGGCCATGCCGCGTCCGTCTGTGACTGATGGCCCACACATTCACTCTTTGGCCTCTCTGGGGAGGGCTCGGGGGTGGTGGCGCACGCGCTTGCACTTAGTCGCAATGGCATGTGGCGTGGTTGGTATAATGGGCAATGGATGGGATGGTGCGAGCCACCTCCCGTGACGTCAGTGCTGCTCGTGCTGTGGTGCGTCCCCCTACACTTCCATTTGACTTGTGCCATGCTAGACGTTGAGGTTCTATTGCCTGCGTGATATGACCAGGAGGAGCGCGAGGAGACCTCTCACACACCATGCTCCACTGCCATCCCGTGCCCTGTATCGCCTGTGCGGATTGACTATGTTGGGGTTACACCTGGTCGACTGGGGCTGTGTGTGCCTTGTCAAGGGGCATGGCGGGCGCACAACAGGATCCAGCTTGTCCACAGAGGGTGGGCTGAGGTGCGCCTGGTACCGCTTTGTACGTGTGCCCGGCTGCTGTGCACACACGTGTTCACTCCCCCGACAGGTGTCCTCTCACAATGCCCAGGGAAGCGGTGGTGTACTGTTCATGACCCCTCCCAACACGGCGTGCTCCAACTTGGCATGTGCGCATCTACCCGTCACACCCACCCACCTGAGCACTGCGTCCATACGACTTCACACGACACATGTGTGTCTTCCACAGTTGTGCTACTCATTTGCGTTGACATCCAATACCAGTGGACTACATGGTCATGTCACGACTGCCGTGTACTTCACATTCTCTCATCCTCTCTCATTCGTACTTGTGGAAATGAGTCAGCGGAGACAGTTTTGGTTTCAAACATTATATTGAGTCTTCTGTCCTCTGTGATGCAGTATAGTGGACACTACTGGCAGCGGAATACATGTTGAGGATATACTGAGCATGATTTCAAATGGGATAGGGTGTGGGGTTACATGTGACTGGCTGTTGCATGTGGGATGTGGGCTTCAGAGTTACATCTGCTTGGCCAAGGCTGTGCTAATGTACATTTACGTATAGCTGCGGAGCTGCGGACTTTGACACAGACGGTATACATGTAGCCTACCAGACCGCTTGGCATCATGGGCACAGTCCATCTCAGTTCCATGTGACAGGTTTGCTGTGGTTGTTCCTCATGCACGCGTGCATGTGAGATGACATCAGGGCATGGGCTTGCGTGCATGCAGCGGCGTGCCACTTGTTGTTGCAATGTGGTGGTTACTGGACATGTCACAGTCACTGGGGTCGTGTTGTTGTTGTATGCACTTGTCTTCCATGCAAAGGTCCTGGTATGGGATTGCCAGGGCGGGGGTGGGAGGGGTGCAGCACCCACAGACTCCAGGCGACCTATTCATGTCCACTGAGCGGTGTGTGTGTCCATGTGCGCTGGATCCATGTCGTGTCCTGGTTGTTCGTGCAGTTCCGTCCATGTGGGTGCGATACACAGACCCCATGCCACTGCCTCCCACGATGCATGCGGTGTTCCTGGATGTGATGGGGAACAGTGTGCATGTCCCGGTCATATCCGATGTCATGGCGATGTCGTTGATGGTGTGGTGACAGTTGCCGGTCGTTTGGTATGGCTGTTGTGGTGGTGACTGGCCAGTCCGTGCGGAAGCTAAGCATGAGTGCGGGGTTGCACATCATAGGTCAATCGGTGAACCTGCGTTGTGGTCCGACGAATTTACAGGTTGTCAGGTATGCGATGCCGTCCAGCAGGGCTTCCATGTCATTGGTGGTGTACATGTTTGCCAGCCAATGTAGCGGATGGTGGCTCTCAAGGTGTTGTTCGTAAGTTGTCCCTTGGAGGACCATGATGGGGCATGCTGGGTGACATTCGATGTAGCTGTTCTCGATGATCCGTCGTGTGGAGGCACAGTGGTCCCATTTCAGTGCGGGTGCGATGTTGGCCACATACGCCATGCCCCCATAGGCAGAGCAGGCCCTGTCGTGTGCGTCCAGAGGGAGGAGTAGTGGTAGCAGGTCCGCCTTTAGACATGCCGGGTTGGAGAGGCACATCTCCACGGGATGCTGGTAGGGACACCTCCGACAGTAGAAGACGGGCATGACGCAGCTGAACAATGTGATGCGGTAAGTCAGTCCGTAACTTACGTTCAGCAGGGACAGGAGATCGCATCCCAATATATGTTTCAGGTTGGTTTTGTACAGATTGACCTTTCCGGCGTAGTTGGGTAGGTGTGTTGCGGTTGCCATTTTGCAGCGGTGCGTTGTGGTGGCGTGCTCCGGCTGTGTGTGCAGTCTGCAATGTGCACGCTCCGAGGTTGCTGTGAGCTCTGTGTAGTCGTAGGGAGACAGGACTTGTGTTCTGTTGGCTTGTTTGGAGGACACGGGCCCTCATCCCACATGCTTCTCAGACAGTTCAAGGTCAGTGATGTGTGACTCCTTCCAATTAACTTGCATGTGGCCGACATGAGGGAGTGTTTTCTTTTTCGTCCCCGTCCGTTGTGTGCTTCTGTGATATGCGCTATCTGCCCTGTGGTCGGTCTCCTCGGCATGCCTGTGTTGGTCTTTTCTTGGACAATGGCTGTATTCACCGGCTTCTTTCGTAGGGCTGTGGTTTCGGAGTTGGAATGGAAGGTCATTCAGTGCTGTCTGCTCTCCCTTGTGTGGGCGGCAGGCTGCCTTTCCGCGCTGCCTTGGGCCTTGTGTGTGGATGTTATTCTTGGGCCACCTGTTGTCGGTCCCCGGGCTCTTTGGTGTTCCGTTTTATATGTCTTGTTCATATGTGCAGGGTGGTATGGGTGTTTCAGTGTGGTACTGGCGTTCCTCTTCCCGAAGGGGCCCTGCTTCTCCTAGTTGGTGTTGCCGCCGCTGTGTGCTACGCCATGTTTGTTACACTGGGGTGTGTCCTGCTGTTGCGTGACTTCACTGACATGTGTGCGTCGGTTGTGTGGCGTTGGGTGTTCTCCGTGAATTGGGCGTTGGGGACATGTCTGTGGCAGGCCTGTCACGTGTCATGTGCGTTCGGGGTGGGGCTGATGTGTGTGCTGCTTGGTTGTGTCCCTGTGTCTGTGTGCGACGCATGCATGGCGCTGCGGTTGGCCTCTGCGTTGTGCGCATGTGTGGCGGCGTCATCGCCGCTTTGGGGCCGTGACGGGGTCGTTGGTTCCTAGTCCCAGGTGGTGTGTACACATGTGTTACGCGATATTACGATTTGGCCTGTGTGTCATATGTGGTTGCAATGGTGGATGTGTAGTGTACACGCGGTGGTGGGGGGTTGTCCGCTTTTTCCGCCCTTGCACTGTGTGCGCTGTTTGCGTGCACTTGTTGTGTGTGTGCCTACCTGCGTCTCCGCGGTACGTTGCGTCCTTGGTGGTGCATCAGCAGGAGCATGGGGAGGGCCTGCAGTGCTGGATTCATGCTCGGGGGAGCCGCTTCTTTGTTGTCCGTGCTCGGCGTCCGTGTTACCGCTTCGGTTTGTCGTACGGTATCTCTTGGCCGTGGGAGCCGTTTGTTTGCGGCATCGTAATTTATACGCCGGGCGGGACGTGTTTCGTCGGACGGTGTGTGTCAATTGGGCTGCGCCGCTACGTGTACGGGCGCACTTTGATGGCGGACGGTGTTGCTGGCTTGCCGGCGGTGTTTGGCCTACTTTTCGCATCGTAATTGGGCGGGCGTGTGGACTGCTGCGTGCCGGCGGTAACTGGTGGTTTTTGCATCCGCCAGCACGGCGGTTGTGCTTCCGCCCGCCATCGTAATGATCCCCTAAGACTTTATCTCAAGACATATTTAATGTGTTTGCTTTGAGATTGATCATGATTCAATGTAATTAAAGATATATGTATACATTTAGAATAATATACTATTCCTTTTACACTAGGGGCAATACTCTCATTTGTTAAACTATAATTCCCTGTTTCAATAGAAATATGCTGTTTCTGCTTTTGTTATTTTCTTTCTTCTTCCCATGTCTTTTTTAATGAATATAGGCGCTACACTTGATAAAAAATGAATATTGATTATATCGATTTCTGAAAATGGCATAACATTAACAAATGTATGATGTTGGCTTAAATTTTAATGGTTTTATATATTCTCTCATATGTGTATATGAGTGTTTTTTTAAATGTTCGTATATATGTGTTTTTTTCTATAGCCCTGAAGAAGTCTCTGTGTGAGACGAAACGCGTTGGCTATGGCTTTGTGGATTTTAATGAAAACACAATAAAGAACAGTTTTATACAAGAAAAGATCGCATCTACAAATTGGATTTTTCTTTGTGTACACATTGCCTAATACATTATGATATACGTATTTATGGGGTGCTGAACCTAATGTGTTATAGTACTTATTTATTTATTTATGTTTTTTACTCATTGAGCCCTGAAGCTCACATTTTTATTAGGCGGGCAGTTAAAACCATTACATTATGAAATAATAAAAAAGGACGTCAAGTATTCGTCAATTCGTCCGGACATGTTTTACAACCATATTGCTGGGAAAAAAACAAGAATTGTAAAGTGCACAACATCAGGGGGAAATTGTTTGCGTAGCTCGAAAGTAAAGTACAATTTAACAACAATTTCTGAGCACCAAGCCGTATGCTGGCTGCGTTGGACTGTGCCCCACTCCAAGTTAAGAATAAACGTCAACAGAGCCAGTCCCGACAGGTGCAGCGTAAAGAGTCAAGTTACCCTCCACCCCCCGCCCCCACCCTCTGAAGTCCCAACAGTTAATCCTGTGCAAAAAATGTATAAGAGAGAAAGTGCTTATCAATGCGGAAGGTTGGACAATCTCTTATCGTTAGGGCAATCACCAATACTTAGCCAATTTGTGCAAATTTGCAAAATAAACTTCAGCACAGCCAGTCCATACTAGTGCAGCGTAAATATTCAGTGTAAAAACGTCCCTCCCATAAGTCACGGTAGCGAAAACTAAACAAAAAATGTAGACGGAGAAAGCACTTATCAACTCGGACGTTCGATACTCTTCTCACTTTATATGATGTACACGGTGCTCCAATACCGGCTTTGAGTTGCGGCCGGCATGACGGGTGGTGGGGTGGAAATGGGGTCATCGCGGGGGGAATGGGGGGAGGCGGGAGGGGTTTAATTAAAAAAATGTTTCTTTAAAAACTTAGCGTCCTGCGCCACCTCAGCTTCCTGCCGTCCGGTCCTGCATTTTCCAATTCCGGCTGCAGCTCTACTCATCATGAAAGGCAGCCTCCCTCCCTCCACTCTGCCAATCACAATGCTGCAATGGCAGTGTTGTGATTGGTGAGGCGCATCGGAGAGCGCCCCAGCCGGGCCATTTTCTCTATGTAGGCTGCTACATAGAGAAAAAGGGAGAGTGGGCGGTCCTGCTCGAGGGCAGGGGGGGAGTGGCTTGCCCACTGTAATGGTTATTGACTGTTTGGTCGGCCCCAGGGCCGACCAAACAGTCAGTACCCACAACAGTGGGCAAGCCACTCCCCCCCTGCCCTCGAGCAGGACCGCCCACCCCCAACCAGGCACTTCTGCTTTCTCGCAGTGCGAGAAGCAGAAACATAAATGGTAGTTATTACCATTTATGTTTCTGCCTTCTCGCACTGCGAGAAAGCAGTGGGGCGATGCCCCCACGCCCCAATGGGGGAGCCGCCACTGTTGTAGACATCAAGGTCAGAATGAGCAGAAGGAATTGGATGTACAAGGGTCATCCTTCTCTAGATAATGTACACCTGTGCAGATCCTTGATATGCGTTGGTCTCTTTTTGTGAGATCTCGGCTAAAGGAAAATTCAATTAAGAGGTTTTGGGTTTCTAAGGAAACTTGGCAGTTTAATTCATCATATTAATGCTATACCATTGGCCACTGAATTTCTTCGATGCTATTATATAGTAATTGCTCAAAACCATTGAATCTAACTGTACTGAGTGATTTACTCAGTCTGCATCTGATACAATTGCACAAGTACAAAATTTACAGCACAGAGCTGCACCAAATTTGCCAGCGCCTGCTCCAACATTTTCAAAACGCAGAGATGCGCCGCATTTACTACAATATGGAGCACCCTTTGGTTCCCTAGTGCTGGCGCTAAAATTAGCTGCCTAGTGTCCACGCAGGCACCCTTACACCATAGTGCAAGGGTGCCTGCATTGCAGGGAATAATTGTTTATGTGTAGGATGGTGTCTCTACCTGCACATACACAATCCATAATGGCTATGTGTTACTTCTATGGATGCTGCATTCCTCAGCACACATAAAAGTAGCAAATTTTCATTATCTAATTATTGTTTATGTGCAGAAAGGGACACCTTCCTGCATATAAACAATCTTCAATGGCTTTTTGCTCTTTATATGTATGCTGCAGAATGCACCACACATAGAAAAAGCAAAAACGAGGAAAAATAAAAGTATTTCTCCTTGTGCGCCAATCTAATGCCTGCTCTTGCATGGCGTTTTTTTTTGGTGCTGCCACAGATTTACACCTACTTGTAAATCTGGGGCAGTATCAAAATGCAATGGGTGTTGCTGTGGAATGCCCACCTCAACACACATTGTATGCCCCTTTCATGCAGATACCTGTGTGAAAGAGAAGCATATTTACAAAGTGGTGTTAAGCCACAAAAAGCGGCTTAACGCCACTTTGTAAATGTGGTGCAGGGCATACAGCCACCAGAGCATCAAAAAAAGTGACGCTCCGGTGGCGCTAGGGGCTTGTACATAAGCCTCTTAGTTTTGTTTGGTTGTAGGAAAATGCCTCTTTTTGCACAATCACTCCCAATTTTCTGTGAACTGATGCTGCTGTTTTTTTTACTCTGAGCACTAGGAACTGCTAACCTGGCCCTAGTGCATGTGCTCCGACCCCTAAAACATGTTGCAATTGTCTATACTCCTAATTAGCATATTAAGCCTACCTATAAGTCCCTAGTATATGGTACAAAGGGTACCAAGGGCCTAAAAGTTAAAGGTCACTAGTAGACTGCAGTACCCTTTGTTTCACCCACAACAGTGACAGTGTAAACATGACTACAGGCCTACCTTTTTAGCCTGGCTGTTTCCTTTTTAAACTGCAAATTTGACAGGTCAAAATCTTCCTTTTAAATATTAGTATGTCACCCCTATAAACCCTAGGGAATAGTGCATGGTATTTAAAAGTAGGATATGTAGAAATGTAATATTACACATGTCCTTATAGTGAAAAAGCCCCAAAACCAACTTTTACTGTAGCAAGGCTAGCTGTTCCAACTATAATTTAAAGCCTCTTTTTAATAGTTATTTCAAATCCAATTCAATGGTAAAATCAATTATGTGATAACTATTAAGAAAGAGGCTCTTTAGCAGAGTTATCTTTTTCCTGCCTATTGCCTCTTTATGCCATTTGCAAGAGCTCTAACTGTGACCCAGCAGCTGAATAGCTCCCTTAATGAGGTGTGAACGGGTTTCCAGAGCAGGACAAAGATTTTGGGTGTGGGACGGTGTTCCGTTCCTCTGGCAGGATGACCATCTGGGCTGAGCCCAGGATCTTGATTAACTTTGAAGACGCTGGCCCTGTCACAGGCAAATGTTATCTGACACTTGCACAGGGACCTTCATTGTTCCCCAGGCACCAATCCCAGAGCAAGATAAGCTGCCCCCAGAATTGGTTTGAAATGATCACATATGGTATTCAGACAAAATATTGAAAAAAATATCACCGTACCAAATATTGTGTCCAAAATATCATGAAGTGGAAATATCGTCAGCAAGAATAGCATTGCCAAGAATATCGATTTTAAGGTAAGTAGTATTGATTTTTAAAATATTGAAGTCATTAATATCGTTTGCAAAAATATAATTGTTTGAAATATCATTTTTTAATTATTTTTATATATTTTAGTGTATATTTTAAATGTATATGATGTAGAAAAAATTATATAATTATTGTTTATGGTTTTTAATATATTTGTTAAATTTTTAGTAAGTATTACATTTGATGTAAATTATTTTTGTGGTTTTTAGTGCCATAGTGGGTTGTGGGTTTATAGGGGTTTAAGTGGAGAGTAATTCAATTATAATACATATAATGATTATTTTTTATTTACAATTGTTTAGTTAATTGATAATTAATTATATTAATAGGGCTATTAATTTTGTATGTAAATTTTATGTACAGGTTGTGAGGTTTATAGGGGTAAAGGGTGGGAAATAATTTATTATTAATTAATTAATAATTAGTTGTAAATTAATAATAATTAATTGTTATTTACTTATGTCAAATGTGTAATAATTAGTTTTTGTTTAGCTGGAATTTGTGGGGTTTAGAGGGGTAAAATGTGGGGAGTGAATGAATTTACATTAATCCATAATTATCTGTTAAATACTATTAATTATTTTATTGACAATTAGTTATTTTAATTGTGTAATTATTTTAGGTGTGGGTTGTGGGGTTTATAGGGGCAAAGGGTGGGAAGTTAATTCATTTTAATGAATTAATATTTTGATTTTAATTAATAATAAGTTTGTAATTGATAATTAATAGCTCATTTACTTTTTTAAAAAGATTTTAGAAGTGGGTTGTGGGTTTTGTAGGGGTATAGGGTGGGGAGAAAATTAATTTTACGTAATTAATAATTAATATTTACATTAATATTAATTATTACATTGATAATTAATTATGTTAATTGTTTAAATAATTTCTGTTAAATTTTCGATGTGGGTTGTGTGTTTTTTGTGGGGGTAAATTTTGGGAAGTTAATTATTTCTAATTATTTAATGATTAATATTTAATTAATGATAATTTGTTTGTTGTTAATAATTTGTATAAATAGTGTAAATATTTTGCTTTTTAAAGTTAAGTTTTACATTCAGGTTGTGAGTTTTGTGGGGTTATAGGGTGGGAAGTAACTAAATTAAATGTATGTAATAAATATATTTTTTAATAAATAATTTCCAAATAAAAATATTTATTTGTATGAAAATTATTCATGTATTTTATTTACAACAATATTTGTAGTTATTTGTGATATGTATTTAACATTGTAACATTGTAATATGTTTTTATTTGTTTTAATTTTTAATATAAATGTTTGTAGTTTTTTTGTACATATTTATATTTTTATTTATTTACTTTGTTTTTGAAATAATTGTTTTTTTTTCAAGATATTTTGTTTGCTTTTAATGTTGCTCTGACTGCAGTGAAAATAGTCAAATTTAACCTTCCTCAATCTATCACTTTCCCTACTATTGTATTGACTGACTGGGAATAGTAAATTTTACCCCTCCGCTATCCAACACTTTCCCTACTGTTTTACTGACTGGAGTGGGAATAGTAAATGTTACCCCTCCGCATTTCAACACTTTCCCTACTGTTGTATTGACTGGAGTGGAAATAGTAAATTTTACCACTCTGCAATCCAAAACTTTACCTACTGCTGCCCTTAGTGGGGTGGGGATAGTAAATGTTACCCCTCTGCTATCCAACACTTTTCCTACTGTTTTACTAACTGGAGTGGGAATAGTATAGTCTAGCCCTCCGCAATACAACACTTTCCCTACTGTTGTACTGACTGGAGTGGGAATAGTTAATTTTACCCCTCCGCTATCCAACACTTTCCCTACTGTTGTACTGACTGGAGCGAAAATAGTAAATTTTACCCCTCCGCCATCCAACACTTTCATTACTGTTGTACTGACAGGAGTGGGAATAGTACATTTTACTCCTCCGCAATCCAATGCTTTCCCTACTGTTGTACTGATTGGAGGGGGATTAGTAAATTTTACCCCTCTGCACTCCAACAGTTTACCTACTGTTGTACTGGCTAGAGTTGGAATAGTAAATTTGACCTATCCACAATCCAACAATTTCATTACTTTTGCATTTACTGTAGTGAGACTTGTAAATTTTACCCAGTTTTATTATTTTTGCGTTGCGTGAGGTGGAAGTAATAAATTATTTATATATTTACTATAATAGTTTGCATAATTTTGTTTAAATTGTAGTGGGAATAGTATTTGTATTAAATTTTATATTTTACAATTTATTTTATATTGTTATCATTTATATTATTATGTTTTTGTTTATTTAAAATTATAATATTTATAGCTTTTATTGTTTTTAATGTGGAAAATATTTTACTAAATTTTAAGTTGTTTACTTTTTAAATGTAATTAGGATGGTTTGTTTTTTAAATATTTTATGTTATTGGTATATGTATATCTAAATATATATTTATTTGTTATATTTTTATATTAGTTAAAAAATTGGAAATTATACTATAAATTAAAATTATTAGCTTGATAATTGTTTTTGAAGTAGATTTATGTAAATATATATATTATTTATTATTATATGTGTGTTTTAATTACGTGTATGTGATATATTTGTTAGAATATATATTCAATAATTTTTTAATAATGTTACTATTTACTATATTTAATATGTATCATTTTAATTTATATATACTTTAAAACGATATTTAATATAATATATATATTACAGCGATATTTTTTTCCAATATTTTTGTACTTACCAATATAAGTATAGGTTGATGATATTTTTTACATCGATATTTTGGTCACAATATTTTGGTTTGGGGATATTTTTAGGGTCAATATTTTATCAGTGACCCATCACAGAGGATGGATTGCTCATTTTCCTTACCACACTTCTGAGGTGGACACACAGGCTCTGCACAGGGGGAGAAGAGTTTCACCATCTTGAATTTGGGCAGAGAGTGGCATTGTTGGATTGTTTGTAGTAGGGCACTCAGGAACTGCTGCAAACGTGTGTAGAGCTACCCCTGGGTACTTTTTCCATATTGGTTAAGGAGGGGCCAAGATTCACCCTCGCTCACAGGCTAGTGCCAGGCATAAATGAGGCCCCCCATGGCACCCTCTCAAGAACAATAACATGGATCAGATCCCTTTTCATCCTGTTGATGCACTTATAATTACTGTAGCCAAGATCAAGCTAGGAGTTGGATGTCAAATGACAGGGAAGGAATTTTAGACTTTGAACTACCTTACATATCAATTGTGGAATACTGAGGAATAGGACAAGTCACTTAAACAGTGTCTTATGCTTTCAGTAAAAACAATGTGTTAAATTCAAGGCACAAAAAATGATATATAAGTCAAAGCAAATAATAAAAGTGCAAAGTATATGGCCTATTGGCAATTACAGGGCACAGGCAAGTACAAAACGCAGAAGGCCACCAGTCAATGCTATGGCAAAAAGGAAAAGGCTTCAGTATCCAATGTGCCCCTAGCTTCAGAAATCCTCTGAAAGCTCCAACTACTCTTTTGATGCTAGGATGCTGGCCTTGACCCCTGCTCTCGCCATCTCAAGGTCTCCACTCACACCAGGATGTTTTTGAAAAACTAAGCAGTGAAGTAAGTAGTGGGGCAGTGAGTGAGAATGTTGGTGGGAAGTAGTAGCTTTTTTAGTGGAAGGCAATGACAGTATCAGTGGTAGTGATAGCAGCAGGAAGGCAGGAACAATTATCAGGCATCGTATTTTGAAGTGTGCGAAGCTGAGATGTCTCCAGATGTAAATCTTTGCAATTTTTGTAATGCTTGTGTGCTTTACAAAAAGCAAAGATCTTAGGGGCATATTAGCAACAACAGGCGAAAATTATCGCTAACCGCGCTTAGCGCGTATTTTATTAACGCCGCCTATCGCTGGATATTATCGCGGAGATAACATGCTATTAGCAAGGTTTATCTCCAATGAGATAAAATATCCAGCGATAGCGGCGAAATATCCAGCGATATTCACGCATTAACGCCATGGTGGACTTAGGCTGACAATCCACCTCCTATTCTACAAACAGGTAAGTCATGTTTTTAGCAGGTGTTAAATTCTAGCGATATTCGCACTTAGCGCAAATTTTTTTATCGCTTCACCTGCGTTGCTAATAGGGGGAAGTTGTGTTAGCGACTGTTTTCAGTCGCTTTTAGTTGGGAACGCCTACCTTGCATGTCTTTAGCGATAATTATCGCTGGCATGCAAGGCGAGGGGAAAACGGGCCGCTATCGCCAGAAAGCTGTCGCTAACGCCTGTTAGCGACAGCTTGCTGATAGGGCGATAAAAAAATCGCTGCTTTAGCTGCAAAAAGTGCCGCTAAAGCGGCGATAAAGCCCTTGCTAATATGCCCCTTAGAGCTTACAAATAAAGGCAGATTAAGTGGCCTTTCACTACAGTGGTGAAACATTTGTGCTATTGTAAATAGCTTCACGGGGCAGCATGTGTATTGCAGCCATTTAGCAGATGTCTTGCTTCCCCTGTTTTAGGCCCCATTCTGTGTAAGACCTGAGTTGTGCCCACTCACTGCCCCGTAATGCCTCCTAAGAGCCCCGCTGCATCACCTGAGCTCTTCCCATCTACTGCCTCATCACTCTACTGCCAGCCTTTCTAAGCTTTGCACCTTTAACACAATACCCCCACACTACCAGCTTTCACCTTCTCTCCTAGGATGCATACCTGTATGTAGAGGGTATCTGCCATAAATATTTTGAGATGCAGGATGTCCTGCATATGCAACAAAATCCTGTTGCACAAAATCCTGCATTGCAACAAGCCAGATGGATTAAGTTGACTTTGGCCAAAGTTGGGTATGGTAGCAAAACTTTGCCAGCTTTTCAGACTTCTCCATTGCCCAATCTAGGTAGAACCAAGTGCATCAAGATCTGCTATGAACGTCAGTGGAAGCAGTCCTAAGTTTCAACAGATCTGTGCAGAAATAAAAGTAGCTGCCAAATGTGCATGTCACCTCAGAAAAGCAAGCGTGACCATTTCAACTGTTCATCAGAGCATTTGGAGGATCAATTCTTAGGACCTCCAAACAATGCAAACAATTGCTTTCCGACTGACTTGGTCTCCGAATTGTTTGCAACCGAATCGGATTCGGGGAGTCCGACCGACCGATTACGATGTTTCCGAACACCGTTCGGTCAGACTCCTATTGACTTCAATGGGAGTCTGTGTTCCGACCGACTACACAGGCTCCCATTCAAGAAAGGGGTGGGTGCGGAAAATTGGGCACCCTGTGAAGGGCACCCCATGGTGCCTGCCACACTGTGCATGGTATTGAAGAGGGGTCCCATGGGTACCCCCATGGGCCCCATTCGGAAGGCTCTGGGTGAAGGGGGGACAGCTACAGGCCCCCAAAGTCGGATTCTGACAGCTGATCCGTGTCGAACAACCGATTTGGAAAGGCTGTCCGAATCAGACATCATAATATGTCGGTCGGGAACGCAGTGCGTAGACCTGTACGAGTCAGCTCCGAACGACTCGGTTACTCCGAATACCATTAGGAACCGAGTCAGAAAGTCCGAACGGTTTCCCACTATCGTAATTGGTCAGTCGGAAGGCTTTCCGATTCGGTCGAAGAGGCGGGTTCCGAATTGGATTTGGATGAACCGAATGCCATTCGGAGCCTTTCTGACCGACATCGTAATCGGCCTCTTAGATGGAGAAGACACTGTAAATCTCACTTATAAATGGTATGCACAAGGCTGAGCAATCATATATGATGAATTAATTATATTGCACTTAAAAGGAGAGTACTTAGTCAATGTAAAATGCAGTTCATACTGTGAATTTGTGCCACATTTTCTCTGAGACACCAATTATTTTAATATGGATGCAGTTTCTGGTGTTCTGACATCTTGCTCCTTCTCATTTCCCCTCCTAATCAGTGTCCCACTGCAAATCCTCTCTTCTCTTGTTCCCCCGGAGCATCAAGTGAATGACACCAAAGGTTCAAAAATAAACTATTGTATTATGAAATGTGTAATGTGAAAGAAGCTGCCATTGTGTATCCAAAGTATCATGTTCAAGGACATCTGCTGTAAGTTCTGCTGAGGGCATGCTGATTCTATGAGCCATTGTTCAAGAGGTGTTTCCTTTTGTGTTGATAATCTCCAGAGTGCAGTTGCTGAAAGAGTAGGTGGAAGATTTCTCTTACCTTGAGAAATACGTTAATACTAAAGACTTTTTAATTGCTTTGCTGTTTCTGATTTGCCAATGCAACCCTAATCATGTTCATACTATGCTGAATTTGCAGAATCTATTGACCCGTTCGGTGCGCACGACGGCCGGGAGCCGTCATGCGCAACGGTGCTCGTATGCGCAGGACGGCTCCCGGCCGTCTTGGCACATGGCACCGGAAATCCCTCTGGTGCAGGCACCAGAGGGATTTATTTTTCTTCCCCAAAGCCTCAGGAGCTGGGGAAGAGCTTCCCCAGCTCCCGAGGCCCCCCTCTGGTTTCTATGAAATGACGATCAGCGCGCACGTCACGCTGACGTCATTTCATAGAAATCGAAACTGAAATGAGCCTTTAGGCTCATTTCAGTTTCACTTTCTATGTGCTCAGGGGGCTATCTCAGCCCCCTGAGCACGTAGAAAGACGGGAGAGGTATCATTGGAAAGGGGAGAATCTCCCCTTTCCAATGGTACCCCTCCCCAGTGGATCCCTGCTGTGGGATCGCCCCAGAAGGGCGATCCCCAAGCAGGGATCCACCCACTAGACACCAGGGAGGGGGGAGCGGCCCCTTGGGCAAGGGCCTTTGCTCCCCCTAAAAGAATTGGCAAAATTTAGACTTTCTGCCCCCCCTGGGGGGCAGATGGAGGCAGTAGCTCCCAATCTGCCCCCCCGGGGGGCAGAAAGCTCACTAGACGCCAGGGATTTTTTTGGGGGTATTTTACTTGGGGTGGGGGCTGCCCAAAACGTGCATGCCAATGCCCCAACCAAAATACAGCCTTTCTGCCCCTGGGGGGCATATGGGGGCAGTAGACCCCAATCTGCCCCCCCCGGGGGGGCAAAAAGCCCACTAAACGCCAGGGATATTTTTTGCCAATTTGAATTAGGGGTGGGGGCTGCCCAAAACAGGGACCCCACCCCGCAAAAATTACAGCCTTTCTGTCTCCCCTGGCGGGCAGATGGGGGAAGTAGCCACCAATCTGCCCCCCCAGGGGGGCAAAAAGCCCACTAGACACCAGGGATTTTTTTTGACAATTTGAATCAGGGGTGGGGGCTGCCCAAAACGGGTATGCCACTGCCCCCACCCCCGCCTGCAAAAATTCCAGTCTTTCTGCCCCCCCTGGGGGGCATATGGGGGCAGTAGACCCAATCTGCCACCCCCCGGGGGGGCAGAAAGACAACTAGAAACCAGGGATTTTTTTTTGTATTCATGTAGGGGCTGCCCAAAATGGGCATGACAATAACCCCAACCCCCCAGAGAAATTCCAGTCTTTCTGCCCCCCCAGGGGGGCAGATGGGGCAGTGGCCCCTGATCTGCCCCCCCGGGGGCAGAAAGCCCACTAGGCACCAGCGATTACGCTGGCTTTTTTTTATGCGTGGGGGCTGCCCAGAATGGGCATATCAATGCCCCCACCCCCCAAAAAGTAGCCACAGTCTTTCTGCCCCCCTTGGGGGCATATCGGGGCAAACCCCCCCCCCCCGATTCCCCCCCCGGGGAGCAGAAAGCCCACTAGGCACAGACTTTTTTTTAGCAATGTGCCTACCTGTGGATTTTGGGCCCTAGCGCATCCGGCACATAGGGAAACCTAGAAAACCTGTACATTTTTGAAAACTAGACACCAAGGGGAATCCAGGATAGGTTGACTTGACTGGCTCTCACCAGGTTCTGTTACCCAGAATCCCTTGCAAACCTAAAAATTTGTCCAAAAAAACACATTTTCCTCACATTTCTGTGGTGGAAAGTTCTGAAATCTGCGTGAATCTACAAAATTCCACCTACCCCGCATTTCCCAAAGTCTTCTGAGAAAAATGGTACCTCACTTGTGTTGGTAGGCCTAGTGCCCGCGAAAGGAAACGGCCCAAAACACAACGTGGACACACCACATTTTCACAGTGAAAACGGACCCTTTTTTCGCAAAGTGCCTAGCTGTAGATTTTGAACCCTAGCTCTGCCGGCACATAGGGAAACATAGCAAACCTATACATTTTTGAAAACTAGACACCCAGGGGAATCCAGGATGGGGTGACTTGTCTGGCTCTCACCAGGTTCTGTTACCCAGAATCCCTTGCAAACCTAAAAATTTGTCCAAAAAAACACATTTTCCTCACATTTCTGTGGTGGAAAGTTCTGGAATCTGCGTGGATCCACAAAATTCCATGCACCCTGCATTCCCCCAAGTCTTCTGAGAAAAATGGTACTTCACTTGTGTGGGTGAGTCAAGTACCCGCAACAGGCAAGGGCCCAAAACTTATTGAGGAGACATCAAAATTGCCTATCAAAAAACGACCTGGTTTTGCAAGGGGGGTCCCCTGGGTTTTTGGCCCCGTGCTCGGTGGCCAGCTAGGGAAACCTACCAAACCCACACATTTCTGAAAACTAGACACCCGTGGAATTCCAGGGAGGTATGGCTTGCGTGGATCCCCCAACGTTTTCTTACCCAGAATCCCCTGCAAACCTCAAATTTATCTGAAAATAATCACTTTTTCCACACATTTTTATGTGGGAAAGTTGTGGCATCACTGGGCTGACACAAATTTCCTACCACCCAGCGGTCCCCCAGGTCTCCCGATAAAAATGGTGCCTCACTCGTGTGGGAGGCCCAAGTATCCGTGACAGGCAAGGGCCCAAAACGTATTGAGGAGACATCAAAATTGCCTAACACAAAACAACCTGGTTTTGCAAGGGGGGTCACCTGGGTTTTTGGCCCCGTGCTCGGCGGCCAGCTAGTGAAACCTACCAAACCCAAACATTTCTGAAAACTAGACACGCGGGGGATTCCAGGGAGGTATGGCTTGCGTGGATCCCCCAACGGTTTCTTACCCGGAATCCCCTGCAAACCTCAAATTTAGCTGAAAAAATCACTTTTTCCACACTTTTTTGTGTGGGAAAGTTGTGGGATCACTGGGCTGACACAAATTTCCTACCACCCAGCGTTCTTTCAGGTCTCCCAATAAAAATGGTGCCTCACTCGTGTGGGAGGTCCAAGTACCCGCGGCAGGCAAGGGGCCAAAACGTATTGAGGTGACATCAAAATTGCCTATCACAAAACGACCTGGTTTGCAAGAGGGTCACCTGGGTTTTTGGCCCCGTGCTCGGTGGCTAGCTAGGGAAACCTACCAAACCCACACATTTCTGAAAACTAGACACCTGGGGGATTCCAGGGAGGTATGGCTTTTGTGGATCCCCCAACGTTTTCTTACCCAGAATCCCCTGCAAACCTCAAATTTAGCTGAAAAAATCACCTTTTCCACACATTTTTGTGTGGGAAAGTTGTGGGATCACCAGGCTGACACAAATTTCCTACCACCCAGCGTTCCCCCAGGTCTCCCGATAAAAATGCTGCCTCACTCGTATGGGAGGCCCAAGGACACGTGACAGGCAAGGGCCCAAAACATATTGAGGAGACATCAAAATTGCCTATCACAAAACGACCTGGTTTGCAAGAGGGTCACCTGGGTTTTTGGCCCCGTGCTCGGCGGCCAGCTAGGGAAACCTACCAAACCCACACATTTCTGAAAACTAGACACCCGGGGTATTCCAGGGAGGTATGGCTTGTGTGGATCTCCCAGCGTTTTCTTACCCAGAATCCCCTGCAAACCTCAAATTTAGCTGAAAAAAATCACTTTTACACACATTTTTGTGTGGGAAAGTTGTGGGATCACTGGGCTGACACAAATTTCCTACCACCCAGCGTTCCCCCAGGTCTCCTGATAAAAATGGTGCCTCACTCGTGTGGGAGGCCCAAGTTCCCGCGACAGGCAAGGGCCCAAAACGTATTGAGGAGACATCAAAATTGCCTATCATAAAACGACCTGGTTTTGCAAGGTGGGTCACCTGGGTATTTGGCCCCGTGCTCGGCGGCCAGCTAGGGAAACCTACCAAACCCACACATTTCTGAAAGCTAGACACCCGGGGGATTCCAGGGAGGTATGGCGTGCATGGATCCCCCAACGGTTCCTTACCCAGAATCCCCTGTAAACCTCACATTTAGTTGAAAAAAAATCACTTTTTCCACACATTTTTGTGTGGGAAAGTTGTGGGATCACCGGGCTGACACAAATTTCCTACCACCCAGCGTTCCCCCAGGTCTCCCTATAAAAATCGTGCCTCACTCATGTGGGAGGCACAAGTACCCGCGACAGGCAAGGGCCCAAAACGTATTGAGGAGACATCAAAATTGCCTAACACAAAACAACCTGGTTTTGCAAGGGGGGTCACCTGGGTTTTTGGCCCCGTGCTCGGCGGCCAGCTAGTGAAACCTACCAAACCCAAACATTTCTGAAAACTAGACACCCGGGGGATTCCAGGGAGGTATGGCTTGCGTGGATCCCCCAACGGTTTCTTACCCGGAATCCCCTGCAAACCTCAAATTTAGCTGAAAAAATCACCTTTTCCACACATTTTTGCGTGGGAAAGTTGTGGGATCACTGGGCTGACACAAATTTCCTACCACCCAGCGTTCTCCCAGGTCTCCCAATAAAAATGGTGCCTCACTCGTGTGGAAGGTCCAAGTACCTGCGGCAGGCAAGGGGCCAAAACGTATTGAGGTGACATCAAAATTGCCTATCACAAAACGACCTGGTTTGCAAGAGGGTCACCTGGGTTTTTGGCCCCGTGCTCGGTGGCTAGCTAGGGAAACCTACCAAACCCACACATTTCTGAAAACTAGACACCTGGGGGATTCCAGGGAGGTATGGCTTGCGTGGATCCCCCCAACGTTTTCTTACCCAGAATCCCCTGCAAACCTCAAATTTAGCTGAAAAAATCACCTTTTCCACACATTTTTGTGTGGGAAAGTTGTGGGATCACCAGGCTGACACAAATTTCCTACCACCCAGCGTTCCCCCAGGTCTCCCGATAAAAATGGTGCCTCACTCGTATGGGAGGCCCAAGGACACGCGACAGGCAAGGGCCCAAAACATATTGAGGAGACATCAAAATTGCCTATCACAAAACGACCTGGTTTGCAAGAGGGTCACCTGGGTTTTTGGCCCCGTGCTCGGCGGCCAGCTAGGGAAACCTACCAAACCCACACATTTCTGAAAACTAGACACCCGGGGTATTCCAGGGAGGTATGGCTTGTGTGGATCTCCCAGCGTTTTCTTACCCAGAATCCCCTGCAAACCTCAAATTTAGCTGAAAAAAATCACTTTTTACACACATTTTTGTGTGGGAAAGTTGTGGGATCACTGGGCTGACACAAATTTCCTACCACCCAGCGTTCCCCCAGGTCTCCCGATAAAAATGGTGCCTCACTCGTGTGGGAGGCCCAAGTTCCCGCGACAGGCAAGGGCCCAAAACGTATTGAGGAGACATCAAAATTGCCTATCATAAAACGACCTGGTTTTGCAAGGTGGGTCACCTGGGTATTTGGCCCCGTGCTCGGCGGCCAGCTAGGGAAACCTACCAAACCCACAAATTTCTGAAAGCTAGACACCCGGGGGATTCCAGGGAGGTATGGCTTGCATGGATCCCCCAACGGTTCCTTACCCAGAATCCCCTGTAAACCTCACATTAGCTGAAAAAAAATCACTTTTTCCACACATTTTTGTGTGGGAAAGTTGTGGGATCACCGGGCTGACACAAATTTCCTACAACCCAGCATTCCCCCAGGTCTCCCTATAAAAATCGTGCCTCACTCATGTGGGAGGCACAAGTACCCGCGACAGGCAAGGGCCCAAAATGTATTGAGGAGACATCAAAATTGCCTATCACAAAACGACCTGGATTTGCAAGGGGGGTCACCTGGGTTTTTGGCCCCGTGCTCGGCGGCCAGCTAGGGAAACCTACCAAACCATCACATTTCTTAAAAACTAGACACCCAGGGGATTCCAGGGAGGTATGGCTTGCGTGGATCCCCCAACGGTTTCTTACCCAGAATCCCCTGCAAACCTCAAATTTAGCTGAAAAAATCACATTTTCCACACATTTTTGTGTGGGAAAGTTGTGGCATCACCGGGCTGACACAAATTTCCTACCACCCAGCGTTCCCCCAGGTCTCCCGATAAAAATGGTGCCTCACTCGTGTGGGAGGCCCAAGTACCCGCGACAGGCAAGGGCCCAAAACTTATTGAGGAGACATCAAAATTGCCTATCACAAAACGACCGGGTTTTGCAAGGGGGGTCACCTGGGTTTTTGGCCCTGTGCTCGGCGGCCAGCTAGGGAAACCTACCAAACCCATATATTTCTGAAAACTAGACCCCTGGGGGATTCCAGGGAGGTATGGCTTGCGTGGATCCCCCAACAGTTTCTTACCCAGAATGCCCTGCAAACCTCAAATTTAGCTGGAAAAAATCACTTTTTACACACATTTTTGTGTGGGAAAGTTGTGGCATCACTGGGCTGACACAAATTTCCTACCACCCAGTGTTTCCCCAGGTCTCCTGATAAAAATGGTGCCTCACTCGTGTGGGAGGCCCAAGTACCCGCGACAGGCAAGGGCCCAAAACGTATTGAGGAGACATCAAAATTGCCTATCATCAAACAAACTGGTTTTGCAAGGTGGGTCACCTGGGTATTTGGCACCGTGCTCGGTGGCCAGCTAGGGAAACCTACCAAACCTACACATTTCTGAAAACTAGACACCCGGGGGATTCCAGGGAGGTATGGCTTGCATGGATCCCCCAACGGTTTCTTACCCAGAATCCCCTGCAAACCTCACATTTTGCTGAAAAAATCACTTTTTCCACACATTTTTGTGTGGGAAAGTTGTGGGATCACTGGGCTGACAAAAATGTCCTACCACCCAGCGTTCCCCCAGGTCTCCCGATAAAAATGGTGCCTCACTCGTGTGGGAGGCCCAAGTACCCGCGACAGGCAAGGGCCTGAACCAGAAACTCAGCAAAAATCTGCTTACAGCTAATACAATGAGTGGTGTGGTGTCAGATTTTATTATCCTAAGTGCCACCTTGTATTGTCTGATTCCCAATCAACAACAAATGGGGCGAATCCATTTCATGCGATGAGAGGAATATTCATTACAGAAAAAAATGGATGTGTTCCACTGTCTCCAGTGCATAGCCTCAGGCTGGGCATGCAGTTGTAGCTGTGTTTGTTTCCCATACTGTAAATGACCTTAAAGGTAAACAAACAAATCTGAATCTCACATAGAGATTTTTGCCATAGGTGGTGAGATCTGGTCATAAAAAAGCTCAAACTCTGCAAAGGGTTTAATACTGAGGTGCAGTTTTACAAGCCCCTTGCGTCATTTTTGCACCGCCGTTGCGTCACTTTTTGTGACGCAGCGGCGGCGTAAAAATGCGGCCCATTTACAACGTGACGCATCTAGGGAGATGCGTCACGTTGTAAAGCCCTGCGTCACATTATACCTGCGTCAGGTATAATGTATGCAGGGTGGGCGTTCCCACGCAAAAAAGCCTCGTAGAAGTGACGCAGTGAAATCTACAAGATTTCACTGCGTCACTTTTAGGGCGCCACTGCATCAAAACCTTCAGCCTGCTTGAAGCAGGCGTAAGGAGTGACGCAGTGTTGTGGGAATAGCCTCAAAATGCATTGCTGGAGTTGCATTGTGCTTGCGACACGACTCCAGCAATGCGTGACTTTTGCCCCAACAGATGCGTCAGAATTTCCGACGCATCTGTCAATCCTTGCGCCATGGTGTGCCGTATTGTAAATACGGTGCATCCATGGTGGCGCAAGTGTTTTTCAGAGTGGCGCAGGGAAAGTGTTGCATCTCTACAGATGCGCCACTTTCTTGTAAATCTGCCCCTCAGTAGTGAGGGGCCTCGCTGATCTATTAGTCATATATCGTTCTTCTATGTATGCCCAGTACTTAGCTTTTACAATGGCAATATCGTTCTTACTAATAGATTCTGGACATTCCCACGGATCGATCATCCCTAACGATCTACACCAGAATTTTGTATGGCGAAACCAAGGGATCCGTTTGGCACCACTTAAATGTAAGACTTCTTTCAAAGATTCACAGTATTGACCTATCTCCGGAGTGGACCAAATACACAGCCAGTAAATCAATGCTTTAATTGTGGCCACGTCACCAATTCTCTTTATCCCTAGGTCAAAGAACAGTGGAGTCAGCGGAGTGCTGTCTGGGAAAGGTATTAGGGCCCTAGCAAGTATATTTTCACTCACCACTAGCTTAAGCAAGTCGCCATGCCCCCAGAGCTCTGCACCATATAGTGCAGCATTTTGGGCTTTCATTTGGTAAATCTCCAGAGCAGGAGTAATTGACCTAGACGAAGACTCCTTGTGAAAATGCAATATGGATTTGCACTTATAGCATAGAGTTAGTTGACTTGTGTCTATTTAGGGATCCCAACTCAGGGGCTGATTCCGATGTCGGACGGACCGGAATCCGTCCGACATCAGTCAGGAACTGGAACCAAACGACCTCTTATTGTCGGTTCAAAACCTGCAAGTAGGATGCGACCGAACCCTGTTTGGTCGCAATCCTATACTTAACAATGGGAGCATGCATTCCGAATGGAATGCATGCTCACATAGTTGAGTGCCAAGGTGCAGTTCATACCTGCACCCCATGGCAGGCACCCCAAGGTGGAAAGGAATCAGAACAGGCAAATCCGATGCGGTTAGGATGGCTCTGACCGAGTGTCGGAGCCATTCCTAACCGCATCAGAATCTGGCCCTCAGAGTTTCAGTTAATCTTACAACCAAATAATCAAATTTAGACACTCTCTCAAGTGGTTTCCCCAAATCTTTACTGGTCTACATTTCCCCTTAGTCTTGCCAAATACCATATATTTTGTCTTGTACGCATTCAATTCCAGGCCCCTGGTCTCACAGAATCCCAGAAATGTGTCAATTAGCATCTCGAGTCCCATTGGGGACCTAGAAAGAAGTAATGAGTCATCAGCGAACAACAGGATTGGTACTTTCCCCCATTCAGCATTGGAGAATCATTTTCACAATCCTGCTGTTCGTTGACCACCCCATTAACATAGAAGGAAAACAGTGTGGGCGCAAGGACACAGCCTTGGCGTACCCCTCGCCAGATAGGGATTTTGGTAGTTAATTCACAGGATTTCCCCCAATGGACCTGCGCATAGTTGTCGTCCTGCATCCTCGCAAGCAGGTTCACCAGTTGTTCCGGGGCTCCCGTTTCTTTTAAAACTAGCCAAAACATTTCCCGTGGTACCAGGTCATAGGCGGCACGAAGGTCAACGAAGGCTATGTATAATTTTTGCTTTTTAATTGCACGTATTTCCAGATAAGTGAAATGAGCCTAAACACCTGATTACATGTACTAGTTTAGGTGCAAATGCCTGCATGGTAGAGTGACAAGATCTCATTTCCAGCTATCCAGATTAATAATTTATCCAAAACCTGTCTGGCAACATTTTTTTGCATGTTATCTAACAGGCTGATTGGCCTATAGTTCGATGGGGTACAGCCGTCACCTTTTTTATATATAGTTATTATTTCCACCCCATTCCAAGTCTCAGGTAATTTCCCCCCATCGACAACTGTATTGGACACAAGATTTAGGTAAGGGGCCCAGACAAGCGGTTCAGACTTATAAAAATCATCCTGTATCCTATCGGGCCCGGGGGCTTTCGCTGATTTCATCTTCTCTATAGCTCTAGAGTGTCATCCAGGCTAAAGAGAAGTCCCTCACTATCAGCCCCCCTCCTTGTTTCAATGGGTACACAATCAGGCAAGTTATCACTACCATCCACACAGGGGATTACTTACCTCTTACCGTATAGTAAGGTGAAGTGATCGACCCATTTCTCAGGTTGGATAAAGTAATCCGGTGTGGTTACCCCTTCTAAGCTCCCGTGTGATATAATGTGCAAGAATGTTCGATTATCATTACACCTTGCTAGGGTTCAACAAATCCTGCCAATTCTTATCAGCCCAGTCACGTTTAGCTTTTTCTAATGCTGTTTTATACCTATTACGTGATTGGGCGATAACTGTTCGATCGCCCCCTCGAATGACTGATTTTAAATTAAGTTTTGCCTGTTTACAATCGCGGTTGTACCATGCACACTTCTTCCCCACCATTAATTTCTTCCCAGCGGGTTGTATTAAGAACACACCTTTCATCTCCTTAAAGAACCCCAGATGAGTGGTTATTATTTGGTCAGACAATGGTGTGGCTGCGTCAAGGCTTGGAAAGATGTCGTGTAAACAGATCATATATTTTTGCTTGACATCCGCTATCATTCTGGATTCTAGGCCACAGAACACTTCTGAAGTTATTAGAGATTAAGTGTTCTCGCTGCATTGTGCGACTACCAGACACACCCTTGGAAAGGAGAGTACCAATCAGGGAAAGAAGAAGAGGATTATGGTCACTGTCAGTCCTAGTTATAATCATCATGTCATTCACCAAGGGCCACAATCTAATGTCCAATACAATGTAGTCGATGACACTTGAACTGCAACCTCTCTTGAACATAATCTGTCTTTTCAAATCTGAGCGAGTCCTACCATTACATGCCCTTAGGCTCCTCCCCGCTACTAGCGAAATGAGCTGGAAAGCTACCTTGGTATTACGTGAGCCTCCTGTTTTATTAGTTAAATTAGGGATTCCCCACAATTCGTCCTCGTCCTCAGTTAAAGAATCAAATAACATGGAAGGTCCGAACGTGGTATTAAAATCCCCAGCTATCAGCACCATAGTCTGTGGTTGATAGGTACTTACCAGTTCATCTAGCGTATGTACAGTGAGTGAGTCATTCCCTGAAGAGATGGACCTAACATAGGCATTGAAGATGGATACTACTAGCCCTGACAGAAAGGTAACCTGAATCCCTATTAGGTCCTGTGAATTAATATCTATCTGTTTATGAGTGCCAGTGATAGAGTTTTTTTTACAAAAATTGCTAAGCCACCGCATACCCGCCTTGTGTTCTTTGGGGCTAATGCCTCAGTGCTATATGTGGTGAATCCACTGATAAATACTCTCTTGGTAGCCCAAGTCTCCTGAAAAATGCAAATATCGTTGTCATTTATAAACATGAGCCACCCGGGATCACAAAGTTTCAGGCTACAATTTAGGGGTACATTTTCCTCCTCAGTACTAATATGGACCACACAGTCAGAAACATGAAAGGGAGCACAGTTAAAACCAGTACTATGCACTCCGAGATTAACATTGATTTGCGTCCCCCCGGAATACAAATACTCAGTATCGGGATAAGTGTCTTGATTATTTCCGTTCGCCACCAGGGAGGAAATAACAGCAACCTCGCCCATGTCACCATGACAAGGAGTCCCCTCGCGGCTACCAGAGCCAGATGCAGCAGCTTCATCTATTATCATATTGTATGCGGGGAAAAGTGTACACGGAGCCTGTCCTAGGCTCAAGCCAATCAATTACTCCCTCAGATGTCTTGTGATACTTTGGTGAAACAGGTCTAATACATGCCTCACGTAAATTCACATCCTTCAGAGGGGATATCTGAGATGTCTTGTGATGCTTTGGTGAAACGGGTCTAATACATGCCTCACATCAATTCACATCCTTCAGGGGGGATATCTGTCTTTCACCCCACAGAACCCCAGTGGTCAGATCACAACCATGACTTCCATATTTAAACTGTATATTTGAGTTGTTGGGTGGGCAACTTCTAACATCAAGTGCAACCAAATTGTCCCCCATCCACCTATCCCTCAGGGTCAGTTCAATAGCATCATAGGATGGGCTTACTGAAGGGCATCTCCATGCACCAAGGATATCATCTTGGATCACAGAGCAACATCCTCTGACGTGCCGGATCCAGTGTGTTACCTTGTTTATGAGTGAATCTTCCGACTCATACTTCCCATAGGGGGATGGGGATTCGGAACATTTACCATACAAATTCTGTTCGCAGCAGAGTCATGTGTTTGTAGATGCTTTCTATTTTGATTTAAACTAAACCTACTGCTCCATCCCTCTGCAGCCCGACAGATCTCCTTGGCCCTCTATCATATGAGGAGTGAAGTACTTGTCTGGTACAACTTTGGTGGGCAGAGATAGGTTTGGTCAAACACCCAGCGACTCTCAAATGGCTAAGACCGCTCTTGCAGGGTTGGCGACCTGAGTACGCAGTATTAGGAGGGGGTTGTTGATTGTGAACCGCAGGTATTCTAACTAGGGGTAAAGATGGTGGTGGTACTGGCGTCTGCACGGTAACCTGCGTAAGAGTTGTCTCTAGGTGAGCATTTTTGGGCGACTGGAGTTCTTTAACTGTTAATATCAGCTGGCTAACAATAGCTTTTAGCTCCCCCACCTTAGCCTTAAGTTCCTTTATCAGTGGAATACAATCAATAGCAGGAGTAACAAGGGGGATGGGAATAAGTGTTGGACTTACCGGGAGGGATAAAAGCAACTGTTGGGCTAATGGACGAACAGCTAGTGCTGGAGTTCTGCAAACAGACATTGTCAGTTAGTTCAAGTAGAGGTAGAAACCGATTTTTGCATGGAAATTCAACATCATCAGATGATACATTTATCAAGGAATTAGAACCTGAATCAAGATACCTGCTTCCATCCACATTCGGTTGTGCACCCCCAGAGCAGTTTTTAGCTTTCATAAACATAGTTGGAATTTGGGGATGGCACCGGTCTGTACCCACCAATGTGGAATATTCCCTCATGAGTTCCGCTTCTGGGGGCACATTAGTAGCAGAATTCAACAACTGTTTGCAATCTCCCAAGAGGTCGTCAATCCGGTCTATAACATCTATGCCCCCAGCCTTTTTTACCTCATTTATTTTAGTCTTCTTCGTTATTACGGGGCCATTTTCACCCTCGCCTGCCTTCCTTTTACCCATGAGGCTTAAGCAAAAATAACAGCCTTCGTAGGGTATCCTGTTGTCACACAAATTAACCGCTGACAGAGAAAGAAACAAACAATAGCCAAGATTGAAAAGCTGTTATGCGCTAATTTTCAGGGTTGACGGAGCCTCGGCCAGTACATGTCTTGTAAAAAGTCACAGTCCCAGCCCCTACTGTTTAACAGTAATCTCGCTAGCTAAGGCTGCATATACATACAGGAAAAGAGCACCAGAGCTGCAAAACAGCACCTTGAATGTGGGATGTTAGAGGGGGGGCCCAGCTCTGCCTCTTTCTGGTGCTGATGGGCACACTTAGGCCCATTCTTGGCCGGTGCTTCGCCCGGGCGTGGCCGGGCATGCCTACGCACGTCCCATGCTGCATGAGTGCTCTGGTGCCTTTACAGCATTTCGGTGGTTGGCTCCATCCCCCTTGTGATGGGACGATGACGCTGGGGGACCACGTCCCATCCTGTCATGTGGCCCATAGGGACATTGTCGTCTTCACTAAGTTAGCATGAGCACGCTGCAGCCTGCCTGGTGCTTTGCGCATGTTACAACACGTCTTTATTTTTTGCAATAATTTCTATGGCTGTTTTCACATGAGAACTCATCACTGTGTTCACTCTCTGCATGTTCCTGGGATTTTGACTGAACATTATGTGCAAGGTCAAACAACAATGCTCCTTGTTATTTTGTTCTGACCAGGCCTTAGCCCTTAGACAAAACATACCGATGCAGCTGTTGTTTGGACAAACTTACTTTGGTTTTATTATAATACACGAATAGGTAGCACACACTTGGAGAGGGACCTTTCCAGGGAGAGGAGCGAGACAGCATCTATGTTGTAGATTTACCATCTATAGGTTAAGGTATGGGATCTGCTGACAAAGCCCAGATATCTTCTAATATATAATAATACTGCTTCTTAGCAAGGGGCGGGAGGGTAGGCTCTATTGTCTTTCCATGATGACATCTCCCTTCATGATATATGGACTAGCTGCTATGCTGACTGTATTTGTACTATGCATTTTCCTGCTTGTTGTGGCACGTATACTGCATGTTAGGGCATGTTAGTTAAAATAAATATTTTAAATTATTTAATGTCTCTGTCAGATCTTATTGTGCACAAGTACAAGAGTGCGAGTGAAAGGGTGTGTCTTGTTACCACGATTCCCAAGAGATCTGGGAGTGTTGTGTTCTGGGGTGTCTAATCATTTGTTTCTCTGTGAGTGAGTAGGAGAGCAAGTGAGACACTATAGCTAGTCGGTCCTGGGCTCGTGGGTACTAAGGTGATAGGGTGACCCAATCCATATACACTAAGGTCCTATAATCCTGTGCATAGTTCTGTGTTTGTACAGAATCCCTGCAACATGGCGCCACCAACGTTTGGTCTGGTACTTATTCGTGAGACGGACCCTGTTATAGTGTGAATCTATCAATCACTATGTGTGGTAAGTCCAAGGACCATTAGGTATATTTAAAAGACCCCTCACACACCAACCTGGTTGGTGTCATGCTTCATCATTGGGGTCCCACCCGGGTGGCCTAGTACCGCCCGGTTGTGCTACGACGCCTGATTACAGCGGAGCAGGTGTGGTGTGAAAGTGTGATGTGAATGTTAAAAATGCCTCTGAGAATCCTTGCCAAATAATTTTATTAGTGGCGGCTCAGGGTATGGTTAAAAACTATGTGGTGTCAACTAACAAGGAGTAATGATCTGTAGTTGTTTCGGTGATGTGGTCTACATGTTTCAGCCCGTTAAAGAATTCAAATGGGCTTTCTTCAGGACCGAGAATAAAAAGTGAGTGGCAAAGTGAACGCCACGTGAAAAGTGAAGTACCACCACACGCGCTAAGGTGTGTGGACCAGGTGTCGGTATACTTACTGACACCGTTCAAAAGTCTGTTGAGGAGAAAGAGATAGACAAAACAAGACATGTAATATTGAGCAACATAAAATGCAATCTTTCAAAGCAACTCAAAATCGCAATCTCAAACATGCCGTAAAAGTCGACCTTACCACCACCGTGACAATGATAGAGTAATGATGATTCAGCATGCACGCATCTGCAGCATGCTTCGCTAAGACATAAGGCTGGATGATCACATAGGAGCACCATAAAGTGAATTATGCCATAACTGAGGCGTGAGTTAGATAGTCACATGGAGGCAACGTAAGGCGAGTGGCCACGATGAACTGGAAGCCCATGCTTGTATATTGCGGGCAGTTGGTGAGGTACGCGCTGCATGCAGGAGAAGAATGATACGAAGTTGCACGCCAGTGGCAAGTTACATGTGCGGCCAAACGAGCGCCTAAAAATGCGTAAGTTGCGATTGAGCAAAATAGCATGTTAAAAAAATGGTAGACACAACTGAGGCAGCGTAAATCCAAAAGATCATAATTACAATCAAGAGAGAGAAAGGCAGCTATTCAGGGCAAGGGAGGGGTTTCATAAAAAATGAAGAGAAAAGGCTTATAATAAAAAGCCGAGGGTCGTGGGGCGAAATGCCCATGGTCCAAAGCAACACAACCTTACTTGGTTCCATGAGGATTCCCGTAAGACAACCTACTGCGGTCTCCCGAAGTCCCGGCTGGTAAGGGACGCGGTGGGAGAACATGACACCAACCAGGTTGGTGTGTGAGGGGTCTTTTAAATATACCTAATGGTCCTTGGACTTACCACACATAGTGATTGATAGATTCACACTATAACAGGGTCCGTCCACATTGTTTTTTTGTAGCTTAACCCAGGGGATCAGGACGTACCCCAAAATCCTCGCTCTCTCTTTGGTTTTTTGTATTACTACGCAGCGCACAGCTGTGAGAGCCGTCTCTTCTCCTCAGGTAGAACACATCTTTAGCGTATCCTACCATGGCAGAAAACCAAGGCTTGGGTTTCACCCTGGACGATGTCAACAACATCCTATCCAACCCTCCCTTACTGGCAGACTTTAATGTATCCACATCTATTGCACAGACAGCCGATTGGGACAATCTTAATGAGAAAAAACGTAACCGCATCAGGACAATACTTCATGGCCTGATCCTGACAGAATATTTGAGAACCAACACTGCTCCGAGGGGCCTGATCATCACAAATGCGCCACGCATCTTTCTAGACGACGCAACTTTCCGCAAGGACTGGGCGCAGATAGCGTGGCGATGTACACGTGACTGGATGATCTTAATCATCCAGACCGCCACACGCCTCTCGGAGGCGATCCTGATTGATATCCAGTTGACAGAGACACACTTCAAGGCCACCCTCACTTCTTTTAAGAAAAAACTTGATGAAACTAACAAAGAAGTGAATGAATATAAGGAGAGCTTAACCCAGACGAAGATCAATAAGTTCCAGAAGGACCTTAAGAAATTTTCTTATACAAAAACCTATCCCTACGCAGATAGCGACTACAAACCACCCATACGAATAGATGCTTCAGGTGGATCTTCGGATGAAGATTCTTCTGGCAGCAGCGGTTCAAGTTCCAGCAGCTACCGCAGAAGACAACAGAGTAGGGGAAGGATCACAGGCTGGCAACAACCTTGGGCTCAAGGACCGCCGGGTGCCAATATGCACTTCATGACTCCCTACCCTCATATACATCCACAGTATGGATATGGCTGGAACCCGCCTTCTGCCCCGCCACCATACCTGAACCAGAACCAACAGTTTCCTTTTTTAGGCAGGGGCCCCCGAGGCCGCGGAAGGAGACGAAGAGCGAACCAAGTGCATTGGGAAGACGATCAAACCCAAGGCACATTAACAAGGAGCAAAACAAAGGACCTACAACCAGGACCCAGCACGAGATAAGTTTGGTTACCAACCTCTCATCTTATGCCCTTTCATCATCAGAATTGTCAGTCCTGGAAAAGGGACTCGGTTTTTCACCCACGGCCAAACTTGACAAATTCCGATTACACTGCGAACTGGCAGAATTTTTCCGTAAACTCAGGCTAAAGGCTTGCTTCGAAAGTACACCACAACTGGCAATTGATCAACCGGGTGACACCCACTTTCGAGTTAAATCCACCTACATGCCACCACCATGTGCCATACCACCAGAAATCACTGTGTACGAGCAAGTTGTCTTTAAGGACGTGGAAAGACTCCAAGGCAAACACACCTTCCAGAATTTCAGCAGTAAGGAACATCAGGCCCTGGAATCACTAAGAACCAACGAAACGATCATCATTAAATCAGCAGACAAGGGCGGGGGCACAGTGATCCTAAATCTCGAGGACTATCGACAGGAATGTGCCTGCCTCCTCAACGATCCCAAGAATTATGAAAAATTGACACAAGATCCTAGTACAACACTCAAAACACGCATCCAAACATTGGTTGAAGACGCTGAACACTCAGGTCAAATCACACCCAAGGAAGCTAAATGTTTGGTCACGACTCCTGGTACTATACCTTACTTTTACATTTTGCCCAAGACACATAAAAACAAGTTTCCACCTCCGGGACCTCCTATTGTATCAGGCATTGGGTCCTTACTAGAACCCTTATCACGTTATTGTGACTTTTTCTTTCAACCAATGGTACAGTCTACTAGCACGTACCTTAAGGACACTAAGGATCTACTGAGACTAATTGATACTCTAGCCTTCAATCCTGACAATTCTTTCCTGGTAAGTCTTGACGTGGAGAGCCTCTACACCAGCCTCCCGCAAGACGATACCCTTGAAGTATTGAAAATAGCTCTCAACGAATCTGATTGGCAATATCAGACCCCCAAGATATTCATTATGGAGTGCGCGGCATTAGCCCTCAAAGAGAACTTCTTTGAATATGAAGGCCAACTCTACTTACAGAAGTATGGGACTTCGATGGGGAGTGTTTTCGCCCCCAGCATAGCGGGACTCTATGTGTACCATTTTGAAACCAGATACCTACTAGACAATCAGACGCCACGCATCCCCCAGATCAAGTTCTACAAACGGTATATCGACGACATCCTGATGATCTGGGAAGGAGACACAGTATCGTTGCTATCCTTCTGTGCATGGTTGAATACGTGCGATCCTAATCTTAAATTCACACACAGTTTCGACCACAATAAGGCGACGTTTCTCGATCTGGATATCGAAGCAGAAGGAGGCTTTCTGAAAAGCAAAACCCACTTTAAACCAACGGCTCGTAATTCACTCCTCCATTTCTCTAGCTTCCACCCCAGACCCCTGCGGGAGAATCTTCCCTATGGACAATATCTTCGCCTCCGCAGGAACTGTAGTGACATAAGAGATTATAAACAACAAGCCTCTGATCTCAGCCAGAAATTATGGCAACGCGGTTACCCCCAGCGGATCACCGATAAAGCGAATAAACGTGCTCGCAATCAGAACCGGGAGGGTCTCATTGAAGCACAGAAGTGTGCACCTACCTCCATTCCACTCACGTGCGTCACCACTTATAACGCTGTCTCCCACAAGGTGTCTGATATCATAAAAAAACATTGGCAGATTCTGAAGACAGGCAATCTGAACTGGGAACTTCCGCTGATGTCTCACAGAAAGGCCAGATCAATCAAGGACGCCTTGGTTTCAACACGACCACCCCCCCAAAGGAAACCTACTAATACTATTCTTAACGCGTGGGGACTCCCTAACATTGTGGGCCACTACCCGTGTGGAGACTGTAGTGTGTGTCATATAACTGTGACTACCAAAAGTCTGAAATTGGAACCGGGCAAGACTTGGCACCTAAGGACACACACGAACTGCAATACAGCTCATGTCGTATATCGCATCACATGTCCTTGTAACCTCACGTACATTGGGATGACCAATCGGAAAGTGAAGACCAGAATTTGCGAGCATCGCAGTATGATCAGATGCAAAAAGATAAACACAAGACTGACAAGCCATTTCCTTGAAGCTGGTCACACCACTAATGATATCAGTTGGGTAGTCATCGAGGCTTCAGATCCCAACCTGCCTAATATACAAAATCGTCTATTGGAGAAAGAACAAAGATGGGTTTATCGCCTATCCAGTCATCTGACAGGACTCAACGATAACATTCCCTGGCAAAGCCTCAGTAGGCAGTAGACTCCCTATACTTATACCAGCAGTATATTTATTGAACAGATTCTATACCCAGTGATTTTTGTCTTAGTATTTTGCCCAAATGTGCATTCTTTGCAACACCTTCCACATACTCTTCAGGTCAAACACTGAGCATACTCTATGCCCAGTACTGTTTGTCAGTTTGTCTATCTTAGCGCACTGCTTCCCCATGCACTTTCTGAGTAATACCTATTCCTTTTATTATTATTTTCTAGTTCCTTCTCATTTCTGTTATGTTATTACATATTATACACCACAGCTCCTCTGCTTCACATCGTGATCTTTCACTACTCAAGCATGGCCGCCATTTCCATCTCGCTTACATCGCGGGTTTTCCAATATGGCCGCCATTCACTTGTTTGGTACACGCAGACTAGTTGTCTCCTGTATCGACATCCCCTTACGTGGTGCCGTCACTTCCCAGCTGGGCGCCCCGATTTTTGGATTTAACACGGTTCTCCCACCGCGTCCCTTACCAGCCGGGACTTCGGGAGACCGCAGTAGGTTGTCTTACGGGAATCCTCATGGAACCAAGTAAGGTTGCGTTGCTTTGGACCATGGGCATTTCGCCCCACGACCCTCAGCTTTTTATTATAAGCCTTTTCTCTTCATTTTTTATAGATTGGTTTATCGGATGAAACCCCTCCCTTGCCCTGAATAGCTGCCTTTCTCTCTCTTAATTGTAATTATGATCTTTTGGATTTACGCTGCCTCAGTTGTGTCTACCACTTTTTTAACATGCTATTTTGCTCAATCGCAACTTACGCATTTTTAGGCGCTCGTTTGGCCGCACATGTAACTTGCCACTGGTGTGCAACTTCGTATCATTCTTCTCCTGCATGCAGCGTGTACCTCACCAACTGCCCGCAATATACAAGCATGGGCTTCTAGTTCATCGTGGCCACTCGCCTTACGTTGCCTCCATGTGACTATCTAACTCACGCCTCAGTTATGGCATAATTCACTTTATGGTGCTCCTATGTGATCATCCAGCCTTATGTCTTAGCGAAGCATGCTGCAGATGCGTGCATGCTGAATCATCATTACTCTATCATTGTCACGGTGGTGGTAAGGTCGACTTTTACGGCATGTTTGAGATTGCGATTTTGAGTTGCTTTGAAAGATTGCATTTTATGTTGCTCAATATTACATGTCTTGTTTTGTGTATCTCTTTCTCCTCAACAGACTTTTGAACGGTGTCAGTAAGTATACCGACACCTGGTCCACACACCTTAGCGCGTGTGGTGGTACTTCACTTTTCACGTGGCGTTCACTTTGCCACTCACTTTTTTATTCTCGGTCCTGAAGAAAGCCCATTTGAAATCTTTAACGGGCTGAAACATGTAGACCACATCACCGAAACAACTACAGATCATTACTCCTTGTTAGTTGACACCACATAGTTTTTAACCATACCCTGAGCCGCCACTAATAAAATTATTTGGCAAGGATTCTCAGAGGCATTTTTAACATTCACATCACACTTTCACACCACACCTGCTCCACTGTAATCAGGCGTCGTAGCACAACCGGGCGGTACTAGGCCACCCGGTTGGGACCCCAATGATGAAGCATGACACCAACCAGGTTGGTGTGTGAGGGGTCTTTTAAATATACCTAATGGTCCTTGGACTTACCACACATAGTGATTGATAGGTTCACACTATAACAGGGTCCGTCCACATTGTTTTTTTGTAGCTTAACCCAGGGGATCAGGATGTACCCCAAAATCCTCGCTCTCTCTTTGGTTTTTTGTACTTATTCGTGAGACCCTGAGTAGCACCTGTGCTTGTCCACAATACCCTCTCACCGGTTTCCGGAGACATCCATGGTGTGGGGCTTAGCCTCCTATATTGGTTGGTTTATAGGTTTTTCAAGCTTGATGTTTAAAACGTTCTTAATTACCCTGTTTTGCCCTACTTTTTTCTTTGTTTCTTTATTCCAATTCTACTATGGCACAACCGGTCACTATTGCGGCACATAACCGCGCGGCAGTTACATCTTTCTTGACTCAACGCGGAGTCCCAAATAAAGGGGCTAACATTATTTCTGTTGTTGAAGCGGACCCTGCTTTTCGCTTCAAAGTCTTTTATTCTTGGGTTAAATTCCCCGCGGAGGATTGGAATGATAAAATTTTTCATGAATATATGAGGGCTGCTGTTCTGGCGGCTTATCGTCCATATGCATTACTTGAAGTTCCCTTGACGGCCTGGGAGCATACCATTTGGTTTAATGGCACCCTTCCTCACCCTGTTACTGCTGTTCGAGTGGGCCCCTTATCTATCGATGGGGCCACTTGGCCTGTGTTGGCTGGTTTTACACCACTTCCCAATTATCTTATTCTTACACTTGCACAGCTACATCAGCTACATACATCATTGATTCACATACACAGAAGTGTCATACAGTTTATGTTGCGTGCCATTCATGTGGCTCCGGCTGGAGCAGCTCCTCCTCCTCCCAGACATGGCGGCGGTCTTGTCATTAGTCCCATCATGATTAACTCAGTGATGAGCAAACGTCCTCAAAATCGTGATGAGTTGCCATTTTGGCTTGCACAAAAATTTGAGCAACTCAAGGCTGTTTTTCCACGTCCAACTCCTGTTGAGAAACACAGGATCCTTACAATGAGTTTGCTGAGTGGTCTGATTCCCGCTTTAGCTGACTGCACCACCTGCTGGACAGTGTTTCCTTCAGTGTATACACTGTGCTTTGGCACCCCCTCCATGAGCGTTTTACCGAGCTTTCTAAAGAAGGTACAGGATGAAAACGGGGCTGGTCTAGCACTGGAATTGGGGATGAAGTTAGTGGGAATGTTCACTATTGTCTCCGATATGATTCTGGCCAATATTAAAGGTGAAGCGGTTTCCTTACAAGTATGTCAACGCCTAGCAGCGGTGGCAGAAGTGGTTCGGCAGCGACAGTTTCTGATTATCATTGCGGATGTGTATACATCTTTGGGTCGCAATAGCTTGGGGATTCGGCCCTTTGCTCAGCCACAGACTAAACCCCCTCCAGATAAGGAGGGTCACCCAGTCTTTCCTAAAAAGGCTTGGAACAAGAATCAGCAGCAGCAACAACAGAAGCCTGGGTCCCGTGCAGGTTCGCCTTCACCTGACGCTTCTGAACGTAGATATAATTTGCGTGACCGCTCTAAAATTAAGACACCAGAGACGTTCCAGGTTCCTGATCCTCATTCTCCTCGTTCCTTTCAGGAATCGTCGGATCAACAATTTGGCGGAGGAGGGCGTTAGGATCGCAGACAAGGTGAGTCTACGCAAGCAAGACGTGACCCGCAGCGCCAGTTTGATGTAAAAGTCAAGCAGGAGGAACCACCTCAATATCGTGCCCCATTTCAGAAACAAAATGTTGCCGCTTTGACTGCAAAGTATACCTCAGACGGTGAGAACCCTGCTCCTCGACAGGAGTTGGGCGGTAACCCTCCTCGACAGCGCAGTGGAGGTTACAATAGTACGGCAGACACTCCACCAGCATCTGGAGGCGAAAGCAACTGACACTTTTATTACAGTAGAGACAGATGATACTCGAGTTGCCCCTCCTGATAGGCTTTATGAAGTAATCCTAAAAATTGAAGGTGATATTGAATGCCCAGTAAAAGCAGTGTTTTGGGAAAACCTCACTTCCTCTTATGATATTTTGTTAGCGGAGGTCGATTGGCCTCTCACTTTTATCCTAGCTTCCTCTAGGGGGGAGGATGTTATTCCTCCTAGTTTTTCACAATATGTTCCTGATGACGACAAAATGGCTTTTGCCTCAAAGTGGGCTTTATCCTTAGCCCCAGCATTATATCGCAATCAGGCAGGTTGGGACGAGGGTTCCCCAGTTCATGTGATACCTTTGCATTCTACACCTCAGCCCCAACCACACTATCCGATCAAAAAGGCCGTTAAAGCATCGGTAAGTGAAATCTTGACTCAATTGGAATACCAGGGTGTGATTTAACCATGCGTTTCATCTATGAATAATCCTCTTTTTCTGATATTGAAACCGGACTGTTCATATCGTATAGTTTTAGATTACAGACATTTGAACAGTCATGTTCGTACCTTTGCAGTGCAGAACACACATAGCTCTTCGTTAGTAAACAACATTGTTCGCAAAAAATATAAAACAACTTTGGATATTTCCAATGGCTTCTTCAGCCACTCTTTGGCTCCTGAGAGACGCGATTTGACCACATTTAGTGCATTAAGCAATCAGCACTGATATGCAAGATTGCCTATGGGATATGAGAATAGCACTGGTGTATTTGCGGCACTTATAGTGTCCCTTTTGCATGAGATCGACCCCGATGCCTTCTCGTTCGTCGATGATATATACTTGACCGATGATGACCTACAGCTGCATCTCTTCCGTGTAGACAGCATCATCACACATTTTGCAAACTTTGGTTACAAATTCAATTTTGCTAAGTCTCACATCGCCTTCTTGGCGGTACTTTTTCTTGGTTACAAACTTAATAATGATAGTAGGGGGTTGGCCCCCCACTTTCTGGAGAAATGTGCTCAATTGCAACCTCCATCTACAGTTAAAAAATTGCAATCTTTGTGGGTTTTTTTAATTTTGGGAGGACATACAGTTGTGATTCTGCCCAGCGTATCAAACGTCTTTACTCATATATACCACCTTTTTTTTTGTCTTCCAGCTGGCTTCCGTAACATACCGTTATTCTTCGGTCTCTGCAGTCTGATCTGCTTGCGACCAGCTTCTTTTAAACTCGAGACAATTCTACAAATTTGGTCATAAGGATTCTACCAGGGGCGTTAAGATTTACTTACTTGACATTCAATGAGGGGGACACTGTCCCCATTGCTTATAAATCTCATTTGTATACACCTGTGGAGTTGCGTTTTTCTTCGACAGAAAATATCTTGACCGCTGTGCAGATGGCTATTCTTAAGGAACGCTCTCTGGCTCAGGGAAAACGTATTTTCATGGTTTCGCCGGTACCTGCTTGTTAGACCTGACATCATTGGCGCGGGTCTCCCTTCCTCTTTTCGCTTCTGACCTTTTATGTTGGCTGGATTTAGATGCTCTGGGCGCTGTGCCACTGCCAATCAGTGACACAGCGCGAATGCTCCCTGTGTAAAGATAACTGTATGAATTGGGATAATCATAATTGGCTCGTTTGGTTTACCTGTCAGTCCATAGTATCAGTGCACTGTGTGTGCCCAGGGCTGGTAGAACAAATACTGCTGGTGGGCCGGCAGTGCTGATTTGCGCTACCCACCGAAGCAGCTTTTAAAGTATGCCTGTGTAGCATGTTCTAATAGCGAGTTACCCTCCATTTCACTGTTTACTATTGCGAGGCCACCCGTTCTCATAGGCCAGAATGTGCAGGCCGAGTATTACATGCCTTAATCCTACCTGCCCCCAGGAACCTGATAGGAACGTCAAATTTGATATGTTTAAGCTCAGAACATTGAGATGCATCTTGTAGTAAGGATTATTAGCGTAGCCCGTGTTCGAAAATGCCTCTACTAGAAACAAGGTATTTTCTGGCCTGAAGCTTTCCTGTAGGCATTTGCTAGCCTGTGTATTGGCCGTCTGGTTTTGGAGCGGCAGGGCCAGCTGGGTCAGACCTGGCTGGAGAGAGAGATTCAGACAGTGTGTGCACTACCTTTTATACACTCAAAATGAGTGTGTTATCAAGCTCCTATTCAATTATAAAACTATTCAAAAACAACTTTATACCATATCTCAATATTTATCAAAAATTACATTCAAAGTTTCAACAAAACAAACAAAACGCTGTATTCATCCATCTTTTCCATGACACTTCTTTTATTCATGAAGCAAAAGTTCAAAATTCTGTGCTGTTTCCAAATATGCACATATTGCAGATGAACAAAATGAGCTCATTCCCAATGCATTTCGGGTGTATCTCACACCCTTCGTCAGGGGAAATCTCCACTTATGTACTCCAGACCCATAGGTCTCTAGAAATGCGTGTTTACACCTCTCATGCTTCAGCTATCCAAGAATTTCAATCCCCACTAAATCGGAATAAATCACGAGTAGTCAGACTGTACCGCAGTAATACTGCCTTGCAGTGTACCAAACAGTGCGGGGGATCTATCTCCAAAACGTTAAGTACTACACATCAGTGTCCGTTTCTGTACAAGGCTGATCCACTGTGGTTTCAACTGCCAAAACACTAACACGAATGTTGAAAAGCGCGCTTGAGGAGGAAAGCTTAGATACCTATACTGCCAAACAGCTGAAGTCATTTTGTAGGCAATTCGCAGTCCCCGTGATAGGTCTCTCTAGGAAGGAGGAGTACCACAAGGCGCTGAAGGCCTGGTGGGAAGCAAGAGAGTCCGCTGGGGATGAGGAAGAGAATGCTGGAGGGCAGCAGGATGATGCAGTAGAGGGGGGGGAGATAGAACACCCTCCAATCCAGGTACTAGTATATCCCAAAGGAGCCTGACCCCAGAAGAGCTGGAGGACAGGGAGAGAGATAGGAGGCATAGTTTGGAAATGGCTAAATTGGAAGGTCAGAAGGACCTTGAGAGTAAGAAGTTAGACATTGAGAAGAATCGATTGTCATTTGAACTTGAGAAAATGAGAATGGAACATGAGAGAATGTTGAGGGAGATAGAGATCAGGGCGAGGAGTGTGCCGGTCTCCCCCTCTGGTGGAAGCATACCTTTAGTAACTCCTGAGAGTAGAGTTTATATTCCTAAGGATGTCATTAAGGATTTTCACAAGAGTGAGGATATTGGGCAATGGTTTGCCGTATATGAGATAGCAATGGTGTCGCACCGGGTCCCTGAGCAGGATTGGGGAGCGGGATTGTGGGGGCGCTTTGTGAGTGATGGTAGGGATACCCTGTTGGACCTGCCTGAGGAGAGCAGGATGGTGTATGCCCATATGAAAGGAGCTTTGATGACCCGTTATGGTTTGACCCCGGAAATGTACAGGCAGAGGTTTAGGACCTGTAAGAAGTTAGAGGGTACCACGTGGGTTGAATATGTGTCTTTTTTCTGCAGAGCAATGGATCGCTGGGTAAAAGGTAGCAAAGTGGAAACTTTCGAGCAATTATATGATTTGTTTGCGTGGGAGCATTTGTCCAGTAACTGTTTTCCAGAGCTACGCCAGCACCTGATTGATAGCAAGCTGACTAACCCTAGGAAGCTTGCTGAGGAGGCGGACGGCTGGGTGAGCACCCGGGTCCGCAAAGGTTTTGTGGGAGACTTCGCCAGAGGTGGGCAGGGTCCCCAGCAGAAAAGTGGGGGGACAAGGGTAAACAGAGGGAGTTCCAGAGGGGGCCCCAAAGTAATTCCCAAGGGAACCAAGCTGTGGTGTCCCAGCCTCCCCCTCAGAAGAAGTCAGTGTCCCCGACAGGTAGGCCTGTTCATAGGGGGCCACTTACTTGTTTCAAGTGTGGTCAAGTGGGCCACCGGTATTATGATCCCCAGTGTCCCCAGAGGGACCCCAATGCATCCCTTCATGCACCACCCCGTGCACCAGCCCGCCAGATTGCCAGTGTAGCCCTGGGGGGGAGGAAATGGAGGTCCAAGGTGGGTGGGATCCCGTAGAGTTAACCCTTGTCTCGCTAGGGGACTTCGAGAAGGTCCCTAACCCCACACTGCCGACCAACACTCAGAAGTACCGGCAGTGGGTGACCATCAATGGCCATAGGGTGGAGGCTCTCAGGGACACCGGAGCTAATGTGACTGCTGTCAGCTCCCGGTTGGTGTCCAAAGAGCAAGTTGTCCCCATGCATTCTGCCCTGTAGTGTCAGCAGACAACTCAGAGAGCCAGTGTGAAGTGGCTCAGGTTCCCTTCGAGTGGGGGGGGGGTCACAGGAACTCTTCAAGTGGCTGTGAGGGCCGCCATGCCTGTAGACTGTCTGTTGGGCAACGATCTGGAGAACTCCCCGCGGGCTACGGTGGAGAGAAAGTCTCATTTGTAAATGTTGGGTTTGCCTGAGTGGGCATGTGTGACCACTCGGTCCATGGCAGCTCAGAAGGATGTTCAGGAGGGTCTGGAGCCTGAAAGTATGGCCCAGGTCCCTGCCTCAAAGAGAGGGGGTAGGGGGCGGGAAACCGGCCCCCACGGTTCCCACGGTCCCGGAGGGAGCAGACCTTGAGGGGGATGCCCTGGAACCTACAGGGGAACAAGTGGCCGAACTGGGGGACCTACCGGGGCTGACCCATTGGCAGCAGGAAGGGGGGCCCTCCAGGGAGGAATTTTCCAAGCAGCAGAGAACCTGCCCTTCTCTTGAGGGAGTGCGGTGACAGGCCGCCGCCCAGGCAGCAGGTGACCAGACAGGGTCACATTGGATCTATTGGGAGAACGACCTCCTTTACAGCGAACCTAAGGTTGCTGAGCCTGGGTCAGCCCGTGTGCTGGTGGTACCCCAGCGCTTCAGGACCTTCCTACTGGGGTTGGCTCATGATGTGCCACTGGCCGGACATCTGGGGCAGACCAAGACCTTTGAGAGGCTGGTCACCCACTTCTATTGGCCCCAGGTGCGCAGGAGCTCCAATGCTCACTGCAGGACGTGTGAGACTTGCCAGGCAAGTGGGAAGAGTGGGGGGAAGATTAAGGCCCCACTACAGCCCTTTCCCATGGTGAGCACCCCATTCGAAAGAGTGGGCATTGATATTGTGGGGCCTCTGGATCCCAAGACAGCCATGGGCAACAGGTTCATCCTGGTCTTGGTGGACCATGTTACCCGGTACCCTGAGGCCATCCCGCTCAGGACAGTGATGGCCCCCGTGGTGGGACGGGCACTGATGGGGATTTTCTCCCGTGTGGGATTCCCCAGAGAGGTGGTGTCCAATAGGGGAACTAATTTCATCTCCAAGTACATGAAGTCTCTGTGGGAGGAGTGTGGGGTAACGTATAAGTTCACCACTCCTTACTGCCCCCAGGGTAATGGGCTGGTTGAGACATTCAACCGGACCCTTAAGGGCATGATTATGGGCCTAGGCGAGCCCATGAGGCGTAAGTGGGATGTCCTCTTGCCATGCCTGTTGTTTGCTTACCGTGAGGTGCCACAGAAGTCCTTAGGGTTCAGTCCCTTTGAGCTGCTCTATGGTCACCCGGTAAGAGGGCCTCTGAGTCTGGTCAAGGAAGGCTGGGAGCAATCTCCCAGGAAACCTCCCCAGGATGTGTTTAGTTACATGCTGGCCTTCAGGAACCAGACTCGGCGTTTCAGGAAACTTGCTGAGGCAAACCTGGAAACCAGCCAGGAAGAGATGAAACGCTGGCACGATCAGAATGCCACTCTGATCGAGTTTCAGCCTGGACAGAAGGTTTGGGTCATGGCCCCGGTGGAGCCCTGTGCGCTCCAGGATAGGTGGACTGGCCCCTGTGAGGTGGTGGAGCGCAAGAGTCCTGTTACCTACGTGGTGGACTAGCAGTCTCCCAGGAACCCCTTGCGGGTCCTGCATGTTAACCGCCTGAAGCCCCACTTTGAGAGGTCTGAAGTGGGAATGCTTCTGGCCACAGATGCTGGGATGGAGGAGGAGAGCGAGCCCCTTCCTGACCTCCTGTGTGCAGGGGAGTGAGATGGGTCAGTGGAGGGTGTGGTCCTCTCCACCACACTGACCCCTGAGCAGCAGGGTGATTGTCGCCAACTGTTGGGACAATTCAGTGATCTGTTCTCCCTGGTACCTAGTGTCACTGATTGGTGTGTCCATGACATGGACACCGGGGACAGTCCTCCCATTAAGCACAAGGCTTACTGAGTGACTGACCGGGTAAGGGCCTACATTAAGAATGAGGTTACCAAAATGTTTGCCCTTGGGGTGATTGAGTCCTCTAGCAGCCCTTGGTCCAGCCCAGTGGTCCTGGTACCAAAAGCTGCAGCGCCTGGTACCACCCCAGAACTTCGGTTCTGCGTGGACTATCGGGGTCTCAATTCAGTCACGAAGACTGACGCGCACCCCATCCCCAGAGCTGATGAGCTCATAGATCGGTTAGGGGCTGCCAAATACCTCCGCACATTTGATTTGACGTCTGGGTATTGGCAGATCGCCTTGACCGAGGGAGCAAAGGAGAGGTCAGCCTTCTCCACACCCGATGGGCACTACCAGTTCCGGGTGATGCCCTTTGGAATGAAGAATGCCCCTGCCACCTTTCAGAGGCTGGTCAACAGGGTGTTGGTTGGGCTGGAAGACTTCAGTGCCGCCTACCTGGATGACATTGCGGTGTTTAGCTCCTCTTGAGAGGACCACCTGCGCCACCTCTGGGAGGAATTGATGGCACTGCGGAAGGCAGGCCTCACAATCAAAGCCAGTAAGTGCCAGATTGGGCAGGGTTCTGTATTGTATTTGGGGCAACAGGTGGGGTGCGGGCAGGTGGCGCCCCTTCAGCCCAAAATTAAAACTATCCTGGCGTGGGAACCCACCAAGACTCAGACGCAGGTGAGAGCCTTCTTAGGACTCACGGGGTACTACAGGAGGTTTGTCAGAGGATATGGTAACATTGTTGCACCCTTGACTGAGCTGACTTCTAAGAAGCAGCCAAAGAAGGTAAACTGGACTGACACCTGTCAGAACGCTTTTGACGCCCTGAAGACTGCCATGTGCACTGCACCCGTGCTTCAGGCGCCTGACTTTTCAAAGGAATTCGTTGTCCAGACAGACGCCTCAGAGCATGCTATAGGGGCTGTTCTGTCACAGATCAATGAGGAGGGACTAGACCAGCCGGTAGCCTTCCTAAGCAGGAGGTTACTTCCCCGGGAACAGAGGTGGAGTGCAATTGAGCGTGAGGCATTTGCTGTGGTCTGGGCGCTGAAGAAGCTGAGGCCATATTTGTTTGGGACTCACTTCCGGGTTCAGACCGACCACAGGCCCCTTAGATGGTTGATGCATATGAAGGGTGAGAATCCCAAGTTGTTGAGGTGGTCCATTTCCCTACAGGGTATGGATTTCACGGTGGAACACCGCCCTGGTACAGAGCACGCCAATGCTGACGGTCTGTCCAGGTTTTTCCACCTTAGTGATGAGAACTCCCAAGGGAATGGTTAGCTCTCCCCACATTTCAGCTGGAGGGGACATGTGTTAGACCTGGCATCATTGGCGCGGGTCTCCCTTCCTCTTTTCGCTTCTGACCTTTTATGTTGGCTGGATTTAGATGCTCTGGGCGCTGTGCCACTGCCAATCAGTGACACAGCGCGAATGCTCCCTGTGTAAAGATAACTGTATGAATTGGGATAATCATAATTGGCTCGTTTGGTTTACCTGTCAGTCCCTAGTATCAGTGCACTGTGTGTGCCCAGGGCTGGTAGACCAAATACTGCTGGTGGGCCGGCAGCGCTGATTTGCGCTACCCACCGAAGCAGCTTTTAAAGTATGTCTGTGTAGCATGTTCTAATAGCGAGTTACCCTCCATTTCACTGTTTACTATTGCGAGGCCACCCGTTCTCATAGGCCAGAATGTGCAGGCCGAGTATTACATGCCTTAATCCTACCTGCCCCCAGGAACCTGATAGGAACGTCGAATTTGATATGTTTAAGCTCAGAACATTGAGATGCATCTTGTAGTAAGGATTATTAGCGTAGCCCGTGTTCGAAAATGCCTCTACTAGAAACAAGGTATTTTCTGGCCTGAAGCTTTCCTGTAGGCATTTGCTAGCGTGTGTATTGGCCGTCTGGTTTTGGAGCGGCAGGGCCAGCTGGGTCAGACCTGGCTGGAGAGAGAGATCGGCATTTAGAGTATGGGGAGGGGTGACTCTTTGATCCGAGCAGGGCCGTGCCTGGCAAGGTGAATGATGGCTCCATCTCCCACTGGGCGTCTGATAGCAGACCCCCAGATTCTTAAAGGGCAGGATGTCGCCTCGTAAACCATGCTCCCCGACCCCACCGAACTGGTTCTGGCTGGATGCAGTGATTTGTGACTGCAGAGAACAAATACTTTTTAGGTATAAAACGCTGCGCTGAAACCTGGTTCAAGTGTGTTCCTTCTGGATGTCAAGACGAAACTCTGTCCGAGCGGACAGAGGAAAGGACTTTGAAACTTTCACCAAGCTTGCTGAAGAAACTACCCAAGGGCCTGAATTGAGAGTGCCTCCTGCTGAAGTCTCAGGGACATTAGACTTCACCCCGTCAGCCGCCCGAATTCCCTTGCTAGGAATTCTACTTGCAGGTGAGGCCTCCGTTGAGTAATCCGGAACCTCTAGTTCTACTGTGAAGAACGCGGACTGGTAATCCTTGTGAACTCTGTGTGTGGGCCGTCGCAGCTACGAGAGAACTGCCGCCGCTGAGTGCCAGCCTTAATTTGAATCTTCAGAACCTTCTCTGAAACTGTGTGGGCCGCTGCAGCTAAGAGAGAGCTGCCGCCACTGAGTGCCCGCCTTATTTTGAATTCTCAGAACCTTCGCTGAAACTGTGTGGGCCGCCGCAGCTAAGAGAGAGCTGCCGCCGCTGAGTGCCCGTCTTATTTTGAATCCTCAGAACCTTCGCTGAAACCCTGTGGGCCGCCGCAGCTAAGAGAGCTGCCGCCGCTGGATGCCCGCACTTGTGTCAATTGTGCAACATCGTGGATTGTCCTTTGAGCCGCTGCAGCTAAGAGAGAGCTGCCGCCGCTGAGTGCTCGCACCCTTGCTAACCTTGCATCACCGAAATTTGTCCTGTGGGCCGCCGCAGCTAAGAGAGCTGCCGCCGCTGGATGCCCACACTTGTGTTAATTGTGCAACATCGTGGATTGTCCTTTGAGCTGCCGCAGTGCAGAGAGAGCTGCCGCCGCGGAGTGCTCGCACCCTTGTAACTTGGCATCACCGAGATTTGCCCTGTGAGCCGCCGCAGCCACGAGAGAGCTGCCGCCGCTGAGTGCTCGCACCCTTGCTAACTTTGCATCATCGAGATTTGTCCTGTGAGCCGCCGCAGCCAAGAGAGGGCTGCCACCGCTGAGTGCTTGCACCCTTGCTAACTTTGAATCACCGAGATTTGTCCTGTGAGCCGCCGCAGCCAAGAGAGGGCTGCCGCCGCTGAGTGCTCGCACCGTTGCTAACTTTGCATCACCGTGATTTTTCCTGTGAGCCGCCGCAGCCAAGAGAGAGCTGCCGCTGCTGAGTGTTCGCACCGTTGCTAACTTTACATCCCCGTGATTTGTCCTGTGAGCCGCCGCAGCTAAGAGAGAGCTGCCGCCGCTGAGTGCTCACACCCCTGCTAACTTTGCATCATCGTGATTTGTCCTGTGAGCCGCCGCAGCTAAGAGAGAGCTGCCGCCGCTGAGTGCTCGCACCCCTGCTAACTTTGCATCATCGTGATTTGTCCTGTGAGCCGCCGCAGCTAAGAGAGAGCTGCCGCCGCTGAGTGCTCGCACCCCTGCTAACTTTGCATCACCGAGAGTTTCCTGTGAGCCGCCGCAGCCAAGAGAGAGCTGCTGCCGCGGAGGACTCGCACCTTTGCTAACTTTGCATCATTGGGATTTGTCCTGTGGGCCGCCGCAGCTAAGAGAGAGTTGCTGCCGCTGAGTGCCCACGTCTTTGTCAACCTTGCACCATCGTGAATCGTCCCGTGGGCCGCCGCAGCTAGGAGAGCGCTGCTGCTGCCGCGAGCCCACCACGGAGCTGCACAACGAGAGTCATCGCCACCACCATCCCGGGCCGCCGCAGCCGCGTGCTGCTGCCGCTGAGGGCCCGCCTGTCCCGGAGTGCCCGAATCAATGCGAGTGCACTTTGCGGACCACTGCCATCGAGAACTGTGGTCGCTGGGAGTCCGCCTGTCACCGTCTCTGCTTCTTCGAGAAGCTACATACTGTGTCCCCGTACAACGGCAGGTATCTGGTGCGCAACGGGTCGCGTAGACCCAGGCCTTGAACTCAGTCAGTGCCACGTTCTGGTGAATACGTATTGCCCCTTTTTAAGTCCCTACTGATTTACATGCATGGTGACTGGTTAAAACGCTTTTGAGAGTCTCGTACTAAACCTTAGATAAAGATGCTATTTTTTCATATACCTACTTGAGTTGTGTCCTTTTCTGGTGTCGTTACTGCCTTATTGTGCATGGTCATAAATGCTTCACACACTGCCTCTGAGTTAGGCCTAACTGCTCGTGCTATGTTACCACAGGGTTGAGCAGGGGTTATCAAAGGGGGTAGCCCACTTGCCCTGACTTAGGAAGAAGGGTCCCTATTTGGACAGTGGCGCCAGCCATTGCCAACTAGAGACCCCCATTTCTAACACTGCTTTAGAAGCAGTCACAAAGGCTAGTGTCCCGAATTCCAAAGCCTTGCATCCTTGTTGGATACAATGGGCTAGATCTTTGACGTCAGCTGATGTCAACTTTATCTTTGATCCTTCTTTGCAAACACAGGAGTTTTTACAATATGAACATGTTCATCCTCCTCCTTTATCATTACTCCCTCTTCATCAGTACAAATGCATAATTTACACTGATGGATCTGCACATCCAGCCATTGGTTATAAACATGCTTATTCTGCAGCCTGCGCCATTGTGGCAGGCTTGATTGTTGATGGGGATTTTAAATCATCCTTGGTGCACACACAGTCTCTTGGAGATTGCACGGCTCAATTGGTGGAGCTACGTGCTTTGGTTTTGGCTCTTGAATTCGCTGATCCTGATGTTCTTACACTTGTAGTGTGCAATTCGTTTTACTGTGTACAATCCTTCAATGACAATTTGTTCTTCTGGACACAGAGGGCCTGATTCACAGAACTAACTTACGTCAAAACGTAAAGTTAGTACTTTTTAGTATTTACAGAATACACTTACTCATTTTGGTATTCACAGAATGAACTTACTCATTTCGGTATTCACAGAAGTTAGTAGTCCTAACTATAGGACTCCTAAATGCCTTCTGTGAATACCGAAAGTCTTAAAGTTAGGATTTTTCTCAGTTTAGGAGTAGTAAAGTTAGGAGTCCACAGAAGGCATTTAGGAGTCCTAAAGTTAGGACTACTAACTTCTGTGAATACCGAAAAGAGTAAGTTCATTCTGTGAATACCAAAATGAGTAAGTGTATTCTGTGAATACCAAAAAGTACTAACTTTACGTTTTTGACGTAAGTTAGTTCTGTGAATCAGGCCCAAAATGATTTTCGTGATTCTAAAGGTAGTGCAATTAAGCATAAAACGCGTTAGATCTGGCTGGCCGCTATTAAGGAATCCTTTCCACTCACACATGTTATCCATACTTTGGGCCGTCAATGTGTGGGAGCACACGCTGTTGGTAATTCACTGGCTGATGAGGCAGCCAAATCTGCAGTAGCCACTTGTTCAGTAGCAGCAGTCACTAGGTCCATAACTAAAATTGATGATGATATTTTGCCAGCTGTAGCAGCGACGAAGGAGGAGACAGAATTTCCCCAAGGATTCCCTTCACGTTATACCTATCATTTAACTAACGACCAGGTTCCGTTTGTGACTATTCTATCCGTTGGTGATCAGCTGATTACCAACGAGGACAGCAGACTTTCTTTAATAGTTACTGCACATGAAGGCGTAGCTTCTGCACATGCCGGAGTGACAGCAACTATTTCCCTTTTACAGCAACGTTTTGGTGGCGGGGTTTATACCAATAGGCACGTAAATATGTTCTTTCCTGTGACATTTGTCAACAGATTAAGCCTTCAACTGTTTCACGTCCGCCCCACACTCAACTGTACATCTCCAATCAACCATTTGGTTATATTTATCTTGACATCTGATAATGCTTTTAAGTATAGCTTAGTTGCAGTGGATTCATGCACTAGATTCCTTTGGGTTTGGCCGCAAGCCAGTGCTGATGCTCAAACTGTTATAAAAGATTTGCCTGTCTTTGTCGGGACATTTGCCTTCCATTCTGACCAAGGTCATGCTTTTACCTCTAAGGCTTACCTGGATGCGATGAAGTCTCTGGGGGTGCAGGTGCAATTCTCGTCTCCATATCGGCCTGAGGGCAATTCTGTTGTGGAGCGGATGAACCGTGACTTAAAGCAATCTTTAACAGCTAGGGTATTAGGTACTGGTCGGGGCTGGTAGACTCATCTATATGGAGTTCAACGTGCACTTAACAATCTCCCAAGAAGATCTCTGGGTGGGCGGACCCCATATGAAATGCTCTTTGGCATTAAAATGGTTGTCCCAGACCTTGACGGTCTAGGCGTTGTGGCGGCTGCCACAACCTTTGATGTTGATTGCCATTCTGCTATGTTACAGGATCTACAAAAGTCTTGTGATTCACAAGCAAAAGCCCATTTGCCCTCTTCCACGGATGCAGCAGTGCTGATTCCGGTTTCTGGCTGGCTTTCTAAAGTTGGAGATCTGGTCCGAGAGAAGGTGGAGAACAAAAAAGAATTTGGTCCTTCATGCTGTGCACCGGTCAGAGTCCTTGGTTTGAAAGGCACCTGTACTGTGACTCTGCCTCCACTATGGCCACCATATAGCCGATATAGAATGGTATGCCTCCAAGCATTCCACGCCGAGATCTTTCATTGAATCAGATGGCTTCTGTTTCTTCTACTAGTCCCCAACAAATGGAGGGGGAGATGGAGTCTTCAATTGATTTGTTGCCTGTTTTATCTACTACATCGACGACAGCAGATAATGAATATTTTTCTCCCCCAGTTGATGTTATAATAGACATTCCTGAACGTACAATTAATTCACCTTCAAATGAAGAACAACCCTTGTTGTTTCAGCTGGGGTCCAGTGGTTACTACCTACCTGAACGCTCTGCTGTGAACTTGGTTGACGGAGTTCTAGCCCCTCACACCTCATCTCATAAGATGAAACGAGATCAAGCCCTAGTTAATATTTCAGCATTCCAAGCTGTTGATGGCATTGTTTGGGATAAAGTACCATTCAATATCCATGGCCCGACCGAAGCTTTGAACATTCCACATGTTTTCCGCGTTTCATTAGGAGTTGTGGTTTTACCTGGTATACACTCTGATGACTGGTATGCTCATGCTGTTCATTCATTGTTCCCAGATTTGAAATATGATACTGCTTTTGAAACTGAAGATTTGTATTTGAATTCTGCAAATTACGCTGATTTATTCTGTTTCCAACATTATGGCTATCACTTTTTGCACAAAACTAATACTCAAAGACCATTTTTTAATTATACCCAGTGGGAACATTGCCCAACCCTGTTACCGGGAGCTAAAAACCCAGCCTAGTAAATTTGTATATTTCACCTGTTACAATCTTTCTTACCCTGTGTCCTATTTTTATAAATTGAACATACCCACCCAAACCAAATTTATGCTGACCCATACCAAATTGGTCTACTCCTTGTACTTCATAACTAATTTGTCTGTGAAAGGTTATGATTACTGGAAGGACACAGTCGATTTAAAATCCATTTGGGGTACTAAAAATTGGCAGGTGCAGGGCACTGAGTCATTGCATCGCGCATGTCTGATGCCGTCTCATACATATTTTTAAATGAGACGGTACAACAGACTACTTGTTTTGGTTTAGCCACGGTCAAAAATCTGAATATTCCCTCAATTCCATTATTGGCTCCTTGTGAAACATGGCAAACACATACCAACTATACACTTGAGGACTTAGCTGTCATGTTTCAGAATGGCACACTTAACTCTTCCGCTATTGACCCCTTGGGATGGCTATTGTGGCCAACGAGCTTAAATGCATGTCAATTACGCTTTTTGAATACCACACAAGGGTTTACTCAAAGTAGACCTGATCCTCGTTTCCCACATTCCCATACGGTTACCACATATTCAGTGGGTAAATTGTGTCAGCAATGGTTGGAACTTTCCACATTGTCATCTGTGAAACAACACCTATCTCTCTTGTCGGGTGACATTGATCTTGCTGATTTTCTTTTAGGTCCAAAGTCCCCTCGAGCAAAACGATTTGTTTATGCAGCATACAATGAATTTTGGAAGCTATTGCAAATGGAAGCTGTGGTGCGCCTGCGCCAAATTGCTCAAGCAAATTTAGAAAAAGTACTTGCAGTAGTCAATAACAGCATTAATACACTGTCTTCCCGTATATATACTTGAGATAATATTGTATCGTCAGTCATTGACATAGTTCAAAATGAAGTGTCTGTTTTGTATCATGGTCAAAATCAGTTCCGTTCTGTAATGCAATTTGCTTGGATCTTACAGACACTCAAAAGTGGAAAAGTGCCATGGGATTACCTCAATGCTTCCGCATTGTTTTTGCCATTTAATTTGACTGATAAACAGAAATTAATGTCAATGAAAGACGCAACAACACATTGTCATATATTAAACAATTAGAACAGTTACCATTTTCAGTGGCAGAGACTGATTCAGCTGTATGGTTAATACATGGGGTTATTTCACTGCCTTTGTCACTTTTTCAGTTTACAGCTTGCATGAAACATTTTCCAGTTTGTAGATTTGAGCCCCTCGGCAGTAGTTATATTCATGAATTATGGTCGTTGCCTTTCACCTTTAGATGTCAATGAGCAGATAAGGAAGTTTTTCTTAAAGGGGAGGATTGCGAATCCACAGTAGGACATTCCCTAGTCTGTAAACAAGTTAAACTTCACGGAGCCTGCAACGTTTCGTCCCCTAATCTGGCTTGTTTTTTAAAAGGTACCCCTGTCCCCGCTAATATTCCAGTGCTAACTCTGCTTTCTAACAGAAGTTATCTTATTTCAAATAACCACAACTGCTGTGGCTTAAGGGCAGGCATCCCGTATATAGTAACAGTTTCCCAATGTGTTACATGTTGCAGCAATGTCCTGTTTCCAACCCCGCATGGGATTGTAGATAGTTCTCTTTGGCCTTCCATTCCAACTTCGAAAACAGATTTCAATAAGCTAAGCAGACTCAAAGCGCTATTGTTTCAACAAGAAGTGGCTCTCACATCAGCTCGTGAGACCTTAAAATTGCAGGTGGCGAGAACCGCAAGTGAGTTTCACTCACTGCTAAACACAAATCTCCCACTCCATTTTGGTGAATTAATTCACCAAATATTTAATGCGTCTGATACTGAGGGCCTAGCCCACTTTTTTAAACTTGTGGGTTCCGACCTTGTTTCCTCCTTTCAGACTATTTTTGGTGTCATCCCAGCAATTATCCATTCTATTTTTTCCAGTGCCTTCGGAGGGTTTCCCCTGGTGCTCCTGCTCATTTGTGGCGTACTTGTACTTCTATTGCTGCTCCGCAATGGCTACTCGATCTATGGAGCTGCCAAACCCGGTCCAGTTGCAGCTGTATTGTGAGCGGATGCACCAACTTTTTGGTGCAATGCCATTGAAAGCTCTTGACATGGGCTACTGGTTGACTTTCCGTTATGCCTACTTCACCTGTGTGCAACCTGTGTTCCACTGTCTCCAGTGCCCTTTTCAATGGGCCCTGGATGTCTGCCTCTCCAATACAACCCACGCAGCCCTGGATTACGAACTGTTAATGGGTCCGTTTAAGGCCCATGACCAGGAATGTTCCATGAGTAGGCGCCTGGTGTGCGATCCTCAACTTGGACCAACAGCGGAGTTGAGTACCTGTGCTCGTGCGCAGCGCCTCATAGATCAGAGTTTCATCAAAGTTAACACAGGTTGCCCTGACATGCTCCTAAAGGCCTCTGGATAAGAGGAGCATGTGTGTTCGTTTGACTTGCTCAATTGGATGGCATACCTTTCAACTATGGATGGTTCAGACAACATACTTGAGTTTATGGCATTCTGCTTTTCCCGCAACATTTCTGAATCCGAAGATTCGCTATGAATGGATGTGTTTTTGGATACCCAATTGGCTATTTTTTAATATAAATTTACCCCCCCAAAAATGTTTTACTTCACAAACATCCTATTTCGGATACCACATTGCCTATGCTTATCTCTGATTTTTGTTTTTGAATAGTGCTAACAACCTGGCCAAGGGGAGGGTGTCACGTGGCCCATAGGGACATTGTTGTTTTCACTAAGTTAGCATGAGCACGCTGCAGCCTCCCTGCTGCTTTGCGCACGTTACTACACGTCTTTATTTTTTGCAATAATTTCTATGGCTGTTTTCACATGAGAACTCATCGCTGTGTTCACTCTCTGCATGTTCCTGGGATTTTGACTGAACATTATGTGCAAGGTCGAACAAGAATTTGGGGTGGGCGGACAACTCCGTTCCGCCCATGGAATGTGTGGAATTTTGCCTGTTCCGCGTTCCGCAAAGTAGGCAGAACAGGCAAATCTCTACACACTCGGGGCGGAGCGGAGTTGGCCTCCCGCCCGCACTATTAAAACATTATAAATAAGAATTTAAAACACCTTACCTTATCGGCAGCGTCCCCGGGCTTCCCTCCTTCTCCATTGCGTCTTCTTCTTCAAAACTGCGCATGCGCGGGCGCCCGCGCAGTTTTCCAGAAGAAGACGCGATGGAGAAGGAGGGAAGTCCGGGGACGCCGCCGATAAGGTAAGGTGTTTTAAATTTTTATTTATAATGTTTTAATAGTGCGGGCGGGAGGCGGGCGGCACGTAGCGGAGCTATGCGGAGTGTGCGGAGATTTGTTTTGTCTCCGTGGCACTCCGCATAGCCCCGCTACGCCAACTACGCCCACCCCTAACAAGAATGCCCCTTGTTAATTTGTTCTGGCCAGGCCTTAGCCCTTAGACAAAACATACCGATGCAGCTGTTGTTTGGACAAACGTACTTTGGTTTTAATATAATACACAAATAGGTAGCACACACTTGGAGAGGAACCTTTCCAGGGAGAAGAGCGCGACAGCATCTATGATGTAGATTTACCATCTATAGGCTAAGGTATGGGGTCTGCTGACAAAGCCCAGAGATCTTCTAATATTTAATAATACTGCTTCTTAGCAAGGGGAGGGAGGTTAGGCTCTATTGTCTTTCCATGATGATATCTCCCTTCATGATATATGGACTAGATGCTATGCTGACTGTATTTGTACATGCATTTTCCTGCTTATTGTCACAAGTATACTGCATGTTAGGGCATGTTAGTTAAAATAAATATTTAAACTATTTTGTGTCTCTGTCAGATCTTATTGTGGACAAGTACAAGAGTGCGAGCGAAAGAGTGTGTCTTGTTACCGCGATTTCTGAGAGATCTGGGAGTGTTGTGTTCTTTGGTGTCTAATAATTTGTTTCTCTGTGAGTGAGTAGGAGAGCAAGTGAGACACTATAGCTAGTCGGTCCTGGGCTCGTGGGTACTGAGGTGGTAGGATGACCCAGTCGCTATACACCAAGTTCCTTTAATCCTGCGCATAGTTCTGTGTTTGTGCAGAATCCCTGCAACAACTCCAGCACGGACAGCAGCAACAGACCCGGGCAAGCACAGCCCAAAAAGACGTCCCACACTGTGTGAGTGCTCCGGCACCTTTACGGCATTTCGGTGGTTGGCCCTGCCCCCCTTGTGATGGGAGCGATGACGCTGGGGGACCCCAGCACGAACAGCAGCAACAGACCCAGGCAAGCACAGCCCAAAAAGACATCCATTCATACATGTGCACATGTGATGACATTTTCACTAAAAGAAGGTTGCCAGTCGCCACATATCCTTTGCTTTTCATCTACATAAACGCAGGAAAAATTATTCTTTTACAAATGAACTGGCATTTTCATGGGATTCTAGGTCTGAAAGTGGTGCAATCCACATATGCCACACCACACAAAATTTGTTTTCACAAATTCCTGGGATTCATAGCGTTCTCTTGATGCTGGCTGACCCTGGGCCCAAATACCACAGCCATTCCAAATGACAATCCTGAAGAAAATGTCCTTTATGGAGTCGTAACTTGTTATTTTGAGGACATTCTCAATGGGAAAACCTGGAGGGGTCCGTGTGACCTGCACTTTTTTTCAGATTTTCAGATATCAGTATTTTTCTGAAATTCCTGGGGCACAAAGGATTCCCTTGGTGCCAGCTAACCCTAGGCTCAAATGCAGCAACTGTCTCCAATGGAAATTGTGAGGAATTTGTGTTTTATGATTCCATAGTTTGACATTTGGCGGGAAAGCTACTTTTCAAGTGTGAATGACAAACTAAACACCCCAAATTCAGAACATGTAGATGCAGTTTTGTCTTGATCATATCCAATGCAGTCGGTAGTGCTGGAATAGTTCCAGAGTGCGGGTGCTACCATCAGTGTTACATCACTGAACTCATGGGGATTCTGAAAAATCCAAGCATCACACAAACAAAGGGGCCAATTATGATGCGGCCCGGAAAGGCACCGACTGTCAGTCAGAGCCTTTCCGGGCCTCATCACGGTTTACTTTACAACCGCTGCATTACAATGCTGGAGGTCGGAACTGAGTTGTAATACCAAAGGGCTGGCCTTTCCGCCCTTGGGATTACAATGCAAGTTTTCCAGCATGGTTTCCATGCCGGCCTGTCCGACATGGAAACCTTGTCGAAAAGCATGTTTGGGGGCCCCTAGCAGGGCCCCCTTGCCTCTCAGCCTCCAGTTTGGGGCGGAAGGGGCACCTATTGTGCCCCCCTGTTCATCCCTGCACCGTGTGTCAGGCACCCTGAGATGCCTGCCACACGGTGCAGGGATGAACACAGACTCCCATTTCTCTATGGGAGCTTGTGTTACGGCCGTAAACCGATAGGGGAACAAGAGTATGCGACCAAACAGTCCTCGGTTGCATCATGATTAGGCGGCCTGAGGTTGGTCGGTCGGTCCCGTTTCTGTGTCTGTGTGGGGCGGAAATGAGTCTGCCCGACATTGTAATCACCCCCTACATGACTTGATTTGCTGTGATCCTATTAAAATCTTTGTTTCCATCATACTTCAGAATAAGAAGAAAACACTTAGGTGCCGATTACGATGTTGTGCGGAAGCTTTCCGCCCGACACTGTCTCAGATTCGGGACCAACGAACTCACGGTCGGCGGTTCCGCCCGACCGATTACGATGCGACCAAACACTGTTCAGTCGGAGTCCCACTGATTACTATGGGAGCCCGTGTTCCGCCCAACAACACAGGCTCCTCTGGGGAAATGGGGGGTGTGCGGAAAACTCTGCACCCTGTCGCAGGCACCCCACGGTGCCTGCCACATAGTGCAGGGTTTTACAGGAAGGTCCCTTAGGTACACCTTTGGCCCCCAACCAAAGGCTGCAGGCTGAAAGGGGCCCTACCAGGGGCCCCAAAAGTCAGTTTCTAACAGCCTTTTCATGTCGGACAGGCTGACTTGGAAAGGCTGCCGGAAACCGACATCCTAATCGCTCTGTCGGAAATGCAGTCTGTACAGCTGAACGACGCGGGTCCAACCAACACGAATTCTCCGAGAGCCGGTCGGAACTGATTCGGAAAGACTGTGGGGTTTACAATCCGACAGCAAACATCGTAATCCGTTGGGTGGATTGTAAACCGACCGAGTCAGTTAAATTTATTGTGTGTTAGTAAGCAACATCCTACAGCCTTTGCTTTCACACTAGCAAGATTGTCACCTAGTACATTTTATAAAATATTCACACTTTGCAGTATGATAAAGAAAAGTAAACACCAGGCTCTATGTTAAAAATAAGCTGAAATTTGTCAGAAGAGTAGAAAGACATTTGATATCTGTCTTTGAATGCACAACAAATGTGAATAGATAAACACAAAATGTAAAGTCCACTTTAACGCTTATTCGCTTTCAGAACTCCCGCTTGGTTATTTTAGGGGTGCTGCAGCACCCCACTCCCATACTTCCAGCATCTATGAATGCAGTGTTGCCACCAATGCACATGGTCTCATTTTGCCAAAGATGTGTGGGATCTCACATGGGAGCCAGACACTAGATCATAGTTGAATGATCCCTTACAGTTTGTACTACTCAGCTCCTCTATTATCCTGAATAGAATGTACATTTCTTTATCTGCTGTCTTAGGGGAACTGAATTGTCAACGGATGCTAGAGAAAGAACTAAGTGAGCATTTCGGATCTCCTGACAATAGACATATTCCTCTGTAGCACCAGTTGACAGTGGCACTCCTGTGTTTCAGCCCTATTGACCTCCCTCAGACACCATGGGGCCAATTATGATGTTGGTCGGAAAGCCTAAGACCGCAGGTCAGAGGCTTTCCGACCGACATCTCTGCTTTCAATTCTGACTGCCTAAGAACAATGTAGGCGGCCGGAATTGAAACCGGCCGGTTATTCTGGCTGGATTCTGACGGGCTCAAGGAGCCCGTCGGCCAGTCGGGGGCCCCTACGCAATCCCTGAGGACGGTGTTCCCGCCGTCGAGATTACGATGTCGGTTTTCGACAGGCTTTCCATGTCGGGCTTTCTGACATGGAAAGGCTGTCGGAAAGTGACTTTGGGGGCCCTAAGCAAGGCTCCGATTCCTCCACAGCCTATGGTAGGGGGCCAAGGGAGCCCCTATGGTGCCCCCGTTAATCCCTGCACCTCCTGGCGGGCACCTTGAGGTCCCTGCCACGCTGTGCAGGGTTTAACAGAATCTCCCATTTCTCCATGGGAGCTTGTGCTATCGTCGGTTTACAGCCGCAGCACAAGCTCCCATAGAGAAATGGGAGTATGCGACCGCACTATATACGGTTGCATTGTAATGGTGGTGTGGGGACCACCGACCGGAGGTCGGTCTGTCCCAAGACCGCTGACATCGTAATCAGGCCCTTAGTGTCTTGGTGCACCACCAGCAGACCCCGCAGATGAGAGACTGTACATGTAACTGCTAAAGCTGATTGACAAGTAAAGAGTGAACCCACCTCTGGCCCATGGACTAGTTGTAATTTTGAACAATAGGCCTGGATTTCCACGGCATAATTGTCCTGGATCTCCCCTGCATATTTGGTTATATGAATTAGTTTTTGATCTTGTCCTTAGTGCTAGGTGTGCAACAGCTCTACAGAATCAGGACCACATATGAATCCCGACTCTGCACTGTAGGACTGGGTGTATGCAAGTGCAAATGATCCACACAATAAACACAACATAGGTCCTGATTACGAGTCTGGCGGTCTTCTTACCGCCAGACTCGTGTTGGCACAGGAGTGGTGGTCCACCGTGTTGCCAATTAGACTTATAAGGTTGTATCGTCAGTGGACCACCGGCTGCACCAGTTACTTGGAGGTGGTGCAGGAGTTCCACAACGCAATATGCTTAGCAGGGACTGGCACAGTCCCACTCAGCATATTTTGAGTTCATGCACCACTAGCCTTTTCATGGCGGACCACGGCCATTAAAAAGCTGGCAGTGCAAGAACAAAGGGGGCCCTACAGGGCCCCATATGTCCCCCACGCCATGGGGATACATTCAGGGGGGCACATCATGTGCCCCCCAGTCTGTATTCCCCCCAGTTCCAGCACGGCATGGACTTCACCATCCATGCCGTACTGGGACTTTTTGTTTTTTCCCATTGCAGTGCATGTTTTCAAGGCACCGCCAAAGGAAAGTCCAAAGAACCACCGACCGTATTACGAGTTGCACACTTGCAACTAGTAATACGGTCGGCGGTGCTTGCGAGGCTTTGGTGCAGTGGAGGTGGGATTGCGCTGTCGCCGCTGTGCCAAAGTCGTAATCAGGGCCATAGCCAGTTCTCAGGACACAGTAATACATTTCATGCAGTTGTGGTATCCGGGTCTAGTTCAGGGGCAGATGACTGAGAACATACTTTCTGCATTAAAAGGACTATCTCAGGACATAGTGTTGATACAGTGGACTCTAATCGACTCCATGGCTTTGGGTCTATAGTTGTGTGTGTGGTCTGTAGTACCAATTGTATGGGACCTTTCAAGAGGCACCTTTTCTATCATTGCCACATAGTCCTGGCAGTGGGTTCCTGTCTTAGGACTGGTCCAAGCATGTTTTTGGAGTACTTGAGTCTTTTTTGTGGTTAGGCATCAGTTAATGTTTCCTGTATAGAAGGGAAATGCCCTCCTTTCCAACTGTAGTGTTCGTAATCCAGATCATGCTTTCTTATTTTAAGTGTCCCCCCACCCCCAAGTCTTGCAGCCTACAGGTGGAATCAAAGCATTGAACCTCCAGATGTATGGTTGCCTACAAACTCACCCAGGACGTCAATGTCATACTCGCAGCAGATATCATGGACACACTCATCACCGCTATCAAACAGAGCGCAGCTATGGTGCATTCAAAAATGCAGTAATGTTTCCTCCCCCTCTCTCCCTACTTCTCTCTGCAGATAAAGCACCCTATTCAAAAAGGTAAATTTACACTTTTGTGCAATATTACTATTTTTTTGCTATTCACAAACTACGAGTTAATAGTAAATTTATGGCTGCGGAGACTCCATATACAGGGCAGAGAACTCCGCAAATCAGAAGGAAGGGCAGGCCTATCTTTCTATGTACCGAGTGCTTCGCCCAACTGCACAACTGTACATGAATGGGATTTATAAAGAGCAAACGTAGCCATAAATAAAGCTAGCGATATTCTTGCTAAGTTACGAAAACTCTATGCTTTCCTCCTCTGCCCCAAAAACCTCCATCTTTGTGTAAAACACATTCCAGACCTTGTATTTTTTTCAGGAATATTTAAACAGCTTGAACTGGCTTATCGTTTTCAGAAAGTTCATTGAAAGAAATAACCACGCGAAAAAATGTTGACATTCCCCCTATATTTATGAAGCAGCACCCTCAAATAGCATGCTCTCTCTCATGCCTCAACCCGAGTCTGCCTCATCCTCGGACTGGAAAGGGAAGAACTAAACCTGCTCTATTATTCTCTTCACCATTGTGAAGGGGAATCATCATGCTCTAATTTGCTATTTTCAAACAAGTGCACCCTTCGGCGCCACACCATTAAACGCCAGCCCAGCAGTGCTTGGAGAGTTCATGCGTAGAAACTAATGAAAAAACAAGCATCGCTTTGTGAGGAAACCAGTGCCCACAAGTAAACTAACGCCATGCTTAAAACACTCAAGACAAAAGGCAATTGACTTTGCTCATTAGTTTTTTGTTCTACACTTGCAAACACAGCCCCTTCTGTGTAGTTGCTGTTTAACCGCGCCAGCTTGTTAACATATTGGTTTACCCAGTGTGGTTGTTTTTGTCCTTCTAGAAAGGATCAGCTGAACCCGAACACTCCTAGACAAGCAGCCTTGGCAAACATTCTGGCCCTGCTTCCATTTGTTAGTGCTTACACGAGCCTTTGGTTGCTCTGCCTCTTCACGCCCTTGCCTCGGAGGCGCCACCTTCCAGCCTGGATGGATCACAGACTCTAGGATTATCCAGCAAAGATGCCTCCTGATGATTATCACAATATAATCAACAATCATGAATTGCTGTAAGAGCTGCAGAACTTTTTTGTGTTGCTGATTCTTCCTGCAGTAGTAGAATATATATGAAGTAGCACATAGCAGGCTGGAGGGTAAGAAGCCACGGTCAAGGCGGGGTCAACTGAGGACCACTCGGTGCATCTCCCGTGGCTTACTTGCATGAGTTTATTGTACTCTCCATGTGAAACACGCCAATTGTGAAAAAAAGCCCATTTCACGGTAACTGAGAATCGGCCAGATATCTGTACTGCTTGAAAACACAAAATACATATACGCCTCAGGCCCAAAACGTTGTGTTCGCATTTTGCTGTGGTGGGGTTTTGGTTCACGTATTGCGTGATTGATGGCTGACAATCTGATTCAAGAATCGCAGTTTTATTGATTATTCTCACTTTTTTGTTTCATTTAACTTTAATGACTGTATTTGATTTGTTTTATCTTTAAATTAACAGGCTGGTGCGAATTTTGAAATATATCGCCCATGTTCCACGGCATAACATTTAAAAGGTGTATGAGCCTTCAGGTGGCCCCTGGTTTCTAGATTCCTGGGGGGGATATGTACGATATTAACAGATATGGTTGGAATAAACTTGCCTCAGACCCAGTGATGGCACTGTTAAGTGTCACTTGACAGGCGCCTCCGAGCTCTAGAAAATTATTGTCTTTTATTGCTGGTTGCCCAAATGTGAGTCACAGTAGCCTGGTATACGTACTCTCCGTCTTCGAACGCTAAACGGCTGAACGACATTGCATTCTCAAAACTATTAGAAACTAATTTGAGATATTTAAAGGGAATCAATTACCCACACATGTATAGGACAACACTAATACATGTAAATGAGTTGCAATAATGAACTTATAATGCATATGTTGCTTATTGACGTATATTGATGAAAATTGTGATGCTAAGTGATGTGGCATAGTGTTTTTCATGCTCTTTCTTGAGAAAGCACCAGTTAGAAAAGTCAATGCAAAAATGTGTAGCAATGAAGTACAAGCTTGATATTTTGTAATATGATACTAGAGACTCTAAAGTTTATGAAAAATGTGAAACACGTTTTGAGGGAGGAAATTAGAAAAACCTGCATTTATATGAATGTTGTGAAAAATCGTGGTTGTAGTGCATTTCTAACATTAGCCATTTCTTTTTTTTTTTTTTTATTTCTTTTTTTTTATTGGTTTTTCCCCCTTTTTATGCAAGGAATATATGACTCATCTTATACAATCACAAATAAGGTCATCAGACATAATACAAATACAAATAAAGCAGCAGAAGCAGACGTCAAAAAACTAGTCAATATATATCCACATATCGGAAAGCCAAATTATATAAGCATACCAAATAAGAAAGTTTCTGCCAAAAAAACAGTAACTGTCCATTATTAGGCATTAAATCCAGTCAGTGACAGCGGCCCAGATCTTAGCTCCCATTGCACTCTTCCTTCTCCCCTTAGTCTTATATATGGCTGATTCCAAGTTATACATGGCAAGTAATCTTGCCCGCCAACTCGAGAAAGACGGAGGATCAGGATTTATCCAATCCTTCGTAATACATGCGCGCACCACTGCCATACAGATAAACAAAAAAGATGACATTGCATTGGATCTTGTATAAGCCGAGGTATCTGAATTAAGACCAATCAAAACCAATTCCCCAGTTATGCACACTGATGACCCCATTATTAGTCCTAAAAATGGTTCAATAGACAAAAATAATTCAGCTAATTTGGGGCATGAAAAGAACATATGGATTGCATCTGCTGCAAATAAGCCACATCTATTACATTTGGTCCCAGCAGATGTCCCCCATTTAGAGATCTTTCTTGGGGTATAGTACAAATCATATATGGCCATATAGTGCTCGGTACGCATCCTCCCAGTCATCAGAACTTGGTTCGCAAGACTTAAAGATTCTATGACGTTAATTCCCTCTTGACCTAGCTTCGTTACCCACTTATCTTGACATACCTCAACATCGTCTGGAAGTACATCAATCAATTGAGAATAAAATTGACCGATAGGTGTTTTTTTTTGCATCCTTTCAATAAGAGGGAACTTTCTCAATTGAAGTTCCACACCAGGGCCTAGCGAGTTCAAATAGCTACGAATTTGGAGGTATTTAAAAAATTCATGTTTGGCCAGACCATATTTTGTTTGTAACTCGGCAAATGATACCAACTGCCCATCATCACACAAATCCCCTAAGCATTGAATTCCTTTTAAGCACCATCTATTAGACGTTTGGTCTTGAAAAATCAATGGGAGTAACCCGGTGGCTGAAAATGGGGTTATGCGTTTAAATTCGAAACCCCAAGTTGCCGTTTAACTGATCTCCAAACAAAGTATGCGGCTTTAAGGATTTTAAATTTAGTTTTCTTAAAATAACTGGGTTCTAATACTTTAACCAGACAACCATTGGCCTCATCACCCAGCCCAAACTCGTAGATTGAAGGACTATGACAAGGCAGGGTCTTAGCCCGATCCCCCACTACCAAAGGACTAATGAATTGCAAAGCCGCTGCCCAATAATAAAAAGTAAAATAGGGCCTACCCCAGCCACCACGATTTTTCGGCAATACCATCTTTTTATAGGCCCTTCTCTGACGTCTATAGCCCCACAAGAATCTGGAGCTGAATCTCTCTAGCCTCTTAAAACACAAAACTGGAAATTCAAGTGGGATTGTTCTAAACATATAAAGAAACTTAGGCAAAACTAGCATTTTTAAAACGTTAGATCTTCCATAAAGGGATAAGTGCAGATGATCCATCCTCTCCAACATTGAGTTCACTTTGATGAGCACAGGATTCATATTTAGCTCTGGGATCTTACTGATTGGTAAAGAAATTTTAATTCCTAAATAGGTGACTTCAGAGACAGTTGTTATATTATCAGGAGGTTTCCCACCAATAAATAGAATCTGTGTTTTAGAGATATTTAACTTGTACCCCGAAAAGAGCCCAAACTTAGATGCCAATCCGTCAATTGCCGGTATTGCGGTGACAATGTCTCTGGTAACAACAACAATGTCATCCGCGTATGCCAGAGCTCTATAATCAATATGCCGCAATTGGACCGGTTTAATGTCGATAGCCTGATTTAACTTATCCCAAAAAAATCGATATATAAAGCAAATAATAAGGGTGAACACGGGCATCCTTGCTGTGTGCCGCGACTAATTGTAAACAAGCCCGACTCTTGGCCAGCTATTTGAATACAGGCTACTGGGAACACGTATAATGACTTCAGCGCCTGCCGAATCACAGGGCCAAAGCCCTTCAGCCTTAAGACCTCCCACATGTATGGCCAGGAAACCCTGTCGAATGCCTTCTCGGCATCCAACAGGGTTATCCCCATTGTAGAATTGGTTGCTTGTGCCCAATCCACAAATGATATTAGACGCCGAACATGATCTGCGGTATCGCGCCCAGGAATAAATCCATGTTGGAATTGTGAAACCAACGTAGAAATGATTCCCAATAGGCGTACTGCTAGTATTTTAGAATAAACTTTGCTATCAGAGTTAATTAGCGAAATGGGTCTGTAGGATGACAGCAGTAAGGCAAGCTTGTCTTTTTTTTTAAAAACCTGAATAGTGGATTTCCGCCAGGACAGTGGCGCAATCCCCTTTTGTGCGGACAAAAAGGTCGACATGACTTCCTCTTTCAGCACAAGCCGGAAAGTTCTGTAAAATTCAAGCGGAATGCCATCCGGCCCCACCGCCTTGCCAACAGCCAATGATGTAATTGCTGCCTCCACTTCCTCCCAGGTGATATCGAGGTCTAATTTTTCCATTTGCTCATGTGTCAACTTGGAAATTTTGATATCGCCACAAAACGCTGCTACTTTATCTTCAACTCCCAAAATATCCTCACCGTATACAATTGACTATAAAATTTGCCAAAGACCTCTAACACTTCGGCTGGCTTATCCCAGATTTGCCCCTGCTCATCCTGAATGTTATTAATCCTTTTGGCAACCTCTTTTTGGTGTAGTCTTTTGGCCAGTATTCGGCCAGAATTTTCACCCACCTCATATATCTCGGAACTATATACTGCGATTTGCGCTGCCAGCTTTGTAGCAAAATTTTGGTATAGCTTCATTTTTTGAATAGCCAAATCGCTTGAAATCTGTTCAGAGTTCTGGCCATTGCTAACTGCCACCATAAACTCATTTTCTAACAGCCGCAGTTTATTCATTTCGTCCAAAAATTCTACCCGTAGTTTGCGTTGTTTATTAACAGAATAGCTTAACGTCTCCCCACGAACACCTGACTTAAAAGCATCCCACACCATGTGGACGGAGGCAGACCCATGATTATTTAAAAAAAATTCCACTATCCATTTACACATTTGTTCGCAATAGGCGGAGTCAGCCAATAACTTACGTTCAAAAGTCCAGGCCCTTATGGGAGATCTATAACTAATTTCTAATTCTAACATAATAGGATTATGATCAGAAATTATTTTAGGTTGAATATCAATCCTGGCTTTACTAGCAAGCTCTGCAGTTACCAAAAAATAGTCTAAACGCACATGCTTTTGATGAGGTGCGGAGTAAAAGGTATTCCCTGGGGCACCCTTTCCTTTCAACCACCATACATCTACCAGCCCAAATTCCTTAGCAAGACCCCTGGTAGCTTTAAAGGCTTTATTTTTCTTCCCGTCATAAAGATGGTTGCTTGATATATCGACATTCCCTGCTAAATGGAGATTGAAATCCCCACATAAAATCAAGGGAGATGGCCAATCGACTAGCTCAATACTAAGCTCATTCATCATTTCAGGGTCATCTAATTTCGGACCGTAAATTGAACAAATAGTCGTGGAAAGACCCTTTATCAATAACTCAATGATCACCCATCGGCCACAAAGATCTTCTTTTACACGCTTACACTCCCCCCACCCAAATCTTTTCAAAATTGCCACCCCTCTCGTTGTTGACCCTTGACGTGTGCAGCCCACAAGGTCCAAGCCCAAATCCTTTAACCACCTCCTGTTATTCCATGCAATATGAGTCTCCTGTACACAAAGCAGGTCCACCCTCATTGATTTAAGAATCTGGGCCATAATCCCTCTTTTTTTCCTATCATTCAGGCCACATATGTTCCATGTGCAAACAGAAAATTTACCCATCCTCAAACAAAGAACATTTTAACATAACTGAATCACTTTGCCATTCCCTTACCACCAAACTTCCTAATAATATTGATACGAGTAATACATTTGTGACACCTTTATTCGCCCACTCCTTGCTGCAACTGAGATACAAAAACCCATCTATACTATTCCTTGCCCCACCACCCCAACCACCCTCACCGCCCTTATCACCCCAAGGACCCTCCCCCCCACCCATACACCCACCCAAATGAGGCAGAGGGACTGAATGGTCCCTATTAGCGATGCAGAGAAAGGGTTAAATACCCTCCACTGGCCCCCCCAGCCCCCCGGCATAAAGAAAAAGAAAGAAAAGGAAAGCTGTCTAAATTGCCTAAATTACCTATACTACAGCCATCCCCCTAAATTGTGCCCAGAAAATCCTTTGCAGCAATATCAGAAATGAAAAATAACGTTTTATCCTTATAGATAATTTTTAGCTTTGAAGGATTTAGTAAATAGGCCTGTGCCCCTTTTGCTTGAAACAGCGGAATCAATTGACGCAAATGTCACCTCTGCTGAACTGTGGCTTGACAGTAATCAGGGCGTACAAAGAAATCACATCCCTTCCCCCTTCTCTTACGGTCTGGCCTTGCTAAGTCGTACAAAGATTCACGGAGTAAAACATTATTTAAACAAATCAGTATGGCTCTGGGTTTACCATCCGCCCCCCTAGTGCCACCCCGCATATGGAAAGGAAATCTATGGACCCGCTGCAGCTCAAGTTCCCACTTCCATTGATGCAGTTCAGGAAAGGCTTCCGAGAACAGGTCGATAATAAATTGACGAATGTCTTTCCCTTCCGTTCCTTCCGGAATGCCTAGTACTCGCAAATTGTTCCTCCTTAATCTGTTTTCTAAATAAATTAGCTTCCAATTTATATCGTCCCGAAGAGAATGTAAGGAAGATACATCCGTTTTCTGCTGCACAATTTCATCCTCAATTAGGGAGATTCTGCCCTCCGCTTCCCCAATCCTGGCGGACATCTCCGTGCAAGTCTTAACGACGTGGCGGACCGTATTCTGGAGCTTGCGGACTGCACCCTGCATCCGCAGGCCTTCTGCTTTTGTCTCCTCGTGATGTGACATTATAGCTTGATATATAGTGGCTAAGGTAACCTCGTTCTCTATCAGTTCACCAGGACAGATAGTTCCTCCATGTACACCAGCAGAGCCTCCCCTACTGTCACTCAGCCCCCGAAATGTGGTAAAAAGTATGATTCAGCATAGGGGACCCATCGTTGCCTAGTCCGTCCCTAGGCGGTGAATTAGATAGATCCTTTGCTTCCTTTGCCTTTCGCACAGTACTTCTTTCCCCAGAAGTTAGCAAAGTGTTTTCCTCTTCATCCGGTGGAGCTGAGCTAGTCAGACTTCTGTCATCTGCCCAGTCACCTTCAACACTCTCAATCTCCGAGGTATTAGATACATCTGACATAGAATAGAAATTTCCACCTGAATCCCCGGAGTCCGCCTCTATTATCGCGTCTCTGCTAGATCTTTCGCTACTGGTCACAGACCCCTGATGTATTTCACCGAGACTCATATTATTAGCCACTGTTGAAGATAGGGCACTCAGGGAATTGGTTAGACCCTCTAATGTCAACTGGGGGGAGGCAGCATTCTCTGCAGCAATTTCTAACGATTCATCCACGCACGTATTACCCGCCTCAACTTCTCCCAATTCTTGCACAGTTTCCTGTTCTTTTGACACAGAAGATGCATTCAGGCTTGTCAAGGGCACGAGAGTATTTGTTACTAATTCAGGTGTGCCACAAACTTTATCATGCGATTTGTCAACTTGCAGGGTGGCTGTTACGCTCTTCGCTTGCTCAGCGGCCGGGGTCTTACCTTTAACTGGCAGTTTTTAAAAAAAAATCCCAGGAATCTTTACATTGGCCCCAGCAGCATCATTAATCCGGGTAGCCCCCAGAGAGGAAATCGGATTCTTCTGCAAAGCACCAGGGGCTCCAAGGACGTCGATAACTGCAATATCTGCACTTTCCGCAGGAAAGCCCCCGACATGACCAGGGGCAGACACTGTAGCGGCAGCTGCTGCCCGAGTCTTTGGGCCCTTCGCGTTGGCGCTGGCATTCTTGGGACCCATCCTACTCCAGCCCAGGTCTTCCAGTAGGCCCCGAGTCTGCTCAGCCACAGCCGCGATTCTCTCCACTCGATACCAGGCGCCAGCCGCAGCCCTGCTCCGCCAATCTCCACGGTGAGCCACAAAGCCCCAAACGCGCCGGCGACCTTGTTGATACAAATGTATCAGTAATAAAAGCATTCCCAGGTACTTTAAGCCACGTTCCGCAAAAGGCTTCACTTCGACAGCTTCAGCAGCTACCGGAGGAGAAGGGAGGATTAATAGTGGAGAGCATTCTTAGCCTGCCTCACTCGGACACGGGCGTGTCCGCCATCTTGCCTTCCCTCCAACATTAGCCATTTCCATGTAATAATATTTTGTGAAAATATACATATTCTTCATTTGAATTTATTTAATTTCATTTTATTTGAAGTAAAGTTAGAGCTCATGTCTTTTAAATGTGTGATGCTAACTTAAAAGGCCTTCATGAAATGCTTTTACCCTAATGCTGACCTTTCCCCTGATTTAATACAAGGGATCTTTCTTTGCAAGTAAAATGTTACTTATTTGTCCCTCGCATGTTCCCCTTGACATTCCTGAATGTTTCTTCTATGTTTACAGTGAAATTTTCCTGTGGTAATAGAATTTCAGCTATGGCTATAAGTTGCAACTTTGTGTTTCTTTTCTACCAATGTTAGGCTTGTGAGGACTTAAAGTTTCTAATTTCTCATGACTAGCATGGGAAACTAGCTTGATGTTTCAACCATCTCAGGTGACATGATGTGAACATGGTGTGATATCTCCACCAGGACAAAATGGCAGTAAACGTTGAGGAGAAGCATAATGTTTAATTGAACACAAAGCTGCCGGAGAACAGCCACCCAGCAGGGGAACAGCAGCCAACTGCCTCGAACAGAACAGCCAAGAACTTACAATACTGGCATTCCACATTCCAACAGCAATCTCGGTCCCTGCTCATGCTCACTTTAGGACCAAAGGAGATTGCTGTTGGGATGCTACATTTGCCTTTTCTTAAAATAAGATATAAGCACTAAATCCGAGGAACTATAATACACAGCAAAAGTACAGAAAGTTAACAAAATTCAGAACATAAAAATACAGTCGAAAGAATGATACAAAGGTTATACATCATAAAAATAAAGTAAAAATAAAAAATTGCATGGGAGCAGAATGCACAATCTGAAAAATAGAAGAAAACAATATGAACCATCTTTGCCTAAGGTTATACATTATAAAAGAAAAGTGAAAAAATAAATAACTAGCATGGAAGCAGAATGTACAATCTGAACAGTAGAAGAAAACAATATGAACCATCGTTGCCTGAACCTGACAGGCAACCTTGAACATCGCCCTCTCCTACGCAGTACACCTCCAGCCTCACACATCTTTTCTCTTCCCTCCGTAGGACTCTTAATCCTAGGATTTCTCACAGAATTGGAAACCTGATGAGCACACTTGAATTCTTCTGAGTCCGATGGATGAACAGACCCATGAACAGATTTCACTAACCTTCGCATATTCCACCAATTTGTTTCACTTACTCTCACAGCGTTACTACACACTTTGTCCACAACAAATGGTCCATTGAACTTACTACAACTTTTGTGTACATAACTTCCTATCTTAATGAATACAGCATCACCTACTCTAAAATTTCTCAACTTGACTCTATTATGGCTATCAAACTGAATTTTTTGCTTCAACTTGGCCGTTTCTACATTGCTTCTTGCTGTGGCATCACACATTCTGGCGTCAACTCCGAACTTGACCCATTTACTCAACCATCCAGGGCAAATCTTGGTAGCTGGCGTCCTCCCTCTCAACATCTAAAATGGAGAAACCTGTGTGGAGGATTGCAGAGTAGTCCGGTAGAACCACAACATAGACCTCACAGCATTGCCAAACACACACCTGTTGTTAACTGCCCATTGGACACAATGGACCAGCACGCAGTTCATGCATTCTACTTGGCCATTGGTTTGAGGATGGTACAGGGAGGTCTTAAGATGCTTAACAATGCCAGATTTCAGAAATCCTTCCACTAAATCATTAGAAAATTGGACACCGTTGTCTGAGATCAAATAACGAGGGAACTCTTCCCTGAGAAAAAGTTCTCTGAGAAAATAGACAACAGCATTGGCATTGGGTTCAGAAACAAATTTAATCTCTGGCCACTTTGAGTACAGATAAACTGCTACCAAAGCAAAGCAGGACTGATCGGCAATCTATTGAAGGGACCAACAAGATCCACTCCTACTTTCTCCCAAGCCATTGCAGGAAATTCAATGGGTAGTAAAGATGGCTTTCTCACCACCAAATACTTCTCCGAAGACAAACACCCCACACAAATGCCTACAAATGATTCAAATTCTCTATCCATCCAGGGCCACCATAAGGTTTTGTGTTGATGTGAGGATTTTTCAGTAATGACAGGGAGAATGGCGCTCAAGCTAAATTATGCGTATGTTTGGCAAGGTCACGTGTGTGTACGGTGCTACCAGGTCGGGGGAACAAAACACCTCAAAACCCCTGTAGTTATGTGAGTCCAGAAACCCACAAAATAGGATGAGCCGAGTTGCTGTCGTGGTCAGGCACACCCGCCTCCCTCACGCCGAATATTGGACCGTTGGTTTTTGCCGCCAAACGGCGCCTAATACGCTTACACTGAATTTGTGAAGAATCGCGATCGCTTACCTTAGACTCGCGTTCACTTACTCTGCTTGTGGACATCATGATCGATTCCTGATACCGTCCTCCAACTTTTTCAAATTTCTGGACACCCAACCGGGTTGGAATTATCACCGGCTTGTGGCCCATCCCAGTGATATCCGTTACCCATACAGCCCTGAAGAAGTCACAGGATCACTCCCATAGGTGACGAAACACGTGTCGGCTGGTTGCTTTTTTGTGCCACATTAATTAAATTTACTGCAACTCATCATTCTGGTGTTGACCACAAATTCTGTTATTGGACACTGAACATTCTATGACCATACTTTAACCCCAACTACGTGTGCCCGGGACTTCGTTGCCCACCATAAGGTTTGTCTTAAACATTTCTTAGTGAAAGTGACTCCCATGTATCCCTCATGAGCCATTTTAATGAACTTTGCTCTCAGACCAGCAGGTGGCACTAACATCATTTCTAAGAAGAAATCCATCATCAATCGATAAGTCATCAGCCACTTTCCAAAATGGTTGACACATACTGGACAGTGATATTTCCCTAGGCCAACCCTTTGACACCCAACCAATGACAGCTTTCATGACTTCATCCAGAACCATTTCATCTCTCCATTCACGTTCCGTTACAGCACACATACCTTCCAAATCCAATGAAGCGATAAAGGAATTCCCTTCAGTGTCATCTACACCATCCACATCATCATCTGAAATGGGAAAACGTGACAAAAACTCTGCATGCACATTCATGCGTCCTTTGATATGGACAATGTCAAAATTAAATTGCAGCAACTTAGACGATAATCTAGAAATTCTCGGAGTCTGTTCTTTAATCTTTACTCCAGAGAAAAAGGCTACAAGCGGTTTGTGATCTGTTTTCACTGTAAATGTTGTCCCCCAAACATTCTATTTGAATTTCTGGATGGACCACCAACATGCCAACAGCTCTTTTTCTATAGTGGAATATTGCATTTTAAGTTCTCTCAATACTCTAGATGCATAGCTGACCGTCTGTTCTACTGTCCCATTTGGCTGGGTAAGTATTGCACCCAAACCATAGCTGCATGCATCAACCGTGATGCAACAGCGTAGCTTGGGATCACATGGTTTTAACACCCTTGAACTAGCCAACTGTTTTTTAACCCTCTCAAAAGCTTTGGAACATGACTCATCCCACACAAAGTCAGCATTTTCTTAAAGCAATTTGGTTAAAGGTGCAATGTGAGAAGCATATTCAGGAAAAAAGCGAGAATAAAACTCACACATCCTCATGAATGATCTAAGAGCAACCTTATCTTTGGACACTTGAATTTCAATTATAGCGATGACAAGACCAGGTCTGGGTTCAATACCTTGTCAAGAGAAGACATGTCCCAAATACTCGACTCTATTTTATGAAAATTCACACTTGTCCATCTTAAGTACAATGCCTTTATCCTGCAGAATAGACAGCACCTCTTCCAGAATCGACATATGCTCTTCCTTGGTTTTGCCGTAGTCTAGAACATCGTCTTGGAAGACAACAACTCCATTCCCACCTCTGAACAATTGGTACTTTATTCTTTGGAATACAGAGGCTGCCAAAACTAGTCTGAACGGCATTCTGCAATATTGAAAAGTGCTCATTGATGATACAAAAGCTGTGTAATGTCTAGAGCTAGGATCCAAAACTACTTGGTGGCAAACTGATCCAAGATCCAACTTGCTAAACCAGTTAGCACCTGACACAGCAGCCCAAAAAATCAGAGATATTAGGGAAGGGATGAGAATCAACCCAAATGGCCCTGTTGAGGTTGTGTAAGTCTACACAGACCCTAAGTTCCCCATTTTTCTTGCGGGACACCACCAGAGGTGACAACCACAGGGATGACTCAATAGGTTTGATTATGCCTGAGTCACACAATCTCATTAATTCCTTATCTAAGTCATCTCTGACTGAAAAGGGGACACTGTGTAACTTGTGTTTTACTGGAATTGACTCCTCCTTCACTTTGATCTTATGTTGAAAGCCTTGGATTAACTCAAATCCTTCAAAGAATATTCTTGGAAATTTAGAGCGCATGTTATCAATCATGCAACCATCCTCAGTGAAACCACCAACATCTACAACAGACTCCAGCGCAGGATACATAAACCTTTGACTACAACATACACCTTCCCAAAAATATTCCTCCCCTTGAAGATTAATATATCTTAAAAAAAAACAGACAGGTCAATGCGTCGTCCTTCATAAGACACTGGAGCACGGTTGGTTGGTTCAAGTGCCCTTCACGGCCACAATTCATTGAACAATTCATGTGTCAACATGGTTATCTGTGCCCCCGAAGCTACCAGATGTTTAACTGATTTATCACCAATTGCTATATCAGCATAAGGATCCGCACAAATGGACGGATCTCCTGATGCAACCACATCATCGCCTACAACTAACACCATGTCTTGTAAATCTTCTTGTAGCTTTTCCAGACAATTCTCAGTATTTTCATCTCCTAAATTGGCAACAACAGACTTATTTCTATTATACTGTTTTCCTTGACTCTGGCATACTTTGGTGAAATGCCCTATTTTGTTGCAAATTCTGCAAATAACATTTTTGCAGGGCAGAGTTTCCCACTTCTGAAGTGTGATACATTACCACATCTAAAACAAACAGTAGATTGTTTAAAAAACTTGTCAGATGTTGAGTCTTCTTTATTTTGGGAATTGGCAGAGATGTTAAAGTTTAGTTTCAACCCCTTCATGGATATTTGGGACGTTTCTATGCTTTCAGAAATACGTAGCGTTTCTTTGAGTGACGGGTTAGCCAATGACAATAATCTTTGCTGAATAGTCTTGTTGGAACAATGACAAATGAATTGGTCTCTAACTAACTGATCTGTAAAGTTTTCAAAGTGAGATTCGGCAACTAATCTCCTTAGAGCAGATACGTAAACATCACCACTTTCTCCTGACATTAGTTATCTCATTAGAAATTTGTGTCTCAACACCACAATGCTAGGTTGCATGTCAAAACGTTTTTCTAGTTTTTAACACATTCTGTGTAATTGTCCAGTTGTTCCGCTTGTACATTTTCTATGTTTGGCAAATGTTTGAAAATGTCACGACCCTCAAATCCCAAAGAATGTAGTAACAAAAATGTGTTCCATTCAGGACAAAATCTTGCGGCTCCGATGGCCCCTAAATAAGTTTCAAATGTGCCAAACCGGTTTTTCCAACAAACTGGTGGATCACCTGGAGATTCTAAAAACGATGGAGGAGGATTTGCGGACTGCATTTATAGGCTACACAATAAAGTTTTATTTTGTCAATGCGATGTCTTTATATAGATATGTTCATAACCGTGAACATCGGCAAGACTTCTTGAAGTACGACAGAAACTATAAGGTGGTAATCCACAACGTGCTTTTTAAAATGAGGCTAAACCGTGCACATTGGTGTGATTTTGTGGCAATCTGAAGAATGCAGACTTTGAACTGTACAGCTGTGCGCATCGGTGTTGAAAACTGTAGGTTGGAAACATAAAATATGGAGTAGACGTCTGCGTAGGCAAGCGCTTTACTGCTGTGCGCTTCAGCGTAGATAAAGGGAACAAAACAACATGCAGTGGACGTGCACGTAGGCTGGTGTGGAAATCAGTACACTGTTGATATAAAACAACACCACCAAGCCGTGCGCATCGGTGATGTAGAAAAGAATAGCAGGATGCGCTATAAATAGACCCAGGATTATATTTATACCTGTGTGGTAGCTGTGCGTATCAGTGAAGCCAATACAACAGAAGCTTTGGAGGGTGCTCCAAAAATAGACAAGTAACTTTATATTTTTAATTGTATGTAGCCTTGTGCATCAGCAAAGCCGTAGCTGCAGAAACTTTGGAGGATGCACCAGAAATAGACAAGTAATTTTCTATTTTTAATTGTATGTAGCTGTGCGCATCAGTGAAGCCGTAGCTACAGAAGTTTTACACACGCAGAAATGAAGGAAGTTGTTGCCAAGGATACGATAAAAAACTGGTAGCCGAAACAACATGTGATGTAAGGGTGGGTGGCTGAAAGCAAGGTTTAACGTCGTGGAGCGCAGGAGGCAAAGTCGGTGAAACGCAAATTGTAGAGACCGCAGGACAGTATGCAGACAGTGATTACTAAAGTGGAGGAGGCCGCGTCGGGGAAAATGTTTTCATGAAAGGTAAGAGCTCTTAAAATATTACTTAGCAGAAAAGGTAACAGTACTTGCGGTTGAGAAGCAGAGATCATGTGGGTCCGGGGTACAGCTCTGAAGATCGTCACCAAGAAAAGTATGTGGTGTCTCCACCAGGACAAAACGGCAGGGAACGTTGTGGAGAAGCAAACTGTTTAAATGAGCACAGAGCTGCCGGGAAACAGCCTCCCAGCAGGAGAACAGCAGCCAACTGCTTCAAACAGAACAGCACAGAATTCACAATACTGGCATTCCACATACCAACAGCAATCTCGGTCCCTGCTCACGCTCACGTTAGGACCAAATGAGATTGCTGTTCGGATGCTACACATGGACATTGGGTAGTCTTTCAATCGTGGTGTGATGCCACGCCACTCGACATTGCAGAAAACTCTACAAGACGAAACCCCAAAGGAGGGGCAACCAACAAATGAACACTATTGATTTTTGATTCTTGACACAACCCCTTTGATTTTTGTTTCTTGAGACCCAGATGCTGTGCTGATTGATCTTTTACTTTGAACTTTGTTGATGCTACAATTGGTATCTGTTGGACTGAGACCTTCTTCGCCAAACAATTTCTATTTTTCCAGTTTCCATCATATCTTTAGCTCTGAGCTAATGGAATCGCCCCTAATAGACTTTAAGTTTGAACTTTTCCCCCTTCTGCTGGACCTGAGCTGTTAGAAATTTGAACCATCCTCATACCCTAAAGGGTAGTGGGACTTTGTAACTTTGCAAACTGAATCTTATTAATGACCATTCAATAAACATTTGCATAAATGTTTGGTGCCTTAATGCAAGCTGTGATATTCTTGACCGAAGTACTTAAGAAATTGCTCATTTTAATTAATTTTGATTTCTTAATACAGTAACCAAATTAATCTAAATCTTGTCTGAGTCTATTATTGAGTCCTGTTGGTTTTTCCATTTAAACTATGTTACTGTACTGATGTTTTAAATGCGTTGTAGGGAGAATCAGTGAGCCCTATCCAAACATCAGGTTTGACTTCTTTTGTTCTGTGTTGCAATTGCAGATCTTTTAGTTTGCATAATCCTCACTCGACTTAACTTCTTCAGGAGGTTGGGTCTTCCAGTTACTATTCTTTATTTCTACAGTATGGTCTTAAGAGTGGTGCACCTAAATTTGTTTTCTTACTTGTGAGCCGGCTGTTAATTATTGGTACTCACTCAACAGCTAATGTGGAGTTTGGTCACCCTAATTTCCACCCCTCCTATAGGAGGAGAAAGATTCCTCTGTGTTAATGAAAATGCTTCAGACTGCCTAAATGTAGAGGGCTCAGTACGGTTCAAGTAGTAAGGAGAGTAAGTGTTTGAAAGAGCACAAGAAATTATTTTATGCACGCTTCACGCTGCAACAAAGGTATTGTGCCAATCCATCAAGCGTGGCGAAAGTAAAAAGGAGTATCCTGAAAGCGCATTTTCCTGTGTTAAAATGCTAAAGGAATCTTTGCCGACCGATACAGACAAAAGAGCTGAATGTAAATACACTAAACTTGACGAAAGGTTTAAATTTTACTCAAAAACAGTGCTTTTTCTGAATTGTAATTGATCTGACAGCCGTTTTTTAGAAATTAGCTTTTAAAGTTGGGCTTGTGTTGGGCATGAACGGGCTAACATACAGAAAAAGTTAGATATATACGGATGGTTTGACCTGGGGGAGTCCAGGAAGACTGCAGCAGTACCAAAAAATCAAATGTACACCATTCTGATTGTCTGGGGAGTTTTTCCTCCTGTTGGTCATTTTGGTACTGCGGTACTGGTACCACAGTACTGAATGATCTTTCTGCCTGGCCGTGACTCTGAAGAAAATGTTATAGCTGCCATTACTGGAATTGGGACTCAGTCCTGGAGTCCTGAAAGAAAATTTGAAAAAGCCCATAATGGGGCAGAGTGGGCAAACCATGACTCCCAGGTCCATGTAAAATACATGTTTTTATTTTTTGTGGCAGTGATACCCTGGTACCAGCTCCTGATACTGCGGTATCTAGTATAGCACCCCTTGTGGTACCAGTCATGGCATCAGTACTGCATCACCAAAAACCCATTAAAAATACAAGGGTCTGGTAATGGACCAGACCCTGTATCTAACCGCCATTGTGCAGACTGTAGGCCATGCGCAGCTGGGGTTTTCCACCTGAAGTGAGTTTGGCTCTAAGTTAACCCACTGCTTCACAGTGCTGAAGGTTGCAAAGTGTGAGGTTGGGCACCCATTGGGGGTTTGGCACCCATGGGCAGTTAGCCAACCTGCGGAGGGGTTGGGCACTGGGCCTGTCGAGAGGCTGTGCATAACAAGGATTTGGACGGCTATGGGGGGTTGGGTTCAGGGAGGCGAACAGCAGAGCAGTTTGGTGCAGTATAGCTGGGGGTTGGGCATATGCTCAAGCATTTGCTCAAAACAAAACAACAAAAATTCACTAAAAAACAAAGGTTAAAGTGGTCTTTTATTTAGAAATGGTAATAGGTTCTTAGCTTACATTAATAAAACATACATTCACTGAAAAAAACCATGATTGCTGTGACCTCTTATTTAGGTGTTGTAATAAGATGAGTATTAATGTTAAAAAAGTGAAGCAAACTAGACCTGGGTGAAATTTGAATTACGCCGGAGTAATTTCAGTAATTATCCATTACTTTTGTGATGCAAAATTACCCAAATCATGCAATTATGCCAGCTTGTACAATTAAGAATAATTTGGGGCAAAAATACTACTCCAGCACAGGAATAACAAACTAAGAGAGAGCGAACGGCTGCTGGCTACTGCTGTTCGTGTTCTGTAGCATTTAATTACATTTCCTTAGAGCAAAATGCATCCTCCGGCCCATTTTGGATGTGAGGATGCATTTTTGCACTTAAAGAATAGTACTAAAAGCTGGATAATTAAAAGTAATTTGCTGTAATTTGCTGTATTTAAGTGAGAGAGATTTACATCAGTTAAGCCCGTGATGTCATGAGTGATGTAATATGTGACGTCATCAGCAGTGCATTGCCGGGGCGCGAGTTATAGTTAGCTCAGCTAACTATAACGGCCAAATTTCTCTGCTTTTGTATGAGTGAAACGTTAGCTTAACTGCAACGTCCCTGAAACCTATGGATTTTTCAGTGAATATCAAAGGTTTTTCAAATGGTAATTCCTAACTATAAAGTCCCTGAAACCTTTGGTTTTGTCAGTGAATTTCAAAGGTTTTTTAAATGCTACATTTCAAAGTTTAACGTCCCTAAAACCTGTGTTTGTTTCAGTTCTAATCTAATGTTTTGTAACTTGTTATGAAATTTTAACAGTGGAACAGTAATGACACTATATGTTAAACAATTTCTGTAGAATTGCAATGCGTACAAGTTACATTATGTACTAAAAATGCTTCATCTAAATTTTTTAGCATTGATAAATGTAATGAATTTTTTTCCTTTTGATAATATTTTTTTACATTTTTAAAAAGTGTGAAATTCCTTGTACAGAACGCGTACCAGTCACGGTGAGTGCGTGAATCCAAGCATGCTGCCACCATATTTGTTAAGTCATGTAGGTTACGCGCACGGTGAGTGATGGGTGCGCGGTTCCCATTTTTTTTTCAAAATTCAAAAACATCGTATAAACTATATATTTTTGAAAGCAATCATATATGCTTTATTGAAAGACTGATAAAAAAGATATTAACATAAATAATTTGAATATTTGAATTCTTATAATGAAGTTACGGAAGCTGCGGGGCGTGGCCAACCAGCCAAGCCTGGCGGACGCGAGTCACTAGAGCTCCGTCCGTATACCCTCACTTATCCTGTCCTAATGCGATATCCCCCACCCACTGGGTGCCCAAACTTAGCACAGCGGTGCCTGCAACATACCTGATTGGAGGTAGAGCCTGAGAGGAGTGCAGGAACTGCGAAGACCCTGCTGCCACGCTGTAACCGCACGGCGAGGCGACGAGGCCTGCGTGAACAGTCTGAGGCGCGGGCTCGCGCCGCCAAGCCCACCAAGACCACCTGTATTCCTGAGACGGAGGCAACGGCTGGGTGATTCTGAGCCTCTCTCCTCGGAACGCATCGACTGTGGGGGACAGCGGGGGCTCACCCTCTATGTGAGCCCTGAAGACCCACGCATCACCGAGGGGGCCATGGAGACCGTGGAGGGACGCTCCTGCCCGCCCTTTCATCCAGCGCCCTCCGTCGGGAGGTGCAGCATCACATCCCCGGCGCGGACTCCGCTGAGCCACCGAGGTGAGCGTCTTTTCCCTAGGCTCCCCTCCTCCCTTCCCACTCATTGGAACCGGGACGCTGCTGCCTCGGAACTGCACACACCACCGGCAAAAACATGCAGCCTGCCTCCCACCCAACACCTCCCGAGGGCATCGAGTCAATCAGGACACCTCCGGGCGATGAAACGCTGAGCCGCTGGTGGGCCCTGCCCAGCACATTCCAGTAAGTGACTCTTCCTGGGCCCCCCTCCCTCCCTCTTCATCGGAGCTGCTGTGGTAGGGAGGCTGGGACCGTCTGCGCGAGTCTGGGAGGGGACCCCACGCTCGGACCGTTACTGCCGCTGAGGTGCTTTGCAGGGAGACGGCTAAGCGAAACGAATATACCCCACATTGGGCCCGGAGGCCGGCTCGGGCCTAGGCCGGGGACAGACAGGAGCACACGGACGCGCCCTGCTGCAAGCGCTTGATCTTTCCCCCCACTAAACGTGCACCATGAGGCCCTGAAAGCTGTGCATGGAAACCACCGCTGAACCTCCCTCGTGCTGACATTGCCACATTGCGGTGGGCAAAGCGGACCGGACTCACATCGGGCCCTGAGGTCGGCTTGAGCCTGGGCTGGGGACAGACAGGGGCCCGTGGCGTGGCTTGCGACACCTTCACACCCAAAGGGACAAACGATGGCCCCGCGCTCGGACCACTACTGCCGCTGAAGTGCCTCGAGGGGAGGCGTCTGAGTGGGACGAATCTACCCCACATTGGGCCCAGAGGCCGGCTCGGGCCTAGGCCGGGGACAGATGGGGGCACACGGGCATGGCCCGCTGCGTGCGCTTGCTCTCCTCCTCCCTCCCTCCCAGACGTGCATCATGAGACCCTGACAGCTGTACGGGGCAGCCGCCGCTGACCCCCCTCATGCCGACATCGCCACTCCGCGCTGAGTGAAGCAGACCTGACTCGCATCGGGCCCGGAGACCGGCTCGGGCCTGGGTTGGGGACAGACAGGGGCCCACAGAGGTAACACGCGACACTTGCGCGCCCCACATTGCCACGAGGCTCTGAAGGACAAACAAAGATCCCCCCTCCATTTCAAGGGAGAGCACCGTCTGCTGCTGAGGAAGGAGAGCAGTGCGCCTGCCGCCCGTGCATACTCTGCACATCAGCGCACTACAGCGACATTTGTAGCGACCGCGCCATAGTGCCTGGCCTACATCTCCCCCCGGCAACACATTGATCCAGGGAGATTGGGCTAACACGAACCACCTAATAATCCTTTTCGGCTGCTGGCAAAACAGTGTTGGTGGCTCCCCTCCCGGGGCCCCCCCCCTGCCTGACCCGCTGTACGCTATTGACCCCGTCTGGGAATACGGAGCAGGCATCCAATCGGCAGGCCCACACTGGGCCCGGTCCGAAGGTCGACTCGGGCCTAGACCGCCAGTCAACGTAGATGTGAGAAGTGGGGGAGGGTCCCTCTATCTGATACCACGAGACAGGAACAACACCCAGAGGGCAGGCACTTTGGCGCGAACAGGACTGCGTGCCTACCCAGGTGGTCGACCGTCCGCCGCTGGTGAATGCGCAGTGAGCCAGCGTGAGGGGACTTGCTATACTGCTCGCAACGCAGACCAGACGTCTGGTTCTGTCCTCGCAGCCCAATACCGAATGCCGACCGCACAACAACTTGTAATGGGCCACCTACGCACCTACACCCAGCACCTTGGTGCACGCAGTGGCAGTGCGGATCCGTCAACAGCAGAGGGAAGAACAGCCACAACAATGCCACACACAGCACTGGCCACCAAACTAGACTCAGTACTGGCTGCAGTAGAAAAGATCAGACTCGTACCTCACTTGAGTCCAAAATTGATAAAGTCACTTCAGATTTTACCTTGCTGGGGTCCGATCATCACAAACTTGGAGAAAGAGTGCGCTCGCAAGAGCAATCGCTTGCGGAGCTGAAGCCAGTCACACAAAGTCACACGCCCACTCTACAAGACCTTATAGACCACGTGCACGAACTGGAAGACAAAGTGGAGGATGCAGAAGGGCACTCCCGCCGCAACAATATCCGCGTGGTGGGACTGCCGGAGGGCGAGGAGGGGCGGCACCCAGAGGAATACACTGAACAATGGATCAAAGGGCTTCTCCCGGATGGCGTCCTGTCCGCCTACTTCGTAGTCGAAAGAGCACACCATGTCCCAACACAGAAGCCGCCACCAGGTGCCCGCCCGCGTCCATTTCTATTCAAAGTCCTCAACTATAGGGACAGAGACTCGATCCTCAGGGAGGCCCGCAAGCTGGCAGACATAAAAGTGGGCAACAGCCAAATCATGTTCTTCCCAGACTTTACGGCACAAGTGCAACGCCGCAGAAGCGCATACACTGCAGTGAAGCGACAGCTGCGAGACCTAGGTCTCAACTACTCATTGCTCTTCCCAGCCAGCTGCGTGTGGTTGCGAAAGGAGCGACGCGCTTCTTTGATTCACCTGCCGACACCTGGGACTGGTTGGAAGAATCTGGACTATGGTCTGGGCCAAGGCCATCTGCGGAAGAGGAGCCAAGGACGCTTGGCAGGAGGCGACCTCGACGCGGTGGACGGAACAAGCCTCATACGGGAGCCATTGCAGCCTCCCCCGCTCCCAATCTGGTACAGAGACAGATTGAACGGCAAGAGGTACTACATGTTGCTGCGAAACTGGGAGCAACAGCACACAATCCTGATCACCACCTAAGTCCATCTAGGTCCTCAGACACTGGTGATTCCACGTCCTCCAGGCCGGACGACCCTGAGGAATACCCAATGCCTGAAGTCACACCCCAAACAGCGGACGATATTATATGACTTTCTATGAACTTCCGCAATCTGTTGAGCACATCAACCGCAATTATTTGCAGCGCAGTCGCAGTATTGCATTGTGTTTAACACCTTGATTGACCACTTGCCTCTTACAGACAACAGCAGCCGCCTTACACATTGCAGTGAGCAGCTTCCACTGCAGGCTGGGCGACACGACATGCACCTCACACATGCTCCTCTCCGCGCCGTAGAATGGCATGGGGGATACTCATCTACACTAAGGCATCGAGGGGAAACACGACTCGTACCACACATGCACCACACGTACCCACACTAGACGTCACTTGACCACTGTGTTCTCTTTTTAGCCTCTAGTTGGGCGACATAGTTTGGACGAACACCTCTTCGGTATTCGCCCCAATACTTATGCACGGTTTAGTTAGTATTAAAACCCCCTTGTTCTTTATGTTGCTGGGTTGGACCATGCGCACGCACAACAAACACCATAATGCCCCGCCCTTCCTACTCTGCCTTGACCGACGGAACGCTATGTTATGGTACAGGTCAACGTAATTACATGGAATGTGCGCGGTACACACACCAACACGCAGATACTCCATTTATGCCTACTTACGGCGCAGAGCCGTTGACATTGCATTGCTTCAGGAGACACATATGTCACACACGGAGCTGAGCTATCTGCGCGGTAGATGGAGAGGGTGAATACATGGCACAAGCGTCTCGGCCCATGCACGGGATGTTCTTGTCTGGGTAAGAGCCGGGGTCCCATTTATAAGCAAAGAGACCCTAGTTGACCCGGAAGGTAGATACACATTTGTTAGCGGGCGACTCAACGGTCAACCGATCCTCCTTGGCTCCATTTACGCCCCCAACGTTAGTCAGTCCACCTTCTTAGACAGTCTCACAGGGAAACTAGCAGGATGGAGCGGAGTCCCCTGGCTCTTTGGAGGAGACTTTAATTCTGTACTAGATGTAGACTTAGATAGATCGTTCCCTCCCCTGTCGAGGACCACTGCAGTGTCCAACGCGCGGGCTCTTACAGATTGGCTTGCACACTGGGCACTACTAGACATATGGCGAGCCACTAATCCTGGTACCCGGATCTACTCATACTACTCTGCGGTACACAAATTACACTTGCACCTAGATAGGATAGTAGGGTCCCACGCGCTGCTCCCGTTGGTACACCGCACAGCGTACCTAGGCCGGACACACACATATCACAACCCCTAGCTCTTACAGCTTAGCTGGGAACCTGAGCGCCCTCCCGCCCCTACCTGGAGATTACAAACTGCGGCACTGGAATATCAAGCCTTTCGCTCATCACTGGGAACAGCAATTCTTGAATATTTTTAGCTTAACGAGGACACAGCGGGGGACACGCTGGTGGAATGGGAGGCCTTTAAGGTCACGATTCTGGGGCGCTGTCTGGGCATGACCTGGAACACAAGCAAGACTCTGCAATTCAACCTAAATAGAATAGAAACACAACTACTACGATACGAGGTGTGCGGCAAAGATGGGGGTAGAGTCAGTCGTCGCCAAGAAACATTGCGCACAAAGCACGCTGAACTGCTAGAGCGCCTTCGCTGCCACAACTACGCAGCACCCACAGCCCGTACTCATGCCACCGCTGATCGCGCAGGGCAGCTCCTGGCCTGGCTAGTTCGACAGGAACATACTTGCATGCCAATAAGCGCCCTACGAGCCGACACAGGTCATCTAGTACACACGCAACGTGACATTCACACAGCCTTGACGCACCACTATAGGCGCCTATACCAGTCCCACAGTCATCATGAACCACACGCCCTTTCGGCCTTCCTTGGTCGGATACAACTACCTGAGACGCCGCTGGCACATGCAGACACACTGGACACAGCGGTATCGTTAGAGGACATTAGGGATGTGGTGTTGTCCTTAGCAACGGGCAAGACCCCAGGGCCCGACGGCCTCCCGGCAGAATATTATAAGGCATATCAGGTAACATTAGTACCGCGCCTAAATACTCTTTTTGCAGCCTCTGCAGAAGCGGGGCGACTCCCCCCTTTGCTATGCGAGGCACACCTCATACCGCTGCCTAAACCCGACAGGGACCACTCTGACATGGGCTCGTATAGACCCCTTGCTATACTCAAATCTGACTATAAAATACTGGCTAAAATCCTGGCAGATAGGTTGGCACAGGTGGTCCCTACTCTGGTCCATGCAGACCAAAATGGCTTCATACCGTCCCGCAGTACCTCACTCAATTTACGCCATTTCTTCCGAGTGGCGACCTACTCCACATGCGAGTGGCCGCGAGCGGGCTGCCTTATACTTGACCTTGAAAAGGCCTTTGATTCGCTCGAGTGGGATTACATGTTTACGACTCTTGAATGGTACAAGCTAAGCCCCACTTTTTTGCAGCGGACCCGTCTACTTTACACAAACCCAGTGGTGAGAGTACAAGTGGGCCCATATGTTTCAGAAGCCAACCCAGTGCGGCGGGGCACGAGGCAGGGCTGTCCATTGTCCCCTCTCCTCTTCGCACTGGCGATGGAACCGCTAGCAGAATCATTAAGAACGCAACTACATGATGGCATCCCACTAGGCAATGACGTACACATAGTCTCGTTATATGCAGACGACCTATTAATTTACCTCAGGGACGTCAATCAGATACCGGAAAGCTTAGCCCGTATTCTTGGTGAGTTTGCAACTATATCAGGTTTAAAAGTCAATGCCGCTAAATCCAAGTTATATGCCTTTGGAGAGGGAGTCTATGACCCAGGCTTTGTGCACAATGGGGTGCGAGTGCAGTGGAGCGCAGACACGTTTCGTTACCTAGGTATACGGGTCTATCGTCAACCACTGGACCTATTCGATGGCAACTTAGGCAGGGCGCTAACAGCCATTCCCTCCCAGATGCGGTTCTGGAGCATGTTTCCCCTGGCAGTTATGGGCAGAGTGGCGCTGGTGAAAATGGTGGCCCTACCGATGCTCCTGTACTACTTTGCCAACCTGCCTAACTATGTTCCTGCTTCCTTCTTTGCCCAACTAGAACAGACAACCAGGGACTTCATCTGGGTCCCCAACCGCCATAAGGTGGCGATTAAGAAGTTATACTTACCCACAGACCAGCGGGGCCTGGCGGCGCCTTGTTTTGAACACTACTACCTCGCTGCTCAACTCCAGTGGATCGCCAGATGGTTGGCAGACCGCCAGCCAAGTGACACGGCATCCACACGTCCACCATATACACTGCCTCAGATCACCGCGCTCTTCCACCCTGGCGCGCGCACACGTCCTCCAGAACCTGTGTTTTTGAATGTGGCATACAGATGCTACCGGAGGAGCCTCTACATAACTCGGAATACCATACTCTATGCCCCTGCGCTCCCCCTGGAAGGCTCCCCTAGAGGCCTAACGATATGCACAGCCGCCGAGCTACACCACTGGCACGAAGCTGGGACACAGACATTAGGCGATCTATATCGCGAAGGCTCACTTGTTCCCTACGCGACGCTAGCAGGACAATTTCTCCTCCATTGCTCACTGATAGCCGTGCTCACGGAGAAATGGGGGGACCTTCTCACCAAACCACAGACACACCTCACTATACAGTATCTACATTTCATGGGACAGGGCAGGCACCTGACACGATGGTTCGCAGCTTCGCTGCGCCAACACGCAGCAATTAGCTTAGACCCCCTGAGACACAAATGGGAACATGACTTGGGAGGACAGTTTTCAGACAAGGACTGGGTCCAGCTGCTGGCTAGCCCGATTCGTATCCCTAGAAATATGAGGTTCAGGCAAATCCAATACTTCATTACACAATGTGCATACTTAACGCCTGCTAAAATTAACAGGTACTTTCGTCGAGCCTGCCCTCGTTGTGCGGTTTTAGATGCAGACCTAGTACACATGCTCTGGGTCTGTCCCAGCCTCAGCTCCTATTGGAGAGGAGTGGCAGAAGCACTCCATGCCTGCACAGAGAGAGAGATACCCTTTGAGTGGCAAACATATTTGCTACACGTTTTCCGTAGGACACGCAACACCAAAGTCACCTCCCAGTTTCTAGATTTGGGCATAGTCACGGCCAAACGACTAATTACAAAGAGATGGAAGGCGTCAGACCCCCCACACGTGCAAGCTTGGAGGCATTCCACTCTTGCAGAGGGCATTGCGATCAAGCGGGAGGAAATTGTGGGCCTCAGGAAAGTGCCTATATCTATATACTGGGAGGCAATCCTGGCAGCACTACAACAATCTACAGACCCTCCAGTCCAGTCCTCGCAGACACCCGACTTGAACGACTAACACCGCCTATGTGACCCATACCCATAGACCATACCTGCACACCTGATCACTCGGCAAAGACTATGTGCCGCTATCTCGATGTATCCACACACCGAAACTCCACGGCAATGGTAGTAGGCACCTTAGGAGGCATACATACAAGATTGTACACAAGCAATCCTGCGGGAGCATCCCAACCCAACCCCAAGTTCAATGCCCTATAACCACAGTTACTTTTATATGAATGGCTTAATACACCTACCTGCATCGAACTGACTCTCAAATGTTGCTTGCCCTGCAAAGTACACAAAAATGTTTCAGCTGTATTAGATATGTACAATATTATCGTACAAACAACCAGGTGTAAGGATTACGATGAATGTACCTATTGTAGCATCAATAGTGAAACAATAAATGTTGATGTCATGTGACGAACAACACCCTCTGTCGCTGCATTTTGCAGCAAGGATAAGCTAATTGTTCATGTGTATGTTCGCTGAAAACTAATAAAAACAAAGTAAAAAAAAAAAATGAAGTTACGGAAACTGTGACGGTCCTGCGTAACCTCATGTACGTATTTCTGGGTTCGCGTCAGGTACGCGAATCCAGCGCAAGTTATTTAGTTTTAAAAGTATATATATATACCTTTAATATATATATTATACCAAGAGATTTATATACAAATTTGTAAATTTAGTATATTTGTAACTGGAATAAAGATATATTATTGTTAAACATATTTTTCGGGAATCACGTCTGGTGAGCGCTGATTGCGCGTCGCGTACGCGAATCCCATGTGACTTCAAAAGAAAGCATTTCATTGGTTAAGAAGCTTTCTATTCCAGTACTTCCAGGACCCCACCCAATTTTTTCATTCTTCCAGGAGCAGCTTTACTAGAAACACCTCTTGTGTTTTCTGTGCTTCTTTATTTGATTTTTTGGTGTTTTTCTTTTCTACTGAGGAAATGGCATTACAAAATCCACCACATGATATTCCTGAAGATGAAGAGGAGTTGGAAGAACCCATAAAGAAAAGAAAAGAAAGTGTTGTGTGGGCTTTCTTCTCAATTCCACCAGGAGAGAAGAAGGTAAATGCGCGAAAGGTCACCTGCACTGTGTGTAACAACATTTTGTCTCGGGGATCTGAGAAAAAGTATTCTTGCGGGACTTCATCTATGATCAAACATCTTCAGACCATGCACCCAATCCGTCTTGCGCGAGAACAACATCGTCGCCAAATGCAAGAGAGACAACAAGATGATGAGATCGCAGGACCTAGTACTTCTGCGGGATCCACTGCATCCACAGAAACTAATGTAATTGTTCCAGAGTTTGCAGGACTGGAACAGCACCGCATAAAGTGCAAGAAACTTCTTTGTGCAGGCGAGCAATCTGTTGCAGCTGTTGTTGCTGCAAAGAACCATCAATGTTAATTTTTTGGGGGGTTTTGCAATGAGTTTGAAATTGCAACATCTTTTGCAAAGTTTTGTTAGTTCATTTCCTTATTCTTTCAATCTTTTTAAAAAAAACACCCAAAAAATAAATAAAAGAGTTAAAAAAAAAAAAAATTAAAAAAGAAAAAAATAAGAAAAAAATGGTTCTTTTTAGAACCGCCTATCTGGTTAAAAGTAGACAAACTTGTATGTGTTGTATGAATTACTGCAAAGGTAATGTCTGAGTCATTGTATGACTGCATGAGTGCTGCCTGAGTGAAAGAATGAGTGCAGCAGTAATGCCTGGGTCATTGGATGAGTGCATGGATAGTGCCTGGGTGATTGGAGGAGTGTATGGGTAGTGCCTTAGTGCATCGATGAATGCATGAGTAGTGTTAGAGGAAATGGATGAGTGCATGGATAGCGCTTGAGTGAAAGGATTAGTGCAACAGTAATGCTTGGGTCATTGCAAGAGTGTATAGGTAGTGCCAGAGTGAATGACTGAGTGCAAGAGTAGTGAGTGAATGATTGCATGGGTACTGCATGGTTGGTTGCATGACTGCAGGGATAGTGCATCAGTGAATGGATTAGTGCATGGGTAGTGCCTGAGAGACTGGATGAGTGCATGGGTAGCGCTTGAGTGGAAGGATTAGTGCAACAGTAATGCTTGTGTCATTGCAAGAGTGTATAGGTAGTGCCACTGTGAATGACTGAGTGCAAGAGTAGTGAGTGAACAATTGCATGAGTGCATGGGTACTGCCTGGGTGACTGCAAGAGTAGTGCCTGAGTGAATGGATGAGTGCATGTGTAGGGCCTGAGTAATTGGGTGAGTGCATGGGTAGTGCTTGAGTAGAAGGATTAGTGCAACAGTAATGCTCGGGTCATTGTAAGAGTGTATAGGTAGTGCCAGAGTGTATGACAGCGTGCAAGAGTAGTGAGTGAATGATTGCATGAGTGCATGGGTACTGCCTGGGTGATTGCATGAGTGCAGGGGTAGTGCCTGAGTGAATGGATGAGTGCATAGGTAGTACCTGAGTGATTGCATGAGTGCAGAGATACTGCCTGAGTGATTGGATGAGTGATTGGGTAGCGCTTGAGTGGAAGCATTGGTGCAACAGTAATGCTTGAATCATTGCAAGAGTGTTTAGGTAGTGCCAGAGAGAATGACTGAGTGCAAGAGTAGTGAGTGAATGATTGTATGAGTGCATGTGTACTGCCTGAGTAATTGCATGAGTGCAGGGGTAGTGCCTGAGTGATTAGATGAGTGCATGGGTAGCGCTTGAGTGGAAAGTTTTGTGCAACAGTAATGCTTGGGCCATTGCAAGATTGTATAGGTAGTGCCAGAGTGAATGACTGAGTGCAAGAATAGTGAGTGAATGATTGCATGAGTGCATGGGTACTGCTTGGGTGATTGCATGAGTGCAGGGATAGTGCATGAGTGAATGGATGAGTGCATGGATAGTGTCCGAGTGATTGGATGAGTACATGGGTAGTGCTTGAGTGGAAGGATTAGTGCAACAGTAATGCTTGGGTCATTGCAGGATATAGGTAGTGCCTGAGTGATACCATAAGTACATGGGTAGTGCCTGAGTAATTGCATAAGTACAGCAGGACTGCTTGGGAGATTAAATGAGTGCATGGATAGTGCATTGGTGATTGCATAAGTTCAGGGGTAGTGTGTGGTTGATTGCATGAGTGCATAGGTTTTGCCTCTGTGAAATGAAAAATGCAAAGATTATGCCTGGGTTATCCTATTAGTGCCAAAGTTGTGCTAAAGAGATTAGATGAGACCATGGATCGTGTTTGTGTGAAAGGATGACTAATTGGTTGATGAGATCAACAACATAATGAAAGATTTTAAATAGTGTAAACAATCAACATTATGTTTTAAAAAAAATAAATAACATGTAAATGTATTTCAAAGATTGTTTCACGTTATCATGCATATTATGTTATGTTTTCTTACCTTTTTTAAGTAATTTAGATACATAACTCTGTTAAACTATTTTAAAGTAGTATTGTCATAAACAGCATTAAAAGTCTTTTCAAACTTCACCATTACCTACTGTAAACAAGAAGAAGAACTGTTTGGTAATGTAATATAGTGCAGAAAATATATTATTATATTTTTAACAATATAATATAATTTTAGAATTATATAACAATATCAGTTTCCCTTTTTTGCTGATTCTACTGAACTTCACCATTCACAGTGATTTCAACGTAGTATCATCAATGAACAGCGGGGAAAAAACAATCAACGAGATTGTAAAAATAAAAAAAAATCAGTGTAGAGCTTTATTGTCAATATGTGTAGCTATTTGTTTACCTATCTACAGTTTCTTAATTACATTGTTCTGGTACATTAAGTCTATTATTTCCTTCAACTACATTTGTTGCCAAGTACACTCTCATTTACATCTACTACAATATAGATAATAAATATATAAACTACTTGGTTTTAAACTCAATTTTCCAAAAGCAGCATCAATTAGCACAAATAATAATCCAAACACTAATTATAAATAACAATTGTTTCAATGCCGTCCAGTTTCTGTTCACATCTTCCCAATAGGCCGAATAATGTATTCAAAACTTTTGCTTCAAAAATATCCAATATAAATGTGTTAATTCTTGGTAACATCTTACCAATAGGCCGAATGAAGTATTCAAAACTTTGGCTTCAAAAATATCAAATATGAATTTGGTAATTCAGAAGGCACCCTAGATTTGAATTCCAAGTGGGCATCATTGCAATGTGTCCATTCTTTATTACACTTTAAATACACAGTATAGTGTCTAGATGTGGTAGTAGGTCCAGCATGGAAAATAATAGCCACTGCTATAAAAGTTCTTGCTGAAATAGATATTTGACTTGCAACAAAAAATTTAATTTTTATTTCCAATTTTCTTCCATTTGCTTTACAACGTTGTAGCATTAAAATTAGATATTTTCCACATCTATCTATATATAATGTAGACAACATCTCTGATCTACAAAGTTAACATTTCATGTCCTGATTGGCTGTTTTAATCAATTTGTTAAAAGGTACTGATTCACAGTCTGGTATTGTCAAGTATATGAATCGTTCTGATCCTATTTCAATGGTAGAAGTAAATGAACTCTCTTCACATTTATGATCCCATCTGTAACTTAGTCCAAATAAGTTTTCAATCTGAATTCCTTCATGTTCTAACACTCCAAGCATAAGCATTAGAAATTCTTGTGCATCTTGTTGTACATTAAGAGTAAATGTTCATGAACCAGTACATATATCCAAAAGATGACGAACTCAAGAAGCAGTATGGATTTTAGTTCTGTCAGTTACCAACTGTTGAAATACATGATGTAATAAAGAACAAAATCTTTTTTCATGATTTCTCATGATTTCACAATGAAGCTCTTCCAGATAAAACACAACATTCAGAATCACATTAGCAAAGCAGTTGATACCTGAACTATTTTCCAACTGATATCCTACAATCTCATCAACAGTTTCCATTTTCTTTTACTTTCGCCTTCAAGTTTCTGTTCATTTCTTTTCTTTTTTTGAACCTCAATTCCATCTTTGGCATATTTCCGTTTTGGACAGACTATACATTTCTCATGCATGGGGTATTCACCTAAATCAGGAGCATAAAGTCATCTTAAATGATTATATTCTCTTACACAATTTGCATCAGCACTAACCTTTTTGTCATCAAAATCTATTAAATACAAACCAGACAATGTTCTTACTCGAGATAGTGCAACATATGCCATTCCCTCTTTGAACACTGTACTTCCAATATTTACAAAAGCGCTGTCTATACTTAAACCTTGAGACTTATGAATAGTTACTGCATATGCTAAAGACAGAGGAAACTGTTTTCTGTGAAGGTACAAGTCTTTTACAAGCAAAAAGCGTACAACACAACACCCAATCTGTGTTACCTCTTTAATCTGATCAAATGTTATCTTAAAAAATTCTATTCCATCTCTGTTCTGAAATTTTACAAACTCAACAACTTTTCCCATTGCTCCATTTATTAAACCTTGTTCTACATTCAAATTACGCCGTAAAATTACCCAACAGTTCATACATACATGTAAAGTGTTTTCTGAGCCTGCTGTTTTAGATGCAGACTTCTCCAAAGAATGCAATTTAAACTGTAGTTTGTCTGTAAGACGAATACTCCCTCCCTGGTGTTCAATTGTATCAATAGCTTTCATTTCAACTATTTCCTGTTTTTCCAGTTTCAAAAGTTCTTGATTAAATGTAGAACACTCTCTTATGTAGGCATTAGGCAAACTATAGACTTGTTTTCTTCAAGCTTATTATATATTATTTCAGGTGCTGTGTTTCCAGTTGTAAACAAGTTCCTTAGTAGCCGACTTTCCAAAGCTTTTTTACCATGTTTCATCAAGACACCAATTCTTATATCTTGAAGAATATTTCCATGATGTTCATCACTTGCTTGTCGCATATTCTTAATAAGTTCTTTATATTCAAAATCTGACCAAATGTACATCGTAATCTGTTGCATCCTCAAGTGTACAAAGGCAAGCATTAAGTTTGAGACCATGCTCACATCATCAATGATTAGAAGTTTCATTTTCTTCAGTACTCTTGAAACTTCATAAAAAGCTTCTCCAGATAGCTTCTGATATTCCAATGTATTATCATGCTCAACTGGTAGCATAAGTAATTGATGTAAAGTAATCCCTTTCATGTTGTGTGCTGCTAATGCAGTTGGAGCTGTTACAACACAAATAAATGTGATTCTGTAGTTTTGTGGAGATAACTGGTCAAAACTTTAATTAAGAAACGTTTTCCTGTTTCAGCTTGGCCACTGATGTACATTAAAATAGGCATTCTTTTTTTTTCGTGCAGTAAACCATGTTCTATCTGTTGTGTCACTTGTTGATATATTTCTTTTTGTTCGATGTTTAGTTGTTCTTCTAACTTTTCTAACAGGAAACATCATTTACATCGCATGCGATACATCGCATGCCATTACAACGCGGTCGTTACAACGACTGTGTTGCTACATTGCTAACCATTACAATGCAAGTCATTACAATGACTTGCTGTAGGGGGCAGAAGGTGTTGGATTTAAAATCCAACACCTTCCATACTGTTGCACAGACTGGGGTTGTAATAGTAAATTATACTATTCCAACATCCAGCGCCCCTACAGCAAGTCGTTGTAACAACTTGCTTTGTAATGGTATGCGATGTAACAACGTGGTCATTGTAGCGACTGCGTTGTAATGGCATGCGATGTATCGCATGCATTGTAACGTGGCCTATTCTTTTCTAAATGGTTAATATCATGTTGTGCTTGTTGCATTGCAGTTTCTACTTCATTCATGGCAATTGCTGCTTCATTTTTGATAATTGGTTGTCCCAGTGGATCTTGACTTAGTGGACAAGAACTTTGACTATCTTGAGAACTGTCTCTGGCTATTTCACCTGCAATAGTAGTTTCTTGTTCAATCTCATCATTTAACATTTGTAGATATGTAGGGGAAATTGTGCACTGAATGCTATCTTTATTTGCATTGAAAGAGTCTTCATAGCAGTCAAAATCTCCAAGTAATTCCGTTTCACTACGTCAAGGCTTGTACAGTTGCAGAAGTGCTAAATAGAAAAATTCCCTCTTATCTGGACTTTCACAACTGAGTTTTCTGTGGTTAATAAAATTTCCTTTGGCATGTTTTACCAAACATCCATCACATCCAATTACTGCATATTTTTCTTCATTTATATTTTCTATAACATTTCTTTTAAAGCTGTAATGTTGAAGTATTTCTTAGAGACATAGGTTTTTCAGATCTGGACTCCTTTTGGGATAGTAGGTATCCAACATATTAGTTTTAACAATATCTGTACTTTCTGGTTCATTCAATGCTAAGCATTCGATTTCTTGTAGAGATTTCAATACTCTATTTCATGTGACGGCAAGACCTGGACTTACCCAAATGATTCCTCTTGGCTTTGAATATAAACTGGCAGAGCTCAACAGATCCGAACATTCATAGGATCCAATCTCTCGGTGGGAAAGCATTTTCAAGCTAAAGCTGTACAATTTCTTGCTAAGACTCTTGTCCTGTGAAATTTCTTCCCAAATTTCTTTCAACTCTGTCTTTTCAGATTTGGTTATATGATGTAACATAGCGAGCAACAGCAATTGAATTATCTGCAACATATTGAATATCCATGTTTGCATTCCACATTGTCAAAATCACTGTATTGTAGTCATTAATATATTTTGAATCTTTGGTTCTTTTTAAGTTGTATGTATTCTTTGGAGATTTCCGAGTTATAGTATGCCTTACTGCTGACATAAAACTATTGACTCTTCCTTTTGAAATTATTGGACGTGGGAATCCAAATCGACATTTTGTATCAAAATTTCCCTTTGACCTGTATTTTCGTCAACAATATTTTCCACATCGATGACTTTGAAACCGTAAAACTTGTTGTCTCAAGCTGTTTTCTGTTCCTTCTTTTGGAATGGCACAAGTAACATACTCTTCGATGAAAGACAAAACACTTTCATCAGCATCAGTTCCGAATTTTGGTGCATTCTTAATCCACACTAGCATGTGTATATGAGGAGCACCTCTGGCTTGGTACTCCTTTCTCTAAAAGAAATCAGTAACTTCTCCAAGAGGTGGATTATTTTTATTGCAGATAAAAGACAAAATAGCTTGAAACCTATGATTAAAATATCTGCACACATTTACAGCATACAAGGAACAGAGTTCTCCAGCTGTCTTCAATTCAATATTTTTAACATTTGAATTTGCTTCTCGTAGAAATTCAAGTAAATCGTCCCATGCATATTCAGCACAGCTAATTGTTACAAACCACGAAGGGGTACCTAAGATTCTTCACATACATTTAAGATCTCCGTGACACCGATACCAATACTCATTGGTACCACATTGACATGCCATCAAATCGGAGATTCTAAATGATCATCTCTTTCTTGAACTTTGTCCATGAATTCCTTTGCAGAAACATGTGTAAGATGAACTCCTGTTTTTAATATGTGGTTCACTGCATATGAAAGTGCAGACGAGTCACTTTCAAACAGAAGATGAAATATATATGGAATGAAGTGTTGAAATCTTTGATCTTCTGAGTACAATCTTGTCGAGCGGTATTCTGAAGCTGGAATCTGTACTGCTCGTTCATCATATCGTCCACCTTCTCCAGTGGGGAACAGCTGTGGAAAATAACGAGCTTCTAAACTTTTTTCCCATGCACTCATGGGAGTTCCCTTTGCTTTCTTCATTTGAAACAATTCAATACTGTTTCCTATCACTTCTTTTGATTGTAGAGGATGTATACTGTAATGTTCGTAAATCTCTTCACTCCTGGGCTTGTCCACTTTTTCTCTTTGCCCACTTGAAATTTCTGTTTCATCTTCTAAACATATTTCCTGTTCTTCCACATTTACAGTTTTATAATAAATATTGTTTTGTACAAGATATAATGTAGCCTTTTGACGTTTGGTAACATCCACTAACCCTTGACATATTTTTCGACTATTTGTTGGTACACCATTAACTAGAATAACTACAGGCTCACTTTCCTCTCACTCTATACTAACAGTTTCAATATTTTTCTTAAAATCTAAAGGTAAGTACACAACTCTTCCTTTCAGACCTCTTTGTAAATCTGTTGGAGGCAGCTTACCTGTTTTAGGCTCCATACGAATTATAGCCTGAAACGGGTGCACAGATTGAATAAGAATGGACTCATGTGCATTTAAATCTGCCAGTTCTGGAGGAATAGCTACCAACTCTAAGTTGTTATGTACTGCTCTAGCTAGCATTTTGTTCTCTTCTAATTTATTGTAACAATATTTACAAATACGTTGATCAGTACCCAACTCAAAACGACCTTCCGCCAACAAATAAGCACCAAATTGCTCCCACTTATCATTGTTTTCCTTTTCACTTTTTAAATATAGATCATCATTCCTAGTTTGACTTCTATAGTGAGTACATCGACAACAAACACAAACATAGTTTGGTTTTTCACATGAAAGTATCTTAAACTTTATAATTTCTTCTGCAAACTTGTCAGTACTAATATCTTCCACCTGTTCTTCAACACCTACGCTTATCAAGCTCTCACTTTCTTTACTCTCCTCCTATGAACCAAATAAATGAAACTGTAAATCATCACAAACTTTTTTACATCCTATACTGAACCATGCAAAAGAGCTGCGTTCATTTCACTTAAAAATATTGCAGGACTTTTTACGTAGTGCAACCTCCTTACTATTGATTGATTGATTGTTTATTGTTTCAATTAATTAAAATTGTTACAAAGAAAAGACTGGTTGAATTCAATCTTAAATAGGCGAGGTCATTTCATTTAACAAGACTGTTGGTCATATCTAAAACGTCATATCTTAAGCCGTTCTCATAGTTATAATTGTTACAAAAAAACTGGTTAGATTCAATCATTAATAAACGTGGTCATTTCATTTGACAAGACTGTTAATCGTATCTAAAACGTGATCATATCTTTAGGCCATTCTCATAGTTACAACAATAAAAGATGGATTAAAACTACAATTTATCTCTAGCCTTTGACTGGGTCGTTTTGTAGTAGTTTTTTCACCTTGTGTACAAATTTCGCTAGTCTTGCCAGTTCCATTGGGATCTCCAGCTTGAAGAGAAATTTCATGGCATCTGTGCAGGAGCGTATCCCATATTTTAAGAACAAGGGTTTCAATAAAATGCGACGTGCATAGTTCAACCGATGGCATATGCAGATCATGTGGATCATGGATTCCTCGTACTGGTGGCACAATCTGCAAGTGGTGACTGCCTCTAGGGTTTTCAAACGGCTGTTGATGTCTTTTATCGGTAGTACCATCAGCCTCACTGACAAAATTTGCCTTAGAATTGACTTGTTCAGGGCAGAATCAAGGTATGGCTGACTCAGTTTATCGTGGAAGGAACTGGCTAGTAGCCTAATATTACTACTAGAGGACTCAAGTTCCTTCATGTCGTCTTCATTGGATAAAAGTCTAACTTGTTTCTTTAAAATGGTTTTTAAAATTCCAGGTTGGTGAATAAAATCCTGCCAATTGGTCAAGTCAAGGTGCAATTCAGTGCAAGCAGTTAAAAGGCTGTTGGCCCACGAGTTGTTACTTTTCGCGAAAACTTCCTTTAAGATTGCCTTCATTGTGTTTGGTGGGGCAGCACAGACCCCTCGATAATACCGAACAATCGATGCCCAGTGTTCATAGCACTGTTTGTTTAGCCCAAATTCCAGGCGTACCAAGGTGTTCCGAGCATGAGCGGGTATGTGGAAGATCTGTTTAAATGGCCGGCAGTTTGCACGTTCCATGATGTTGATTGATGCCGCAGGGAATGCTAATTGGCCGTATGTAATTGAAGGGAGTAACTTAGCTCTTATAACCTTTCTAATGGGTCCTGTTGTTGGGCTATTTAGTCTGGAGTTCAATTTGCAGAGGGCATACGTCACTGCCTTGGCTTTTGATTCGATGGATGCAGTGTGTACTGCAGATTTCCCACTGCTCATAATCCAAACCCCTAAGTAGTTGTATTTAGTTGTTGTTGTTATTTTCAGGTTACACATTCTCCATTGTTTTTTGAGTTTGTTTGCATACTTCTCGAAAATTACTACCTTTGTTTTCCCTGCATTTGCTCTTAAGTCGTTTTCATTATTGTAGATGCTTAATGCATCCAGTATTCGTTGCATGCCCGTTTTGGTGTGATCCATGAGCACCATGTCGTCTGCGTACTGCAATAGAGACAGTATAGTGGACCCAATTTTCGGAGGTAACAGATTGGCTTTGAATATTGTTTGCCAAGGTCTGCGGTGTAAAGGTTGAAAAGCAACGGTGCCAATAAACACCCTTGTTTTAGTCCTCGGTCTGTGTAAATTTTTTGGGATACTGAGTTCGTCAATACTTTCACACGTACCCAAGTTCCAGTGTAGAGAGCAGTGATTACGTTCAGCAAGATGGTCGAGATCCCCCAATCTTGTAGTTTCCTCCATAGCAAATTCCTGTTGACTCCATCGAATGCTGCAGAATAGTCCATGAAGCATGCGAAAAGTGGGGGCTGGTTTTCCTGTGTGGACTGTTCTACCAGATAGGCAAGGGCTATGATGTTATCTAGAGTCGACACTCCTGGCCTAAAACCGGACTGGTATACTGGGAGAATTTTGTTCTTGTTAGCCCAATTTTGCAGGTCTTGCAGGATAAGGCTTGCGTATCCTTTAGCCTCAATATCCAAGAGGGCTATCAACCTATAATTAGTTGGGTCTCCAGCGTCACCTTTTTTGTGGATCGGTTGAAGCAGGGAGCCTTTCCAGGCTTCAGGTACCGTTGAGTTGTCCAGGCAGAACTGATAAAGCGGGGTAAGTAAGGTTCCCCAGAAGTCGCTGTCTTCTTTGAAGAGGCTTCCAGGCAGGCCATTGGGCCCCGGGGCCCCATCCTCTCTGTTTTTTATTATTGGTATCACCCGATTTCCTGCGTCAAAAGTTTCAGATGGTTCTTCGCGGTCATTATTTATACGAGGGTCAATCAGGCTGATATCAGTAGTAGCTCTTTGGTGGCATGCTGGTCTGTGGTCTGGAGCACTACAGTACAATGTAGTCACAAGGGAAACCCATGTGTGGCTGGCGACACCATTGCGCCGGTCATGGCCATGACCGGACAACCTGTTGATGTATGACCAGAATTCAGCCTGTCTGTTTGGCTTCAACAGGCTAAAAATATGCAACCATTGCGAGTCTTGCAGTTGCCTTTTATGATCCCATAGGTTTTTCCTGTGAGCTTTTCTTGCTGATATCCGGTTTTGATGTGTTTTATCGTTGCCCTCTCTCGTATGTTCGCGGATGGCTTGTCTCAGGGCCCGCTTGCTTTGTGCAATTTTTCCACACCTTGGTTGGAATTTGCAGCACTCCCTTTCTCCACTGTCTTGCTGCTGGTGTGGTCTTTTGCCTGACAAAAGTCGATACAGCTCCGGCGCCAGGTTAGTCCAATTCTCAGCTATATTGCCAGCTGTGAAGTCTTTAGAGAATGCGCGCCAATTACTTTTCCAGTTTAACAGGCTAGTACGTAGAGGTGGGCGGAATTTGCGTAGTCGCGCTACGCAAAGCTCCGCGAAACGGTAAAAAATCTCCGCGAGCATGCAAAAGTTCCACTAACATGCGGCATTGCTTGTTCCGCCCGTTCGCGATGCTTTTTTCCTGTTCGCGAACGCTGTTTGCGTGCTCGGGGAGAAATATCTCGCAAACACACATTTTGAAAGCGCGAACAAGCAAAAAATTCTGCGAAGCCGCGGATCGCAGAATTTTTGGCAATTTCGCGTTCTCCGCGGAACGCGAAATTACCCAAATTCCGCAAATTCCGCGAGCGGAACGGAATTTACCGCCCAGGCCTAGCTAGTAGTATCTATTTTGTTCCATTTTAGCCTTCTCGGGAGTACATGTATTTCCTCTCCATTAGAGTGGCCTAGGAGGGGGTGTACGAGAGGCTGGCTGTTTGCAGCGAAATGGCTATGGCTAATGGAAGATGGTCACTGGTCTGCAGCACTGGGTTTCGGAGTTCTGCCGCTTGATCATACAGGAGATTGCATGTGAAGATATAATCAATTGTAAATTTGGGATTCCCCTGTGAAGTGTTATTCGTGGCAGGGATGGTGAGTAGTGGGTCTTGTGTTGACCTTAATCTGTACGTGTTTAAAAATGTATTTAATAAGGTCCCTGCTCGATCCTTGTGCAGTAATGCGCCTTTCGCTGTCCCCAAGTTCTGGGTGTTAAAGTCCCCGGCCAATATGATCCCGCTGTTCGTATCGTTGCTAAGCAAGTCCTCAAGTGTGTCTACCAAGGCCCTCATCTCAGTGTGTCTTGGTTTATCTTTGCAGTTAAAATAAACATTCAAGAGGAGAATTGTTAATGGACGACCATTCGATTTTAGTCCCTGTAGGTAAACAGCTTGAACCATGTCCGTGGTTAGCGTGGTTTTAGCTTTTATGTTGCAGCCAATTCGTATATATATGGATAAGCCCCCAGATGGCCTACCAAATATGTTGTACTTTTTCGCTGGCCTCCGCATTTCTGAGTGGTGTACTGCTAACATTCTTAAATGATGAAATGTACTTTTACACACTTTTCTAGAAAGACAAGCCAGAGAATGACCCTGCAAATTAGTATATTTTCTTATTTTACATTGATCTATTCCTTGCAACATCTTAATCTTCTGTTTAACACTTTTTTGGCATATTATCGTAAGAAAACTCATAATATGTCAATAGATTCCTGTTGAATACTACAAATACTACTACAATCCCACTTATACACTGGAGCTTGTGTATATCTCCCTTGAACTTCTTCAGCTATTACTTCTTCCACATTCCTAGGAACCATCTTTTCTTTTTTAATTGGACAACCGTCTTTCATCTCATAACAACGACCACTGGTAACAACTCCATGAACTAATGTATTTTGTTGAAAATAGCTTTCTTCATTAAAGAAAGGCTCATTACTAGAGGTGTGCTTCCATTCACCAGAAAAAGTTTTGCAAAAGTTACTTCTATTAACCAGTCTTTTTCTTTTGCTTTGCTCCTTCATAAAGTGTATTGTTTTATTCAATGTTTTCATTCTCTTCAATACCAGTATAAATAATTTTTGTTTCAATTCAAAAGCAGTATCTACTACACTTTCAATCTGTTGCTTCTTCTTATATGCTGCTGATCTTTTTTTATACTTTTTACAATCTTTTAATACTATTTGAATTACTCTATTCCGAAACATACATATACGTATGACTTTAAATTGTTTCTGTCTTTTTGTGACATGTGTTTCTTTTCCAAAATGATTTTTTTTTCCATTGTATCTCTTTATTTTCTTCTGCTTTGCTGTAAAAATGTATTTTCTCCTTTGATTAGTATTTTCTTCGTTTAATCTCTCTACAACTTTTTTAATACATTATTTAGTTCTCTTACCAGAAGAGACATTATCCTCAGCAACCTTTGGGTGTTTTTCTAGTCCACTCTTTTTAGTTTTCATTAAGTACTTCTGTTTTCTTTGTACTCTTCTCTTTCCATGTTTTCTTGCCATCTTCTATTTATAATCCAATCAAAATATCTTTCTAAAAACAAAGAATAGTTTAATTAGTTTGTTACATCAATTAAAATTTTTAAAATAAATGACATCTCAATATTGAAAATAACAACTAAGCACAAAATTACAATTAAATTCCTATTGCATTTATAACAAATAAAAAGAGAAAAGTGTAAAAACAAGCAAAACAACTGCAAAAACAGAAGAAAATGTGCTCACAGAGAAAGAAAGAGACAGGGAAAAAAGAATGGTTTAGAAACAACAAAATGAAATACTCAAAGAACACAGCTACTGAAAAATGTAAGAAATAGAGAAAGAAGCAACAGATGTGCAGAAAGAGGCACGAGAGGTGCAGAAACATGCAAAAGTGGTGGAAAAACAGAGAACAAGGGTGCAGAAAAAGGCAAGAGAGGTGCAGAAAGTGGCAAAAGAAGTGCCGAAAGAAGAAGAAAGATGTACAAAGAGGCAAGTGAGGTACAGAAATGGGTAAGAGTGGTGTAGAAAGAGGTAAGAGGAGTGGAAAAAGAGGCAAGAGAAGTGCAGAAAGAGGCAAGAGAAGTGCAGAAAGAAGCAACAGAAATATAGAAAGAGGCAACAGAAGTACATAAAGGAGTAACAGAGGTGCAGAAAGACACAAGAGAAGTGCAGATAGATGCAAAACTGTGTTTCAATGATTGCATGAGTGCAAGGCTAATGCCTGGATCATTCAAAGAGTGAATGGTTGAGTTTAAGAATACTGCCTGAGTGATTACATGAATACATGGGTAGTGCCTGAGTGAATATATAAGTGGAGAAGTACTGTATAGTTGATTACATGAGTGCATAAGTACTGTCTGAGTGAGTTTATGACTTGAAGAATAATATCTGGGTGATAACATCAGTGCATGGGTAGTGCCTGAGTAAACCTATCACTGTAAGAATAATGCCTGGATATTTGGATGACTGCATAGGTACTGCCTAAGAGAATGGTTTAGTGCAACAGTAGTGCTTGAGTTATTGTATAAATGTATGAGTGAATCAGTACTGCCTGAGTGCTTTTATGACTGCAGGGGTAGTAACTGGATGATTGTATGAGTGAATGGGAAATACCTGAGAGAAAATATGAGTGTTAGGGTGATGCTTGGGCCATTGCATGAGTGCATTAGTAGTGTCGGAGTGAATACATGAGTGCATAGGTACTGCCTGAGTGAATGTTTGAGTGGAATAGTAGTGTCTGGGTGATTATATTAATGTATGGTTAATGTCTGCGTGATTAGAAGTGTGTATAGGTAGTGCCTCTCTGATTGCATAGCTGAATAAGAATGCATAACTGAATTCATGAGTCCAAGAGTGATATGTGCCTCTTTACATCAGTGTTTACCTAGTGCTTGATCATAGAGGTGTAATTCTCACTATATTCCTGAAAGGAAGCATGCATGTGTTTGTACCTTTCCCTAGTGGCATCATGTGTAAAAGTAACATACACATACATGTATACCAGCATTTTAAACCTCTACCATCATTATTTGTATAACACGTGAAAATACATGTGCAGGCAGACACATACGTGAGTCATAAGACTACAAAGTCCCTTAACCTTGACAGACTGCACTTTCCATTTCAAAGAGACACCTACAATTATGCGGCGTATTTGAAGTGCACATTTCCATAGACCAATACTAGCTAACCAAATCACTAATCCTTCTACAAACAAGTCTTAAACCTCACTTTTGTACTACAGCTTCACTATTCAACAACTACTGAGAGTGTTGGGCCTAGCCAAATGCAAACAGCAAGTTTTTCAAAGTGTCTGTTAAAAGTCTCACTATACTCCTAAAACGTTGCATGCATGTGTCTGTACCTTTTCCTAGTGGCATCATGTGTAAAAGTAACATACAAGTACATGTATACCAGTGTTTTATACCTCTACCATCTTTATAGGTATAACACATGTGAAAATACATGTGCAAGCAGACACATACTTGAGTCATAAGACTACAAAGTCCCTTAACCTTGACAGACTGCACTTTCCATTTCAAAGAGACACCTAAAATTATGCGGCGTATTTGAAGTGTACATTTCCATAGACCAATGCGAGCTAACCTAATCACTAATCCGTCTACCAACAAGTCTTAAACCTCATTTTTGTGCTGCAGCTTCACTATTCAGCAACTACTAAGAGTGTTGGGCCTAGCCAAATGCAAAGCAGCAAGTTTTTCCAAGTGTCTGTTAAAAGTCTCACTATACTCTGAAAACCATGCATGCATGTGCCTGAACATTTGTTCTAGTGCCACCATGTGTACAAGAAACCTACAAATACATTATACCAGTGTTTTACACCTCTACCATCTTTATAGGTATAACACATGTGAGCATTCATGATCAAGCAGACGCATACTTGACTCATAAGATTACAAAGTCCCTTAAACTTGACAGACTGCACTTTCCATTTCATACACATACCTAAATTATACGGTGTATTTGAAGTGTACATTTCCATAGACTAATCCTTCTACCAACAAGTCTTATACCTCAGTTTTGTGCTGCAGCTTCACTATTCAGCAACTACTGAGAGTGTTGTGCCTAGCCAAAGGCAAAGCAGCAAGTTTTTCCAAGTGTCTGTTAAAAGTCTCACTATGTTCCAAAACCATGCATGCATGTGTCTGTACATTTTCCTAGTAGCACCATGTGTAAAAGAAACATACAAATACATGTATACCAGTGTTTTATTCCTTTACCATCTCTATAGGTATAACACATGCGAAAATACATCTGCCAGCAGACACACACTTCAGTCATAAGACTACAAAGTCCCTTAAACTTGACAGACTGCACTTTCCATTTCATACACATACCTAAAATTATACGGCGTATTTGAAGTGTACATTTCCATAGACCAATACAAGCTAACCTAATCACTAATCCTTCAACCGACAAGTCTTAACACATGTCAGAATACAAGTGAAAGTAGAAATATACTTCAGTCACTACACCATAATGCACTTTCAATTATGCGGCATACTACATCTGCACCTTTCCACACACTCATACAAACTACCATAATCACTAATCCATCTGCCCATGTACACATGTTACTTTGCACAAACTATTTCAAATATCATTTCATTACAATAAAACACACTACAATAGACATCTGTACATTTGATAACATATTTCAAACATTACACTACAAGACTAAACCACTGCTCCATAATACATAACACACCTTATTAATTTCTTACTCACCTTGAAATAGTTTTGTAGAGTATCAAATATCAGAAACTCATTAAAGATTGTTTTTTGCACACAATAAATCTCATGCAGCACTCTGAGCAAGGTGAAACCAGTAATGGCAAACTTTCCCTCTCTTTCTGCACACAAATAAATGTAAGTAACAAATCACATTGCTTCCTTCATCATTTCAAATTGTGAAACACATTTCTATTGCTTAGACATATTAACCCTTTCTAACTGTCTTCAAATAGTGCTCAAACTGGTTCTATAGTATTTGGATTCGCGAATCCAGCGCGGTACCACAGTTCAGCGTCGCAATGAAGCCACAAACCCTTAAGGGAGTTCAAAGTCCTATTCCTAATAATACTAGTATACTTCCTTAACAGCACACTAGTTCTACACATACAAATTACTTGGAAAACCTTAATTTAGTAACATATCACTTATATTTTAAGTTTCTATTTCACATTTAAAATCTACTGTAAAGTTTCAACCCTTCCCCCGTTGTCCTGAATCCCAGTTTCCATAGTAACACTTTCTGCAACATTCAAGTGTACTGCAAGGTCACAAGTTCATCATATTTTCAAGTTCAGCACACAAGCTTACAAATGCAAACAGCAGGTGTGGTTGGCTTTTGCAAAATATTACCTTATCGTATCTACTGTACCTTTCAAACATTTTTTAATAACAAATCAGAAACATGATTCCTCAGCAAAGTAACATGCATCCTATTTTTGAGTGCACAATGTTGATGAAGAGCCAATCACATATTGACTTTTTAAAAAACAACATCTTCTCCACCATTTTACATACCTCTCATTCTACCAACTGACTATCTCAGCTACAGACATCTTTTCATTACTTCTAGACATCCCTTCAAGATGCTGACAGTGTGGATTGTAGGGCACAGCTATGTTTTCTGGTGCAAAAGGTATGCTGAACACAGAGGTATTGACAAAGACCTAGGTTTGCAAAATGTGGATATTAAATGGATTGCACAGAGAGGATTAAAGTGGCACCAATTGATACCTTTGGTTAAATCCTTTTTGCATCTCCAACCCTCTGACCTCATGATTGTGCACTGTGTTGCTTTTGCCTCAAACTGTCTTTGTATATTCTAATATATGCCAAACACAAAAATGGAAGTGGTCAAATCAATTCTCTCCACAGATTGAGAAAGCTAGGAAGAATGTCAATAAAGCTGTTTCTGCTTACCTCAGAGACCATAGGATGGGCTCTATCTATAACAACAATTTACGTTTTGATATGGATGACATCTACAGAAGTGATTGAGTGCCCTTCACAGATAAAGGAAACAGAGTGTTTCTTAACAACCTTAAGCTGTGCGTCCGCACTTACATGTAGCTTCAACAAAGTCAGATTGAAAACAAGGGCTCTTTTAGAGCCACCCTATAACCCAACGGTATTTTTTTTTTTTTTAAACATACATACTCTTTTTTTTTTAAGGGGTGGATTCACGACCCCGTCGCAAACTTGTCACAAAAGCAGGAATTTAATATACTACAACACAATACACTCTTCAACTTTGACTTATAATTTTTTGTTTACTATATAATTAATAACTCTATCAAAATTTATTGTGAAAAAATAACTTCAATCTCACTATCTTTTTGAAAAAAGGTCACAAATGCAACATAACCTTCTAAATACTATACTAATTAAATAATGTATTTGAGGTGGAACCGCTAATCCATTGCGACATTACATGGGGGGCCGCGCTGAGAGCCGCGATGGAGTCGCGACTCCAAACACGTGAAGAAAAAAAATACCCCCTAGTCTTATTACTCAAAGTCTGGCCTGGGGACCCCATCCCCCGAGGCAAAGTCATTTAAAAAAACAAAACACTTGCCCCCTTCCCGCCCGGGCATTTTTTACCCCCGGGACCCCATACCCCGGGGCATGCCCTAATGTTGGAGACCACGGGGGGAGCCCCAATGCCCCCACGGTCCCTGCTGGCTCCCCACCTCCTGCGGGAGCCGGCATTGCTTTTGGACAAGGGGAGCTGCAAACAAGCAGCTCCCCTTGTCCAAAAGCAATTTGCTTTGCTTCATGGAAGCGAGAGCAGGTTTTCTGCTCTCTCTTCCATGAACTGAAGCAGAAGTTTGCAATGGCAGGGTGGGAGCAGTGCTCCCGCCCTGCCATTGCTAACTGCAATGTCCCAGGGGTGGGAACCCCGGGACATTGCTGGAGCTGGTCCTGGGGGGTGGCAGTCCCGAGGGCCATTAAGGGCTCCTGGAGGGGGGCCACGTGGCCCCCCTCCCACCAACTTTAAAGCCCTGGGGAGGTGGTGGTCCCTGGGGCTTGGGGGGCATTTGAGGCCCCCCACCCATATAAACAGAAATCCCCCAGGGAGGCGGTGATCCCCGGGGCAGTGCGGGGGGCAGGAGCCCCCCATGCAGTTTTTTTTACAAGCCCCAGGGAGATGGTGGTCCCTGGGGCTGAGGGGGGCCGCATGCCCCCGCATAATATTAATCATGCCCTGGGGAGCTGGCGGTCCCTGGGGCTTTGGGGGCCCCCATGGGCCCCCACATTACAAATCTGCATTGCCCCCGGGACCTGGCCCACCTGGGGGCTTCTAGAAAACAAAGCACGGGAGACCGTGCTTTGGTTTTTGTTTTCGGCAGGATTCGCAGACCCTACGTGAGTCCTGCCAAAAATTAAAATAAATGCTTTTTTTTGGCCCTCGGGGTCCCTGTGGGACCCACTGAGCAGGCCTAGGGGGTAAGGGTGTTTCTACCCTGCCCCCTTATCTTGTTTTTTTACCTTTTTTCTTGTGACTTGGTTCAACCGAGTCACAAGATGGCTGCCAACACTTTTTGGGTTGCAGTGCTGGCAGCCAATCAACTTAAAGCTCATGCTCGGGAGGGTTTGCGGATCCACCGCGGTCAGCAGATATCGTTTGCATTTTATTTTTGAATTTCTCAAAAACTACTGAATGGATTTACACCATTTAAAGCAAAGAGTGCACTCTGAACCAAGAGCTATCTCTCTACCAAATTTGGTGCAATTCCGTTCAGCAGTTTGGGCTGTAACTGCGACAAAAACTTCCTATGGAGAAAGCGCGTTTTGGGACCCCCCTTTTTTCTCAGCCCCGCTTGACGAATCACCCTGAAACTTTCAAGACAGGAGCTGACCAGAGCGCCCCATTAGTTTTGAAATTTTTGCAAAGATTCGTCAAACAGCACCAAAGATATTGGCAAATCAAAAAAACGCCTCTGTGTACTTGAAATAAAGCTTGCAGTTCACGGACTTGAAGCCTCGACATCTCTTCTTGTGTGTAGTTTTGAAGGACAGGAGACTCCTTGCCTGTCCATACGAGGCCGCCCTGCAGGGACGGGGGCTCCTAGCAAAGTGGAGAACTGTTTTGTGGATTAAATTTGGGGAGCATGTCCCGCTCGCCCCCTTTTGTACCATAATGGAATTTTCCTGGTGATATGCAATTAAGGAGGTGAGAAAGGGCGACAGGATGGAAGTTTTCATCTTGTCACTTCCGTGACAAACTGCGCTTTTTAACAGATTAATATGGCAGCAATTGAGCTGAATTGCTATTTATGTTGGATGTCTTCCTTGCATTACGTGACTGTTTAAAATCATGCTGCACCAATAATGCACTGTGCTTTGAATTTCGTGCTATCGAGCAGAATACTTATGCTTTGAATTTCGTGACAGATTTTGTATTTACAATCATGGTGCATCATGGATGATGTATGCTGTTAACTGAGGTCACGTGCGCACGGTACTTAAGGCCAATGATATCAAGCACCATGTTTCAACTCACCTGTGAACAAGGCAATTATTTGTCGAAACGCGTCAGGGAAAGAGTGGAATGCTGCCTCTGTGTACTTGAAATAAAGCTTGCAGTTCACGGACTTGAAGCCTCGACATCTCTTCTTGTGTGTAGTTTTGAAGGACAGGAGACTCCTTGCCTGTTCATACGAGGCCGCCCTGCAGGGACGGGGGCTCCTAGCAAAGTGGAGAACTGTTTTGTGGATATATATATATATTTATATATATGTATATATACATATATATATAAATGTGTGTGTGTCTGTGTGTGAGATAGATAGATAGATAGATAGTGAATTTTGAGTGTTTTTTCGTGCGTAAAGTAATATTTTATTACCACACATACTTCCAACCCGACGCCATGCACTATCTTCAGCTAACGCCCCATGGGCAGCCAACGTACAATGTGCGCGGCCTTTGCAGGGTTGGCGCTGCATGCCCAGGACCCCAAACCCGCATGGCATGGGTGCAAACAGCTGTCTGCGTTTTTGCATTTTAATGGGTGTCATTTAAGTAAGACAGACCTACTGGCTCTGCCAATGGGTTAGAACACAACAATATACAAAAATAGTCTATTGGCTATATAAAGGGTCAGAATATACCAACATATATAAAGCTGACCTACTGGCTATGTCCAAAAATCACCAATAATTATAATCAAATATACCTTTGATTGATTCACACAGTACAATGTTTAATACAAGTGATTGTCATAATAAAATGTGAATAATGTTTTATTAAAAAAATGAACACATCTTCATGTCTTTGAGTCTTTTTTTAACATTATTCAGTTAACAAAGTGCAGCCATAAAAACAACCATAAGAGGGTCTTGCACTCCAACTGAAGAGCATGGCGCTCCAGCTAGGAGTGATTTAAAAGAGTATGTTAAGCGCTTCTGGGGTCATGTTTAATGACCCAGAAGACTTACTGTTTATTTATTATTGTTGCTGGGGGGGATGCTGCCTTCCTGCAGCCCCTCACATTATTAAAAAACATGCTTAGTAGTACCCCTGCCTCTTTGAGAGGTACCATCAGGATCTAAAAAATTTAAATTAGAAGCCCTCCAGGTCATTATGGCTCACTCCTTGCTTGGAGTAGTGAATAATAAATGAGCCGCTCTTGGTGCTCATTTATTATTTAATTATTTATGAAACATATTTAATGTTTTTTTGGTCTCCTAGTGCCCACCCAGGACACCCACATGTCTAATTTTTCTTTGGATCCATGGAGGGAGCTCCAGGGCCCCTGAAGCCCCCCTTAGTATCCTCAAAGCAGATACCTCGGCCGCACAAGACCTAGCAAACTGCTTTTTAAAATATTGTTATACTTTTAAATTGGGGTGCACCAGTGCTCACCTGGCGCACCCCACAGCATTTTTTATGTTGGGGCAGTGCGTGGGGGAGACTAGATATTTATCAGGAAAGTGTGCTTTTTGTGGTTTGGTGCAATTATGTTCAGTAGTTTTTAGAAATTAATGTTTGAAATTCGTAGATTTCTGGACCATTGGGCTGAATTAAAAAAAACTCAAGCTCTCAGATTGGCTGGCTCTAATTGGCTGGGTGCAACATGAATAGAAATGTGGAGGCAGCTATTACAAGATTTGGTGACTTGGTCCCCTGACCTGAAAATGTTTTTGAAAAAGGACAAAACGGGCCAGGCTAGCGAGACCCTGACCCTAGGCCTTGTGGGAGGGGGTCCTAATTACCCAATTGTAGCTCTTTTACCTCTCAGGGTAGTGAAACATAGCAGTCCAGGGTATACTCAGCGGAGGTGGTATGGGCTAGTAATCATCATTCGCTGCCATGCAATGATAACAGTTTAGTATTAGAACAGTGGTCCTTAAAAAGAACAGTATGGTCATCAGGATAAATATAGACTCCAATCAGTGCTATATTACGAGTATCCAGCCGGACATTCAATTTAATAATTCAAAAATGTCAAAAACCAAAAATATAAACACATCAATACATAGACACATAGAAACATAGAAACATAGAAACATAGAAACATAACAAATACATTTAGGACAGGAACATATCAGGCAAGACAGGGTAGCTTGTGGAATATTGAACACAATTTCTAACAAGCTTGAGGAAACAGTAATTACACTTTTTTTTTATCAGATTTGATTAATGTGCAAACTGTTTAAATTGGTCGACGGCGTTTCGATCCTCTTAAAAAAATGGTAGGATCATCATCAGGACAGTTATAAGTACAAGCCTGAATAATTAGAGATTGCCTGTGGAAAATAAGGAAAAGGGAAGGAGATTAAGGAGCATCTAGTACAGACCGTGAAACATTATGCTATCCAGGGTGTCCGGGACCAGCCCTGGTGTGACCGCACCATGCTCGTGAAGCAGTTATGAAAACATTCGAGGACTCTCAACAGGGCGATAACTGTGAAGGGAGATGGCTAGCGTGAGTGAGCGTGAACGTCATGGCTGCATATTAAAATAAGGTGTAGAAGGAAACAACCGTGTGGATATGGACGCACGCAATCAATTGTGTCAAGATAGTGGCAAGTGAACTGAACGGTACACACGTGAGCAAGGTGAAAAGGCCTAAAGATGTATGAGGACCGAGTTCAGAGTGCCCGCTGCGCGTGTGAGGTGACGCTCATTCACACAAAAGGGAAGTAATAACTAACCTCAATTGGGCTTGCGGAAGGTAAAGCCACAAATACACTCAGTGGTGGAGGCCGATTAAATATGATGTTCTGTGAAAATTAAATTCAATTGTAAGGTACCACATAATTACTCTCCATGAGTAATTATGTGGTATGGTCTGTGTTGTGGAGTGGTAACCTCAGGTTTTGTCTTCCTCGTTTCCATAGAAGCTAAACTATAAACTCAATGAGTCAAAAAAAAGAGAACCACTGAGGAGCACTTCTGGACCTAGTCAGAGGTATGAGCAGGGCCACTGGAATTATGCGACTGTTCGGCTGTACCGATTTTCACACAATACTACATTTTCTGCATTTGCCACATAATCCATCATCTGCTGCATAATCTGCATATTTGAACAAATAAAAACCTTGTTTCTAGCTCAAACGGCTCAAACGTTATTAAAAATGCAGCGACAAGTGTTACAGTGTGGTGGAAGGCCCTTTGGAAAGCTGGAATGGTCACCTGTTACTTATTGCTAAATGTGGGTGTTAAATTAGTACTAATGGTGCGCAAACAACTCTTGGTTCTTTCTGTGCCTCTCTTACCTCTTTCTGCATTTATCTTGCTTCTTTCTGTACCTTTCTTCCTTTTTCTGCACTAATCTTGCCTCTTTCTTCATATCTCTTCTGCTTTCTACACCTCTCTTGCTTCTTTCTACACCTCTCTTGCTTCTTTCTTCTGCACTTCTCGTGCCTCTTTCCGCACCTCTGTTGCTTCTTTCAGCACTCCTCTTGCCTCTTTGTGCACCCTCTTCCCTCTTTCTGTACCTCTCTTGTCTCTTTCTGCACCTCTCTTGCTTCTTTCTGCACTACTTTTGCCTCTTTCTGCACCTCGCTTGCTTCTTTCAGCACTCCCCTTGCTTCTTTGTGTGCCTCTCTTACTTCTTTCTGCACCCCTCTTGCCTCTTTCTGCACCCCTCTGACCTCTTTCTGCACCTCTCTTGCCTATTTCAGCACCCCTGTTCCTTTTTACTGCACCTCTCTAGCCTGTTTCTGCAACTCTCTTGCCTGTTTCTGCTGTTCTATTGCCTCCTTCTGCACGCCTCTTGCTTCTTTCTGCACTTCTGTTGGTTCTTTCTGCATTGCTCTTGCTTCATTCTGCACCTCTCTTGCAACTTTATGCACCCCTCTTGCCGCTTTCTGTACCCCTCTTCCCTCTTTCTGCAAGTCTTTTGTCTGTTTCTGCAACTCTCTTGCCTCTTTCTGCAGTTCTCTTGCCTCCTTCTGCACCTCTGTTGTTTCTTTCTGCACTTCTCTTGCTTCTTTCTGCACTTCTGTTGCTTCTTTCTGCACTTCTCTTGCTTGTTTCTGCACCTCACTTGCCTCTTTCTGCACATCTCTTGCCTCTTTTTGTACCTCTCTCGCCTCTTTCTATACCTCTGTTGTTTCTTTCTGCACTTCTCTTGCCTCTTTCTGCATTTCTGTTGCTTCTTTCTGCACATCTCTTGCCTCTTTCTGCATTTCTGTTGCTTATTTCTGTACTTCTCTTGCATCTTTCTGCACCCCTCTTGCCTCTTTCTACATTTCTGTTGCTTCTTTATGCTCTGCTCTTGCTTCTTTCTGTACCTCTCTTGCTTCTTTCTGCACCTGTCGTCCCTCTTTTTGCACCTATCATGCCTCTTTCTGCACCACTCTTGCCTCTTTCTGCAGTTCTCTTGCTTCTTTCTGCACCTTTGTTGCTTCTTTCTGCACTTCTCTTGCCTCTTTCTGTACCCCTCTTGCCTCTTTCTGCACATCTGTTAGCTCTTTCTGCACTTCTCTTGCTTCTTTCGGCACCTTTCTTGCTTCTTTCTGCACCCCTCTTGCCTCTTACTGCATCCCTCTTCCCTGCTTCTACACCTCTGTTCTTTCAATCTGCACTTCTCTTGCTTCTTTCTGCATCTTTCTTACTTCTTTCTGCACCCTCCTTGCCTCTTTCTGCAGGCCTCATCCCTCTTTCTGCACCTCTCTTGCCTCTTTCTGCACCTCTATTGCCTCTTTCTGCACCCCTCTTACCTCTTTTTGCACCTCGCTTGCCTCTTTCTGCAGTTCTCTTGCATCTTTCTGCACATCTGTTGCTTCTTCCTGCATTTCACTTGCTTTTTTCTGGACCTCTCTTGCTTCTTTCTGCAACCCTCTTGCCTCTTTCTGTACCTCTTTTGCTTCGTTCTGCACTTCTCTTGCTTCTTTCTGCACTTCTCTTGCCTCTTTCTGCACCTTTCTTGCCTCTTTCTGCACCTCTGTTGGTTCTTTCTGCATTGCTCTTGCTTCTTTCTGCACCTCTCTTGCAAATTTCTGCACCCCTCTTGCCTCTTTCGGCACCCCTCTTCCCTCTTTCTGCACCTCTCTTGCCTCTGTCTGCACCCCTGTTTCCTCTTTCTGCACCTCTTTTGCCTGTTTATATAACTCTCTTGCCTCTTTCTGCAGTTCTCTTGTATCCTTCTGCACCTTTGTTGCTTCTTTCTGCACTTCTCTTGCTTCTTTCTGCAACTCTATTTCTTCTTTCTGCACTTCTCTTGCCTGTTGCTGCACATCACTTTCCTCTTTCTGCACATCTCTTGCCTCTCTCTGTACCTCTCTTGCCTCTTTCTGCACCTCTGTTGCTTCTTTCTGCACATCTCTTTCCTCTTTATACATTTCTGTTGCTTCTTTCTGCGCTTCTGTTGCCTCTTTCTGTACCCCTCTTGCCTCTTTCTGCACCTCTGTGGCTTCTTTCTGCACTTCTCTTGCTTCTTTCTGTATCTCTCTTGCTTCTTTCTGCACCTGTCTTCCCTCTTTTTGCACTTCTATTGCCTCTTTCTGCACCTCTCTTGCCTCTTCTTGCAGTTCTCTGGCCTCTTTCTGCACCTCTGTTGGTTCTTTCTGCATTGCTCTTGCTTCTTTCTGCACCTCTCTTGCAAATTTCTGCACCCCTCTTGCCTCTTTCGGCACCCCTCTTCCATCTTTCTGTGCCTATCTTGCCTCTGTGAGCACCCCTGTTTCCTCTCTCTGTACCTCTTTTGCCTGTTTCTACAACTTTCTTGCCTCTTTCTGCAGTTCTCTTGCTTCCTTCTGCACTTTTGTTGCTTCTTTCTGCACTTCTCTTGTTTCTTTCTGCACCTCTATTTCTTCTTTCTGCACTTCTCTTGCCTGTTTCTGCACCTCACTTGCCTCTTTCTGCACATCTCTTGCCTCTTTCTGTACCTCTCTTGCCTCTTTCTGCACCTCTGTTGCTTCCTTCTGCACTTCTCTTGCCTCTTTATACATTTCTGTTGCTTCTTTCTGCACTTCTCTTGCCTCTTGTTGAACCCCTCTTGCCTCTTTCTGCACCTCTGTTGCTTCTTTCTACACTTCGCTTTCTTCTTTCTGCACCTCTCTTGCTTCTTTCTGTACCTGTCTTCCCTCTTTTTTAACCCCTCTTGCCTCTTTCTGCACCTCTCTTGCTTCTTTCTGCAGTTCTCTTGCCTCTTTCTGCAGTTCTCTTGCCTCTTTCTGCACCTCTGTTGCTTCTTTCTGCACTTCCCTTGCCTCTTTCTGTACCTCTCTTGCCTCTTTCTGCACCTCTGTTGGTTCTTTCTGCACTTCTCTTGCTTCTTTCTGCACTGCTCTTGCTTCTTTCTGCACCCCGATTGCCTCTTACTGCACCCCTCTTCCCTGTTTCTGCACCTCTCTTGCCTCTTTCTGTACCTCTGCTCTTTCATTCTGCACTTCTCTTGCTTCTTTCTGCACCTTTCTTGCTTTTTTCTGCACCCATCTTGCCTCTTTCTGTGACCCTTTTCCCTCTTTCAGGACCTCTCTTGCCTCTTTCTCCACCTCTCTTGCCTCTTTCTGCACCCCTCTTCCCTCTTTCTGCGGTTCTCTTGCATCTTTCTGCACATCTGTTGCTTCTTTCTGCACTTCACTTGCTTTTTTCTACACCTCGCTTCCTTCTTTCTGCAACCCTCTTGCCTCTTTCTGCACTTCTTTTGCTTCTTTCTGCACTTCTCTTGCTTCTTTCCGCACTGCTCTTGCTTCTTTCTGCAACCCTCTTGCCTCTTTCTGCACCCCTCTTCCCTCACCTCTCTTGCCTCTTTCTGCACATTTCTTACTCTTGCTGCACCTCTCGTTTTTTTCTGCACTTCTCTTGCATCTTTCTGTACTTCTCTCGCCTCTTTCTGTATTCAAATGGAAATTGTGCAAGCCGTCAAGTATAAAGGTCTGCGTGCTCTCATGACTGAGGTATATGTCTACTTGTACATGTATTCTCACATGTGTTATGCATCTGAAGATGGTAGCTTAAAAAGCGGGTAGCTTCTCCTATAGGTGGTCAAATCTTCTCAGTTCTGCTGTGTCATTGGTTTTCACAGGCAGACATGTCGTATGTATTTGGGTGTTGTAGAGCCCCTCAAATATAATATTGAATACCCATGTGCCCTGTATTATGAGCAGAAAGAAATACATACACCTTTTAGTACACAAATTTACCGAGTATGCTGTTTGAAACACAGGTATTGAAGTGTTTGTATGTTTATTTTTATGTAACATGCCACTAGGTAAAAGCAGAGACACACGCATGCATACCTTCACAAACTTGGTCAGACTTATAACAGTGATATGGTTAGGATTGCTGTTTTACATTTGGTAGGCCTAACATTCTGAGCAGTCGACGAATAGTAAACCTTCAAGAGAAAAGTGAGGTTTAAGACATCTTGGGAGAAGGATTAGTGATTAGGATACTTTGTATGATACTGTGGAAAGGTACAGTCGAAGTAGGCCTCTTTCTGTACCTCTGTTGCTTCTTTCTGCACTTCTCTTGCTTCTTTCTGCACCTTTCTTCCTCTTTCTGGAGTTCTGTTGCCTCTTTCTGGATTTTTCTTGCTTCTTTATGCACCTTTTTTCCTCTTTCTGCACCATTTTTCCTCTTTATGCATCTCTCTTGCATCTTTCTGCACTTCTCATGCTTCTTTCTGCGCCTTTCTTCCTCTTTCTGTATATGTCCTACCTATATAGGCATAGTTAGAAATTAGCATTTAAAAAACCTTAGAAATTACCTGAAAAAACCACAGGTTTCAGGGACGTTATAGTTAGTATCAGCATTTAAAAAACCCTAGAAATTCACTGAAAAAACGACAGGTTTCAGGGACGTTATAGTTAGGCTGCCATTTCACTCATACAAAACCAGAGAAATTCAGCTCTTAAAGTTAGCTGAGCTATCACTCATGGTTTAGTGACATCACTGATGACATCACTGATGACATCTCAAATGACATCACAGTGCTGTGTCGAAATCTTCAGCTGCAAGGAGGGCGAAGCATCGATTTTTAGGTTTTTTCAGGTTCTTCACCAGCCTTATGTAGCAGGAACAACCTCCAGGAAACAAAAACGTAAAAAGGCACCCCCAGGCAGGTCAGAACTCCCAGCAGTGGAGTTCAAGAAGGCTGTAGGTGAAGTCTTTGTGTCCCTGAGACCTCAGAACAGGAGGCAAGCACACACAAGCCCTTGGAGATTCTTCTCAACCAGGTTTCACAGCAAAGTCCAATCTTTGTCCTCTCCTTGGCAGACGCAGCAACTACAGGCCAACCCAGCAAAGCAACACACAGCAAAGGGGCAGTCTCCTCCTCACAGCTCTGCAGTTCTTCTCCTTGGCAGAGCTCCTCTTGATTTCAGAAGTAATCTAAAGTTCTGGGGTTTTAGGCTAATACTTATACCTCTTTTTCCATTTGAAGTCCTTGTTCAGAAAGTCTCTCTTCCCCATAAAAAACAGTTTTGTCCTCCCTGGTCCAGCTACACTACAGGGGGTGGAGACAGCATTGTGCATAGCAGCCACAGCCTATTCAAGGGTCAGTGACAACTCCTCTCTAGCCCAGGATGGCCCATCAGCATATGCAAGGCCTACCTGAGCTCCCTTTGTGTGAGTGTCTGGAGTGAATGCACAAATAGCCCCTGTCAGTCTTAAACCAGGCAGTGAATCCATAAGCAGGCAGGAGCACACCTTTACTTAAAGGTGTGTTATTAAATTCTGAGTTCAGAAAGCCTAATCTCCAAATCTCTAGCTGTTCCCAATTGAAAGTTACACTTGTAAAATGATACAAGGCAGCTCCAATGATAGCCTATAGGACAGCTAGTCCTTGCAATAGTGAAAAACGAAATACACAGTATTTCACTATCGTGACATGTAAAACACACCAGTACATACACTACCTTTAACATACACTGCACCCTGCCCATGGGGGTACCTTGGGCCTACCTTAGGGGTGACTTACATGTAAGAAAAAGGAAGGTTATGGCCAGGCAAGTAGGTGCACTTGCCAGGTCAACATGGCAGTTAAAAACTGCGTGCGCAGACACTACAGTGGCAGGTCTGAGACACATTTGAAAGGCTACTGGTGTGTGTGGCACAATCAGTGCTGCAGGCCTACTAGTAGCATTTGATTTGCAGGCCCTGAGCACACACAGTGCACTTTACTAGGGACTTAACAGTAAATCAAATATGGCAATTATGGATAACTGATCAGCAGTGGCAAAGTGCCCAGAGTACCTAAACCAGGAAAAACTAAATCCAGCAAACAATCAAAATTACAGGAGGTAGAGGCAAAAAGGCAGGGGAAACCACACCAAGGATGGCAGGTCAAACACGTGTCCCCTCCAGCCAAAAGGTAGGGAGAAATACCCACCCTCCTGGGAGTTTTCATCACTAAGGTGGATGAATCTAGACAGATCATCAGCACTGGCGTGTTCTGTACCAGGGTGGAGTTCCACCACAAAGTCCATACCCTGTAGGGAAATGGACCACCTCAACAGTTTGGGGTCTCACCTTTCATTTGCATCAACCATCTGAGGTACCTATGGTCTGTCTGAACCTTGAATGAATCCCAAACAAGTAGGGTCTTAGCTTCTTCAGTGCCCAGACCACAGCAAAAGCTTCTCGCCCAACTGCACTCCACCTCTGTTCCCTGGGAAGTAACCTCCTGCTATTGAAGGCTACAGGTTTGTCCAGGCCCTCATTGTTCAGTTGTGAGAGGACTGCTCCCACACCATGCTCTGAAGCATCTGTCTGCACAACAAATTCTTGGGAGAAGTCAGGTGCCTTAAGCACGGGTGCCGTGCACATGGCAGATTTCAGGGCATCAAAAGCAGTCTGGCAGGCATCAGTCCAGATCACTTTCCTTGTGTGCTTCCTGAAAGTCAGCTCAGTCAAGGGGGCCACAATGGTGCCATACCCTTGACAAATCTCCTGTAATATCTGGTGAGGCCTGAAAAGTCTCTCAACTCAGTCTGGGATTTACGGGACTCCCAAGCCAGAATGGTGTCAATCTTAGGTTGTAGAGGCGCCACCTGACCACGTCCTACCTGGTGCTCTAAGTACACCACAGATCCCTGCCCTATCTGGCACTTATTGGCCTTGATAGGGAGGCGTGCCTTCTGCAGAGCCCTCAACACTTCCTAGAAGTGGTGCAAGCGATCTTCCCAACTGGAACTGAATACTGCGCTGTAATCCAGGTAGGTGGCACTGAAATCCTCAAGCCCAGCCAACCCCTGGTTGACCAAGCTTGAAATGTGTCAGGGGCATTCTTCAAACCAACGGGCATGCTCCAGAACTAGCAGTGCCCCTCTGGTGTTGAGAATGCAGACCTCTCCTTGGCCCCATCAGTCAAGGCAATTTGCCAGTACCCAGATGTTAAATCAAATGTGCTGAGGTACCTGGCTGCTCCCGACCGATCTATGAGCTCATCAGCTCTGGGGATGGGGTGAGTGTCAGTCTTGGTGATGAAATTGAGCTCAGGGTAGTCCACACAGAACCAGAGTTCAGGGGTGGCACCAGGTGCGGAGGCCTTTGGGACAAAGACCACTGGGCTGGCCAAAGGACTGTTGTAAGGCTCAATCACCCCTAACCCCAACATCTTAAAAAGTTTTCCTTTGATGCTGGTTTTGACCCTGTCAGTCAGCCTGCAAAATGTATGTTTTACGGGAGGACTGTCCCCAGTGTCCATATCATGGGTACACCAGTTGGTGACACCTGGGGTCAGGGAAAACAGAGTGGCAAACAGTTCCAGCAGCTGGCGACAGTCAATCTGCTGTTCAGGGGTCAGTGTGGGGGAGAGGTGCACACCTTCCACTGAACCCTCTTGCTCCTTGGCAGACAGGAGGTCAGGGAGAGGTTCACTCTCCTCTTCCATCCCATCATCTGTAGCCAAGAGCATGTTCACTTCAGACCTTTCAAAGTGAGGTTTGAGGTGGTTCACATGCAGGACCCTTAAAGGTTTCCTTGGGGTCTGCAAGTTCACCAGATTGGAGACAACACTCTTGTGACCCATCACCTCAAAAGGCCCATTCCACTTGTCCTGGAGAGCGCAAGGCTCAACTGGGGCCATGACCCACACTTTCTGGCCAGGTTGAAACTCTACCAGAGTGGCATTATGGTCATACCATTGTTTCATCTATTTCTGGCTGGCTTCTAGGTTCGCCTGAGCGAACCTCCTTAAGCGCGCAGTCTGGTTTCTGAAGACCAGCATGCAGCTAAATACATCCTAGTTACGTTTACTGGGAGCTTTCTCCCAGCCCTCTTTCACTAGACTAAGAGGTCCTCTTACAGGATGCACATACAGCAATTCAAAGTCGCTGAACCCTAAGG